>CM022300.1:509593183-510193183 GCA_011799875.1 Thinopyrum elongatum
TCACCAGTTCCTCAGATGAAGCCGAGGCCTACTCGGCGCCCACCAAGGAGGTTCTGCAATCACGCTGCATTTTATCTTTTATTAGATCTCACGGGGCTGCCGGTGCTCGGATATCGAGCAGACCATGGCGGGTCTCCATCGACGCGCCATCGCCGGCCACTTCCTCGACGCGTCTCTCCCCCATGTCAGTGCTTCCTCGGGCGACGACTTCCACAACAGCACTAGCTGCTGCTGCTGACTCCGGCTCTCGCTCACGCTATTGCTGCTACTCTGGCTCTCGCTCGCGCTGCGGTCTGTTCTTGCTGTCGGTGGCGCTGTGCACTGCTCTTGCTTTCGTTCGTGCTACTGCTGCTATCTGTTTGCTGCCTTTGCTTTTGGTCAGCGGTCACGCTGTTGTTCCGCTTCTTGCTCTCGTTCATGCTGCTACTCTGCTCTGCTCTGCTCTTGCTCCGCTGCTACTGCTGCCCGACCCGCGGCGCAGTACAGAGTTGTTGCTTTAGCACTCGTGCGCGGTGCTGCGGCATTGATTTTGTGTTTTACTCTACATGAGCTTGGTGGATCTTTCTTCTCAGACACTACTAGGTTCGCTCGCAACCACACCACAAAATACCCCAATCACACCCACCACAAACCCCTCCCCCCTCCCTGTCTTATAACTGGTCTCTTACCCCCACCACCGTTTTTACCTAACTGCGCAAGGTAAGCCCAACCCCCTGGCCCCTTCGGGCAGCGACTTGTTAGCTACTGTTTTGTTGTGTGCTGTCCTTTTTGTCCTGTTGTATCGTTCCTCGTTTGCCGTCGTTCCCTATTCGCGAGACATTGTGCCTGTAACGTTGACTGCTGACCTTTTCGTTGTTGTGATAGTCAGCGTTACCGTTGATGTTTCCTGGGTTTGAGACTTGTGTTACCTCGTCGGAAAAACGACCGTCCCCCCAAAACCCGTGGGTGGACGCATAGGCTGCTGCCTTTTACATCGTATATGGTTTTTGTGTTGTTTGTTTGGGTGGTACTGTTGTTTTCCCATCGTCATATTTCTCCCACATTGTTTAACTGTTACCCTCATTTGAGACCGCCCCCGCCGCCTTTGTCTCTGACATGTCCCTTTGCGCCCGTAAGACACTTAGTTCCATCCCATCCTCCACTCACTTTTACGGCTAACGCGAGATCAGAGAACCCCCCAATAAAAACACCGTAAACACACCACCTTGCCCTACCAATACTGGTAGGCTACGTCACAGAATCTGCCTTATGTCTCCAGGCCACAGACAAAACAGCATGCACCCACACCAAAGCCTAACGCCAACAAGTGCCAAAAAAGACTCAATCTAACAAACAAACCACAGACCACGAAGACAACACCCAGTGTAAAACACAACCAGTCAAAAAAAAAGAAAACAAAACAAACACAAAAAAACGCAAAAACACCGAACACACCACCCCCCACCACCACCCCCCCATAGACACCCAAAAAAAAAAAACAAAAAAAAAACACCACAACCAAAAAAACACAAATGGGGTAGAGGACAAAAACAAAGATAAGGGAGTAGTTTGGGTGTGTGTGTGGTTGAGGGGGAGGGGGAAACGAAAGAACCAAACACACACAAACCCCAAACACGCCCCAACCCGGCAACCACAACCAGGGTGTAATCCACACGCAGAAAAACACACCAAAAAGAAAAAACAACGGGCCCCACCCGATACCAAAAACTTCTTCCCCGCCTCCGACAGTCACACAAGCATCACCATCCTCCACGTCCAACCCAATGATGCTGAGGTCGACAAGGCTATGCCAAAGAGGTTGTACACTCATCGTATCACTTTTTACTCTACATTCATGTCGATCCTCAGGGATCCTTTGGTTCAAAGTAGTTGCAAATCTAGAAATAAATAAATCGTGCTCACAAGTTAACAGGGAGAAAACTAAATGCTCTTTTGAACCACAATTTGAATCGGTTTAGCAAGATAGCCATTATATGATACTGTGTGGACCAAATCTAAGCTCACAAAATATTTCGAGGGCAGGCTTCAGCCTGTTGAAGACTGCCTACTAGAATCGCCACTGGTTCAAAGAAAAATTGAAGGAAAACATGGAATTGGAAATTACTATGGTACTACTTATTCGTGCATATGTGTGTTAGAAGGAATGGAGCAAAGCAAAAGTGGAGGATTTTTTTTCCTTCGGTGTCTCTTTCAAAGAAAAAAACATAGGAATATTAATATCCACTGGATGTCCTTTTCAAATTAATATGCATGAAGAACAGGACTAATTGCATTACTGGCTAATAAGATTCTTATTTTACATTTTCATGTTGTTTGACTTTAATTTGACCATGTTTCTCCATTCCTGGTTCTTCCAATTCATGTGAACCAAACACCCAGGTTGACAGAAATCCTATGTTTGCAAATGCTCTATTTGCAGGTGCATTCCTATCATATTCCTTTGTTTTTCTGTCCCTGCATTTATAGAATCTCCAATTTTAAGGAGCCCTTACAGATTTACTTCATTTTTAGATAGGTGTCAAAGAAAAATTTGTGTATTATGTCCTGCTCCTGCCATGCCATCATCCACCCCACCTGAGGTGCACCATCGATGGAAGCGTTCACTGCAGCAGAGATTCCCCCTGCAGACTCTCTTTTGCCGCCTCAGATCATCTTCCCTGTTGCCGGCAGCCACGCCAATTGCAATACCATCATTGACTGAGCAGATGAACTGAGGACTATGCAGTTCGGAAGAGAGTCGCACTCTTTCGTGTCTGCTTACGTTATACATCGGTTATTATTACCTGCTACTTATCATCCTGTTCACTCTTAGACTCCAAGTCAGGTCAAACTAATGTTCAAACTTGATTTTTAAAATGCCGTGGGGCACATATCGAGAGCAGCAACGAATAGTATCTGTCTATTACTGGTTCATCTGGGGTCTTCTATGTGGTTCATGTTGGGTGGGCAACAAACAGTAGAGATCCATCATCTATCTTTTTAAACTGAAGCTATAATCTGCCTGCTATCATTAGTTTTGGATCTATCCACTCATTTGCTACCATCAGTGCCTTACATAATCTAACTATGTTTTTTATTTGCATGTCAGTTATTGTACACAATCGTACTGAACATGTAGAGAGAAAAGAGAAGACCATTGTGTGGGAATATAATGTCAGCATGCAGATGCCGCTCCATGATGGGCAAAGTGGGCCCCCTCCCCCCATTCCAGATTGTATTCCAGAGGAAGATAACTGTTCAGAGGGGGATTCAGAGGGAGCCGACCACTCCTATTTACCCCCTGAGGTGTTTGCTCTAACCTGGATGCTGATGTTGGTCATATCATGCATATGGGCCTCGCATTGCTTACATTATACATCTTATATGTCATCAGTTAGTTTAGATTTGCTTTGTGTGAATGCACATGTTGGTTTCTATATCATACTCCCACCGTTCCTAAATATTTGCTTTTTAGAGATTCAAAAAGTGACTAGATACGGAGCAAAATGAGTGAATCTACACTCTAAAATATGTCTATGTACATCCGTATGCGGTTAGTCCATTTGAAATCTCTAAAAAGACAAAATATTAGGAACGGAGGGAGTATATATGAATTATGCAATGCCATCTTCTTTAGTCAGGTCATAACGTGAATCATGCAATGCCATCCTGTTTAGCCAGTCATCGTATATGTGAATTGTATCGTGCCATTTGTTTTCATAATGTATTCCATTTGTCAACAATGTTTATACATTCATCTACTCTTCCTGTGCATCAGCCATTTGAGTCAGTCATGGAAAAATCTGGAGTGAAAATAAGGTCTTCTGAGCAGTCAGCGCTACCTGTCGATGCAGATTTCTACTAGTTACAGATAGCTCCTCACAGGAGGATTCAGAGATAGCTGACAGGTCGTATCCCCCCCTCGAGGTGTATGCTCTAACTTGGCAGGGTTATATTGCTCATATCATGCATATGGTTTCTTGCATTGCCATGCCATCTGCTTAGATTAGACATGCTTTGTGTGAATGCCTCCTGTTTGCTTTCTATATCAGATATGTGAATTGGCAATGCCATGTTTTTCAGCCAGTTATCATAATGTGAATTATGCACCGCCATGTAGCCAGGCATCATATATGTGGAATTATCTCATGCCATCCTTTTTTTTCATTACGTATCCATTTGTCGACAATCTTTGTATATTGAACTACTCTTCATGTGTATCAGCCATTTGAGCCGGTTATGGAAAAATCTGGAGTGAAAAACAGGTCTTCAGAGACAATGGTACCTGTTGAAGCATATATCTCGATGGTTACAGGTAGCTCTCAAGGAGGAGGATTCAGAGACAGATGACTAGTCCTATATCCCACCTGGGTGTATGCTCTAACTTGCAATGTTTTATTTCTCATATCAGCATATGGTGTTTGCATTGTTAGTTTAGACATCATATACACAATATTCAATGCCATCTTGATTAGTCCCTTACACCCGAGTTCCATTTTTTTCATACATTTTTTCCGCTGTTTTTTGTTTCCACGTTGCCCAAACTATATAGTATGATGTTGATCACCATTACGACGTCGATATATATTCATCCTTATCTCTGATCATTCTATTCTTGTATATTTTTTATGCCACCTTCCAACTTTCTTTCTGTATGTTGACCTTTACTTTCTAGTCCCCAACCTAGTATTTTAGACTTTTTTCTTTTTCTTTTTTTCTCCCCCAATCTACCTTCTCTTTTTCTCATCATATTGTTCTTCTTTCGCTTCTTATGGTACATTTTCCTGCCTCCCGATATGTTTTCTATTCAATGTTCGACAGTCATCGCACAACCTTTATATCCTTTCGTTAAGTATCCTAATAGATTCCTAAACCAGCTTCCTTTCGTTTCATTGCCTTACTCCTGTTTAGTTAGCCACACTAGGATGGGAAAACTCGTCCTGCCATGTGCTCCCTCGTTTTCTTGGTTAGAACACATATAATAGCCTGACCATTTACCACATCTTTTGTCTACTTTACTTTTAACCAGATTTTTCTCCCTTCCCTCCTCTCTTTTGTCTGTACTTTCAATTTCTTTCCGCTTGTTCACACGTATATTTGTTGTATTACTTGGCATGGGGGCTTTTGACTTTTCCCGGCCAGTATCCCTACGGGATTGCCTACCGTCAATTACAACCTCCCTGTATCTTGCACCATCTATAACGACTGGCGCTACACTCGCTCCCCGACTGTTCAAAATAGAATTCATGCGTTTTTTCCCGTCTTGACCCCTGCGCCCCTTTCTCCCCCACATTGAACCTAGCCAACACCACAGCCCAAATCCGAGACCTTCCAGATTGCTGTACATTCTATTATATTCCATTGGAATTTTCGCCGAACACCAACGTACACCACCTACTCCTCTATACCCCACCCTAACTCTCCAGCATCCGTTAGATCGTAACCCACTTCGAGCTGGTGTTCTTGCACATTCTTTTCAGAACCCAGTTTCACCATACACAGTCAGCACAACCCCCAACATGGAGCAGTGTGGTTATCAACACACGCAGTGCCCAAACGCACGAAAGGACAACCACAGAGAAACCCAAAAATGCATGTTTAAAGCAGAGAGCATATCTTAGTTAGATCTGTAAGCTATGGATCTATACTCCATACTTTCGCCTCTTTGCACTCCTGTTACTTGCTCACCAACACCCCTGCGTTTTCTAGTTCCCCTGTCTTTTTACACTTCAGACGCGGATCTTGTGCCTCACATTCTGCCAGGTTCTACTTTTTTTCCTTCTTCTTTTCCCCTTTCGGCTGCTTCATTGTCCTAGCCGATTCTCTCCTGATGTCTGCGGACACTTTACCTGATTCAGTTTATGGTCATTGTTATAGCTTGCTTTCTATCCAACCAGCAGCCTATCCTTCTCCTCACGATTCTTCCATTTTTACCTTTCTTACTGATTGCCACCCCACCAAAGATCATAGTTTTCCCTTGTTGATACATTAGACTTTCGACACGACAAATCCTCCCTGTACCACTTCCGAGTTGCCTTTGGTTTTTAACGGGAAATCACCTAATCCTTCCCACAGCTTACAATCACGCTGAACTTTACCCCCAATGTTTTTTTGTCTCTTGATTGTTGCCTCCTCAAAACTCCTCCCACGCTTTTGATCATCCCTATTCTTTATAACAACCCCTGGATTCCCCTGGAATTGCAACCAACACTAGGTGACCAAGTCATCTAGCCAATATTTTTTCATCCTTTAACTATTAATTCCTTTTTTTGATGCTGTTTCTTTTAAAGGAAATAAATCCAGCGATTTTTTTAAACCCACCCACATTCACTACTTTTCCCTCAGTCTACATACAAGTTAATTGTTTTTTATATTTACCTACTTGTGTGAGATATTCTTTTCTGTGATTTATTCATACTCCCTGTAGCCTTTCTCATAAAAAATTATTGGTTCCCCTTTTTTATTTATCTAAATAGTTGTGCGTTTATTCACCCCATGCATTTTTCCTTCCGTGTTTTTGTTCTAACCCGCTCCAAGCTCTATGTATCATCTTGGTTTTGTGCCGGCTTCCACCCTTCTAAAGATGAAATCGTGACCCATCCTTTGTGCGTTGTAGCACATTTCCCCCCTTTTTTCTTCGGACGGGTAACAATCACATCCCTTTTAAATACCTGTGGACGTTACCTAAACCCTAACCCATTATGCTTCACCAGTTACCTCATTCACCAAGAATTCCCACAGTTTTTGTGTCACACCCCTATTCAAATGTTTTGAAGCATAGCATCCTCATATTTTGCAAATTATTCTTTTGTTCCTTTTGATTTTTAGTTCTGTAAAAGGAACCCTCCCCTTTTTTTTCTCCCCTCTTTTCAGGCTGAACCTTGATCTGTCCTGACGTGAAACTTTTTTTCATGCGTCACGGTATCTATCTGACAAATCAATCATGGAAAACACCTAACATCAGAGCCAATCCATCCCACCTATCATACATTCTGTCTTTACACAGCTATTTTGTTCTCAATATTTATGTCCACTTTGGAAGCGTCTCGTTTACAAAGCGACCCCCCCTTCTTCCCCCCTTCTTTTTTTTTCAGTAGCTATTTTCCACATATAGGCATTTCCAAAGGAGTTCACTTTTTATTTTTATCTCAATTTCTTTTTCTTTTGTACGAAGCACCTTAAGACACTTCCACACAACTACCATCGTACCTCACCCTAAACATACAAATGTATTTTTGATTCGTAACTTTAATCAACATTTTAACATATTTGATGAGCTACTTCTCAGCTTTCTCTATTTTACAGTTTCCCCTCCTGACCAGGTTGAGCCACATTGCTGTCGAATGGATAGTGGAATTCTCACAATCTTGTCCCCCCAAATGGCTTCAATTTGTCAGATATAGTACTGCCTACCCACATAGCACGTGACAAAAGTTTCAGTCCATCATCCTTATGCCATTTCTCCACAACATTTTTGTCACAGCAACTAGCTTTGTCTTTGTTTTGATTAACATCTTTTCAGAAGCGTTACATTAAGTCATCCCTCACGACCCAAATAGTTGGTTGTTCCCTAGCCCCACTTCCTCTACAATCTATTTGAGGAGTGATCTACCTGTTTGACAGGGTCTTTTTCCCCTTCCCCCCTCGCGACGCCAGAAGAATCCGAGCCCTGGGGCTGCTGATCCGGCGGGACGACGAGATCGACGACGGATCCTCATCCGGCGCGGTGGATGACGGACGTCGAGCTATTGCTGTGGACGACGTCGTCGGGGAAGAGTCTCTGGCTGAGCGGCGGTCGGGAGGCCGACGGAGGAGCGTGGGGTTTCGCGGGTTTTGGCGGCCTCGGTGTACGAATGGGGTGGGGGGGTGAAGGGGATGGTAGGGGGGAGCCATGGCTTAGGGACGCGCTTGTCCGAAATGTGGGGTAAGTTACGAACTTACCCCCACCGATTTTGACCAAGCGACGTTGAAGCGACATTTCCGGCTGAGGGGTAGAAGGGGGATTTCGCGTGTCTGGGCTGCGGGACCAATTTTGGATGTGGAGGGAGTTTTCACGCACGTCGAAATTTCGGGATAACAAGGCGCGGCATGGGTTGAAGAGGCGGGAGTTTCAGAGCAGAAGAGACAAAAGATACTCGAGCTTGAAAATATCGGGATAACAAGGCGCCGATTCCATGTTCGGCAGAACAAACTTAACTTGTAGAAAAACAATTCATAAAAGGCACAAGAGAGTCATGTCCCCTTTTACTATATTTCTATAAATGCCATTTAAAAAACTACAAGAAAAATGTAAAAAATTGGGAGAACAAGATTAGCCTGTACAGTACCAAATCAATTCGCACTTCCCTCAACAACAACAAAAAACAAATCAATTCCCACCACAAGAAAGAGTCATGTCCCTTTTTATATGATTACAAATGCCAGGATCTAAAATTTCAAATTTTGAATCCATGTTATGTTGAATTTGAATATATCATTAGGTGATCTTGCGGTTTATAATGGATGTAGTCCTACATTTTGATCTTCCATCTTATATGAACATTTTACTCCACCCTATGAATATATATATTGTCGTCTACCATATGGACTAAATTTGAATCAATTTTCCTTATTTGAATACAATTGTTGTCAAGTTATACCATCCTTTAAATATTATCTTGATAACAGAAAACATGCATATAGTAGTAATCATATTTCAATATGAACTACATGTACCATACGATCTCCAATTCAAATATTTGTATCCATTTTATGTTGAATTCAAATCATAGTACATTGGTCTAGGTAGCGTGATGTTCGGGATAATCTAAACCCTGTTTTCATATGTATAAATTTTGGCCGAATTGGACAGGTTTTGGTATAAGCTTCTTGCAAACCGGAGATTCTCTCAAGAAGCCTCGTGGTTCCGAGAGGGAACGTGTCACCTTTGTGTGCGAAACGATATACGCTGCCTCCCCCATGATTTTCTTTACAGAGGCAACATAGAACTATATTAGTGCCATGTTAAATTTTGGAATTATTCCGGGTTTGTTTGGCCTTTTTTATACATTAATTGAGTTTTTGGTCATTTAATGTGCATAATTCAAATTTGAACTGCAAGCACATGCTCCGGTGCACCAAAGTTGGTTGAAAAATCACATGTGTGTCCTTGGGTGAATTTCTAGGTCCCATGTAAGAAATGGGAATGAAAATCAAACATCTGGGCGTCGTGACTCAATCGAGAACATTGAGAAACTTGGTTTTTAAATTCCTGTAAATCCAAAACTCGCCTGAAAATCATGAAACTTGGCATGGTGTCATGCCATGGCACTAACATGTTGTGGTAAAAAATTTGGCCGAATTGGAACAAGTTTTGGTATAAGCTTCTTGCAAACCAGAGCTTCTCTCAAGAAGGCTCGTGGTTTTGAGAGGGAACGTGTCGCCCTTGTGTGCAAAACGATATACACTGCCCCCCTTGATTTTATTTATAGAGGCAACATAGAACTATATGAGTGTCGTGTTAAATTTTGGAATTATTCTGGGTTCGTTTGGCCTTTTTTATACATTAATTGAGTTTCTGGCCATTTAATGTGCATAATTAAAATTTGAACTACAAGCACATGCTCCAGTGCACCAAAGTTGGTTGAAAAATAACATGTGTGTCCTAGGGTGAATTTCTAGGTCCCATGCAAGAAATGGGAATGAAATTCAAACACTTGGGCGTTGTGGCTCAACCGAGAACATTGAGAAACTTGGTTTTTAAATTCTTGTAAATCCAAAACATGCCTGAAAATCATGAAACTTGGCATGGTGTCATGTCATGGCACTAACATGCAGTGGTAAAAAATTTGGCCGAATTGGAACAAGTTTTGGTATAATTTTCTTGCAAACCGGAGCTTCTCTCAAGAAGGCTGATGGTTCTGAGAGGGAACGTGTCACCTTTGTGTGCGAAACGATATATGCTGCCACCCCTTGATTTTCTTTACAGAGGCAACATAGAACTATATGAGTGTCATGTTAAATTTTGGAATTATTCCGGGTTCATTTGGCCTTTTTTATACATTAATTGAGTTTCTGGTCATTTAATGTGCATAATTCAAATATGAACTACAAGCACATGCTCCAGTGCACCAAAGTTGGTTGAAAAATAACATGCGTGTCCTCGGGTGAATTTCTAGGTCACATGCTAGAAATGGGAATTAAATTCAAACACCTGGGCGTCGTGGCTCGGCAGAGAACATTGAGAAACTTGGTTTTTATATTCTTGTAAATCCAAAACATGCCTGAAAATCATGAAACTTGGCATGGTGTCATGTCATGGCACTAACATGCTGTGGTAAATTTTTTGGCCGAATTGGAACAAGTTGTGGTATAAGCTTCTTGCAAACCGGAGCTTCTCTCAAGAAGGCTCATGGTTTTGAGAGGGAACGTGTCACCTTTGTGTGCGAAACGATATACGCTGCCCCCCCCTTGATTTTCTTTATCTATATGAGTGTTATGTTAAATTTTGGAATTATTCCGGGTTCCTTTGGTCTTTTTTATACATTAATTGAGTTTCTGGTCATTTAATGTGCATAATTCAAATTTGAACTACAAACACATGCTCCAGTGCACCAAAGTTGGTTGAATAATCACATCTGTGTCCTCGGGTAAATTTCTTGGTCCCATGCAAGAAATATGAATGAAATTCAAACATCTGGGCGTCGTGGCTCGTCCGGAAACATTGAGAAACTTGGTTTTTTAATTCCTGTAAATCCAAAACACGCATGAAAATCATGAAACTTGGCTTGGTGTCATGACATGGCACCAACATGTTGCGGTAATTTTGCTGTCCGATTTGCGGAGGCGCACATATTAACAATGAAAAGTTCATTTTGGAACAAGTGTTGTCACGTTACAATCAGAATCACAAGTATTATTGAAACCGTGGGCGTTCTACTTACCATTTATGTGCCGCAATGCGTCCCTTTTTTTATTGGCTGGGAGGCGCCGTGTGGGGTAGCTATTTGAGTATGGGAGGCGTGCGATCAGACCCCTGTGCGTGCTTATCGGGAGGAGAGCCCTTTGACCTCCATCTGCTGCCCACCTCTCGCCCAAGGTCTCCATTAATGGCGCCCAAGCCCCTATTTAATGGCGTGGCTATGTCTCACTCGACTGAGATTTAAGAGAGAAAAAAGAAAATCTGAAAAGAAAATTTTGCACGGATCTTGATGTAAGATCCGACGGACCTATATAGCATCTACTGCGACTTATAGCAAGACTGATGAATATATAAGGACGACGACAGTGGATAATAATTGTCTTACATATTTAGGAAGATAATTAAAAAAGCCACATGCGGCTACGCCAAAATACACAAGGGTAAAAGAAGAAGGAAGACGCATACAACGATCTGGCTCGCTGATCTCTACTTTCTTGATGCGCTGTAGGTCGCGGAGACTAGTTCTCGCGGCGAGCGGCGATGATCTCTTTCATCAGTTTCATGTCCTTAATACGCTGCTTGGCAGCATTCACGGATTCCTCCACCAGCCTTTCGCGCTCGATGCGGAGCATGGCATTCTCGTCCATAAGTTTCCTGATGATTACGCCCGTCCTCTTCAACAAGGCAGCGGTCTCCTCCACCTGCTTCGCCCTTCCGGCGATCTTCGCCCTCAGCAGGTCGCGCTCAGTGCGGAGCTTTGCCTTGTCCTCCCCTAGTCCCCGGATGAAGGCGGTATCATTTTCAAATGAGGCATTCATCTCGTCCTGCAACTTCATCCAGCTAGAGATCCGACCCATCAGGCCATCGAGCATAGCGCGCATGCGCCTGTGAGAGTCCTCGCCTGCCCGCGAGACATTTACCCAGGCTGCCGCGGCGCGGGAGGACCTCCCTGCTGCATTCGCGGCGTGGTGGGACATCTCTGCTGCTTCCGCAGCATGGCCGAACCAGTCTGCTGCATCGACGGCACGGCGGGACCTCTGTGCTGCTTCGGCGGCGTGGCGGGACCTCTGTGCTGCTACGGCGGCGCGGAGGGACATGTCGGCTACTACAGCGGTGAGGCGGGACATCTCTCGTGCTTCCGCTTCCATGCTCACCTCCCACTGGTCGTAATCTCTCAACCCAGAACTCATGCAGGCCATGGCAGACGCAAGGGAACGACGATGAAAGACTTGTTTGTTTTTGTGGATGAGGAGTTGAGGAGGAATGTGCAATCATCTTGGAGTAGAGTATTTATAACCGAGTACTAATACGCTCCTAAGTGGGAAACCGTTTAGGTTTTGATCGGTGTGAACAGGTTTGCAATTAAATATAGCATGGTAGTAATTTGGAATGTGACGAGACGCAAGCTCAAAATTTATTGACGGTTCTAGTTTCGAAGTGTGACACTATTCCTGGATGGCGTAACATGGGCACGCGTTCTCGGCCGTGGTGTAGCAGTTTTGTAATATGCCACGGTACTTCTTTTTCTACTGCTGTGTACGTGCAATAACTGGCACCGTTGGATACATATCTTATGGTTATAGGGGCGTTCACCAGGAATAGCCTCGTGGCGAGCTATAGACTAGTCTTTTTTTCACACGCATTACATCGACACATATCATCTCTCTCCCTCTTTCCCACACACACACCTATAGTCTCTCGGGACTTCTCGCACGCACCATCTCTTGCTCCCTAGGTCGATGCCACCCACATACACTTGTACTCTGAGTTTAGTTTGTTATACATGAAGAGAAGAGGTGCACGCACGCACTCATACTCTCTCACACACGCATCTGTAGCTATGAATTGTAGTGTTCTCAACCATCCGATTGGCTCTATCATAGGTTCCCGTTGCTACTTGGCCTTGAGATTGAGAACTTTAAAACGCGGAGGCTAAGCTAGAGGCGAATTGTTTTGTTTAATGTGCGGGCCGCACACGACACCAACATGACACGAGCTTCGTCTGCCTGGTGCACAGTCGAGTGAGTACTACTAGTAGTACTACTACTTTGATGTGTCGTGTCAACTCGCAGAAGTATGCAACACTTCCTCAACAAACAAGCATATAAGCAGTTTATATTTCTTACCCAAAGGATCTTTATATCCAACAGACACAAAATATCCGTTCCACTGTTGGAAATTACTTTAACTGCTGATCTGATGTCGAAGTAATTGCTGCATCGCCACCAAAATCCACCATCTCTTAAGCTAAAGTAGACCAAGCTAACCCCTATATTAGCATATTACTAAGATAAACAGAAGGCACTGTAGAATCATTTAGGAGGTGAGCTTGTCAATTTGAATGTGGGGGGATACCGTCCTCGACAACCCAGCCCCGGCCAGCAGCTTGGCCAAAACTGTGAAGAAGGTCAGCTCCTGCACGGCGACGGCACCAGGATCCTTGCTGCTTGTCACGTCGATTTCCACCATGACGGCGTCGGTACTGCCTTTGGCCTCCCCCGGTGGGCTGTTCGCCCACAGCTTGGCCGCGTAGTGTGGCGGTGGGGACGCCCCCACTCTGATGCAGATGACCGACATGGCGATAGGTGCACCGATGTCGAGCACATCGCCGACCAAGAAAAATGCGCGACCGTCCTCCTTCGCGAACAGCAAGAGCCGGGGCTCCGACACTGGCACTTGTAGCTGGAGCACCTTGCCGTACTGGATCCTGTGCACGGGCATGGGATGCACGGTGCTGATGTGGTAGGTGAGCGCCAGCGGTGGGCCTTCGTAGCCGTAGACGGGCACGGCGCATTTGCAGTGCGCGAGCGGACACACACTTCTGTGATCGGTGAGCTTGTGGTAAGTGACGTAGAGCCCACAGCCTTCGTGCGGGCACTCCACCCTCACCGAGGAGAGGACGGCGTCCATCACTGTGTTCCGCACGTCGAAGCCACCGCCGCGCTCGCACTTCTAGCACTGCCGCTGGTTCCCGGGGCGCTCGCCGCGGCAGTCTGCGCAGGCCAGGTGCCCTCCCTTGCACTGCACAAATCAATCGAACATCACATCAATGAAGAAACTTGCACCTTGCTCGATCAGCTGAATGGACGAGGTGTATGCGAACCTCATACACTGGAGGCTTCAAGGGGCGGAGGCACAAGGGGCAGTGGAGCAAGGTGAGGTCCATAGAGACCATAGAGAGCTCCATCGTCGTGTCCTATTCCGTCGGCATGATCTCGCCGGGGCATTAGAAAGTTTTACCATCACATATTCATACTACTTCAAGGTGTATTAAATCAACACATGCAAGTATCAAAAGGAAAGTCATGGCATGCATGCATGCGTTGTAATTAATGCATCGGTAAACGCAAATTATTGAAATATATCGAGTGCACTGCTTTGATGTGTCGCGTCAACTCGTACAACAAGGAGAAGTTTGATTACAACGCCCTCTCCCTCACCCATGAGCATGGTGGCTCACAGGACTAGAGAAGCTTTCGCTACACGCTCTACCTCCCGCACGCGGTGGACATGCAGCAGTTCATTCGGTGTCAGATGGCCAGAAGCATACTATATTACTCCACTATAATAGTACCATCATTGTTCGACTTCCCGAAGAGGCGAAGAGCCAAGCGTAACCCTAATGCTCGTGTGGCAGTTTCATGTGTAGGGGAGGTAGTATAGTAACATAGTCTAGGATAGCGTGTACCAAGCTTAAAATCGTTGGAGTCGGCTCCATGCTATGAGGCCGTCTCGAAGCATTTTTTGATTAAAATAATCTTCTGGCCCTACCTGTCATCCTAGTTATTGTAGTTTGCATGCTGATCTGGTCAAAAGAGGAATATGTATTTTAATTTGTGGTGGGGTAAATGTTAGAGGTTGCAGCAAATATTGTACAATGTGTGTCTTTTAGCCGACTTTAGAGGCAAGCATGTGGGGCCCGTGCTATGATGTGTCACGTCAACTCGTACAACAAGGAGAAGCTTGATTACTAGTAGTATGCCCTCTCCCTCGCCCATGCGCGCGGTGGCTCGCATACGAGGAGAGGCTTTTGCTTTTACTACTCCTACAACAAGCTCTCCCTCGCCCACGCGGTGGACGCGACATGCAGCAGTTGATTCGATACTGTAGAAGTAGTAACATCATTTTTCGACTTCTTGAAGAGGCGAAGAGCCAAGCGCACCCCGAACGTGGAAGTTGTGTAGGGGTGGGGCGTGGTGCGGCAGTTTTGTAGCAATTCTTTTCTACTGCTGTTTGCGTCCAATAGGTGCCACCGTAGAATGCAGATCTTACGGTAATTGTGGCGATTGCTAGTAATAGTCATCTTACAAAAATCAAATAATCCAAAAAAAAACCCGACCACGTTTCTTGTTTCTAGACATGAATAGGAATCAACCAATGAGAGACGTGGGGCGTAGTACCTAGCACGGCATGCAGCGGTCAGTTGGAGCACGCATCTTCTCTCTATCTCTTTCCTCACATTTATTGCATTTGCCTTGGAGCACGCATATAGCCAGGCTCTTGCATGAGAGCCCACTCCCCTTACTTTTTTATGTCTCTCTCCTCCACCTAGACAAAATTGCCATGTAAGCAGGCTATAAGCCCACTATTGTACTTTCTCTTAGGCTGGTCATAGTGGGGAGTAACTTAGACTAGTAACATGCTTTTGTTACTAGTCCATGTTACTACCTTTATAATGGGTAGTAACATATGGATGGTAACATACAAGCCTTCATTAATTGAGACATAGACTCATTTTACCTCGGGGTGTGTTATGTTACAGTAACATATTAGGCCCCTCCCAATGTTCCACCTTGTACAGGTGCTAAGCCTGCCATGTAGGCAAAAACGATGATGTGGCAAAGTATTTAAGAGGAGAGAGATGGGTGTGGTGACCCCAGGAAGAAACAATGCTAAGCGCGGGAACCTAGAGA
The DNA here is from genome assembly GCA_011799875.1 of Thinopyrum elongatum. Taxonomy (NCBI): domain Eukaryota; kingdom Viridiplantae; phylum Streptophyta; class Magnoliopsida; order Poales; family Poaceae; genus Thinopyrum; species Thinopyrum elongatum. The sequence continues at coordinate 509,608,976 of CM022300.1, forward strand.
AAACACTTAAATGAAAGAAGCCCACCTATGCATGGATAACTTTAGTTGCTAAATCATTAAATGAAGGATGCTTAGCTACAACAAGTTAAGCACCTTTGCATTGGGGACTTTAGTTGCTTAGCTCTTTAATATGCTTAGCACCTCATCTTAGAACTAGTGCATTAGAGGAGGTCTTATTATGTTACCACAAGCATCTCTCCCCTCATTAACTCCATGCCACATAAGCAAATTTGTCTTGGGATCCGTCATGTTACTACCTAATAGTATAGCCCTGTAAACCAGAAAGGAGGGACTACTCCCTCCGTTCCTAAATATTTGTCTTTCTAGAGATTTCAACAAATGACTACACCGGAAATGAGTACATACGGAGCAAAATGAATGAATCTACACCGTAAATAAATACGTATTAAGTTCTCTCGTTTTCCTCTCCGCCTTGGTCGCGGTGCACAATATATTGAGTATACTACTACTACTGACTAGTCTCTTTTTGACACGCATTTACGTTGGTACGGCTTGAATGCCAACGAGGGAGAGGGTAGCGGTTCCCGAAACGTTGAACGGTCAGTGATGCCTCCGCATTCAATTAGCATGCAGAGGTACAGTAAGTAATTGGAGAAGCAGAATGGAGCCAACACAATGTGAATGCAACACAGTTTGGACTCTCATATAAAGGCGCCGCACCAGTCCAATCCATCTACTCCTAGGCTCTGCGCAACAGTGCCCACTCCAATCCAAGACCAAGACCAAGTGACCAGAAGCCACAAGGACCCATGGCTTCGATGGACGCAAGCGGCAGTCGGCTGTGCCAGATCGTCCAAGACGCCGGCCTGCGGCCCCGCACCGCGCAACATTTCCAGACGGTGCTGGCGACCGCCGGCGTCATAGCCCTCGTCGACGCCGGCTTTGCCTCTCACATGTACGAGATGATGGTCGGCTCCATCCGCAAGTTCACCACCGTCAAGAAGCGCGCGGACGACATTGCCGTACTGCTCCAGCCCGCACGCCCAGGCTCCTCGTTGCCTGCCACCCTCATCGGCCTCGAAGGTGAGGAACTCTTTGAAGCACTGGTGGCCCTGCAGTTGCCGGAGGCTGCGACGAAGAATGTGCACCTTGAGGCCGCGCTCGCCACGCAGCGCCTCACCATGCAAGAAACCGTCGACCTGCACATCCACGTCTACGAGGAAATCGTCTACTAAGCCACTACAAGGCCAGCGAGGACAGAAAGACTTTGGCCTTCTTCCAGCGGCTGGAATCTTTGGACACCATTGTTCAGAAGCACGTCGACCTAACCACGAAAGCCGCTGCTACTTAGCCGCCGTTCGGTGGGCCAGCGCCCTGAGTCGAGGAGGTGGACGTCGTCGATGGATGCATCTTTCTTCTTACCTCCTGTAACCAGCACTGCATCGCCTCGTGGCCTTAATGTTTTATTAGTGTATGTCATTTTTATTCCAGTTGTAAATGACATGTGTGATCCCTTGCTCTTATTTGGCGTTAATTATATGTAGTATCACTGTCTTCGTCCTGGTGTACTACCTAGGTCCTGGTTTATTAGTCCCTTTTGTAATTTGTGCTAAATTTTAACCAAAGATTTAACTGACAAAATGTTAGTGCATGTCAACAAAAATTATATCGTTTGATTTGTATTTGAACATAGTTTTTAATGATATAATTTTGGTGACATGCATGAACCTTTTGTTAGTCAAATTTATGGTCAAAATTTGGCACAGATTACGACGGGGAGCAATAAACCAGGACGGAGGTAGACTGGTCCGTCACCATCGTGTTTTGTGTCTAATTTTGACTTCAGCGAGCCAACCTACATGGAGGGAGTACTGTATATATTGGCACAACAACCAACTTATATATTCAAAACTGAGCGTTACTACAAGTCACGAGTTCAAAACGAGAAAGTGGAACAAGTACAGCATGCCTGTGTCGGGTTAGAATCCTCTGCAGTAGCGCACCATGCAGTACGGTAACTGCCGTGTGGACCTGGCCCCACATGTCATCTGCACTACAGCAACATACGGTACTGCAGAGGATCTCAACCATGCCGTTCGAGTCACACCCCCACACGGTCTGTCCGGCACGCCGCTCAAGCTAGGGAACGCTTGTTGTCTTAGCATTTTCACTATCAGGTGGGGCCGCAGTTGAGCAAACCGACTTTCAGCAAATCCCCACCCCGCCCACCACACGTCGGCTGAGTTAGAATTGGAAGAGAGAAACGAGGGAGAAGAGCTAGCTGTAGCACGGACGCTGTTGTCAGATGGGACTCGTGTTGATAGAATAGGAGTACTGAGTACTCATACCTCTTTTTTTAGGGAAAAAGTAGTCGTACGTCTAGTACGAGTACTACCACTAGTTCGGTGCGCGTGACCTATACCTGTCATCACTTTAGGTCTCCTTTTCGAACCGCAGCTATGCTTCATAGTAAATATTTTTTCACGCATTTATCCTCCTATATGTACTCATAGGCTATTTCCACGTGCTTCCTTTCGCCGACATGTGGGACATAGAGCATCTGGGTCATAGTGCATGCACGACTCGGAGCATATGCAACCATGCCGGCGTACTTTACATTTCAAACCTCACGAATTACATGCAAACCCCCCGCAGAAGAATAAATAAATAAATGAATTACTACATGCAAACCGGATTATTTTCATAGAAACCGGAGCACGTTCATTAAATTTTGGACATTACACATTTATAAAAAATGACCGGACCTAAACCAGTCTAAGGGCCTCTTTGATTCGCAGGATACTGAAAACACAGGAATGGGGAAAGTGTGATGGCGATAAACCGAGAGGCGGAGGAAGAGGAGGAGTATTGTACATGCTAGAGACTGGACTCTAGCACATTGTTTTTCATGGCCATATCACCACATTGTTTTCTATGGCCTATCGCCTGCTGGTTCACTGGGACGTGAGTAGTAGTACTAGTATATACACTATATATACTGCATGATTCTTTGCTCCTTCTTACTTCGCCGACATGTGGGAGAGCCAGCATCCGGGTCGACGTGTCATGCACCAGATTAGAGTGGGGAACGGAAGGGGGGCATCACCTAGGTCGTAGCGCCAGTAACTAATGACTATAGTGAGTAGTCATATCACAAGACCCTGTCTTTCCAGCAGTAATGTGCCGTCAAATCGCACAGCCCTACCTTTCCAGCAGTAAGTTGAATCCGCTACTCCCTCACCCTCCTCGCCTCTCTGTCAAACCGGCTATGCGAAAACTGCCGCGCGTACTGCCCGGGAAAAGCCCCGCCCTCAACTTTTAACTACTCATAGTATAATTTTGTATCGATGAATTGCGCCATGGAGTAGAAAACCAAAACAAAAAGGTGGTACATGTAAACAAATACTCCCTCCGTCCTTGAAAAAGTGTACTTCCAACTTTGTTGGAGGGTCAAACTATCTCAAAGTTTGACCTAGTTTGTGCAAAAATATGTCAATGCTTGTGAAACTAAATAGGTATATAATGAAAATATATTTTATCATGAATCTAATGCTACTAATTTGATGGCATGAATGTTGGTCTATTATTGTATAAATATGGTCAAACATAAAAAAAATTGACTTCCCAACAAATTTGGAAGTACACTCCTTCAAGGACGGAGGGAGTACAGTTCAAGCTCTAGCTAGTGATTTGGAATGTAAACCGTGCATGTGTTTATACGTATAGGTTACTTCAAAGTACTGAGTCCATTGACGCAATGTGGTAAAACTGTACCATCGATATCTCAACGCTGAAATAGTTCGAGCTTGTTCGTTCTATATAAATAGTACTGTATGTTTATTCACCCGTGGGGTTGTTCAATGAATGGAGGGCCGGGGAGCACAAGTGAACAATACTAGTACTAGTAAGTAGGAGTAGTACAGTTAGTCACATTAAATAGAGAGTTTCTTTTCTTTAATGCCATATACACAAATTGAAACGCTTGTTGTGGAGAGAAAAAGATAATCACTCCACTATATATGTAGGCAGGGGCCTGAGTGCTTGCTTTACTAGGGTTGCTCTCTTCATTCTCTCATCCTCTCTAGATCTAAAAAAGACAGCGGTAGTGACATTTTCTCTCTGCTCACCGCTGGTCACAGATCCGGCCAGATCCCTTCGGCCGGTGTGTGTAGGGGACTAGGTGCATTGTTCACGCGGTCATCAGCGGCGAGGGGGGAAACCCACAGCTGCCGGTAGGTCCCGATCCTCTGCCTATCCCGTTCTCTCCGACACAGCGCTGGCTCCAGAGGTCCTCCAACTGTTCTTCCTCCCTGCCGTATTGTGGGCAGACCTGACCTGCCGCCGGCCTCCTAGCCACATCCTGATGACCCTCAAGTATAAGTTCCTTCGAAAGCGGCCTTGCTCTACTGCCCCAGCTCCCCATGTGTCTGCATGTGGATCTTTTTCTACTTCCATCAGCTCTTCCAAAGCCACCTAAATTTTAAGTATTATTAGAGGTAAAGCTACTTCATGCAGTCGAATCTAGGACTTGGTTCAAACAGTGAAGAAAGGGGGTAAAGTTGTACTAGCATGAATCTAGGACTTGATTCAAAGAGGAAATAACAGGGGGGAAGTAATAGAGACTGGATACCCAACTGGTCTCTTGCTTGAAAAGGGAAATAAAGGGCAAAGGCAGTACAAACTGGATAAGGAACATATCTATTATTGGTTGAAAAAAGGATAGAAAGTGGCGGCTGGTGGACAAGTCAACAGAGTATGTCACTATGTCCAGGATTAGATTTGTTGCCCTCACATAGTAAAAGGTCTCCAGGATTAGATTTGCTGCCCTCACAGAGTATGAACAAACTCGGCATCACCACTTTATGCCTCCTTGTAGGTACATTGTGCTGATGCGTCCACTGTCGCATGTCCTTATACCAACCTTTTGCTATTGTTAATGTAAGGGTGCATGTAAAATGAAGCAATCACACTGTTATCATAAGGACATGTCTAACTAGTGTTATTGTTAATCTAATGCCTCCAGTAATATGATGCAATTAAACTGTGTTACAAATGGTACTCCTGCTGTTTTTACCAGTATGATAAGTAAGTTGCTTCTTTACGCTGCTGAGTGTCCTGGTGTCCCCACTGTCCCATGCCCTTAAACCAACTCTTTAGCTGCTGTTGATCTACTGTATCTAGTAAACAAGCAATGCCACCATTAAAGTAATCCCATATTTGACGAATATCATTGTTGATCGTAATGCTTCCAGTAACATGAAGCAATGCCGCCATTTTAAAATTTCTACTGTTCTTGCATGATTTCCATGAACATAATCAAGATCCTTCTTTTCATTTCATGTATGTTTCGTATCTTGTTATTGACGAGTAACTATTTTCTTTCTATCTTTTTGTGCGGATAAGGATATCCATTTCACCTCATTGCTATTGTGACCTTTTGGTGAACTGCACAAAACATTTTTTTTGGAATGAGTGTCTTGTGTAGTTCAACTAAAATGTCACGTGGGCATGTCTCTCAATTTTGGTTGAACTGCACAAAGGTTGATTGGAGTTTCCAACATCTCCGCCAAACTCTGCTGGTAATCTCGTGCAACATTTTATTAGCCTTTGCAAGATGAGCCGTCACTGTCACCACAATGGAACTTTATTTTAGTGGAACTGCACAAAAGGATAACCGAATTATAGTTGCACCATGCATGAGCAGGATAGCTAACCTTAATGTTGCTCAATTTTAGTGCAACTACTAAAGAAGAACCTGCCAGCTCCTGAGAGCAAGTACTTCTTGCTAGCTACATGATGCAATCTTTGCTTCATTTCAGGCGGACTTCAGAAAAAGGTTGCATGAATTGAATCATCCGAGTGGAGCTGCAGGTGCAGGTTCAGCACATCGAGTCGGGGCGGTGTAGGGTCCCTCTCTCAGTTATGGTTCCCATGACCGGGTATGTTCCTTTTTGGTTGATTTTGACTCTGGATCCAGCTAGTGATCTTGTGCTACTGTTTTGGCACTGCTACTGCCACTGATAAAATGAAGTAATAATACATTTAAAATAGAGCTACTATCTTAGCTACCATTTCATTTCCAATGTAGATAACTTGCAGAAGACCTATCCGGCAGAATCAAGTCCATGTGCACTGCATCAATCACATAGCTGCACTGAGCTAGTTGAGTCCATCACGCTTACCGTTGAGGTGGCACGGGCCACCTCTCTAACTGGCGGGCGCCATAATTTTAGTTAAACTGCACAAAAAAAGTGATTGAAATGAGTCGACGCTCCTCCTTCTACTGCTACACTGAGGTGTTAATGGATGTCAACGAATCATCTTCATGGCAAGATACGGGGAAATGAAGAATAACTTGATCTCCCAAAGTCATCTCACACAGGTCAAGTACTGTCCTTTATCAACATGATTATGCTTTTTCATACTGTGCTAATGTTGTATTTTTTTAATAAAGCTATTCTATCGCAATCTTTTCTCGTTTTGGAAATAAAGTTGATTTAACTAGTGCCAATATTATAGTAATCATGCTCTTTCTTATCTATGCAAATAGGAATACTCAACTACAGCAGTTGTGATGGTCAAAAGCATTCGCCCAGGGTTGTATGCCACGGCTAGCCAAGATGGATTTAATCACGAGATTCACTTTATCCAAAGGCTGTAAAGTGCCATGCGTGTGTGCAAGGTGGAAAGAGATATTTTAGGACGTTGATTGATGATTCCACTAGATTCTGCTATGTGTATTTGTTAAATACTAAGGATGAGGCTATATACACACTACTTCAAAATCTAGAAGGCCCTCTTGTGCACATATTTGAAGTGGTAGTGCCACCGGTGATGCAGAATATTTCAGGTGCCAATGTTTGACCTGCGTGGCCTTAAAAAGGACTGGTTTCAATGTTTAAGAAAATTCTTGGATCAAATTGCTTACATGAAGCATCAATCAATTTTTATTTATTTGTTCACATTCTCACAACGTTTGAGTTGTACAGTTACGATTGGCTCTGAGCTGGGAATCATTGTGATGTGTAGCCATCTTTGTTTTACTTATTATTTGAATCATATTGGTTGGTTCTGAATCTTCAAGCTGGGAAACACGGCATGATGATGCAGAGGACAGCAACCATAACTAGCTGTTCAAACTTGGTAGTATTGTCTGTGTGAAAGTGTGGCAAATGAGTTGATCATTTGCGTCTTGAGAATAATAATTCTAATTGATGTGCATGTTTCTCCTGTGGCACTGATAGAACAAGCAAATGCTTTGGTTGTTTTAAGAATAAATTTTAATTAAAGCTAATAAAATTTATGTAAAGTGACCACTAACACTTGCTATAACAGTACTAATACAGACCCGCTCGTGAACCCGAGGGGGCATGTTCTGCCGGGCGTGCAGCGGGTGAGGGAGGTGTAGTAACTGCTATCGTCTGTACACACTGAGTTTACTGTTGGATGCAGTTCCCCAAGAGCTGAAAAACTAACTGCTGCCGCCGCCTATCCACTCGTTCACCATTGATTGTAGTTCCCCAAGATTGGAAAAATGAACTGCTGCTGCGGCGGTGCCGCCCCCCAGTACCCCAGTACACACCGATCGTCTTCATCCCCCTGCCCCCAATCCCCACAAATGAGAACCGCCACATCAACTCTATGTGAGAAGAGACTCCAATGGCGATCCGAGGGGTGCGCCTGCTGGATATGGACTTCACCTTTGAGTTCGCCGTTCAGACCCATGGCAGCAGCAAGTTGAATGTGATGTGCACCAATGATCCGGACTCGGTGAAGCTCTGCCTCGCCAAGTTCAAGCAGAACCCTCAAGAGGAGAAAGCACAACGTCGTGGGACTAGGCCTTGTGCCCATCCATTCGTCTCCTGACAGGGACCAGCGGATCGTCATCGCCCAGGTATGCGTGCGGGACGAGGTTCTCGTCTACCACTGTTGTAGGGCCACCAGAGGTTCTGGAGCATCTGGTGCAACAAGCTTGTCGACATCCAGAAGCAATACAAGATCATCGGCAACGGGCAGGAGGACTCCGTGGTTGACCTTGCCGCGACCATCATCGACTGCTGCTACACCAACATGAAAGAAGACGTCGATACCAAGAACCTAAACACGTGGGAGGTACCTCTGAATCTAGCCTACATAACCTACACGGCCAAGGACGCGTACGCATGCTACGACATGTACAGGCGGATCTTGGACATGAGGGCGTGTCTGCTTCCCGTAACCAATGAGTACATGGACAGCCGCAGCGTCATGATCAAGCGTGCCAGGAAGGTCTAGATGATGTACTTTATCTGTTTAAGCACCTTTATCATCTGAGTGTTTCATGCATTAGCCTATGTGTCGTAATTATCTGTTTTGTCCGAAATATTTCGTCTAAGAACCCATTAACTTGTTTGCTTTTTTAGTGGCTATTTGCTTATGTATATAACTAGTTCACTGTGTTGTCGTGATTTGAATCTCCTTCCTACCAACATATTCCCCTTCTCAGGTGGACCCAGCAGGTCTCGTACACAGACATCTGGGACCAACCACCTATCCATTTGTATTTCTTTATTTTGTGCAATCTTTCGTCCTCTTCCTACAGCGGCTGGCGGCGCTGCCGCACACGCCTCCATGACCCATCCTAGCCTATGGCGCTGGCCAGGCCATCCCTCTACTCCCACACATTGGCGGCGGCAGCTCCATCGGCCCACCCTGCACCCGAACAAGTCAACCCTCGTACTCCCCTCCGCCTGCGTCTTCCCCAGTTCCAGTTCGTTCGGTCCGAGGTCTCAACGTCGTCCTCCGCCTTGGTGCTCTCGCCGCGGCGCCACCGTCTGTCATTCCCAACATGGTCAACAAAACGAGAGGAATCGGGAGACGACTGTTCGTCGAGAGGCTGACAGTCCCGGGCCCACCAGGTCCATGGCCTAGGTTTTGTTGTTTAACATGCGCAGCCCACGACATGCAGACACAGTTGATCCAGCTGGTTTCAACTTTTGTTTGGGGTCCAGAAGGTATCAAGCGGCCTTTGAGCCTCCCAGCCTAGCTTGTCTATAACATCAGCAGCCCAAGTTATGTTTGTTTTTTCAAGACGACGCACAACTCAATTCTATTTTTCTATAAGAATGCAAAACTGAACCTATGTTTTCCCTACTATAATAGTATATATATTATTTATATTTATATCTTATTTTATTCCATATATATAATAGAAACAACATAAGGTTCCGTTAAACCTGTCGTTTGTCCAACCTTTGTATAGACCTTCCCACTTCCTTTATTTTTTCGTTTTTATTAATCCTATATCTGAATTTTCTCCCACTTTCTTTTTTGATGTAATTTGAGTTTTCTCCCAGTACTTTTCCCTAGAACCAACTCAACTGTCCCACGTCTAGCCTAAAAAATAATAATACCCTACGTCCTATTAACTCATCAAATTAAAATGATATTTTATTTCGTAAATCAAAAGTACTTACAAAATAATAATAATAGTTGTTGATATATAACTTGGCAAGTTAACTCCTGGTGATTGCGTACATAAGCTTGCAAAGATTTTACTGACTAATGCAGTAATAGACGTGCAATCATGTGTTTATGTTTTTATAACATTTCTCCGTCCAGCCCAACATGATATTTTCACCCAGCCCAGCAAGTCCGCGGATTTCGAGAAAAATGCAAATGGGCTTTAAATTCTAACATAATATATAAATGGGCTGCATACACGCTACATCATTGTTTCACCCAGCCCACCAAATGGACTAAAAAACCAAATGGACTGGTTGACATGTGGGCCAGTAGGTCGAAACCTAAGCACTTTCGCAAAAAATAAAAATACAAAGGTCGAAGCCTAAGCAAGGCGTTGGATTTACATCCAACGGCCGGCATTCTTCTTCAATCTCTCGTCTTCTTCCCCCAGCACTGCCGGGACCCCCTGCTCCAGCCTCCGGCATCCAGCAGTGCTGTTTTGTGCGCCTCGCAGTGAAACGCTACCCCACCGACGGCCAGGCCATCCCTCCACTCCTCCGCACCTCCTGTTATTCTCTGCCGAGTGTAGGCCCACCCCGCACCCGAACCAGTCAAGTTTCCCACTCCTCTCCGTCTGCGACTCCACTGCCGCGTCTTCCCCATCTCTGGGGCATTCCAGTCTGGGGCCTCGCCATCATCCACCAGCCTTTGTGCGCTCTGCACGGTGTGGTTAACATGGTCAACAAACAAGAGTCATCGGAAGATGACTGTACGTGGAGAGGCTGACAGTGGGGACACGCCACGCCCATGGACGCATGCATGCAACTGCATCCTTTTTACCCTGAAAAATAATGTTTTCTCCCCCTAACAGCTGGGACCAACCAGCTACATCTTCGCACGCAAGGAAGTGCATCCTTATTACGGGAAAAAAAATGATCCTTCCCCCTGACAGCTGGGACCCACCAGAAGGGCCTCTGTATTTCACGAAAAAAACATTCCCCCCGCTGACAGCTCGGACCCACCAGCTATATCTTTGCATGCAAGGAAGTGCCTCGTTATTACGCACAAAAAAATGAATACCCCCGCTGCTAGGTGGGACCCACCATATTTGAAGGCTGACTTGTGGGCCTACTAAGTTGACGCGGATGGAGGGCTTTGTCAACTTAGTCAATATAAACAATTATAGCTCCAGTGACCGTATGATGTCCATCCAACAGCCGTAGTGCTTCTTCAACCTCTGGTCTTCTTGCTCCAGCCGCCCAAACCAGCGCCGGTCGTGCCGCCTGCTCCTGCCTCCCGTGGCCGGCTGTGCTGCCGCGTAGGCCTCACCGCCCCACCCTACTCCCATCGCTGGCCTGGCCATCCCTGTACTCACCAAGACCTGTTGTTATTCTCCGGCGACGGCAGCCTCACACTGCAGCCCAACCAGTAAACCCTCGTACGCCCCTCCGCGTGGGAAACAACTGCCGAGTCTTCCCCGGCTCTGGGTCATTCCCTTCCTAGGCCTCGCTGTCGTCCACCGCCTTGGTTCTCTCGGTGCAGCGTGGTCAACATGGTCAAGGAATGACTTACATCGGAAGAGGATTGTACGTGGAGAGGCTGACAGTTGGGTCCATGGCCGCAGCAAGGAAGTGCCTCCTTATTACGTGCAAAATAATGATTCCTCCACCTGACAGCAGGGACCTACCAGAAGGGCCTCTGTATTTTGGCTTAGCTGTATTTTGCGAAAAAATGTTACCCCCCTGACAGCTGGGACCCACCAGCTATATCTTCGGACGCAAGGAAAGTGCCTCCGTATTAGGCGTGAAAAAAATGAATCCTCCCCCTGACAGCTCGGACCCACCATCAATAACTTCACACGCAAGGAAGTGCCTCCTTATCCTCCCTGACAGCGGGGACCACCTGGTCGAAGCGTACGTAGCGTTGTCGCAAACGTGTACGTACATACTGGTCGATCGGTCTCTCTGCAACGATGAACCGTGGCCGTGCAAGCAGCATCACGTGTAGTAGTAGAGCCCCCGACGTAGCAGTTCAGGCAGTCCCTTCTAAACCGTGTACACGTACGTACATCCACATCCCAAAAAATACAGCCACATATGTACATACGGGCGGGGTCTCGAACGCGTACTCGCGCATATGTACGGCCAGGGCTCGTGTACATGGAGAGCCAACGGACGGCAGCAACGGCGTCCTGTTCATCGGGCAACCAACCGGCTGGGTCGGAACGGAGAAACAATGTCTTGTTCATCGGGAGGCAACAGACTGGGTCGGAATGCGTCCTGTTCAACAGGAGTCAACCGGCTTGGACGGAACAGCCGAAACGGGGTCTGGCGTACCACAGTATGGAGGAAACGGCCTTCTGTTCGACCGGTTACGGTCGAAACGGCATCCTGTTGATCGGGAGGGGTGTGGCGTATCGCAAAACGGAGGAAATTTACTTGTATTGGAGCGCTACGGTCGAAACGGGGGTCCTGTTCATCGGGAGGGGTGTGGTGTACCACAAAACGAAGGAAACATACTTGTGTTGGAGCGCTACGGTCGACACGGGAGTCCTGTTCATCGGAGGGGTGTGGCGTACCACAAAACAGGACTCCACGAGCTACTGTTCACCCACCATCGACTTGCTTCAGCCTCCACCTGCACTGTTCATCCACCGCGTCTTCCTCCTGCCTCCACCAGCTACTGTTCATCCACGGGCTACTGTTCATCCAGCCCTCCACCGGCTAGTATTCAACCAGCCCTCCACGGGGTCCTGTTCATCCACCCCCTACTAGCTCGGCTATGGCGGCATCCTCTCGGGGTCCTGTTCATCTAGCGGCAACGGCCTACTACTACTACTACCACGGGGTCCTGTTCATCCAACCCCCACAGGGAACTATTCATCCAACCCCAACCACGTACGTCTCGACTCGTTCAACCAACCCCCACATTCACTGTTCATCAAGATGCAGCAGGTTCGATCGGCCTCAGTAAGCAGCAGCAGCAGTAGCGATCGATCGCTCGGGTTCAGTTAGCAGCAGTAGCGAAGGAATCGCTCGGGTTCAGTTAACAACCAAGGGATCGATCACTCAGGTTCAGTAACATAGCTAGTGCAATCGCTCGGGTTCAGTAAGCGAACGCCTCACTCGGGTTCAGTTAGAGCCCAACGCCTCGCACACACGCGCGTACGTGTATGAGAGAAACGTGCAATCCCTCTGTGCATCGCTCGGCCCCGACCACCCACCGTAACCGGGAACTCTCCGAAATTTTCCTCGCCCTCACTTCTACCACGATTTTTTCCATCATGGACGGCCCAAAGAATGTCATGCAGGTGCGTCTCCGGCCAGCCCACGACAAAAAGCCCATTTTCTATCAAAGAAGTAGGAGCCCGCCACATCTATGATGATACGTGCTTTTGTCACAATTATCATCATAGAAGTGTCATAAGCATGACAGAATTTTTTTTCGTTCGGCCCAAAATGTCACGGATGTGTCTTTTTTTTGTTGTGAGAGGTGCGTGGATGGACACCTCTGCTTCATCCTTGCCCCCTCTTTTATAGGCAAGCTAGGGCCGGGGGCTAATCCTTCGCCCCCGCCCCAGAGGGGTTTCTTTCTGATCTGACCCGTCCAAGCTACCGCTGACGGCCGAATCCGATCGCCGTCCCCTAACACCAACCAGGGAAGGCCGAGCTCCTGCCATGACTCCCTCTCCTGCACCGCGTGCCTCTGTCACCTACCCCACTCAATGCATGCAGCATACATGGCAAAGGATAAGGACATGGTGGGAAGAGTGAATTGGCAGTTACTCCCCCGTGCGTTAAAGTCATTCACGGGCCATTACAAGTGTGGCCCCACTGCAATTGGCATCACGCGACGCATGGGAAAACTGGAAACTGACTCCAGCACGGGTTAATGAAGAAGCAAAGAAGATCTCAAAGGATGAGCTACTGCAACCCACTCACCTATGTACTAGACAGGGCCTACCCCGACGACGCTCGGTAGCACGTTCAGGCCAGGCCCGGGGGCTCCTGTCAGTGCAACAAACCCCCAGGTGTGTTGCCCAGAATGTACACAGGCTCAAGAGCAAGGTTACGGCATTCAAGACAAGGCCAAGCAGAAGAGATGGCTCTTTGAGAAATCAAAGGGCGGATCAAGAAGACCAAGACCAACCAAACAAGCAAGATATCACTAAGGAAAAACCTCCCTTGCCGGGCAGGCGAGCCTGGCGGGGTCGAGGTTACTCCAAAGACAAGCCTCAAGACTCCCCCGGCAGGCTTGCCGGGGACGCCAAGGGTGGGTTACCCCACCAAAGCTCCACCTCACAGCAACGCAAGTCACCCATCAGTGCGGTGTCGAGCCCCCAAGTGACTAAGTGGCTGTTATTTGGTACGTGGCAGGCCATTTCTGAGGAAAACGCCTCCAATGACACCCGTCTAGGCGACGAGTCGCGCGGACAGGCAAAAAGGTGGCTGAATGGCACGGCAAGGCTTGCCGGGCTATGCTACGATGTGACACTAAGTGGTGCATTTAATGCGCCCAGTCCTGTCTGTAGAGATAGGTATGATAGCATCGTGGCTATCTAATCGTTGGATAAATGACTGTTTTGCCACTATGGTGACCACCTTTTTTCCTGTCCACGCGACACGTCGCCTGGATGGGTGTCATTGGGGGTGTTCTTCCTCACAAATGACCTGCCATGTACCAAATAACAGCCACTTAGTCAGTTGGGGGCTCGACACCACACCGAAGGGTGACTTGCGTTGCTGTGAGGTGGAGTGGTGGAGCTTTGGCGGGGTAATCCGCCCTTGGCATCCCCGGCAAGCCTGCCGGGGGAGTCTTGAGGCTTGTCTTTGGTGTAACCTCGACCCCGCCAGGCTCGCCTGCCCGGTAAGGGAGGTTTTTCCTTAGTGATATCTTCCTTGTTTGGTTGGTCATGGTCTTCTTTATCTGCCCTTTGATTTCTCAAAGAGCCATCTCTTCTGCTTGGCCTTGTCTTGAATTCCGTAACCTTGCTCTTGAGACTGTGTACAGTCCAGGCAAAACACCGAGGGGTTTGTTGCACCGACAAGAGCCCGTCAATGCGAGCGTTCGGCATCATCAACACCAAGCTAGAGCCCGGGGCCCGGCCCCGGCCTCTCCCCCTCAACATAACAAAGAAGAAGGCAAGAAATAAAGGAAGAGAGGTTCATGGATGGACAACTCTGCTTCATCATTGCCCCCTCTTTTATAGGCAAGCTAGGGCCGGGGGCTGATCCTTCGCCCCCACCCCAGAGGGGTTTCTTTCTGATCCGACCCGTCCAAGCTACCGCCGATGGCCGGATCCGATTGTCGTCCCCTTACACCAACTAGGGAAGGCCGAGCTCCAGCCATGACTCCCTCTCCTGCACCATGCGCCTCCGTCACCTACCCCACTCAATGCATGTAGCATACGTGGCAAAGGATAAGGACGTGGTGGGAAGAGTGAATTGGCAGTTACTCCCCCGTGCGTTAAAGTCATTCACGGGCCATTACAAGGGTGGACCCAGTGCAATTGGCATCACGCGACGCATGGGAAAACCGGAAACTGACTCCAGCATAGGTTAATGAAGAAGCAAAGAATATCTCAAAGGACGAGCTACCGCAACCCGCTCGCGTGTGTACTAGACAGGGCCTACCCGGATGATGCTCGGCAGCGCGTTCAGGCCAGGCCCGGGGGCTCTTGTCGGTGCAACAAACCACTAGGTGTGTTTCTTGGACTGTACACAGGCTCAAGAGCAAGGTTACGGCATTCAAAACAAGGCCAAGCAGAAGAGATGGCTCTTTGAGAAATCAAAGGGCGGATCAAGAAGACCAAGACCAACCAAACAAGCAAGATATCACTAAGGAAAAACCTCCCTTGCCGGGCTACGCTACGATGTGACACTAAGCGGTGCATTTAATGCGCCCTGTCCTGTCTGTAGAGTTAGGTATGATAGCACTATGGCTATCTAATTGTTGGATAAATGACTGTTTTGCCATTGTGGTGACCCCTTGACCTATAAAAGGAGGGTCGTGGCTACCTTAGAAAGGATTCGGACCCTTGTATGCTCGTACACGTGTAGCCGCTCTCGCCCCGAGGCGACCTTGCCGGGCTAGAGTGCTGCGTCTCCACCACGGTCCTTTCATCAATCCACCAAAGCAGGAGTAGGGTTTTATGCCTCGCGGCGGCCCGAACCTGGGTAAAGCTGCCCGTGTCATCATTGTCGTGCTGCTCTATGCTTTCCGCTCTCTGTGCAATGCGCTCTTCCCCCTTGCCGAACCACAAGGGGCTGATGCCCACCTAAGATGTCGTGGTATCACACGGCCACCTATGGGGCCATCGGCCTCTTGTGGTTCGGCAAGGGGGAAGAGCGCATTGCACAATGAGCAGAAAGCATAGAGCAGCACGACAACGATGACACGGGCAGTTTTACCCAGGTTCGGGCCGTCGCAAGGAATAAAACCCTACTCCTGCTTTGGTGGATTGATGAAAGGACCGTGGTGGAGACGCAACACTCTAGCCCAGCAAGGTCACCTCAGGGCGAGAGCGGCTACGCACGTACGAGCGTACGAGCGTACAAGGGTCCGAATCCTTTCTAGGGTAGGCACGGCCCTCCTTTTATAGGTCAAGGGGTCACCACAATGGCAAAACAGTCATTTATCCAATGATTAGATAGCCACAGTGCTATCACACCTAACTCTGCAGACAGGACAAGGTGCATTAAATGCACCGCTTAGTGTCACATCATAGCGTAGCCCGGCAAACCTTGCCGTGCCATTGAGCCACCTTTTTGCCTGTATGCGCGACACGTCGCCAGGACGGGTGTCATTGGGGGCGTTCTTCTTCAGAAATGGCCTGCCACGTACCAAATAACAGCCACTTAGTCACTTGGGGGCTTGACACCGCACCGATGGGTGACTTGTGTTGCTGTGAGGTGGAGTGGTGGAGCTTTGGTGGGGTAATCCGCCCTTGGCATCCCCGGCAAGCCTGTTGGGGGAGTCTTAAGGCTTGTCTTTGGAGTAACCTTGAACCTGCCAGGATCACCTGCCCGGTAAGGGAGGTTTTTCCTTAGTGATATCTTGCTTGTTTGGTTGGTCTTGGTCTTCTTGATCTGCCCTTTGATTTCTCAAAGAGCCATCTCTTCTGCTTGACCTTGTCTTGAATGTCGTAACCTTGCTCTTAAGCTTGTGTATAGTACGGGTAACACACCTGGGGGTTTGTTGCAACGACAGGAGCCCCCGGGCCGGGCCTGAATGCGCTGCCGAGTGTCATCGGGGTAGGCCCTGTCTAGTACACAGGCGAGCGGATTGCGGTAGCTCGTCCTTTGAGATCTTCTTTGCTTCTTCATTAACCTGTGCTGGAATCAGTTTCCGATTTCCCATGCGTCGCAGGATGCCAATTGCAGTGGGGCCACCCTTGTAATGGCCCATGAATGACTTTAACGCACGGGGGAGTAACTGCTAATTCACTCTTCCCACCACGTCCTTATCCTTTGCCACATATGCTGCATGCATTGGGTGAGGTAGGTGACGGAGGCGCGTGGTGCAGGAGAGGGAGTCATGGCAGGAGCTCGGCCTTCCCTGGTTGGTGTAAGGGGACGGCGATCGGATCCGGCCGTCGGCAGTAGCTTGGACGGGTCGGATCAGAAAGAAACCCCTCTGGGGCGGGGGCGAAGGATTAGCCCCCGGCCCCAGCTTGCCTATAAAAGAGGGGGCAAGGATGAAGCAGAGGTGTCCATCCATGCACCTCTCTTCCTTTATTTCTTGCCTTCTTCTTTGTTATGTTGAGGGGGAGAGCCGGGGCTGGGCCCCGGGCTCTAGCTTGGGGTTGATGATGCCGGACGCTCGCATTGATGCTGGGGGAGTGAGTCTGGTCCGGGGTTGCAGGAGATGCAGCGGTCGGGGGTGTGGGCGCCAAACTGTCCACAGTGTGGGAGGGGTTACGCTCCTCCGAGACGGTGAGGCGCCC
Source organism: Thinopyrum elongatum (assembly GCA_011799875.1). Classification (NCBI taxonomy): domain Eukaryota; kingdom Viridiplantae; phylum Streptophyta; class Magnoliopsida; order Poales; family Poaceae; genus Thinopyrum; species Thinopyrum elongatum. The sequence goes on from CM022300.1 coordinate 509,626,326, forward strand.
GTCTCTCCCACAGGAGCCGGCCACTTGGTGGAGAGTGCTTGCCCTGGCCACGAGATGTCGAGGTTCGCCAACTTGACGACGAGGCTCCTGGGGCTTCCGACGCCTGCCGGGGGTGCAGCTCTCGGGATCTTAGGTAATCCCAGCACTGCTCCTTTCGGTGGAGACGGGGCAAACGTTGAAGACGGCCACGCCTTCCTTCCCTCCAAGGTGGGGAGCGGTGCTCCTCGCATGCCTCAGACGCCGCTGTCGTGTGCTGTTTCTCCGGGGGAGGTGTTGGCCCGAGGGGCCGGCGTCCTCCTGGAGTGGTGGTGGTGAAGAAAGAACGAGGGAAGACGGAGAAGGCGGGTGGCAGGCCATCAGGTCGGAGTACGATGGCACCGACGCATTCATCTCGTACTGCCAGCCTGCTGCCTCATCTTTCCGCTCTTCCCCTCCCTCCCCGGCACCATCATCACTGGCCTCTTTGGGACGGTTGCTGGGGAGGGGGTCGCTCTCTTGGTGCCTTCGCCTCCTCCAGCTGTCTTCCAGCGGAGCTCCGACGGTTCTCCCTGCCGGTGCTTGTGCTGTGGCTTCTTGCTGGCCCTGGAGGTGGTGACCAGGGCACCGCCGAGCTGCTCCCTCCGCCCCTCTCCTTCGTAGCCTCGCCACTCCCGATCTTGTCAGGCTGGCCCGGCAAGCCCTGGCAGGATCGGGCTGGGCTTCTACTCAGGCACTCATTTTGCCCTCTCCACCTCCCACTGTAGTGCCTAGGAGGAGAGGGACAAGAAAGGGATTACGGGGCACTTATATTTTTTCAGTCTAAAACATGTAGGCGCTTGCCAAACTTTAGTCTAAATTATGTAATCTTCTTTATCCATGTTAGTGTTCTGTAAGATCTGTACTTGGTTATCAGCATATTAATGAAAAAGACAAGCCTTGCCGGGTACTTGTGCATGTATCATGTCCATGCAGAGGTGAGGTGCCTCTATACATTTAAGTAAACAAGTTTTCTCTGGCAAGCTATCCTGCCGGTACCTTTAGTTTGCTGCCGCGGGGCATGGCCTTCTGTTCATAGAACTATAAAAAAGGTACCAGCCCCTCGTTGAACCCTCTCCATCAAAGTCCACTGCGACCATCTTGCCTGAAGCAATGTTCGGGACAAAGGGAGGGAGCACCTATGTTTCGAAGGTGACGAGGTTTTCAGATGCACAAGTTTTCTCTTTACAGAACAGGTATGGATAGGAAGGAACTTATCTGTTTGGCTTGACGGGGACCGCTGTGTAGGCTTGTCTCCATTTCTTCTCTTCGGGACCAAGTCCACGGTAAGAACCCTGCAACTTAGTGCAGATGAAAATAGTGCTACATGCGACCTCATCTATATGATCATGCTATGCTCATGATATGCTTATGCATGCATGCAATATTGTCGCCCCCCCCCCCCCAGCGCTTCATTTATTCATCTATTGCTCAGGGTCTGCGCCTGGCTTTGTACAAAGGGTTACATGCAACATCGGCAAGGCTTGTACAAGAGGGTGGCTGCCGGGCAGGGCCCGACAGTCGCACCTTACAGGTAGAACTTACGGAGATGCTCAATGTTCCATGAGTTCCCTGGGGATCACTGCTTCTGCCCCATAGACTAGGGAGAAGGGAGTCTACCCGGTAGCTCGATTTGGTGTCGTACGGATGGACCAAAGAACCACCGGCAGCTCGTCGATCCATCGCCTGCTGCACTTCTGCAGCCTATCAAATGTTCTTGTCTTGAGTCCTCGCAGCACTTCAGCGTTTGCCTCTCAGATTGACCGTTGCTTCTGGGATGGGCAACAGAGGCAAATGAGATTTTGCTTCCAAAGGCATGAACGTATTGCATGTAGGCGCGGCTTGTGAATTGGGTGCCATTGTCAGTGATGATTCTGGCGGGGACTCCGAAATGGCACACCAATCCTTTCAAGAACTTGATAGCTGACTATGCGGTCACCTTCCTCATGGGCTCCACCTCTGGCCACTTTGTGAACTTGTCGATAGCGACGAACAAGAACTCAAAGCCCCCGATAGCACGGGGGAAGGGGCCCAAGATGTCAAACCCCGAGACCGAGAAGGGCCATGACAAAGGGATCGTCTGGAGAGCTTGAGCAGGCTGATGGATATTCTTGGAGTGGAACTGGCAGGCTTCACATTTGGTGACTAGCTCAATTGCATCTTGGAGGGCCATGGGCCAGTAAAAACCTTGCCGGAAGGCTTTTCCAACCAGGGCCCTCGATCCAATGTGGGAGCCGCATAAATCCTTGTGTATCTCTGCCAACGGTTCCTTTCCTTCTTCCCGGCAGATGCACTTCAATTTCACTCCGTTGGGCCTTCTTCTGTATAGCGAGTCATCAACGAACTGATACATACTGGCCCTCCGGGCTACTCTTTCAGCTACTTCTTGCTCTTCGGGAAGTTCTCCTGTTTGGAGGAAATGGACTATGTGCCGCGCCCACGTTGGAGCCTGAGGCTCGGCAACAAGGACTAGCGGCACCTCCTTGTTCACGGGAGCGCACACTACAAAAAAAATGCACTTCCGTGATGATACGTGTTTGTCACAGTAGGTCACGTTTTCTGTCATGCATGTACATCCATGATGATTTTATGACAGAATCAAGATAGTCATACCTGTGCTATCATAGAAGTGTTCCATGACAATACCAAAATTATCATCACGGAAGTGTCCACTTTCATGACGATAAATGGCGCGTCATGGAAGTGTTTTCGTGAAGGGTAACCGACACATGGCATCCACCATAACGGGTCGCCGTTAAGCTAACAGGTTCCGGTTTGGATCTGATAACCCGTTAACAGCCCCGACCATTGGGGATTTTCCACGTGTAAAATTCTCATTCGCCGGATGATCCACGTGTCAGCTCATCGTTGGGATAGATGTCATCCCTACAATGGACGGAAGACGCCCTTGATATGTCGACACATGGCGCAACCCAACAGTGGCCCATTTAAGGTAAAAAGGCCGGCCCAGCTAAAGGCCCACCATATTTTTTCAGACACTAGTGGGCTAGCCCGTTAACAGCCTGCCATGTTTTGGGTCAAATTAAGGCCCATACCAGATCAGGCCCGTTCACAACCTGTCATGTTCTGGGCTAAATTACAGCCCATATCAGATCAGGCCCGTTAACAGGCCACTGTTCTTTTGGGCCTATTCTAAGTCGGGTTTGTATTTCAGCCTGTTAAATGCCGGTTTACCAGTTCGGCCCGATAATAGTTTCGGCCTGTTAGCAGCCCGTGATGCACCTAGGCCATTGTCGGCCTGGTTTCACTTTAGGCCATTTAACGGCCCATGCAGAAACTGGGCTATTTCTTGTTCGAAGTAACTTTAGGCCTCTTAGCGGCCCGTAGTCTTCGTGGATAAATTTCAGCCCAACTGGCCTATCGGCCTGTTAATGGCCCGTGTAACAGTTGGGCCTAATTACAGCCCGCATTGAATCCGGCCTGCTTACAGCCCATCTGTTAATGGCCCATGAAAATGTTGGGCCTATGGCCCGTGTTGATACCGGCCTGCTTAAAGCCCATAATTTTATTGGGCCAAACAGGGCCCAAGATTTATTTTGGCCTGTTAACGGCTCATTCTATTTAGGCCAAACATGGGCCTAAGGCAGTTTCGGCCTGTATTGGCCTGTGAATTTTTCGGCTCAATGCTAGCCCAATCTAGTTTTTAGCCTGTTAAAAGCCCATGGTATTCTCTGGCCCAGCTGGCCAGAACTTTACTCGGCCTGTTAAAGGCGGAATACTACTATACGTTTAGACCTGCTAATGGCCCAAGATGATTATAGGCCCACGTTTTGGCCCATATATAGCAAGTTACGGGCCGGCTTGAAGACCGACAACATTGAGATCCATTGAAGCTTCCAGCCTAAATTACAGCATACCGACCAAGAATAAACCTGGACTATACAATAAAGAAAGAAATTACGGCATATTACATCCACTTGGCATCAAAGTTCGCCACCGGTGATAATAAAGCGCAACGTGACCGTGGATTACATACACTGGGCATCAAAGGTCGCCACCAATGCATATAAACGTGCCGACAAAAGAATATACAAAACTAAGAGCACTTCAGAAGGCATTAGGCCTGCCCTGGCGGTGCACAAAAAGCAACAGAACAAGCTAATGAGACCTTAGTTGTGTCAACGATAGATGCTCTAACCGTAGCTGCATAGCAAGAAAGCACGCATGGGTGTCCTCTGCGGCCTTCTTTACATCATTGACATCAAGCTGGAGCTGAGCTGAAGCAAGCCTTTCCACTTTAAGTTGAGACTGAAGAAGTCGAACTGATTGAGGCAACAACTGCACAGAGGTTGTCTCACAGCTGCTGGTGAGTAGCTTCAACTCACTATCTTCATTAAGACATGACCTTGGGGTCATATCGCTCTCTTCAAGATGGTTTGGCTCACTATCTTCCCTAAAGTTCTGCCTGGCATAAGAGATACGACTCTGAAAGAGAAACAAGGAGACACGTAACAGGTTTCACAATTATATAAGCAAATAAATGGATCTGTTCTGCATAAGGAACATGTTTTTACAACTATAATTTAAAACTGGTAGTTGTTGCAAACATCCAATCAGATGTAAACACCAAAGTAAACAGCAGTGGAGGAAATGATGCCTATCCAAATCTATACTAGAACAAAGTATGAAGGCTTGAGAAGGATGAACTTACATTACATGTTAACACAGGCTGGACAAAGCCCTTCTCCATGTCGATGGAAGGATAATTCAATAAATTCCCCAAAGGAACTTCTTTATAAGCGTTGCCTTTATTCTACATTTTGTAAAGAGTAAATATAGATCAAATAATATTGGAAGAAATAGAGGATAATGAAGCTCAGGTGCAGAGTGATGATACATAATCAAATAGCAATTAATTAAGTACAGCGTTACAAGGCAAAAGGTACTGACAAGAGGAATGCAGACATCAACGTGTGCGGTGGCATTGGCTTTATTCAACATTTTGGTAAGAGTCAATGTAGATCTGATAATTTGGAGAAAGTGGAGGGTAGGGCAGATAAGATGTAGAGTAATGCTAGACAATCAACTATCTCGCAATGCAAGTACAGTAATACTACCACCGTGCATTATTACTTCTCGCTCAAATGGATGTATCTAGCACTATTAAGTTCTAAATACATCCAATTGAGCAACAATTAATTCGATACAGAGGGAGTACATGACAACAGGTACTTACATGAGCAATCCAAAACTTCATAACCATTGTGTTAATTCTACATTTATCTAAGAGTAAATATAGATCTTATAATTTCGAGCAAAGGGAGGATAAAGAAGCAAACATTTACAGTGATGCTACATAATCAAACAGCAATGAGTGTAAGTATGCTGACAAAGGGCAAGAGGTACTGACAAGAGCAATGCAGTGCCCAGTATTGTTGTGAGATCCTATGATCCTTTGAGAAAGGAGATTCATCTGAAATTAGTTTTCATACAAGAGAGAAGGTAAGGCACATGCAGAAATTTAGGAGTTCAAATTTTGAATTGATATCATAGGCAGTACCTGACGCTGGGCTCTCTGCAGTTCTAATAGGGGTTTGGCCAGTGGAGTAGGGGTAAAGTGTGGTACACTTGGGCATGTGTTTTCTGTGGCTGCTGATCTATCTGATTTAACTGATATCACTACCTTTTCCAAATACCTAGTTTGTACTCCTTGAGAATCTGCACTCACCCTCTTCCTTTTGGACATCTATTACGAAAGAACAACATTTGACTGGAAAAACATAGTATGATGACACATGGAATAGGTACAGAAAATGGATAGGTATGGCATATACTCATATATGATGCTTAAACTAAGGAGGTGGTGGTGTAACAAAGTAGAAGTAATGCAAGAGGTTATATGCAAAATATGTGCGACCAATACAACCTTGCCAAGTTAGAGCAAGCACCTTGATGGGTGAATAAGATAGGCCATCCTCCACCATGCCAAGTTTGTTAGCCAGTGGATTGTTCCGCAATATTCCTCTCGTGCGCCCATTCTCATATTCATTTGATCATGTTCAATACCTAACATGCATGAAAACATAAAAACAAGTGAGATTATCTTTGTAATGTAGAAGTAATTATAATCCAATACTGCCTCCTTGTAAACCCCTTTGTGCTATCTCTGCAATTCTTCTGAGAGATGTCATGCATGCTATAATTTGGTGTGTGCATTAATATAATGTGGCCTACTACTCAAAATATGAGAGCTCCAGAAGTGATGATACTTTGCAGATGACAGCTTCAACATATAGTAAAGAAGAACAAGTCGACCTGACCTGACAGATTCAAAATATACTAAGGGAGAACAACTCGACCTGACCAGTCAACCACAAATGTCTCTGCTACTCTTCCCAACAAGGAACATACTTATTAAAGAAGAGAAGCGGATCATGTTAAAGAAGAGCAGAAGAGCAAGCAGATTGAAGATATTACAAGTCTTTCTATACAATGTCTGTTGCCCACCCATGATGAACCAGAGCACACAGAGAAATACTATTCCATCCGGTCTCTCCATATGTGGCTCACATGCATTTCGAAACTAAAGTAGGAACATTTAGCTAACCAATTAAACATGTCTCAGTTTTATTAATATCAGCATAATATCAGATTCGAATTTGTACAACTAAGCTTGTTTAGCTTGATGGGTGGAGCAGTGTTATTACGACACGAACCACGTAGGCTGATCGTGGTCATCATAAAATGGGGAAAACGTAAGCATGATGAGTATAGTGTTGACCGTGGCAGTGGGATGGCAGATCTGAAGCTGCAAACCACGCAAAGGGTAGTTAGCAACCGATGTTTGCTTTGAAATAACAACTAAGATTTGGTATGGACAAGAAAGTACAGTCAACAAGTGACAAAGAAAAGCAATTCTGCTGCCTCTCTATATGTCGCGACATGCATTTGGAAACTCAAGTGGGACCTTTAGCTAACCAATTGAATGTGTCTATTAACTAATATCAGTATCATATGACAATCATATTTGAACAACTAAGCTTTGGAATTATGAGTGTTGTGTTGTTTAGCTTGAAGGGTGGAGTACTGCTAGTACGATAGAAAGCACCTACGCAGATCATAGTAGGGTAGATAAAAGGGGAAAACCCTAAGCATCAAGAGTAAAATCAGGAAAGTGGAACTAGCTGGACCATATGGGCTTGTATTGCCGGTACGGCAAGAGAGGGTTCGGAAAGGCTTCGGCCCCAAAAGGGGCAGCTCTATTCAACTGAAGGCACAATACTGTTACTATCAGTCTAGACTATCAAAGACGACATAGCTCCCAGCATTTCCTGGATATTATGGCAGACCATCTAGAATCATTGAAAGCATCCATCTGAAGCGACCCAATTGACCCGTCGACTGCAAATGTCCCTGCTCCACTTCCCGACAAGGAACATACTGTACTACTCCCTCCGTTCTTAGATATAAATCTCTTAGAGATTCGAATGCGGACTACATACAGAGCAAAATGAGTGAATGTACACTCTAAAATATGTCTACATACATCCGTATGTAGTTCTTATTGGAATATCTAAAAAGACTTATGTTTTACCAAAAAAGGCTTTCGGCCTGCTTCATAAATAAAGCAACGATGAACAACACCCGGTACAAACGCACGCCACCACAACACACGCACGCACCCAAGGTAGTTTAGGAATGGAGGAAGTAATATACTTATTAAGAACAGAAGAGGAACATGATAACAAGGAACAAGCAGATTTCTCTACCTTTTTCTCTACTCTTATACTCTTATATTATTTGTATATACATATATATATATATATATATATATATATATAATCTATACTACTCTTATAAAAAACAGAATTGGTGATGATGGTGTGCCTGCCATCCTGCAATATAGGCCATCCGATTTATATCTGACGAATAGGAAGGAAACTACTCATAAGATAAGGCCTTCCCTCATTCATCCCTCTCCACATTTGCAAATAAGGCCTTCCCTCATTCATCCTTTTCTCTCACAAGATAAACTACTCATACAAATGCATCTTGATGTTACGTGCAATGCATGTGCATCTTGCTAGTACTCTTATAAAAAACAGAGTTGGTGATGATGGTGTGCCTGCCATCCTGCAATATAGGCCGTCCGATTTATATCTGACGGATAGGAAGGTTACTACAGCACCTTTGCAAAAAGATACCCACACCCCTATCCACATTTGCAAATAAGGCATTCCCTTGTTCATCCTTTTCTCCCACAAGATTAACTACTCATACAAATGCATCTTGATGTTCCATGCAACGCACGGGCATCTTGCTAGTTAGATAATACAATGTGTGTTGCCCACCCATGATGAACCAGAGCGCACAGAGAAATGCAAATCCCTGCTGTCTCTCTATATGTGGCGCACATGCTTTTCGAAACAAATATAGGAACATTAGCTGACAAATTAAACATTCTCTGTTTTAGTAATATGAGCATCATATCAGATTCGTATTTCAACAACTAAGCTTTGGAATTATGAGTGGCATGTTGTTTCGCTTGATGGGTTGAGGTCTTGAGGCGCAGTGCTAGCACGACACGAAGCACCTACGATGATGGTAGTGAATATAAAGGGGGAAAACATAAGCTTTATGAGTATAGTGACCGTGCAATGGCTGATCTGAAGGTGCAAACCGGACAAAGTCTACTTCGCAACCAATGTTTGCTTTCAACTAGGCACTACGATTTGGTATGGACAAGAAAAGTACAGTAAACAAGTTACGATCTATTTTTCGGGTGAGATCAATAACTTAAGCAGATAAGAAAGAGTACCACCTCTCTTGCGACACCGTGTAGGCCCCTGCTGATACGTTGAGGGTGCTGTGGGTGCGATGGTTGCCGGCGGCGCGTAAGAAGACTTTAGACGGCAGACGGCCGGGTCGGGGGATAATTCCTGTTGCCGTGGATGAGGCGGTCGTAGGAGTGGCAACGGCAAGGTGGACGACGACGCTGATGAAGTGACAGGACGCGATGAAAGGATCCTGGTCCAGCGCCGTGGATGAGAGACGTCCATCTCTTGAAGTGGACGACGGGGTAGGGGTAGCGGCTCCGGCAAGGTGGAGGATGGCGTGACGGACGGAGGAGGCTGGCCGGAATGGGGAGGTTTTTGTGGCGCCGACGGTGTATGAATGGGGAAATGGAGGGGGAGGGGGATCTCAAACTTTGGGACGCGCTTGTCTAAAATGTGGGAAAGTTACGAACTTAGCCCCCGTTTAACATTTTGGACATCTCGTCGGTTGGGGATAGGACGGTAATCTCGCATCTCCCAAATATTTGCCGGTACCGATTTCGGGCGAGGAGAGGGTGTTTTGCCGGCCATGGTTGGCGCCCATGGTGTATGAACGGGGCTGACAGGTAGGGCGGTTGTGTCATGTATGAGGGAAGTTACACATCTGCCCCTATTTAAAATATTTTCCTACATCGATTTCGGATGAGGAGAGTTTGTTTTGCCGCCCACCGTGTATGAATGGGGAAATGGAGGGAGAGACACATGTCTTTCGGACGAGCTTGAATCGAATGTGTTTTGCCGCCCACATTTGGCGCCCACCGTGTCTGAATGGCCTCAGAGGTGGTCGGGTCACGTCTGATTGAAGTTACTAGTCTACCCCTATCGACAGCAGTGGAAATTGGGTCGATTAGGATGTGAAGTGTCAGGGGTAGACAGTAATTTTCGTCTCGCAAACACTTGCTTCGGGCAGCCTTTCACAAATGATAGTGGGTGTTTTGCAGCTTCGTTTAAAATTTGGGAGAATTAGCATTCACGTTTACCCTGGGCCCTGGCAACTAAATTCAAATCCAATTTGTATTCGATTACGAATATCCATACATCATTCTATGTTTTGTTATTTATTTCTTCAAAACCCTGAAAAAGATTTATTCCACCTTTATATATGAATATGATTTAGAAATGCCGTGATCTTCGAATTCAGTAGGTTGGATACACTTTGAGTCAAACAATCATTTCATCCAATACAATATGCTCACACGAAAAATAGTTCACCTTATGTCAATCATACAAGTACTGAGGATTACCTCGCCTAAAAAATTCAAATCATTACAACACATGGACAACATAGGAGGTCTTACAACATAATCCATTCAGAGACATGACACAACATGCAAGTATACTAATCTAATGACAATTTCAACTGGTATCTAAAGAAGAACTGGGATTACCCTGGGCTTCAGATAGCAGAAGCAGCAGGACCTCCTCCATCTTCAAATGCAACATTCTTACTTCCTCCATTTCTTGGGTTGCTTGCATAATGCGTGCAGCTAATTGCATAATTTCCAGCCTCAAGATCAAGATTACCTCATTCATGTTAGCCACACCATCTCTTTTTGCCTCTAGTAGAGCCTCAAGAATTATAATATATGTGCTCAGACTACTCTCCAGCGGTGTTGCCTCCGAACTACTACCATCTGGTAACATGGATGGCGCACTGCTTCCACAAATAGATTCTGGGGTTGTACATTGTGTCCTAGTGTGAACGGCATCCTGAAAGGTTTCCGCTGGACATAAGTAAGAGATAGTTATCGCATGATCCAGGCAATAAGCTTACATGGTAAACGACATACGAATTATTGCCGAGCATGGCAAGCTATATTTAAATGGTTCAAAGTAGCATCATCCGAAAACAAATTAAAATGGTAAGATGAAACTTGGGATGTAAGTGGAAAATAAATGGCATCCGCAAGTCCCATCTAGTTAGTTTTTGCTAGCTCGCTAGTTCATTTTCCTCAAAAAAAAACTCTTTTGAACTATCATACCAATAGTGGACTTTAATCGGGATTAAACGGGACCCAGTTGACATCCCTATGAAAGGCAGAGTACCACCGCTATATTTAAGTTGCCAAGGCATCTAAGCAGTTGAAATAATCTGAGAAAGCACTTAACAGTGTGGCCTCATATAAACTACGAAGACAGTCTTGTGATGAAGTTCATAGGAAAAGTTAAGGAGTCAAATGAACTAGGCATGCATTTCTTTACGATAGTACAGCAGGCATTGCTGACATATTGGCCAACTCAGGTATAGCCTAACAAGTAACAAACAAGCATTCGAATCAAGCAAAACAGCAAAGCAGACAACTGAACTATTTGTAATTCTGTAGGATTACAGGTTGAGGGCACAAGCCAAGAAAGCAGCCCACACGCATTACATTTCACATGTACTAAAACACACTGGCTTACCGTATGTTGCTGTGAAGCCTCGCTGCTGTTGCAATGTTCTTTGAAGATATCGTCAGCATCCCGTGGTTGCAAATCTAGTTGTTATAGTTTATTCTGCACACTCCATTTAGGTAAAATTAATTTTAATCGCATGCACTGGTTCGAATTGATCATCAATGGTTCATCTAAACTAATGAAAGAAGGGTGTGTGCTTACATGACAATATATGCGCTTCACTCTATTTTTATGCTTGTTCGAGGTGCCAGCTCCAAAAGAACAAGTATTTTGCTTGATGGGGTTGGCAGCTCCATAATTAATAGAAGCATCAAATTAGTCATGCAACTTGGGAAGATCAAGAACGCACAAAAAAGTAATGAACAGCGGCTCGGAGCAGTGATGTAATAGCTAGCATCACAAAATCTAGGGCAAAACAAACAAAAAGCAGCGGAACCACAAGCTAGTTTGCTGATGTGTAATTAAGCATATAGAACATGAAGTAGTCTGATGTAACCAATAGGTGGCATCAGAACAACACCATTATCATAAATATAGCATGCAAGAAGTAAAATAGTAGGCAGTGATATCTAGGAAGTACAGTAGTACTTAGGACAAAACAAAAGCATTGTAACTATATGTGCACTGGTTTGTAATTTAGCACATGTAACATGTTCACTGCCAGAAGTATGGCCCTATAGGTGCAAGCAGAATAACACGTCTCATGAAAAATTGAATGATGCCCTGAAGAAATTCAAAGGTGCGGTGCTTATGCTAAGAAAGTGAATGTAGGCGCCGGCCATTGGATAATAGTACCTGATTCTCGACGGCGTATGGGTATCATTGTCATACTTTATAGCTAAGGATCATCGATGGTGCTCGTGTTGCGGTTGTGTTTGGGCTGGTGTCGCCGTTGCTGAACCGGCTCCGGTGCTTTGGTTGCGGTGCGTGTCGACATACAAGAAAGCTCATCTATGGTAGGTGAACAGTTCCATGATAAAGAAGATAAAAACTGAAGGAGTACAAATCGAAATAACCTGATGAGGCTGCGGCGTCAGTAAAGCAGGGCCGGTGGAGTTGAATATGGCGTCCGTGTTGCGGGTCCGGTGCAGTGGACGGAGGCGTCGGCGAAGCACATCCGGTGCGGTGTACAGTGCTTTCGGTGAGGCGGATCTGTTGCGGCGGACGAGGGCTTGTATGAAGGGCCAGCGATGGGGCGGACGAGGGAGTCGGTGAAGGTCCTACACTATGGTGGACGAGGGCACCGGTGAAGCAGATCCGGTGCGGTGGACCATGATGACGATCAAGGAGATCTAGAGCGGTGGACAAGCCAGTCGCTGAAGCGGCTCCGGTGAAGTGGTGAGTTGGCAGTTGGGGGTTCCAAGATGCGGAAGGTAGATCCGGTGGGGTGTGAGGCCCACCACTGTGGCGGAGGACTAGATTCGGTGGCTTAGTGTGGTTGGGGGGCGGGGAGGGGAAGGGGAGGGGCTCTGGGGAAGAATGTTGGGGGCAAAGAGGGGAAAACAATGGAGTTACCAAAGCAGCCCTTTTCCGTTCATGTGGCAGGGGTAAAACAGAAATATCGCAAGGCCAAACTTTCGGGCGCGAGATATTTTGATGTGAGCGGGAAGTTTGAAATCTTTTGGCGGCTGAAATTAAGTGTTCTGCTCTTGTACGGTCGACTATGACATCATGGCCGAGAATTTATTTGTTTTGCACGCAAAAAAAATGCAAGTTTCGAAAATCAGTGTCTCCAACTCGAAACTTAGATTGTCCATTCAATTCAAATATGGATCATTGAGCTAGTGGAAGCAAATACCATCTTATGGTCCAATTCAAATGAAATTCCAAATGTGTTTATCCTAAATATGATGACAAAAACAAAAATGTGTATGTGTATGAATAAAGTGGATGATTATAAGGTTTGAACATGCCCGTATGTGTATATCTCTAGGTTTGATATATGAATTTGAAATCATGAAATCCCGGCTTAAAAAATGTACCTCCGTTTAAATGAATTAGAAAAGCTAATGATGGAGTCCAATTCCAAAATTCCAATCTTAGGTTTGTAATTCTGGTACTTCAAAGTATATCACGCATGTTCAAAAGTATCGTTATCTCATAGTCCAAACTGTGAAACAAATTGATCAACCATGAGTGCACACACTATTGACCATATATATCTCAATTACTCTAAAGTCTCTCGAATATAGACACCTCACTCTTTATCTGAAGCCACCCACCACGTCACCCCCCACAAGTCGTTCTCTTCCCCGGACATGAACACAGGAGCACATTAACACCCCTCTCTCTTGTAAGTTTGGACCCCAATATAGGTCTCTATCACTTTGTCTCTCGGGCATGCACACATCTCTTTCCCCACTCTCTAGGTCTCCCGGCATCTCTCTTTCCCAAGCACACACACTATATAGAGTGTATCTTTCCCATACACACAAAACGTCGCCCCCAAACGTCTATATCCCTAGTTATGTGGTTCTCGCACACTCACCTCACTCACCACCCCCACTTCAAACAAGCACCCTTTGTCTCCTTGTGCACCACTATCCTCTTTCTATCTCTCCCACATGCGGACCCGCCCCAGCTCCTTTCCTATATACATATATGTCGTGGCTCTTTCCATAGCTCCCTAACGTATCATTGTTCTCAATCTCGCACGTTGTTCTCTACACCATCTATTCTAGATCTCTCATGAAGTCTCTATCACACACACAATGACTCGCTTCCCTTGCGTCTCCATACATAGGCCACTTTTGAACAACATTAACCTTGTCTCCCTATCTATACGCCACTTCCGCACACAAACGACCCCTCTCCTCCTTTCTCTCTCCCTCGCTAGCTCTCTCCCTCGCTCTCACACCCCTCTCCCACACACACTCGATGTCTCTTCCAAATAGTCTGCTCCCTGCCCGCACCCATGCTATCCCGCTACTACACATGCCTTTATCTCTATTTGACACAAATGTCACACCATTCCCCCTTCCCTACTAGGTTTCAACATTAGTGGTCTCTCTTCTCCACATACATACACTCCCACTCACACACACGCGCGCACAAACACACACAGACACGCACAAACACCCATCTATCTAGATCCTTCTTTTAAGACATACACCCTTGCATATTCTCTCCAACTCTAGGTATGTATATATCGCCCTCTCTCTCTAGCTCACATGCACACAAAAATTCTCCATCTCTTTAACTCACACATCTCTCCCCATGTCCACATGTGTATCTCACACACTCACTCTCTGATTATGTCTATGTGTCTCCATGTTACACAACACAAAGCCCCATGCACATGCCTCTCTCTGTCCTCCACACACAGAGACACAAAGAATCTCTTATCATTGCCTCAGTCTCTACACATATCACACACGCAAGCGCTGTCTCTCTCTCGCACACATGCTCAACCAAGGTTTTCCCATGAATAACTTACCGTCTATTCATCAACAGTCATGGCAGTACGACAAACATGAGACGTAAAAAAGAATAAATGTACACATGTGTAGACCACCTAGTATGACAACTAGGACTAGAGCGAGCTGAAAGCGCGCCGCCATCACCCCCTCCTTATCGGCGACGGGAAAACCTTTGTTTTACACAGTCGAGAAGTCATCGTGCTAAGGCCCCACATGCTCAGTAGTTGAATAGAATGTAGATCCAAGTTTATGGAAACAAGTATCGATAATACGTTTGTATCTCCATACTTATATCTCTTCTTATAAAAAAACCGAGTTGGTGGTGATGGTATGCCTGCCATCTTGCAATATAGGCCGTCCGATCTATATCTGACGGATAGAAATTAAACTAAATGATACTCGCACCTCTCTCCACATTTGCAGACAAGGCCTTCCCTCATTCATCCTTATCTCCCACAACCTCATTGTTGAGCAATTAAAAAAGGAAGCCTCTGGAACAAACTGGCATGGTGGTCGCTGCCGGCGTCGTCCATCCCCATGCCTCCGCTCAGTCCGACCACCAATCACCACCACGCCCCACTCCTCCTCACCTTATCTCTCCTCTTTCTCGAGATATCATTAGTTTTTACACATGGGATTACTCCCGCATGGGTCAATCACAACAGGTGTTTTATAAAAAAATGCATCTTGATGTTCCGTGCAATGCACGGGCATCTTGCTAGTACTCCTACAGAAGACTTAGTTGGTGATGATGGTATTGTGGTAATCTCACGTCAGATGCCAGGGGGTGGCTTATCATGGGTGGAGCCATGAGGACGTCGTCGGGTTCCGGAAGTGAGAGTGAGCACGAGCTCGGGAGCACACGAGACGTACCCAGGTTCGGGGCTCTCCGGAGAGATAACACCCCTAGTCCTGCTATGATGACTATGATCAAGAGTATACAGGGTTGCTCCTTGAGCTATGTTGCTAGAGGAGGAAGAAGCGTAGAGCTCCCTCTCTTCTCCTAGCTATGGTGTGTGGAATGAAGGCTGAACCCTTTGCATGGGTGAGCCCGGGGGGTCTTATAGGCCGACCCCCCAGGGGTACAATGGTAATACGTCCGGGTGTAGGACCCGGACGTCAGTGTCTAAGATCACCGGGTTCTCTGCCGGCTGCTGGGGCCCGCCTCTGGGGGGCCCCGCTGGCTGCCGAGAATCTGGCCGACAAGTAGGGCCCGCCGCCTGCGGGCCATGCTGAATGCCTTTTGCTGTAGCATGACTCTTGCTGACGTGGGCCGCGCTAGGCGTCGTATGGCCATAGTCCCGCGCCAGGCTGGTAGGTGACCTGCTCGGTCAGCGCGCACAGTAGCCACGCCCCTCCGGGATTCGGGGGAGCAGGCGACACTATTGCAACTCCTGGTCTTGTCGTACTAGGTGAGTGCAGACTCCGAGGGGGAAGAGGGGCCGGCTGCTGGAAGCCGGCCCGCCCCCAAGGCCGCCTTCTTTAGGTGCGCCATCTTCTAGAAGCCGGCCCGTGTGGCCAGTCGGCATGAGGGGCTTTGCCAGCCCCAATGCTTGAAATGTTATAGGGTGCAGATGTGGCTACCCGGGGTCCATCCCCCCGACAGTAGTCCCCGAAGCTGGTGAGGGACCACGGATCGAAGCCGGTGTGCCTCAGCAGTTTCCCGCTTCGAGAGATCCTATGCCTTTGTCTCGTCCGGCTTGAAGAAGCCGCGTGACGAAAGCCGGCTGAGGCGAAGCCAGTCGCCTGGTGAATTTGAATCGTCATGGCGGGCGTCGGATGGTACACCACCGGGTGGCGTGCCTGCTGCCCGCTGCATGCATGCCACGTGTCGCCAGCAAGCCAGGCCGACCTGCCAGCCCATGCGTGCGATGGGACGCTGCCACAGGCCCGGGCCGACCACTGCACAGCCTCGGCGCGCGCGCGGATCCGCCGCGACCGAGGCGAACCGTTGCCCTTCCGGGGCGAAATGACTACGCGCCTTAAAGGCGCGGGATTTGCGGGGGCATGCGGGACGTGGGCGCAGTTAATCCCACGCCCCCCGAAGCATCGCCTCGGCCCTGCCGTCATCGCCGTATAAATGGAGGGGGAGGGTGTCGGATTCAGGGCTCCGCGGACCCAAGAAAGGTTCGAACTCTGGGGTGCGCGCGAAGAACTCAATCTCTCCAGTCTGCCAACTCGTCGATCTCACGGCCTAGCTCGATGAATTGGAAAGGACAGGGACATAGCTATTTACACAGGTTCGGGCCACCTTGCGGTGTAAAATCCTACTCCTGCTTTGTGGTGGATTGGCCTCGAGGTGGGCTGAGGATGAACTAGTACAGAGGGGGAAAAACCTCAGGAGGTTTGTTCTTGTGTTGGTGTGAGCTGGTGGGGATGATCTGGTTCATCCGTCCCCCCTTTACGGTGGTGGCCTAGCTTTATTTATAGTGGCCTTGGTCCTCTTCCCCCAAAATGAAGGCGGGAAGGGCTCCCTCGATGGCCAAGTTTGGAGGGAGACAAGTAGTACATCTTATCCTGATGAAAGGTGGTCTTCGCCTGCAAAGCTTCTGGTTGTGACGTCGTGGTGGGCTCGGCGATGACCCCCGTCCTGCCGTCCTGGTCGTGTAGCACCGGAATGGAAACCTTTGGCTGATTCCTTGGGACTCTGCGTCTGCACCCGCTTCCTTATCACCAAAGAGGAAACCTGCTGTACTGCGCCCGCTGGTGCCCGCATAGCCTTGGTCGTCATAGCTTGCGTCACCTGAACCTCACGAGGTGGGGCTTGCATAGAAATCTCTGCTCCCCAGGAGCCGGCCTAAGGAGGCCGCTTCCTCTGGAGGTCTTGACATTGTCCACCTTGCGAGGCTTGGCCCCTCGCGAGGGTCTTGTGTTGTCGATGCTGAAGACGGGCCGTACCAGGCCGCAGACGGAGCCACGCTGTGGGCCGCAGGCAGGCAAGTCTGGGTACCCTGGTTCCCAGAACACCGACAGTAGCCCCCGGGCCCAAGGCGCGCTCGGACTCAGCTTTGAGGTGAATTCAAAGGGCGAGGGCGAAGCGCCGCGGGCCCTAACCACCTGCGGACCCGGTTGACGCGTGGCACTTGATGGGATGTGGGCGTCTCCACTTCCCCACGCTGCCTCGGCAACCGTTCGGCTTGACAACAGCCTGCTGCATGGAAAAAGATCATTATTACCAGAGATCATGGAGGCCGGCGGCTGGCCTCCCTCTGGCTATAAATGAGGGGAGGAGCGGAGCCCCCTACTCATCTTCGTCTTCCCGCTGCTTGCTCCTTCTTCTTCCTTCCTGTCCCACCGTCTCGTCAAAGCATCATGGCGCCGGTGAGGAGGTTTTCCGCGGCGGAGAAAGGGAAGGCCCCCAAGGAGGGGCCCGACTCGCCGCCACCCAAGAGAGGCCGTGGGAGACCTCGAAAGCACGTAGCGACTTCGGCAGCGGCCCCTCGAGGGCGCGGGCGCGCTCCTTCGAAGGCCGGCGCTGCCTCCGGCAGCCGCAGTGGAGCTTCTTCCCGCGGCAAGGGCTGTCGCGGACGGGGCAACCTCGGTGATGGGGAGAGGCGCGCGGCGATCATTCGGCCGCCATGTCCGCGCTCCCACTCAGCCGACGCGCCCTCGAAGTTTGTCGTGTGGTCGGAGAGGCCAACGGGCATCTGGTTCCAACTGCCGTGCTCCTTCGCGAGTGCGCTGCTAGCCGGAGAGTCTGGTGGCCTCTAGCTGCAGGCCGACGGCTGCCGCAGCAAGGCCTCATGGGTGGATGTCGAAGTCACCGCCGCCGGCAATGTGTTCCTGAACCATGGGTGGCAGCCATTTGCCCGCGCGCATGGCCTGCATGGGAGGTGCACCCTCCACTTCAGGTATGACGGCGCCGCAACACTCTATGTCAGGGTCTTCATGGAAGGCGGCCGGCGCCTGGGGTGCTGCCCGGAGAGCGACAACGACGATGATGACGATGGCGATGGCGCCGTTGCTAGCGGTGAGCTTGCCCTTGTTGACGGCTCCTCTTCTGGGCAGAGTACGAGCGACGGCGACTACGACGAGCCGCCACGCCGCCAGGCTCGGACCGGGGAGGGCGACGAGCCGCATCGCCGGCGCTCCCCAGTGAAACAGGAGGAAGACTCCGACTGACCTTGGGTGTTGCCGGGGCCGAGCTTCGGGAGTCGCCGTAGTCGCGCAGCTTGCTTTTATTTCATTCTTCCTCCTGCATTGAAAGAAGTAGAGGGCTCTGTTGGGGCGTGTAATGAACCCTGGCGCATGCGCCGTTATGCTATGCTCATTGTTTTCATATCATGTTGTGATGTCCATGTTTCTACTAGGTGCGTTTAGGGTAACTTAGCTTGATGTGTTTGCGGTAGACTTCCATGTCGCGATGGCATGCCTTTCCAGGGGCATTTTCCAAGGGCTTCCTTCTTGAAAACTTGGGAGTCGTTGAGCCTCGGGAGGCGTCATGTAGCTGCAGGTTTAGAAAACCTCATGAGGCGTCTCGTCCTACCTCGCGCAAGCCCCCGAGCGTGGGTTGGTTGCAGCTAGTACACCACGTCGCGATGCTCGGAGGCATGGAATTAAGAGGGTGCGCATGCCCGTGAGCTCGTTCGAGGGCGTCACGCGAGGATTAAGGCACCAAAGGTGGGGCAGCAAGGTTTTGGCGAGGTGTGGTCGCGGGCGAGCTCGGGCTCACACACACCGTACCTAGCCCCCGCGCACGGGACACGCGAGGAGGAGCGACGGGCAACTGCCGCTCTTCCTAGAACAGGGTTGGAAAGCGCGAACACTGTGAAGAGACAAAAAAGACAGAAACTTTCCAACCCTTGCAAACGAAAGACATGAAAGCTCCAAATTTCATTCTAGAAGTTGCAAACCAGCTACAGAAAGCAAGCAAAAGAACAGCCATGTCCAGCACCTAGACTAGTCTTCTTGTCTTCCCACCAGCGCGGAGCATGGGGCCTCCACTAGGACGTGGGTGGGAGCCCCCATGAGGCCCAGGGGCGGCACTCAGGAGACTCCGGGGCGTGTACAGCCCCAACTCATTATTACGTGAGAGTGTCACGAGCGGAGACCTTCACAGGCACAGGGCCTTGCTTCATGGGTAGAACTTCCGGTGGTGCTGGATGTTCCAGGCGTTCTGGATGGGGATCCCGTCCTGCGTCTCTAGGCTCACGGCTGTAACACCCTGGTTTTCGCTCCCGTTTTTTTCCTTCGCGGGAACTGACTCCCATCTTTTTTCTCGATGTTATCGAATTTCTCTCGCTCCTGGGTATATGAAGATGGTCATTTAACCTTGCCTTCCCTATCGAACCAGAGATTCTCTCCAGTCCAACCCAAGATCTATTCTCAGGATTTTGCCGCCACCCTACCTTCCGAGTTGCCGGAAGGGAAACCCTGATCTCTTCCGTTACAAAGGAACCTCAATTTCCTTTGATCTATTGCCTCCCAAACTTTTCCCAGTGATCATCCTTCATCTATAAACCCTGGATATGCAAAAATATTGCCAAGTCATTTGCAATATTTTTCATTTATAATTAATTCCTTTTTTTGCCAGTTAAAGGAATTAAATCCAGGAAAATATCTATCCATCTCCAAAGTTCATGAAAACTTATGGAGATATTCTTTGTGATCATATTGAGCTCCCATAAAAATATTGGCCATAATTAAATAAAGGAAATTGCCTTTTCCTATTTAATGCCAATATTGCATTTTGGGCACTTTCTAAAGGAACTACCATTTTGGTAGCCAGGAAAAATCCCAAAAAATTTGTGGAGCTTAAACTACCCATATCTTCACCATTTCCATCAAGAACCCAAGTTCCACCCATTAAAGTTTGAGCACAGCATCCATTTGCAAATTCTGTCCAGATTTTCAGTTTGCAAAGGAAGTGCTTGAACCCTTGATCTATTTGAGCTGAAATTTTTCATGGTGGTTAATATTGCTAAATCACTCATGGAAACCAAGAATCAGCTCAATCCATCAATCCATTCATCCACAGTATTTTTCTAAAGTTTCTGTCCATTTCAAAGCTCTGTGAAGCAAGTACCACTTTGGTGTACCCAAATGGTATGAAAATTTTACAGTGGCTTTATATGTTCAAATCATCACTCTCCACCAAAATTCAACTCATTTCACTCAACTATTTGAGCACAGCTCCAACTTTCTCATTTCTGTCCAGTAGGGCACTTTGTGAAGGAAGTATATGCAAATGGGGTCTAAATGACTTCAAATTTTGCAAGCATATAGTCCTTCCTACCACATAACATTGTTACAAAGTTTCAGTTCCATATCTCTATCCATTTCTCCACAAAATGTCACCCAAGTTTGCTGTTAAAATCTTTTTCAGCAAGGTTCACTCACCTCAGAGACACCTAGTTGGTTCTAGCCACTTCCCTCACCTATTCGAGCAGTGATCTACCTGTTTGACAAGGTGTGACGAGCAGACGTGCTCCAGAGCACGTGGCACCCATGGTGACCATGCAATGTCCATGCAGAAATGGCGCTCTGCGCCTCTGTCAGCTCCGGGCCGTCGCCTCCGGCCAGACTCCGCTTGTCGTAGCATGTCTAGCGGCTCCGCGGCTTCGCGGCGTCCACCTGCTCCTCTCCAGACCTTTCTGCCCTCCCCTATCGTCCTCCTCGCGCCACAACAAGCTCCGCCGCAGTTCTGTCCGCCTGTGACCCTCGAGATGTCACCTCCCTCCCTGGTTGTTTCCTCCCTGAGCCGTCCCTTCCTTCTGGCATTCGTCAGGTCAGCGCCATGCACGACCAAAGCCACGTCGCCGGCGCAGCAGTGCGTGGCTAAGGCCGCCATGGCGGCTATGCCTATCCGCTCGCCGTGGCTTGCCTATAAATAGGCCCTCCCCGCACTCCTCGAGCTCACCAGCGGACTCCCCTCCACTCCAGCTCCCTCCGCAACCTCTCACCTGAGCTCGAGGAGCTCTCCTGCTCGTCCATTAGCCGCCTCGGCTGCCTCGGTCTTCTCATAAATTGGAGCCACCCGCACTCTCCCTCTCTGCTCTACCACCACCAGTGGACTTTCCTCACCTCCGCAAACCTCCCCATGCCTTGCCTAGCCATACCACTCGCCAGAACCCCGTCATTGCCGAGGAGCCGCCGCCCACTGCCCTGTCTCGCCACCGCGTCTCCGGCTTTCCCCGAGCCCCATTCTATCCATCTCTGGATGCGGCGTTCGCCGGCACATCCTCCCGTCCACTCGCCCGCCGAGGCAGCTCACCGGAGCACCAGAACCCCGTCGGAGCCGAGCCTTGTCCGCCGCGACAGAGGCCGCCCTTACCTCGGTCCTCCCCTGCTCTTGTGGCCTGTCTCCCCGGATGCTCCTCACCACGATGAGCATTCCGGTGGCCAGAGCTCCGCGAGGGACGGCCTGTGCCGCCGGGGAACGCCGGCGCACGCGGTCGGCCTCGCCTCTGCCTCAGCCGTC
Organism: Thinopyrum elongatum; assembly: GCA_011799875.1. Taxonomy (NCBI): domain Eukaryota; kingdom Viridiplantae; phylum Streptophyta; class Magnoliopsida; order Poales; family Poaceae; genus Thinopyrum; species Thinopyrum elongatum. The sequence continues at coordinate 509,648,372 of CM022300.1, forward strand.
GGGAGAGGAAGAAGGAGACGGAGGGAGGAGAGAGAAGGAGCGCGGTGCCCAGCTGTCGGCGTCCTACGGCTGGCCACGTCGGATAAGTGGACGTGCCCCCGGCGTGTTTCCATTTTTCCTGCGGGAAGGCGTATTCTGCTCAAATGCGCGACCGGCCACACTGTTCAGGGACCCGGATGTGATTATTCTTTTTGCAGATCAGTCCCTGGCAGAAAAACCTTTGTAACTTTTTGCCTGTAACTCCGATTCAGGTGAAACCAACGCCCACGTCTTCATCTCGTCAAGCCCGTTCCGATGGAGTCATTTTCATAAAGTTTACACACTGTGAAAATGACCATTCTGCCCTTGCCTCTATTCAGTCCCTCTGAGAGGGAATCCGTTCCGGCGAGTACTTCCGCGGCTTCACCGCACTTCTTCCCGGAGTATCCATCGACTCCCAGGCAAGACGACCATCTAATATATGCCCTAAAGCATTGCTCTATGATATTTCTTGCATGTTTAAATCAATATGCTTATGCTTACTTGTGTAGTGGTGAGCAGTATGTGACTCTAACGAACCCTTGCTTGCACTTTCTTCGATGACAGCACCACGCCTGAGTCTGAGCTGTTTTCGGCCGTCCGGGGTGGATGCCGACTTTTATTTATCTTATCGGCAACTATCCGTGTTCTGAGCTGCTTTTCGGCCGTCTCGGGCAGCTGTTGAATTTCTTTCCGTAGCAGTGACCCTATGCTCTGAGCTGTTTTTCGGCCGTCTTAGGGAACTGCTACATTCTTCTTATCAATACCGTCTCATGCTCTGAGCTACTTTCTAGCCGTCTTGAGCCGGGGTTGAGTTATTTCGGTAATGTCCCAGATCTGAGTTGTAAAGACCGTTCTGGTGGCTACTGGTTTCTTTGCCGGTTTTATGCAAGGGTTCTGATGGTCGTAACTTACAGCTCGAACTTATAAAGTGATAACTTGCCATTTAAATAATGTTTCACTAAGGACCTGTCATGATATCATATGGAGATAGGTTATTATGATCATGCATAGCTACTACCATCTCAAGTTATTGCGATAAACAACCATGCTGGTTAAATAATGGCTAAAACTAAACCTAGTCGGTTGATCTTGAGTCACCTGTTCGTGCTTATTTGTGCAACCACATTTGTCGGTATGGGACGGCCTTGACTTGGTCTGATCGCGTGCTCTTTCACCGGTACCTCCATCTAGGGAGGGTTATGCATGCGTGCTACCCTGATCAGGTAGACGGCGATAACCCTGTGAGCCCAGTTGGTTGTTTGCGCGCGGTCCCCGTTTGGGACAGTTTAGTTTGGCCACGACGGTGGCAGGTGTCACGAGGTGACACAGGGGCCACCCAGGGCTTGACTTCGGGGGAGGATGATTGCCGGTGGTACAATGGGAGAGTCACGGGTCAGGCGGGTTTCGTTGGAGCAACGCTGGTCCACCCGAATGGGATCACGAGGTCAGGTGCTCCATGGTGTGGGTAAAGTGTGCAACCTTGGCAGAGTGTAAAACCTATTCGAATAGCCGTGTCCACGGTATTGGACAGCACGTCCAGACCTCACTAGGTGGTCAACCGTAATACTGATAATAATGGTGGAAGAACCTGTCTTGCTCAGACATCAGATGTTGTCAGGAATATGGTATGTTAGCCATGGGATGGCTATGGAAGAGATGGTCAGATGACCACATGATTTGGATTGGACTTGGATCAGTTTCAGATTGGATCATGAGAATGTTTGGAATATGGATTATATACTTAATATGCTTTACTTTACTATACTTTACTTCAGTAGTTATCTTGCTGGATAACCCTATTATGTCATGATCATCAATGCTGCTAGATGTTTAATCATGCTGGATAATCTTGCTATGACATGACAATTTATATTGCTAGATAGGTATATTATGCTATGATAATTAATATTGCTCTAATATCAAATACATGCTTGAATGCCATGGATTGCTTTGCTTGGTGTATATGTTGGTTTGGTTTGCTTGTGAGTACATTCAAAAGTACTCAGCGGCCTTCAATCTGGCCAGGTTCACATAAGGATCCGTCGTCTGCCGACGAGGAGCCGGAGCGTTCTTGGGCTAGGAGCGTAACCCAGTCAGATCCCTGTGGATTGGAGCCACACCAGGACCATGCTGCCTTAGATAGAGCCTTTCCGCTGCCATCACCTCTGTAATATATCTCATGTAAGACTTATATATCCATTAATAAGAAATGCATGTGTTCTTGATACTTGTTGTAAACACGCATGCCAGAGTGATTTCCTGGGCTGGTATGCATGGCGACCATCTGGCTACATTGGTAATCAGGCGGGGCGCCACAACGGCGCCAGGCCTGGAGACACGGGCGATCCTGAACGGGCCCTCCCACATGGGCGAGAGCTTATGTATCCCTTCCCTGGAGAGCACCCGCCTCAGGACGAGATCACCCACCTCGAGCGTCCTGGAGTGAATGCTGCGGCAATGGTACCGCCACAGCGCCTTCTGGTACCTCGCTGCTCGGAGCGAGGCTTGGCGGTGGCGTTCCTCCCCTAGCACGAGGGCCATCCTCTGCGAGGCGTCCTGGCGTGCCTCGTCAAACGCTAAGACCCGCACGGAGCGATGCCTGACCTTGTGAGGGAGGACCGCCTCGGCTCCGTAGACGAGGAAGAACGGAGTCTCACCCGTGGGCTTGGTCGTGGTGGTGCAGATGGACCACAGCACGGCCTGGAGCTCATCGAGCCAGCCCCTGCCGCAGGCCTCGAGTTTCTTCTTAAAGGTCCTTGCCTTGAGGCCCCTCAGGACCTCTGTGTTGGCACCCTCAGCCTGGCCATTGCTCCGAGGGTGCGCCACCGAAGCGTAGCATATCTGCGTTCCAAGGTTAGCACAATATGTTTTGAAAAGGTTGCTGGTGAACTGCGAGCCCTTGTCGGTGATGATGCGGTTGGGAACCACGAAGTGGCTCACGAGGGCCTTGATGAACTTGACAGCCGAGCCGGCTGGGATGGTGTGGACGGCCTCCACCTCCGCCCACTTGGTGAATTTTTCGATGGCGACATAGAGGTAGCGGTAGCCCCCGGGCGCTTGAGGGAACGGGCCCAGGATGTCCATTCCCCAAACCACGAATGGCCACGAGAGCGGGATTGTCTGGAGGCACTGAGCGGGCCGGTGGATCTGCTTAGCATGGAACTGGCAGGCTTCACAGGATCTCACCAGCTCGGCGGCATCGTTGAGCGCTGTGGGCCAGTAGAATCCGCTGCGGAACGCCTTGCCTATGAGGGGGCGCGTGAAGAGTGGTGCCCGCAGTCCCTGCCATGTATGTCGACCAATAGCTCGCGCCCCTGCTCCCTGGAGATGCATCGCAAAGAAACGTCGTTTGGGCGCCTTCGGTATAGCTCACCATCGTGGATGCAGTATGCAGTGGCCTGGCGGGCCACACGCTCCGCGTCTTCCTCCTTCTCCGGCAGGACACCCCGAAGCAGGTACGTCTTGAACTCCTCGGACCAGCACCCCTCCTGAGGTTCGAGCGCGAGGAGCAGGCGGGCCCCTGAGGTTGGGCCACAGGCTGGGGCACCAGAGGGAGGTGCCGGGGGAAGCTCCTCCTGAGGTGACGCCGGTCCCACAGCGGGCGGAACTGCTGACGGCCTGAAGAGCCGCTCCTCAAAGACGCCGGGCTCCTGAGGTAGGCGCCAGGACGCCCTCTTGGCGATGTCGTCTGCCTCCTTGTTTGTGCCGTGAGGCACGTGCTGCAATTCCAAGCCCAAGAATCATTTCTCAATTTTGCGTACCTCTTCAAGGTGTGCCTCCATGTGCTCGTCCTTTGGCTTATACGCCTTGTTGGAGAAGTTGACAAGGAGCTGGGAGTCGCCCCTGATGGTGAGGCGCCTCACCCCCAAGGCCGCCGCAGCCTTGAGGCCGGTGATCAGGCCTTCGTATTCTGTGATATTGTTGGAGTCCTTCTCGCCATGCTAGAAGCAGAACTGCACGGCGTAGTAGAGCTTGTCCTGGGTGGGCGAGATGAGCACGGCTCCAGCCCCCGCGCCCTGGCGCGCGAATGCGCCGTCGAAGTACATGACCCAACAATCCGATGCTTCATCTCCGGGCGCGAGGAAATGGTTCTCACTCACTTCCCGGTCAGGGGCGTCAGTCCATTCCTCCACAAAATCAGCGAGGGCCGCACCCTTGATGATCCTGGTGGTGCTGAACTCCAACTAGAATGCCTGCAGTTTGATGTTCCACTCGGCGACCCTCCCCGCGGCGTTGGGGCTCTGGAGCACCCTTTCCAAGGTGTAAGCTGAGACAACTTTGATGGGGTGGCCCTGGAAGTAGTGATGCAGTTTTCGAGGGGCAACAAGGAGTGCGAGCAAGAGCTTGTGCGGCATGGGGTAGCGTGGCCACGCATCGCGCAGCACCGAGCTGACAAAGAACACCGGGTGTTCGACGAGGGCGGAGGCATTGGCGGGGTCCTACATCTCCTGAGACCTGGGAGCCTCGGGAGGCTTGTCATCTGTTGGGGCGGCCGTGGCCTCAGGGGCTCCATCCTCGGCGGCCTTGCTGACCAGTGGAACGGCCGAGGCCTCAGAAGCGCCGTCCTGAGGCTGCAGCACTTCGGCCGAGTGCGAGGAGCTGCTCCGCGAGTCCTTGACCAGGCGCTCCTCCTGGACCGCCACCAGCGCTGCGCTGGCAGAGTGAGGCGTGGCGGCCAAGTAGAGCACCAAGGGTTCAAGGGGCGCGGTGCCACCATCACCGGCAGGCTAGTGAGGTATCTCTTGAGGTCTTGGAAGGCCGCGTCAGCCTCCGGAGTCCACTCGAACGGGCCCTTCTTTTTCATCAGCTTGAAGAAGGGGAGGGCGCGCTCTCCTAACTTGGAGATGAAACACCCAAGCAAGGTCACGCAGCCTGCCAGCTTCTGCATCTCCTTGAGGGTTTGCGGCGGACTCATCCTTTCTATGGCCTTGACCTTCTCTGGGTTGGCCTCAATCCCTCGGTGCGACACCAGGAAACCCAGCAGCTTGCCAGACGGGACGCCAAACATGCATTTTTCCGGGTTGAGCCACAGGTTTACTTGGCGCAGGCTGGCGAACGTCTCTTCCAGATCTTCGATAAGGATTCTCGCCTCCCAAGAATTCACCACTATGTCGTCGACGTATGCCTCAGCGTTCCTCCCGAGCTGCTGCCCCAGGGCGATGTGCATCAACCGTTGGAAGGCTGCTCCTGCATTACGCAGCCCGAACGACATGCATGTGTAGCAGTATAGCCCGCACGGGGTCAGAAAAGCCGTCTTCTCAACATCCTGCACCACCATCTTGATTTGGTGATAGCCCAAGAAGGCATCCAGGAAGCACAGTAAATCACACTCGGCGGTGGAGTCGACAATCTGGTCGATGCGTGGGAGAGGGAAAGGGTCTTGAGGACAGGCCTTGTTGAGGTTGGCGAAATCGATGCACATGCGCTCCTTCCCACCCTTCTTGGGGACAATAACTGGGTTTGCAAGCCAATCTGGATGCCGCACTTCCCGAATGACGCTAGCTTCCTGCAGCTTGTGGGTTTCATGGACGATGAACGATTGCTTCTCCGGGGCTTGCTGTCGTGCCTTCTGCTTCACTGGGCATGCGCTGGGGCACACCATTAGGTGGTGCTCGATTACCCCATGCGGAACCCTGACCAGGTCCGCAACTTTCCATGCAAAAACACCCTTGTTCGCGTGGAGGAAGCTGACCAGCGCCTCCTCCTAGTCTGGAGGGAGGTCGGCGCCTATGGTGAAAGTAGGGCCTGGTCCTCCATCTTCGTCGGTCGGCACCTGCTTTGTCTTAGACTTGTCTTGAGAGAACAATTGCTTCTTCTTTGTTGGCGCAGCCCCCGAGCCCTCTGGAGCTCCCTCCCCGCTCGGCCGCTCGGTCGCCGTGGCCCTGTAGGTGAGCTTGAGGGTCGAGAGCGCATCCTTGGTATCCCCCGCCACAGTGAGGATGCCGCTGCTTCCCGGCATCTTCATGAGGTTGTAGCCAGGATGGGTTGCCGCCATGAACTTGCCCAAGGCCGGGTACCCGAGGATGGCGTTGTAATGGAGGCCGATGCGAGCGATGTCGAAGTCGATGAGCTCGGTGCAGTAGTTGTCGCGCGTGCCGAAGGTGACGGGGAGGCGGATCTGCCCTAGGGGGCAGGTGGAGCCATCATCGACCCCAGAGAAAGGCACAGAGCATAGGGAGCACGCCGGCGCTGACCGTGGTCTTGGGGTGGTCCCTTGAGTCGATGGTGAGGTCGGCCTTAGGCGCCGCCCAGCCCGGAGGAGCTCCTCGCTGCGCGCGGTCGGCACCCACTTGGTAGAAGAACTGCTTGACATGGCAATCCGAAGCCGGCGCCTGCGACCCGCCGAGGATGGCCGCAACGGTGTGGGGCGCCGTCACCGCGGAGTGCACGATGGAGAGGCCGCCAGCGCTCGCCGGTGCTGCCTGCGCGACGCGGGCGGCGAGGGCGGCCCGGCACTCAGCATGAACTCAAAGAGCGTGAGCCATGAGAATGGCGGAGCGGTGGCTAATCGTCCGGCCGCAAAGTGGCTCCGACGCACCCCTACCTGGCGCGCCAAATGTCAGATTCAGGGCTCCGTAGACCCAAGAAAGGTTCAATCTCTGGGGTGCATGCGAAGAACTCAATCTCCCCAGTCTGCCAACTCATCGATCTCATGGCCTAGCTGGATGAACTGGAAAAGACAGGGACACAGCGATTTACCCAGGTTCGGGCCACCTTGCGGTGTAAAACCCTACTCTTGCTTTGTGGTGGATTGGCCTCGCGGTGGGCTGAGGATGAACTAGTACAGGGGGAAAACCTTAGGAGGTGTGTTCTTGTGTTGGTGTGAGCTGGTGGGGATGATCTGGTTCATCCGTCCCCCCTCTACGGTGGTGCCCTAGCTATATTTATAGTGGCCTTGGTCCTCTTCCCCCAAAACGAAGGCGGGAAGGGATCCCACAATAGCCAAGTTTGGAGGGAGACAAGTAGTACATCTTATCCTGACGAAAGGTGGTCTTCGCCTGCAAAGCTTCTGGTTGTGACGTCGTGGTGGGCTCGGCGATGACCCCCGTCCTGCCGTCCTGGTCTTGTAGCACGGGAATGGAAACCTTTGGCTGATTCTTCGGGACTCTGCGTCTGCACCTGCTTCCTTGTCACCAAAGAGGAAACCTGCTGTACTGCACCCGCTGGCGCCCGCCTGGCCTTGGTCGTCATAGCTTGCGTCACCTAAACCTCATGAGGTGGGGCTTGCATAGAAATCTACGCTCCTCAGGAGCCGGCCTAAGGAGGCTGCTTCCTCTGGAGCTCTTGACGTCGTCCGCCTTGCGAGGCTTGGCCCCTCGCGAGGGTCTTGTGTTGTCGATGCTGAAGACGGGCCATACCAGGCCGCAGATGGAGCCACGCTATGGGCCGCAGGCAGGCAAGTCTGGGTACCCTGGTTCCCAGAACGCCGACAGAGGGGGTCGGCCAAACGCACGCGCGCCCCCTCCACTCTCTTCTCCTTCTCTTGCTCCTCTGCCTCCTTACTGCCGCCGCGCCACCGCGCCACATGCCGCCGAAGCGTCACTGCGGCGTCATCGCCGTCCCGCCTTGCGGTGCCACCGCTAGGCCTCCGCAAGCCATGGCGCGAGGCGATTGGGACGGCTCCAACATCCATGAAGGCCATATCGAGTTCCTCCGCGCGACACGGAGGATTCCCGTCGAGGCAGTCATGGGGACGCGCATTCCTGATGCGAGGGAGATCTCGCCGGCGCCGAGGGCCGGTGAGTTCGTCATCTTCCGGAGTCATTTCCTTAGTGGGTTTGGCTTGCCGGCGAGAGGTTTCCTCCACTCCTTCCTCGACTTCTACCGTCTTCAGCCGCACCATCTCACCCCCAACACCGTAGTTCTTCTTTCCGCCTTCGTGACTTTCTGCGAAGGCTACCTCGGCATCCTGCCCACCCTCGAGTTGTGGGGCAGGTTCTTCTACTTGAAGCTGGGGACCCGGGCCAAGGGCCAACCGGCCCAGTGCAGATCCTGCATCGCCGTGCCGCACAGCGGCTCCGGGACCCGGTTTCCGACTATCGCCTTGCTGGAGTCGGCGAAGTTGTGGCAGAAGTTGTACTTCTACGTCCGCAACCTCCACCCGACTCGAGACTACATCAACCTGCCGGCCTTCGTGATCGGCCCGCCTGGCGAGCCACGTGACAACTGGGGGCAGCAACCGAGGCCGGTGCCGGCTTCCATCGCCAACGTCCTGGTCCAGCTTCAGGAGATGACGGACACGGAGAGACTCAAGCCAGCGGACCTACTAGCCGCCTTCGTCTACCACTGGGTTTCGCCCCTCCAAGCCCGGCCGCACCTGATCTGCGACATGAGCGACCGTCGGGACCCATGCCGGATATCGACCAAGGAGATGCCGATGGTCGAGGTGGTCCGCCATGTCAACTACTTCTCCGACAGCAAGCTCAGCAAGGCCGACTGGAGATTCGGCAAGTTGCCGTACAGCCGTGCCAACCCGCCACCGCCGGTTAGTATCTGGTCCCCATTCTTCGCTCATGCAGTGCTTTTCATCCAACCTGAACACTCGGACGCGGGGCAGCACTTTCCTGGCCAGGTAGCAGCCAACGCGCCGGCTTCAGGCCATCAATGGATGCCGGACCGCCATGAGAGCGACGTGGGCGACCCCGAGCTAGGGGCGGCCGCGTTGGAAGACAGAGGCGAGGATGACGCCGCCTGGGGAGGCGACGCTGGAGGAGGCGGCACAGGAGGAGATGGCGACGTCCGGGCCTGATCGGACGACGACAAAGACGGCGAGGGGCAACGCCGCCCTGAAGGCGCCGGGAGGGCAGGAGCCGGCCACTCGACGGTGCGGCCGCCAAGCGGAGCACCGACTGGTGCACTCGGCGTGCCTAAACGTCGCGCCGAGGGGCTATTCGGTGATAAGCCGCCCAAGAAGGCCAAGCAAGCGGCCACGACCAAGCGATACGAAGCCGCGAAGGCGACCGCCACCCAGAGGGCCCCGAAGGAGCGCCCAACAGTGTCCGGGTGAGCACATCAGTCGTACTGTCTTAGTCGTTTTTCCCTCTCTTTTCCGAGTTTCTTATTTCTGCTTGCTTTGCTGTGCAGGGCCACCATCTCCATCGGCCGGGCTCCATCCGCCTCACTGATCGGGCCAGCAGGTGGCTCTGAGGAGACCCGGCGCGTGGACCCGGCCGCCGCCCTTCGAGAGGTGACGGAGAAGAACGCGCGGGAGGCGCGGGAGGAGTGGGAGGAGGCCGCAGCGCGGGGCGGAGGCCGATGCCCAGGCCGCCGCGTCAGCGCAGGCGAAGGCCCAAGCCACAGCGTCAGTGCTGGCGGAGGCGGCGACCAAGGCACAGGCGGAGGCCGACGCCAAGGCCGAGGAGGACCCGGCTGGCGGCGGGATCCCGGAGGCCGCCAATCTGGAGCAGCCGGAACCGCTGGTGGTAGCGGACCAGACGCCGGCCAAATCAGCCGGAGCCGACCAGATGGCGCCGGAGCGGGAAGTTGCCGACCCCGTGGTCCCAGAGGCGGAGGCGACCCAGTGCGCGCCGGATGCTGGCGAACGGGGCGGCGGCCACACCGAAGGGCCGGAGATGCCACTGGCCAGCGCCGGGCTGGTAACGAGCCAGGCCATGACAGCACGCACCCCCTTGCACCTGCGCCAGACGCGAGTGGCCTCCGAGCCGAGGCCAGTGGAGACCGGGGCCGCGAGCTCGCAAGGAGCCGACAACGGGGCCACGAGTTACGCCCCGCCTGGATGGGCATCAGGGGTCGGCACGGCCGCCCTGAACCTCGCAGTGCAGGATGTCCTGGACAAGTTCTCCGCCCATGGCGCCACCCTCCTGAAGGCGAGGAGCGAGATGGTGGCGATGCAGACGTCCGTCTGGGTATGCTCTTGATTTTGCTTTTTTCTCTTCGCGATCTTCAATGGGGGCGCACCAGCGCACCCACTGGGTGTAGCCCTTGAGTTCCAAGCCAGCTGCTGAGCCAGGCAGGTTGGAACATTAAGGCGTGTTTCTGACTGTTGGAATGCCACTCTTGCTGCAGGACTACCACAACCTACGTGCAGCTGCCTTCAACTCCTAGAACTAGGCACTCGCCAACCGGACCATCGAGTTGCGGAAGAGCCGAGGTACATAGGCCGGCTTCCAGTGGGGGCGCGCAAGCGCACCCACTGGGTGTAGCCCCCGAGATCCTGGTCGACTGCTGAGCAGTCGCGCCGGATCTTTTCGGCAGCTTCTTGTTTTAGTTGATACCATTGCCGACGATTGATCTTTGCCTTTGCAGAGGCCGCCACACAGCTACGGGACCGCGTGCATAAGCTCGAGGGCCATCTTCAGGGCAAGGAGCTGGCTGACCAGGCGACCCGGCATGCGGAGCAGGTCCAGCAACTGACGGACGGGGAGGAACGCCTCAAGGCCGAGTTCGAGTCCCAGCGCTCGAGCTGGTCCGACAAGGAGAAGTACCTGTCGGAGGGCTACTCGGTGATTGAGGATCTCCTCAAGGGTAACTATTTTTCTTCCTTGATTGGTTAGTTGCCGGCTATCGTAGGAAACTGGCTTATAATTCTTTTGTCTTCTTTTAACAGAGTACTTCCTGGACCACTTCAGTGCCATCAGCCAGGCGATGGAGCCGCGGCGCGAGCAGCGGAGGCATGAGGGCATGGAGATTGCGCCGGATCGGCCACGGAACTTGCGCGAATAGTTCCTGGCCGTTCGGCTGCGTCTTGAGCCGGTGCGCCATCTGCTCCGCCGATTTCAGCGCTCCGGGTCGCAGGTCTTGGAAGGACTCTGGCCAGGTGTGCAGGTCCCCCGAACTCCCAGTCGGACTGCCGACTGGCTGGAGGTGGCATGGGAGTGGCTCGATGCCTGGAAGGGCGCCGCGGCACGGGCCGGCGCCAAGGTGGCGCTGGAGTTCATGAAGGCGTGTTATCCAGGTGTGTGCATGGTGCAGCTGGCCACCTTCCGCCAGGAGGCGATGCCGGAGTTGGAGCTGGAGCGCGAGGAAATCGCCATTCACGCCTCGGCCCTCGCCGAGTACACCAACGGCGATGTCTTCATACTAGAGCGGGTAGAAGACGGCACCGAGGTGCCGCCGTCCTGGTTCGGGCTAGACCCGGATGAGGGGGAGAACCCGGTGGAGGAGATCGCATCCAGCGACGAGGCCACGAAGGAGGACGAGGACGAGGAGGGCGACGGCTTTGTGCCAGATGACAGAGCGACCAGCCGGAACCAGCCTGATCTGGCCCCAGTCGGGGAGCGACGGGGAGCCACGTCGGCCGCCGCCGCTGACCAGGCTGAGACCGACCAGTCGGAGGCCCCGCCAGCCGGCACTACAGCCGCCGCCAACTCGTCCGAGTAGCCCGCAGTACCTCCGGCCTAGACGGCCGTTGCCTGTTTATGTTTTTTCTGTCTTGTGCTCAAGGACAAAGTTAGTTATGCACAGTTCCACCCACTGGGGGTGTACTTTTAAACTCTGATGAATGCCGGCCACGGGCCTTTTGGAATGTAAATAAATTTAGTTTCCCCACATGCTTGTGTGCTGTGCCGAGTTCTAACTCAATTTTGCCTTTGCTTTCTTTGGCTTTTTCCTTTGCAGTGTTCCTTTGGCCGCCACCCTGCCAGCCGGACAGTCGTGCTGTAGTCTGTTGCCGGGTCAGGGTCTTGGTCATTTAGAATAGGCAAATTACTTCAGCCGCTTAAAGCGTAGCTAGTCAAGTGAGAAGCCGGCTGGCCGGCTGCTGAGCAGTCGGACAGGGGAGGCGAGAGGCCGGCTTGGCCTGAATCGGCGTTCTTCCTTAGTCGTTTTTCGTGTGGACATCGTTTCTGGCCTTTAGCTCTTGCCAGCCAGACAGTCGTGCTGCGAGCTTTGGCTGGGGCGAAGAGAGGGCTTTGAAGTCGGAACACTACTGAGCCGACTTCGGATGGTACCAACTTGGGCGAAGTCGGCGAGCCCCCGGGCCAGCTGACCGGACCCGGGCAGGGTGAAAGAATGAATACTCATACAGAGGCGAAGCTTATCATAGAAATAAAAAGGTAGCCCCTGAGTGCGCCTCGGGGTACCTGTTGTCTTTACGTAATACAAAAGATAGCATGGTACATACACTGCATCAACTGTAAAATGGGCGGAGGAGGTTCGCGTTCCATGGGCGCTCTGACTCTTGGCCGGCTGTGTCCCTCTTGCGTGCCCTGGGCTTCTACGCGTCGATTAGGTAGTAGGAGTCGTTGCCCAGGGCCTTGCTGATGATGAAGGGTCCCTCCTAAGGAGCAGAGAGCATGTGCTGGCCAACTATTCACTGGATCAGTCAGAGCACAAGGTCGCCCTCACGGAAAGCACGCAGCTTGATCTTCTTGTTGTGGTAGCGGTGCAGGCTCTGTTGGTAGATGGCGGACCGGTTGAGTGCCAGCAGCCGGGCCTCTTCGAGCAAATCAACGACGTCTTCACGCGCCTCCTTTGCTTCCGCTTCCGTGTACAAGGGGACGCGAGGCGAGTCAAACTCAATATCCGTTGGGATGACAGCCTCAGCCCCGTACACGAGGAAGAAAGTTGTGAAGCCGGTCGACCGGTTTGGCGTAGTCCGAAGATTCCAAAGGATGGCCGGCAGCTCCTCGATCCAGCAGCCGGCCGAGCGCTCCAGTGGCTCGACTAGCCGTGGCTTGATGCCAGATAGAATGAGGCCATTTGCCCGCTCCACCTGGCCGTTTGACTGCGGGTGAGCAACCATCGTAAGGTCGAGTCGGATGCCCTATGCCACGCGGAAATGAGCCAAGGTGCTTTTGGCGAAGTTCGTGCCATTGTCGGTGATGATGTTGTGTGGGATGCCATATCGAACGGTGATATCCGCGATGAATGTAACGGCTGTGGGGCCGTTCAGCTTTTTGATCGGCTTCGCGTCAATCCACTTCATGAACTTGTCCACGGCAACCAGCAGATGGATCATGCCGCCGTGTGCAGTCTTGAATGGGCCCACCATGTCCAATCCCCATACGGCAAACGGCCAGGTGATGGGAATAATCTTGATGGCTGAGGCCGGCTGGTGCTGCTTGGTGCTGAAACGTTGGCACCCTTTGCTCTTCTGGACTAACTCCTTGGCGTCGTCCAGAGCAGTCGGCCAGAAGAAACCGTGGCGAAAAGCCTTGGCAAAGAGGGCTCTGGAGGCAGCATGGTGGCCACATTCGCCTTGATGAATGTCCCTGAGGATTGCTATGCCCTTCTCCGGTTCGACGCAGCGCTGGAAGACACCAGTCGTGCTATGCCTGACGAGCTCTCTGTTGATGATCGTGTATGCAGTCACCCGGCATTGCACTTGCCGGGCCAACACCTCATTGGCTGGGAGCTCGCGGCTCACCAGAAAGTTGAGGATGGGCTGCCCCCAAGACGGGGCTTCCACCACCGTCATGACAGCGACCGGCACCAGGGTGGCCGGGTTGGGAGGCGGCGGGTTGGAGCCGGCCGCTCCTAGTTGCGTCGCGGAAGTCCCCGGGCCAACTACAGCAGTCCACGGGCCGGATTCTATAGTTCCCGGGCTGGGTTTAGGTGCTGCAGCCCCCGGGCCGGCTGTTGTAGTCCCCGAGCCAGATCCGACTGCTCCAGGGTCAGCCAGCACGAAGATGGATTCTGATTCCAGTGAAGGTTGGATAGATGGCTTGCGCAAGCACTCGAGGGAGACGTCGGCTGGAATAGCCTACCGAGTGGAGCCAATTTGTGCCAGGGCGTCGGCTACTTCGTTGTCGGCCCGGGGCACATGGATGAATTCGCACCCATTGAAGTGCCTGCTGATCTGCTGGATGAGGAAGCGGTAGCTGGCCATATTGGCATCCTTGGCGTCCCAGTCACCAGAAGATTGTTGGACCACTAGGTTCGAGTCGCCGTAGCACAGGATGCAGCGGATGCCGATCTCCTTGGCTAGCCGGAGCCCATGGATGAGTGCCTCGTACTCGGCCACGTTGTTGGAGGCGGCAAAGTGGATCTGCAGCGTGTACTTTAGCTTGTCGCCTTTGAGAGAGGTTAGAACGATGCCGGCTCCCAAACCGGTACGCATCTTCGAGCCGTCGAAGTGCATCCGCTAGTGCGTGGAATCCGGCGCTGGTGACAAGTACTGGGTCCCGGCCCAGTCGACAAGGAAGTCGGCCAGCGCTTGGGACTTGATGGCAGTACGGGGCTGGTAGTGGATTGTGTGGGGAGCCAAGTCGATGGCCCACTTGGCCACCCGGCCCGCGGCGTCTCGATTGTCCATGATCTCGGCAAGAGGGGCGGTGCAGACAACCGTGATGGAGTGCTCCTGGAAGGACTGCTTCAATTTCTTGGCGGCAAAGTACACGTCATAGCACATCTTCTAGTAGTGGGGGTAGTTATGCTTGGAGGCGGACAGCACCTCGCTCAAGTAATAGACCGGCCTCTGGACTGGCTGTGCCCTACCGGCTTCTGGGCACTCGACAGCAATCACCGTGCTGACAACCCGATTGGTGGCGGCGATGTAAAGGAGCAGTCGTTCTTTGGCAGCCGGAGCGGCCAGTAGAGGCAGTGTGGACATCATCCGCTTGAGCTGGAGGAACGCCTCATCTACCTGGTCAGTCCACTCGAAGCACTTGGTCTTCTTCATCAGTTGGTACAGAGGGAGGGCCTTCTCGCCCAGCCGGCTGATGAACCGGCTGAGAGATGCCAGGCACCCAGTGAACTTCTGGACGTCCCGCAACTTGGTTGGTTTCTTCATCCGCTCAATGGCCTTGATCTTCACGGGGTAGCACTCGATCCCACGCTCAGAAACAAGGAAGCCAAGGAGCTACCCGGCTGGCACTCTGAAGACACACTTCTCCAGGTTGAGCTTGATCTGGAAGCGGTGCAAGTTGGCAAAGGTCTCCTTGAGGTCTTCCAAAAGGGTGTCGCGCTTCTTAGTCTTCACTACTATGTCATCCACATAGACGTGGGCATTCTTGCCGAGTTGTGGCAGGAGACACTTCTGCATGCAGCGTTGGAAGGTGGCGCCGGCGTTCCTCAAGCCGAACATCATGGTGAGGTAGCAGGACGCGCCGAAAGGGGTGATGAAGGCGGTCTTCAGTTGATCGGCCGGGTTCAACTTGATCTGGTGGTAGCCGGAGTAGGCGTCCAAAAAGGACAAAAGCTCGCAGCCGGCCATGGAGTCGATCACTTGATCAATCCGGGGCAAGGCAAAATGGATCCTTGGGGCAGGCCTTGTTCAGGCTCGTGTAGTTGATACACATCCGCCACTTGTTGTTTTTCTTCAAAACGAGGACTGAGTTCGCAAGCCAGTCCGGGTAGAACACTTCCATGATGAAGCCAGCTGCCAGAAGCCGGGCGATTTCTTCACCAACAATCCTTCTCTTCTCTTCTGATAGGCGGCGGAGGGGTTGCTTGACCGGCTTAGCATCCGGCCGCACATGCAGCTTGTGCTCGGCACATTCCTTCGGAACACCCGGCATGTCCTTGGGGGACCATGCAAAGATGTCCCGATTCTCACGGAGGAAGTCGACGAGCTCGCTTTCCTATTTGCTGTCGAGGTTGGACCCCATGACAGTGTACTGCTTCGGGTGCGCCGGGTCCAAGATGATCTTCTTGGTTTCCTTGGATGGCTGGAAGGAGGCCTCGCCTTTAACATCCTTGGGGTCAGTCGGCATGGCCGGCTGCTCGCTGGCCATGGCTACAGCCCGATCAAGGAGGCGCTTCTCTTCGGCGATGATGAGGGACTCGGCTAGCCGGGAGCTGGCAGCGGCACACATGAGCGACTTCTTGTAGTCGCCGGCAATGGTGATGATGCCCTTGGGACCCGGTATCTTCATCTTCAGGTACGCGTAATGCTAAACCGCCATGAACTTGGCCAGTGCTGGCCAGCCCAAGAGCGCATGGTAGGGGTTGTCCAAGTCGAACACCTCAAACCAGATAGGCTCGCGGCGGAAGTGGGTCTTGTCACCGAACAGGACATCGATCTTGATCTTGCCGATTGGAGAGCAGGAAAGCCCAGGGACGATGCCATGTAACACGGTCCGGCTGGGATGGAGTTGCTTCTCCTTGATGCCCAGCTATTCCATGGTGTCGCGGTAGAGGATGTTGATGCTGCTACCGCCATCTATCAGGACTCGGGAGAAGCGGCAGGCCTACCGCTTTGTTGAGAAGGTGGAGTCCAGCACCATGGCATAGGCACCCGTTGAAGGCTTCACGTCCGGATGGTCATCTCGGCTCCAGGTGATGGGCCTTTCGGACTAGTGCATAAATTGGGGGACCTCAGGGATAACAGCATTCACCTCGTGATGCTGCTGACGCCGAATGTGCTTGTCGCCGGCTTCACTCGTGAAGATGATGTAAGTGGTGTTCTCGTTGGGGAATTCATCTTGGAGCATGCCGACAGGGCGGGCCGGCTGCTGAGGAGCCGGGGCCGCCGGGCCGGGCGAAGGAGGCGGCAAGCCCTCACCCTTGGTGATTCGGGTGAGCCAGCTGCACTGCTGGGTCATGTGGTTGGAGGGCTTCGTGCCGCTGTGGAACTTGCAAGGAGCATTGAGGGCTTGCTCAAAGGAAAAGGCCAGCTGTCAGGCGCCCTTGCCGCCCCGCTGACGCTTGGGGCCGGGTTGCCTTGCCGGCTACTGGTCCTCGATGGTTGCTACTTGCTGGCTGTTAGAAGCCAGCTGCTAGGCCTTGCGCTTGTTGTTGTTTGGCTGCTGGCGCTGGTTGGAGTCACCAGCCGGCGTTTGAGAAGCCGGCGGGATCACCTTCCAGGACGCTTCAATCCGGATCTCCGACTTCATGGAGGAGTCGGCCGTGCCGTACTTGTCCGCCACCACCAGGAGCTCGTCTAGGGTAGCCGGCTCGTCGCACAGAAGCTTGTGCTTAAGTAGGGTGCCCTCTCTGCACCCGGCGGTAAAGTACTCGATGGCCTGCACCTCGTGCACCCCTTCACAGGAGTTGCGCAACTCAGCCCAGCGCGTCAAGTAGTCGCGAGTGGACTGTCCGGCCCCTGAACGCACATGGAGAGCTAGCGAGGCTTGGGAGGCCGCTTGTAGGTGCTGTTGATGTTGCGTATGAAGACTTCACTGAAGTCCAGCCAATTGTTGATGCTGTTGGCCTTGAGGCTGTTCAGCCATGTCCGAGCCGTGCCCAGCAACATGAGCAGAACATACTTCACGGCAACGCGCTTGTTACCGTCCGCTATGTTGACCGCCATGGTGTAGTCGGTCAGCCAATCTTCCGGCTTCATGGCGCCATTGTACTTAGGAGTGTATCGAGGGAGCGAGAACCCTTTGGGGAAGGGCTCATCGCGGATGCGGGGGCCGAAGCAGGCTGGGCCGACTATCTCCTCTTCCTCCATTTCCAGGGATCGAGCCAGCTACTCGATCCGGTGACAAGTGTCATTCTCGCCGACTGCTTCACGGGGGCCCAGCCGGCCGCCCAAGGTCGGGTGGACAACCAGAGCCGGAGAAGCTAGCCTCTCCCTGCGGGGGGTAGGCGGGCGTTCATCCTGCTGGCGCCGGGTCTCCACTCTTGGAGGAACTTGCCGATTGTTCGCAATCGTCTCATTGGAGCACCGGCTGCGGCTAGCAGCCGGCTCCGGATTCCGCTGGCCGCGGCCACCGCTACTTGGGGACCGGTAGGTCGCCCCATTCTCGCGGCGGGGTGGAGGGTTTCTCTCCAGGAGGTCGGTCGGCTGGCCGGCTCCCACCACGCGGTTGCACGCGTCTTGCTGCGTGTTCGCGGCATTGAGGAGCTCCTGGAGGCGGTCCAGCTGGCTACACCATTTGTCACCTTCCTGGTTCTCGAGCTCTTCTGCCGCCGCTTGCGCGGCGTGCAGGTTCTGCATTGGGGTGTCGTAGATCGGGCGTCCGGCCCCCAGCATGCTAGCAATGGCCGTGCCGCATTGCCGGATGGCACCGGCTCGGCTGGGCTCGCCTCCAATCGGCATACCGCCCGTTATGCGGTCGATCTCACGCTGGTTAGCCTCAGCGCGGCGCTTCATGGCCGCCATCTTGGTGGCGCTGTCGAGGAGCTTGACGGGGATTTCTTCCAGCGCCACCCCATCGGCGTTGGCATCGACATGAGCTGCCAGGTCCTACATTGCTGCTCGCAATGGATCCTGGACGGCCCCGCCAAAGTCCTGGCTGTTGACAGTTCGGGAGATGCGCCAGTGCGAGCGCAAGCGAACGCATCGGGCTGGTTGATCAAGCCACACGCGACGCGCTCGCCGGAGGGAAAGGTGATTCCTGTCCGGAACACAACTCCGGCCGACACCGCGGATGGCCCCACGGTGGGCACCAACTGTCATGGTAATCTCACGTCAGATGCTAGGGGGTGGCTTATCGTGGGTGGAGCCATGAGGACGTCGTCGGGTTCCGGAAGTGAGAGTGAGCACGAGCTCGGGAGCACACGAGATGTACCCAGGTTCGGGGCTCTCCGGAGAGATAACACCCCTAGTCCTACTATGATGACTATGATCAAGAGTATACAAGGTTGCTCCTTGAGCTGTGTTGCTAGAGGAGGAAGAAGGGTAGAGCTCCCTCTCTTCTCCTAGCTATGGTTTGTGGAATGAAGGCTGAACCCTTTGCATGGGTGAACCCGGGGGGGTCTTATAGGCCGACCCCCCAGGGGTACAATGGTAATACGTCCGGGTGTAGGACCCGGACGTTAGTGTCTAAGATCGCCGGGTTCTCCGCCGGCTGCTGGGGTCCGCCTCTGGGGGGCCCCGCCGACTGTCGAGAATCCGGCCGGCAAGTAGGGCCCGCCGCCTGCGGGCCACGCTGATTGCCTTTTGCTGTAGCATGAATCTTGCTGACGACGGCCGCGTCAGGCGTCATATGGCCACAGTCCCGCGCTAGGCGGGTAGGTGACCTGCTCGGTCAGCGCGCATTATAGTCACGCCCCTCCGGGATTTGGGGGAGCAGGCGGCACTGCTACAACGCCTGGTCTTGTCGTAGTAGGTGAGTGCAGACTCCTAGGGGGAAGAGGGGCCGACTGCTAGAAGCCGGCCCGCCCCCAAGGCCGCCTTCTTTGGGTGCGCCGTCTTCTGGAAGCAGGCACGCGTGACCAGTCGGCATGAGGGGCTTTGCCAGCCCCGATGTCTTGAAATTTTATAGGGTGCGGATGAGTCTACCCGGGGTCGATCCCCCCGATAGATGGTGTGTCTGTCATCCGTCAATTCTGACCATTAGATCTACATCTAATGACTGTGAGGTAAGTTGTTGCCTTTTCTCAACAACATCCCACTTCTCTACCAATTTGCAGAAAAAACCTTAATTAGTATCTTAAAACCAACCACATCCCTCCCTCACCTCACCAAAACAGCCCAAGGAATATATTCTGATTGAAACATAATATATTTCTAGTGATATATGTATATCAAAATTAGAGTGTTTTCTATCAAGTTTGTGAATAAGTATTATTCTAATTATGATCCGTTGCAACGCACGTGCACATTGCTAGTATTTCCAACCATGCAAAAAAAAATTGCTAGTATTTCCATAGTTTCGAGTTTTCCATCAAGATATTAGTGACTCATGGTTGATATTTAGTTTGCATTACGTACACATAGGCACTATGTAACTAGCCGTGCTTATTGGCTTCCAAAGCTTAACTTTCACTCCTACTTACAGTATGCATAGTATTTAACAAAAAAACTACCACTTTCAACCAGCCCTAGGATGAAACTATTGTACAAAAAATAACAAAAACATACCCAAAATTTCTTAATCCGCGCCAAAAAACTACTACCTTGTGCCGATTAGGCTCGTTTAAACCCGTTTATGACAGGGTTGGCCCATACGTCCGTGCTGATGAGGTAGCTTAAACCAACACATTTTGTTTGACCGTTGACATGAGGGACCCACATCTGACCTTCTATCATGTTCTTCCTCCTCCAATCATTATTTTTCCTGAACATTACTTCAAACAGTTCTTACGCGTGTTCGTCAGTGGCGCTGATGATGAGCAAGCTGGCCACCGCTCTGCCGGACGGGCCAGATGCCGCACTGGCCTCCGCATGGGTTGGCTGGCTGGCCTGAGCGTGGCTCACGCGTGAGCAAGCCGCTGCGCTGGCCTTCGCTTGAGCCAGATGGCTGGCCTTAGCGCGACGCACACGAGCAAGCCGCCGCACCGCCGTGCCAACCTAGCCAGCAAACCTTGCAGACAAGGAGCTGGATGCATCCAGCAGGGCGTGTGCTATCTTGGCTAGCTAGCGGCCGCGAGCGCCGGACGGAGCTAGCATCCGGGTTGCCGCAAGATGGGCTCCGCGCCGCCGGCGCTTTTGACCTCACCTTCTGCCCGTGGCGGTAGCTGCATCCCATGGCCGAGGATGACTAGGTGGACGGGCCGGAGGTAGGAGGTCACTCGGGGATTTTTGTCCAGACTGACATGTAGGTCCCACGAGTCATTACGCCTAAGGGCATCTCCAATGGTCGTATGATCATCGTGGGTAAATTTGCCATGTAGACTATTCTGATGAGGTGGCTTAAAATAAAAGAAGAGAGAGAATGGGATGGTATGATGCTGAACCAACGTTCTGGACACAAGCTCTGAGGTAATTGCATTCATTTCTGTGGGCCCTGCCTGGACCTGGTGAGAGCTGCGGCAGCTACCTCTCCAATTTCCTTCTCTCGGGTGTTGGTCATCAGTTTATTTACATTGATTTAACGTGCGTGGTTCCCAATAGATTAACATATGCTTCATTGGAGAACTTCTATGATACGCTGTTGGTTGCTGACGTGGACCTTGTACCAACGATTCTATCAAACAGACTATTGCAGATGCTCTAACTTGTCGGTCAAATAGAAGGCGTTGACTTAAGGGTCGACATGGGTTGAAACGTGCTTATAACGGCACTTTGTAGAGTAGTCGTTTCTTGGTAGGGCTGGTTGGTAAGTGGTACTAGTTTCTTGGTATTAGTGGTTTCTTGTAAAGAACAATGTACTAGAGACAAAAGGCGATTCTATGTTGCGTTGTACTCCAACGAGTACTACTAGTGGTCGCGGGAGTGTATAGCTCGTTTTGTGGGTTCGATCCCGGCCGAACGCACGGCGGCCTTTTTTTCAATAGTAACCTCGCGGCGAGCCAATATTGTACACTGGTAGTTTGACTTTTGAAGTCGAACGGACGTGTCGCACCACAATCTGGGTGCACTGGATAGCCCAGCCACATGAACGGGTTTTCCCTCCCATCATCTCGTGGCTCGTGTACTAGAGTAGTACTCCTATATATCAATTCACACCATGCAAACTTTCTCGCCTGCGTGCTAGCCCTAGCCGCACCTCGCTTGCAGCTTCCTCACTAGCGCCTCCCAATTAAGCCCGAGGAGCCGAAAAAGACTGGGGCGGCATTGGGAACTGTGCAATATGGCTCTGTACGTAAAGTGCTACTCTACTACTCTGTAGCTTGTGGCGTTGCACGCATGGACTTCGCTCCATTATCGGCTCTACAAAAGAAATTCCTCTTGACGTGATTTTTTTTGTTTTGAAACGGAGGCAAAAGCTTTGCCTCATCTCATTCATAAAGAAGGAACTAACAAAGTTCGACGAGATCCATTAGACCTCCACAAATGAAAGCGAAAAGCCTACTCTCGCTGTATCAAAGAACTCAAATGTTCTGCCCCCGCAGTAACCGTCGCTGATAAACAGGCTGCTAGTGTGCGTGTGAGAGGAGTGGCTGAGTAGGCCTGCTACACACTTGAATAGAGCATGGAGAGTACGCACTACGCAGGTGTACTTTCCCTGCATTGATAGTACAGTGATGGTTCTAGAGAACAGTAGTACCCTCCACTTGCACTGTAGCTCCTTGGCCTTGAGATTCAAGAGTTCAAAACTGGTGCACTATAGAAGTACAGTACATCGCACTACTAGTTGAGAAAGTAGTAGTACTACTACTCCTACAGTACTAGGCACTACCACTATGCGTGCCCACATAACTTCCTTAATGAAGGGACGAGGCCCTGCGGTTACGCTCTTATCTCCTCCTCGCCAGTTCCCCTCCCCCCGAAGAGACCAAGGAAGTTCATCGCTGCTCCCATGGATTCGCCAGGCGGTTCTCCTCCTCGTCGGGGCTGGGAGACTTTGGACGACGATCCTCTGGGAGAAATCGCACGCCGCTCCGATGTCCTCACCGCCGCAAGACTCGGTGCTTCCTGCACCAACTATTTTAAGATGGTGCTTAAACAGGCTTGGGAAAAGGCCATGCTTGTTGGTCTTCCATGCGTCCTCGAGGAGAAGGTTATTCTGTGGGACAATCTATCGAACAGTCCACCGCTCCCTGGCCATAGTTGCACGTTGACTCCGCTAGAGTTGCCGACATTGAGAGGTAGTCAGATTTTGTCCGATTAGCAGGTCAGTCATGGAGTTTGATCATGTAGTGTATATTCTAAATATAGTACTTAGTTATTCCATCCCATAATTTCTCCGCTGCCCACCGTCTTATATATAGGTCTGGCTTGGTGCCAATGAAGATTGGCTTGCATACCTTCAGACAGATACCACCATCATTTTGCACAACATCCATAGCAGTGCGGCCATTGCCGTAGACCCCTTCTCCACCATTGGGATCGGCCTTCTGGACTGGCTGGGCTTGAATACATATGATCATGCCTACATGAGATTAAAGAAGATAGCAATTCCGGACCCGCCGACAAAGCGATGCGGCTACGACGATTACTATCTCATCAATACAAAAGGCAATAACAGCAGAGGCTGGCACATGTTGGCCGCGGCAGATTTGTACCCCTACACGTTCGAAGACGCCGTGTCCCATGTAGGCCGCATCTTCGCGGTGACAAGCCAGGGGACTTGTTTCATCTGGTTGCCATCCTACGGTACGGGAGATTACAAACGGAATGCACAAACCATCATTTGCATCCCTAATGGTACTCCATTATTTTGCAGGGACCAGTCATCCCCCAATCAAAATAAGATCGCCGATCCTTGATGTGCATTTGCATCCGCGATTCGGTCTAACCTAGAACCTAGCTTATAGCCGACTTTTGCATATTGGGATCAACTATCTTAGCAGTCGTTACCCATGGTACCACTGATGTGCAACATGGTCACACACACGATGGGACCGTCACCATCTACCCAGGTATTCCATTTTCTCATTGCTGTGTGTTAGAGTAGTAGTACTTGTTAGTTATTTTCTTTTCTTGACTGGGACATGTTTACTGTACTAGTACTACAATTTAGTATTATATATTTTTAACCCTCTCGCCTTCTCTTTCATTGTAGTACTACTTACTAGTACTAGTACTTTTTACCTTGGAGGACGCGTATAGCTAGCTAGGCCCTTGAAGACTTGAACACACTAGCTCCCACCATTTTTGTTTTTCCATGTCTTACTATCTCATCCATGTAGGCAAGAGTGGCTATATATAATAAGATAGTTATTTTACTTCCTCTATACGAGAGTAGTACTATTTGCTGCATAATATTACTGACCGCCATATTTGAGCACAACATTATTATGCATGGACCTTGACCATGTACGTCAGCATGTGTCCAGATATGAGATGCCGCGTGTACCAGATGAACGGCGCCGAGTTCGACCCCTGTGATGCTATGTGGGTGCCGAGGAACACTCTTGGAGAGTACTCACTTTTCATTGGGGACAGCTACCCCATTGTGAAGCGGATGCCACCTTCCATGCACGACACTGAAGGCTTGCCGTTCATGAAGCATGGTTGTGTCTTCAGTGCATACCGCCGGATGAATGACATGCTAGGACACGCTATCCCTGATTTATGCCGCTTCAGCTTGGATGAGTCTCCATCGTGTGGAACCGGACTAGAAAGCTGCGACAATGATTCCCGTTGCCCACCGCTGTGGATCGTGCCATCTATGAAGAACACCTGGGACTGGAACCTAGAGGAGGACATGGAGCCCATCTATAACGTGTAAGTGGAGTATGGTAAATTGTGAATGGTAGCGCTATGAATATATGTAGACTAGTCGTCCACAAATTTATCACATGAAGTGGAGATGAACTTGTGTGGCATACTGGCATTTGTCCTTTAGAATTTATTACTAGTAAATGTGTTATGTGTACGTGCAACTTGTGTGGCAGTTGCACGGGCTCCAACATGCTCTGTGAGAAAAAAAGGTGGCACAACTTTGGATATAGGTGACGTGGCGGCATCATACAGTAGCATCGTTCGCTATAGTTGTAGTACTAGGACGACAACTCCTATAAAACCTTGCGCTTGGCTCTTTGCCTCTTCGGGAGGTTCAATAGTTCGTACTCTTGTGAACCTTGCACTTGGCTCTTCGCCTCTTCGGAAGGTCCAACAATGATCATACTACAGTACAATATGCTTCTGGCAATCTGACACCGAATGAACTGATACACGTCCACCGCGAGGGCGAGGGCGAGGGAGAAGGAGAGGGCACTATAGTGAAACCCCTCTCCTCGTCCTGCGAGCCACCGCACGCGTGGGCGAGGGAGAGGGCGTAGGCATACGTAGTAAGCAAGCTTCTCCTCATCGTGTGAGCCACCGCGCGTGGGCGAGGAAGAGGGTGTAGTAAGCAAGCTTCTCCTCATTCGGTGAGTTGACGGGATACATCAAAGTAGTACTAGTCCATACTGCGTCCTTTCCGGTTAATATGGCTTAATTTGAAACGAGAAAATACACTGGCGGTCAACTTATGTAACAATACACTCATTACGGTCACTATATAGTTTTGCGGTGTTTATACGGTCACTAGCTCACCGTAGAGCACCGTATTGCACCCTACTGACCGGCCACATAGTCGACGTGGCACTTTGTTGACTGGTTAAATTGACACCTAGTTTCTGGGTCCCACCTGTCAGTTGGCAGAGCAAAGAAATCAGTTAAACAAAACTTTACGCAGGCACGACAGGAGTCCAACCCTTGCGCACGAACCACCCTGGCTGTGTATGTGAGTGCATGCACGTGTCCTCCCTCGGTCCGTGAAAAACTGTACATCTAGCATTAGAAAATTTTCCAACAAAGAGTGCACATCTACACTTCCAATGCACTTAGCCTTTAATCTAATCGATATTGATTGACTAATGCACCAACTTGTGCTCTAGCTATAGGCTACATGTCTATCCTTAATTACAGCATGCAACAACCTTCATTTAATCTTCTTCTCTCAATGGTCGTATGCACACATAAGTCTGCTATTTTTGGGCGTTAATTATGCCATGAAGTTCCGGTTCCTCTTGGTCAATGTGTAAATCTCTATATGTACAGTCTTTCACGGACGGAGGGAGTAGGTT
Source organism: Thinopyrum elongatum (assembly GCA_011799875.1). NCBI lineage: Eukaryota > Viridiplantae > Streptophyta > Magnoliopsida > Poales > Poaceae > Thinopyrum > Thinopyrum elongatum. The sequence continues at coordinate 509,673,584 of CM022300.1, forward strand.
GAGCACTTGAGCTTGAGCGTGTGTGTTGCGCCGTGTGTTGTGTGCCGCATGGATGCGTGAGTGTTGCGTGCGTGCATGTGTACGTGTGAGTGTTGCATGTTGCATGCATGCATGAGTCTTTTACTCCCTCCCATTGACATGTTCATATTTCAAGCTTCATTAAAACGTTGCATGCAAGAATTAAGAGAAAACTCACCAATGCATGTAAAATTTCTGGTCATTTGTTCCTCACGCATGCATTCCAATTAATATGTTCGTAAACACAATTTTCTTGAGGAAAAGAGCCCATTATTGAGTACTTTCGGAAAAAAATTCTTCGGGCACTCATCATTTACTACTACCTTGGTTGATGATTTTTTGATTGACCTATATATAAACATCTGTCCTGGTTTAATGGTCCCCTTCGTACTTAGTGTAAAAATTTGACCGTAAATTTAACTAACAAAGTGTCAATGCATGTCATAAAAAACTATACCATTAAAAACAATGTTCAAATACGAATCCAGTGATATGATTTTTGGTGACATGCATTAACATTTTATTAGTTAAATAGATTGTCAAAGTTTGACACAAAATACTACTAGTACTCCTACATTATTGGCGCCGGGTGCCTAGGCCAATGTTTCATCTTGTTGGACAGGATGAGAGTAGAGGCATAGGGATACAATAGATAGGAAGTCTTGGTGATCCATGTCAAAGATAACTATTAAACTAGTCTTCACAGTGAAGTGACAATACACGCTGCAGCAGATGGGACACTATTCAACTAATTAATAAGTTGAACCAGCGTGTTGGTGTTACTAAATTAGCCTTACCCAGTACTGCCATCATGTTTGCCAGTGGAGCACGCTTCCGCAAATACGCCTATGCACCTCTCTCTTCCATTAACTGACATATGGGCCCTCTTGAGGTAGACCCACATCTCATCGTCTTAACTATTTACACTCCGAAGGACGGTATATCCTGGTAGTAGTACTAGTAGAATTGAGATTTAATGCACTTTCTTCCCCGTCTTTCCCTCTTCTTCCTCCTCTCTTCTTCTTCCTCCTCTCTTCCCCATCGTCGGCCGCACACCATTTCCCCCCGCTCACTGCTCGCCCGCCCACGCCATCTTCCTTGGTAGCTCACGCGTACCATATCCCCCCCCCCCCCCGCTCACTGCTCGGCCACACACGCCATCTTCTTCGCTCGCCCGCCCGAATCCACTTCCCCGCTCGCTCGCAGGCATTGGAAACCCTAATCACTCAGCGCCCTAAAAAAACCTATGGCAGAACCAACTGACACACAGAGCCGCGATTGGAATTCCCTCCCCAATGTTCTCTTGGAGCAGATCTGTAATCGTATGGACCTGCTCAGCACCGTGCGTCTGGCCACATGCTCGGTGTCTTTGTACCGTCTACTCGTCTGCAACCGGCCGACCCTTTTCAAGACACCCTGCTTGCTGATGCCTGATCCTCGTAGGTGGCCCAGACACTGACTTGACGATCCTACGGAGGTTGTCGTGGTGCCCCTCGACATGCTACCACTACTCGTCCACCTGTCCTTCATGCGCGGCCACTACTGGGCGGGCATGAAGGCCAACTGGATCGTCCTCATCCACCAATCCGGTAGTCCGTGGCGCCTCATGAATATCTACACCCAGCGAGAGATCACCCTTCCATCATTGGATACCGCCGGCATCGAGCCTCGCGGCCCGCCGGACACTCCTGCCTACTACGCACGAGACGCGTCAAGCTTTTGGTGCGACCTCTGTTTGCTGAAGGTTGTAATCTGCGAAGTGCCCACACCATCAGAAGACTACATGGATTACAAGCTCATTGCCTTGTTCGACATGGGATTAGTCTATCTGGAATCCGGTTGCCATACAGGGTTATGGCTCATCATCAATCCTGTTGAGCCTCCATTTCTTTCTGATGCTATAGTGCATGATGGAATCGTTTACGCGGTCGACGCACAGATTGGCTGCCTATACTGGTGGAATCTATTATCGTGTAATTGTTCCATCTCATCTCATCTTTACCTTATGAATACGACTGCCTGTTGATTGTTAGAAATTTAGAATAGATAGTATGTCTATAACCACATCATTGCTATATGTTCCTCTCATTTCCTAGATTTTTATGACCACACATGTTATTGTTAGAGTTGATATGAGAACAATTGGCATCTAATGATTGTTAGAATAGATATTATGAGTATAACCTCATGATTGCTATATGTTACTCTCATTTCCAAGATTTTTATAACCACGCATGTTATGTTAGAGTTGATATGAGAACAGTAGTAACTGCTATGGTAGAATATGAGTAGGCCATATCATAGCTGTTTTCCTCTCATTTTTACATGATGTTTGAACCATGACATATTGCTAGAATATGAAAGCCATTTGCTTAATTTTTTTAACTTGGGGTATGATTATGACCACGGCATTGCAATTCTCTATCTATGATCTGTGTCACTGTTATAATAATCTTAATTCCACACATACTCTGAACATGATTGTATATTTTTGTCCTTTTGGTCTCCAATTTGATTTGTTGCAGCAGACGCAAATGCGCTGGCCTTCATAATTCCAGGACCTGGAAATATACAAGTCAATGGGTGGTGGTTTATCGCTCGTTCAACTGACGGCGGTCATTTGATGCTCATTCGCACGTACCAAATTGACCAAACCATTTCATCAAACCACATGCAGTACAATGCCTGGGGCGTTCGTGACTGTGATGGCTATGGCTGCTTCGTGTTCGAGAAAGATCCCAGCTCTATTGGGCCAGGCGTATTCAACTGGAGGCGGGTTTACAGCCTCGGCAACGACTCCATGTTCCTCGGGCTCAATTATCCGATCATCCAACCAATCATCGATCATATCACCGGTGATGATTACTGTGCTATGCAACTTCCATTCGCCTGGGGGAACTGTGTTTACACATCGTACCATGGGTTTCATGAATCACCATATCCACAGATTCGTCGACACAACTTGTTGCCAGATAATCTTCAGTGTGTGAAAGGCATCAAGCTTCCAAGCGATGAATGGCTTTTGCAAACCTTACATGCGGCGATGTGGTTCATGACAATAGCAAATAAGCACAACTTGATTCGTAGTGATATCTAGACTGAGCCATGTATCCTGTTGTTGTAGCATGACCCTCTTTTGTTGGATATTATGTACTGTAGTTAGTTTGAAGGATAGATACCTTTCTGGGATCAAGTGCATCCTACCTCACCTGCGTAGGATGTACTGATAATGATGATGGAGATGATGTGCAGAAGCCACATATATATCAATTAGGCTTCAAGTGCGTACTTGTTGGTGAAAGTGTTGTCCAATGGGAATTATATTTTGTATTACTCATGTAGCCTACAAAGTCTGTCGCATAGCCTTGTAACTTCGTACTCCATTTCTAAATTTGTACTAGTCCTCTATACCGTATATTGCGCTACTCATACTACTACCTCTCTCCTGGTTTATTGGTCCCCTTCGTAATTTGTGTCAAATTTTGACCATAAATTTAACTAACTAAATGTTAATGCATGTCACAAAAAATTATATCGTTGGATTCGTTTTTGAACATAGTTTCGAATGGAATAATTTTCGGTGACATGCATTGACATTTTGTTAGTTAAACCTATGGTTAAAATGTGACACTAAATACGACTAGTAAGTAGTACAGTAGTAGTACTAGTATACGTCGGTCAAATTATTCATCATGTCCTCACATTGAATTGATGTGACAACACGCTGCGCGTGAGGTGACACAAGAGTCCCGGCGGCGTGTTCGGTTCATGAAAGTGAGCCTCACCCCTCTCGTACTACAACAGCACTCTCGCATTCTCTACAAAATCACTCTCCCATTCTCTCCCAGTCTCCCCGCCTCCCAGCCGCTGCCTTGTTCCGATCCATTTGGTACGATGAGCGATGAGCTACTGGAGTTGCTATACTTCATTGCAAGTAGTCAAAAGGAAGGCGCTGAAAAAATTGATCCCAACAAGGATGCTCTTCAAGATAGCCGGATGAAGGAAGGAACCAGCGAGGCCGCTCCTGTGAGTATTCGTCCCGTTGCCCTGTATTATGATTTCGATCTTTAAGGGGGTTTCAAGTCTTTAGAGTCTACATGTAGTAATGAAGACGAGACCCCAGTTTGTTCTGGTATTGTGGACTTCAGATTTGGAGTACCACTTATCTATCGAAATCTTTCATCATTTACTTAAAATAGTTGATTGCTCATACATTGAGTACCATTTAACTGGAATTAACCGATGCAAGTCCAAGAAGGATTGGTCGGTGCTGCCGGCTAGCGTCAAGTTCGATCTGACGGATCAGGAGTTGATCGAGCACCTTGAGGCCAAAGTGAGTGCTGACTGCGCGAGATCTCACCCTCTCATCGATTTGTTCATACCAAGCATCGATAGCGAGCACGGCATATGCTACACCCATCCTGAGAAACTTCTAGGTCAGACACCGATCGGCCGTCTACTTGCACAAACATATTCCTTTGTTTATAGCTCTATTTTTCTTTTTAGACGCAGACCTAGTGAAGCAATTACAATTTGACAGTTAATAAAAAGTGAAACAAGTGACTGCAACATGCCAAAGATGTTATGAAAATGCCAACTACGTACACTAACACATGTATTCGACAATACTTCAGGTATCACACTGAGTGGCCTAAGCAAGCATTTCTTCCAGTGCAACTCCAGGGCATTCAAAAGGGGCACGCGGACGTGTCGCAAGATACAGTCGGAGTGCGGCATGCACGTCATGTGGCATAAGACCGGCAATACCTTGCCGATGATGGTCAACGGCAGGCAGACGGGCAGCAAAAAGGTTCTGGTGCTGCACACCAACAAGAACTTCGACCAGCAGAGGACCAACTGCGTGATGCACCAGTACCACCTAGGGGACCTGGAGCAAGAGAACGAGCGGGAGCTGGTACTCTGCAAGATTTTCTACCAGACGAACACTAGGGCTAGGACTAAAAAGATTATAAGTTAGTTTGGTATTGGTACTTGTACTAGCTGGTCGTCTGCAAGTTGGTATTGTTGTTAAGGATCTTTCGGTATGAACTTGGCATTTGCTTCCAACCATCATGTTGAGGGTCGACGTGGATATAAAGCTGAATCATTTGTGTCGAAACGAATTTTCAGGCACCTGATTTTTATTTGATGGGTAGCATAAGCACCTGCCGTTCGAATTCCCAGTTCTCCAAATTTTTTACATCTTTGAAGTATGCAGGGGATCCATCCGGTTTCACAGGCTGATAGTTGGACGCAGCACATCGGAACTGGGTTGTGGCATGCCAAGCCCAGCTGCAAATTGTTAAAAGAGAGGAGCGATGGATTTGGGCCTTCTAGAACAGTTAAGTGTCGCGACCTCGATCGTGAAGCGCCTCCCATGGACTAAAAAAAGGCCTAGTCCGTTATTATTAGTTGAAACATGTAAAATATTCCATAATGAAAAGAAATATGTAAAATGCAATGAACTTAGTCCGCTTTCACTGAAAACCATCCGATTTGCATGAAATTCGTCCGTGGAACCACAAGACGGCCGTCCATACAGAGCCTAACCGTACGGAACCTGCAGATCCATGGTCGTACGCAAGCAAGTGCATGCACTTATTATCATGATGGAAAAAAATGCTGACGTCTGAGACGGTGAAACCCATGAAGTTTTCAACGTAGTCAATAAATGAGAGAATTCTGCAAGTACAGACTGATAATTGGGATCCAGCAGGTATATTGTTTTTTCAGGTCGAGCAAGTTTCAACTAGGTTGTAGACTGCCCAGGCTTGGTTTTGTTTTTAACAGGCCTAGCCCATGACAACAACGGGGCACAAAGATCCAACAGGTATCAACTGGCCTCTGGCCTGCCAGCCTTAGTTATATTTTCTCTTAGAACATCCGCACGCAGTTTTTTTAATGAATCAAACACACAGCCCAGTTCTATTTTCCTCTTGAAACGCCATGTCCTACTTCCGTTTTCTAATCTCTACCTATAGTTTTACTAGTTCATATACATGTATTATTATATTGAAAATACATAAAGTTCCCTTTTCATCTTTACATCCTTATTTTTTTGTTGTTGTTTTTGTCGGCGTTTTGGGAACCAGGGTACCTAGACTTGCCTGCCTGTGGCCCACAGCGTGGCTCCATCTGTGTCCTGGTACGGACCATCTTCAGCATCAACAACACAAGACCCTCGCGAGGCGGACGACGTCAAGACCTCCAGAGGAAGCGGCCTCCTTAGGCCAGCTCCTGAGGAGCGGAGATTTCAATGCAAGCCCCACCTCGTGAGGTTCAGATGACGCAAGCCCTGATGACCAAGGCCAGGCGGGCGCCAGCAGGCGCAGTACAGCAGGTTTCCTCTTTTGTGCTAAGGAAGCAAGCGCAGGCTCAGAGTCCTGAGGAATCAGCCAAAGGTTTCCATTCCGGTGCTACAAGACCAGGACAGCAGGACGGAGGTCATCGTCGAGCCCACTAGGACGTCACAACCAGAAGCTTTGCAGGCAAAGACCACCTTTCGTCAGGATAAGATGTACTACTTGTCTCCCTTCAAACTTGGTCGTTATGGGATCCCTTCCCGCCTTCGTTTTGGGGGAAGAGGACCAAGGCCACTATAAATATAGCTAGGCCACCACCGTAGAAGGGGACAGATCAACCAGATCACCCCCACCAGCTCACACCAACACAAGAACAAACCTCCTGAGGTTGTTCCCCCTCTGTACTAGTTCATCCTCAGCCCACCTCGAGGCCAATCCACCTCAAAGTAGGAGTAGGGTTTTACACCGCAAGGTGGCCCGAACCTAGGTAAACTGTTGTGTCCCTTTCCTTTCCAGTTCATCGAGCTAGGCCGTGAGATCGACGAGTCAGCACACTGGGGAGATTGAGTTCTTCGCACTCACCCTAGAGTTCGAACCTTTCTTGGGTCTTAGGAGCCCTGAATCCGAAATTTGGCATGCCAGGTAGGGGTGCGTCGGAGCCTCTCCTTCGCCGGTTGATTCGCCGCCGTTCCACCATTCCCATGGCTGACGCTCATCGAGTTCGCGCTGAGCGCCGGGCTGCTCTTGCCGCCCGTGTCGCCCAGACAGCACCTGCGGGTGACGGCACTCCCCGCCGTCCCCCATCGCCTGTGGCAAACGCAGCCACCGGCCCAGAGGCCCACGAGCAGCAGGCTTCGTCACTGCATCCCTCTGTGCGGCGCGACGGACACACCGCCACTCCTTCGCCGACTCCGGTGGCTGCTTCGTCCTCCCATGCTCGTCGTGGGCTGGTGAACACGCAGGCTGCGTTGCTCATGGCACGCAAGCTTCTGCGCTATCGCCCAACCGATGACCTCTACGAGGACTGGCTGGACCGCATCGCCGAGCTCGTCAGCGCTGCCGGAGAGACCCCTGCACCGTCCCGCTCGCTGCCTCCCCCGCCGCCTCTTGCGGGCGACGTGGCCCACGGTGTGCCTCCTCCACCTCCCACGCAAGAAGTCGCCCTCGAGCCAAGGCGTGAGGCTCCTTGGCGCGACCCGCCGCGCAGGGCGCCAGCGCGTGACAAAGAAAGCTGTCAAGTGGTGCAGCGGCCCCAAGGAGAGGCGCCCGCGCTTCCAGCGCCGCCACGTCAAGACCGCGTGTTGCCTGAGGCGGCGGTGCGTGAGCGCCAAGTCCGGGCTCCCCCTCTACGACGGGCTCCCGTGAGCGCGGCGGGCTACCGTGCGTTCACCCCGGAGCTGCGCAGCGTTGTCTGGCCAGGGAAGTTCAAGCCAGACCTACCTCCACGCTACGACGGCACCCCCGACCCTGCCGAGTTCCTCTAGCTCTACAAGCTGAGCATCGAGGCGGCCAACGGTGACGAGAAGGTCATGGCAAACTGGTTCCCCATGGCCCTCAAGGATGGCGTGCACTCATGGCTCCTGAACCTCCCCGCCGGATCGATCTCCTCCTGGGACGAAATGCGAGAGTGCTTCATCACCAACTTTCAGGGCACTCGCGACCGCACCCCGTCTACGGGAGACCTGCGGCACATCAAGCAGGAGCCAGGGGAGACCTTCCACAAATACATCTAGTGCTTCACCAACGTTCGCCTCAAGATCCCCAAGGGGTCGGATGAGGCCATCATTTCTGTGTTTACTGATGGCGTCCGGGATGTCAAGATGAAGGAAGAGCTCGCCAAACACGAGGACCTGTGCTTGGCTCTGGAGATGTTCAACATGGCAACCAGGTGCGCGAGGGCTGAGGAAGGTCGCCTCTCCCTCCTTGAGCTCCCGGAGGCTGATCCAGAAGACAAGAAGGCCAACGCTAAGGACGTGAAGCGCAAGGGACCAGCTATGCTCGCGGCCGAACCTGAGATGAAGCGCGGCTGCGACTACCTGGAGTCCTCCAAGGGAAGCCGCCCGTTCTGCGTCTTCAACAACATGCACAACCACAACACCAATGACTGCCAAGAGCTCAGAGCCATCCGGGAGAGGCGCCTTGGCCGCCGCCCTGAGCGCAACGACCGCGGCTACGGCCGTGGAGGAGGCCGAGGTGGGGGACGCTGGGACAACCGCGACCCCCGCCAGGACTGGCGTGACCAGCCTCGTGAGGATCGCTGGCAGGGCCAGCCTCACAAGGGCCCCTGGAGGGATCAGCCTCGTGAGGACCGCCCTCAGGGCAATGCTGGCCTCCCTCCGCAGCCACCGCCGCCAAGGAGGAATGACGACCACCACCAAGATGATGGGGCTGGGGGCTTCCAAGAGCCTCGTGCTGTCGCTTGCATCTTGGGTGGCGCTCAGGCCCCCGCCTCTCATCGCATCTTCACGCAGTTCGCTCGTGAGGTGAACACGGCCCTCCCCAAGCTCGAGGCGACTCGTCCGCTCAGGTGGTCCAAGTACGCCATCACCTTCGACTCTACTGACCAGCTCAAGTGCGCGGCCACTGCCGGCGTGCTCCCGATGCTCTGCTCGCCTACCATCAGCAATGTCCTCGTCACCAAGACACTCAGTGATGGCGGTGCGGGACTCAATGTCCTCTCCGTCGAGACGTTCGATAGGCTCCAGGTGTCGTACGACCAGCTTCAACCCACCAAGCCCTTCTCAGGAGTGACCGACGGCTCCACCACCTCGATAGGGTAGATCCGCCTCCCTGTCACCTTCGGCAAGCGCGACAACTACCGCACTGAGCTCATCGACTTCGACGTCGCCCATATTCGCGTCCCGTACAACGCCATCCTTGGGTATCCAGCCCTGGCCAAGTTCATGACCGCGACTCACCACGGCTACAATGTCCTCAAGATCCCAGGGAGCGGAGGCATCATCACGGTCGCCTGTGACGAGAAGGACGTGGTGTGCTCCCTCGAGCGCGCCTACCAGGCTGCGGCGGTCGAGAACCCAGATGGCGAGGGCGCCGTTTACCCTCCCGAGGTCATCCCCAAGAAGAAGAAGCAGGTGCTCCACTGAGGATCTCAAGAGGGCGGGGCATCCGATGATCGTACTTCAGGCCCTACGCCCACTGATGGGGCGCCCTCCCCTCTTGCATAGAAAGGCGTGCCCGGCGCCCCCCTCAGGTTGGGCTCGGGGGCTCTCCTCTGGAGGGCCTCAGACCTGGCCAGCGTCACGAGGGAGGCGTTCGGGCACCATGTGGAGGCGTGCGTCAACGCGCGCTTCCGCGAGAAGAGCGCAGGGCGCGAGGCACCAGGCGCTCAGGAGTTCATCACCAAGGCGATCGAGGATCTTCAGGAGGCGAGGGCTATGCGAGGCGAGCATCGCCCCGCACCACCCGGCGCAGCTCCCTCCCCTGACGAGGGCAGCGGGCTGCGCGTCTGCGTCAACATCCCAGGGCTCAACAGAGCTGCGTCTCAGGAGCTCTACTGGCCGTCCCACGTGGGCCGGTGTGAGGGCCCCCCTCACAGCTATGTTCGCATGCCTTTCGGTCTGCTGAACAGGGCTGCCACACACCAGCGCTACATGCGGAGCATCCTGGCGGCTCACGAGGCCTAGCACCAGGCGATCCTATCCGAGGAGGCGCTGGATCCTCGCGAGCCCCCCGGGCCCCCAGGGCCTCACGAGGCTCAGGACCTGGACAGCTCGTGAGGAACAACTTCTGCAGTGCACGTCTTCAGCTACTCCAACACTTCTTCAGCAACGGTGCTAGGTGACACTCTTTTTGGTCTGTTCAGTTGGGGGCACCCCTCGGGCTGCATTATCCCCAAGCCGTGTGGGTCCGTTCCTGCGGCATGTATTGTTTTTCACATAAATCAGAACTGGCCTTACCCTTTCATGAGTTGCTCTGCGATTATCACCTGTCTGTCCGATGCTTCACCGCCATGAACGTCGTACGCCCTTGCAAACCCGCCCACGACCGCCTCATGATTAAGGACTGGCACGGTGTCTATGCTCGGGTCCGTCCCTGCAGTGTCGCTAAATCCAAGTGGCTGAGCTCTGGCTCATGGGCCAGCTCCCGTGCACGTCACCTCCCATGGTCCTTGGTGCCTTGTTCTCGCATGAGCTAATCAGGAGCGGATAAGTTAGGGCGCGCGACCCGATGCCTCGCCGCCGCGGGAGCCGCGCGCCGGTTGTCTTTCTTCAGGACCTTTGCATGAGAAGATTGGGCACGGCGTCTGTGCTCGGGTCCGTCCCTGCAGCGTCGACAAACCCAATGGCTGACCTCTGTCTGGTGGGTGGGCCCCATTCACGTCACCTCCTGGGGTCGTTGGTGTTTGGCCTTCTCATGCGATATCCTCAGGAGATTCACTCGGCGCAGGCTACCTAACCATCTCGCAGGACCCTTGCAAATGTTTTGAACCAAATTCAGGCGCAACCCGCCTTGAGGTAGGGCCTCGTGAGTCCCGCGCTGGCTCACGAGTGCCCATATACACCTCCTCCAGTCCTGTCGTGCAAGCCACGTGCCAGGACGGGGCTGTACACGCTCCGGAGTCTCCCCTTAGAGGGAGCTCCCACCCACGAACCAGTGGAAGCCCCATGCTCCACGCTGGCGGACGACACGGTCGAGGAGTGGCTATGCATGTGCAACAGCGGAAGCGCCATGCTCCGCGCTGGTGAATAAACAACTGAGGGCACCCTAGCGGCTGCAATAACCTTAGGAGTGCCACCAGGCTCGTCGCTCAGCTTCACCGCACCGCTTTTCCCTCGGGAGGGTCATGCAAGGGGGCTGCGCACGGGGGCTACGCTCAGGTCACGCCTGGCGTACACCACCTCACGAGGTCCCTTGGACCTAGTCTTCTCGCGTCCCTCCTGAGCGAAAGCCCGGCGAGGAAAGGTATGGAGAGTTGTTCGTACGTCAAGGGGGCCCCCTGAGCATCGCGACTAAGGGGCATCACTAGTCACGTAGCCCCTCACCCCTTGGTCTCGTCCTGGTGATCCGAATGCCCCAACGGCGGCTGAGGTATGCGCGGGACCGGGCCCTGCCGACGCAGAACACTAAAAACCACACTCGCATCTCCTTCCCGAGGGTTGTTCGTATGTCAAGGGGGACCCCTGAGCATCGCGACTCAGGGGCCTCACTGGTCATGTAGCCCCTCACCCCTTGGTCTCATCCTGGTGATCCGGACGCCCCAACGGTGGCTGAGGTATGCGCGGAACCAGGCCCTACCGATGCAGAACACTAAAGCTAACGGAAAGGAAATCGCAAAATCCTAGCAAAATTATTACAAAACATATTGTTCCTTACAACTCAAGGTAGAAGTTCTCACACCTCCACGAGGCACGGTAAATGTTGCAGGGTGAAAATAGGGGGAAGCGCCGCCTTCGGACCTCTCCTTCAGCCTTGGATGCCGCCGCCACCCGCCAGCAGGGGCCCGTCATCGACAATGTCGCCGCTGCCATCGCCACCGGCTCCAGTCATGTGGTCGACGGAGAGGAACTTCTGCACCAGGGCCTCCACCTGTTCCCCCACGGCCTTGGCGGCAGCATCGTGGAGCTCAGGGGCCACAGGTTCAAGCAGCACGCCAAGGTCGAAGCTTGGGTCCAGAAGGTGGAGGTGGCTGAAGATGCGCGTCGCGGCCGAGGTGAAGAGCGCGTGAGCTTCCCCCTCCACCAGGGGTCCCACTCCGGCGACGATGCCCTCGAGCGTCGTGGCAAGCTTGGGGAGCACCCTGGCAGGGCCTTCCTCTGGACTAGCTAGTGGTCCCTCGTACCCTTCCCCGTAAAGGGCCCGCAGTGCCTTGCGGGACCTCAGCTCGAGGGAGGTGAAGGCGTCGCGCCCCGCGGCGGTCGCCCTCTCAGCCACGGCAACGGATCTCTCCCTGGCCTCCAGCCGAGCCTTCTCCTCGGAGACGAGCTTAGTGTGGGAAGCCTGGGCCGTCTCATTCTCCCCCTTCAGCTTCGCCAGGCGGCTCCGTTCTGTAGCCTGCTCCTGGGCCACTTGCTCCAGCTCGGCGTCTCAGTCGGCGAGCGCAGCATCTTGGGCCTTGAGGTCCTCCTCCTGCTCTTCAAGCTGGTGGGCGCGGGCGGCCAGCTCATCGCGGAGGGCCTTCAGCTCGGCCTCCACCGTGCGGCAGCGCTCCTTGGCAGACACTGTGTTGGTCAGTGCTGCGTCGCGAGCCGTTGTGGCCTCGTCGGCCTCCTTCCTACCCTCCGCGTCGACAGCCTCGGCCTGGCCCCAGGCCGCCCTGACAGAGTAGTCGGCTTGGAGCCACCCCGAGATCAGCCCCAGACGCCCCATCACCACGCGCCGGTCGGCGCACCGAAGATAAGTCCGGAGCTGGTCCAGCGCGGTGAAGGCCTCCTCCAAAGCGCTGGGCATGGCAGAGGAGCCATGGTCCGCCAGCGTGAGGACGTGAGGAGGAGGTGGCACCAGCCCCTGGACTGGCGCCGCTACAACAACAAGGGCGACAGGGGGCTCCGGAGCCCTCAAACCCCCAGCAGGCGCGCTGGAAATGGGCACCTCCGGGGTCGACTTGGCCACAGAGGCGGTCTCCTCCTGAGGTTTGGCCACCGAGCCTCGAGAGGCCTGCTCCATCACAGGCGCACGCGAGGTGGCCTCCTCCGCCCGGGCCAGAGTCGCCGTGGCTGCAGCGGGTCGCGAGGCCTCGGAGGCCTTGGCCTCCTCCTTCTTATTCTTCTTCACCGGCGTCAGCCTGGCCACTAGGAGGGGAGGGTTGTGAGCACGGCATCAAGGATGGGAAGCAAACAAGGTGAAGTACTTACTCGTCGTCAGCAACGTACGCCCTCCTCTTGGCCAAGAGTGCAGCACCCCCGAGCTTCTTGAGCGCGGGCTTCGCCGTGCCCTCGGGATCGTCCGGGCACATGGAGGCTGGCTCCGGGATGGTGGTGACGAGCGACAAGGTGGGGGCGTCGCCCTGGGGAAGCAGCGCCGCCTCGCCCTTCTTCGGGGTCCCATGCCTCAGCCTCCGCAGAGGGGTCCCCCCAGATCTTGTGACGACCCCGGCGGGGCACGGGGAACCCGCGGCAAGATATTCGCCGGCGTCGTCATCGTCGGAGAGACCGCGGAGGAGCTCGCCCTGCCGTGGAGGAGAGGTCTCTCCCACCTCCTCCATGGTGGCCTCCGAGTTCTCCTTTTCCTCCTCCCCGGAGCTCTCACCGGAGGACACCGGCACCGGGGAGTTGGGGGGCTTGGGCGGCACAAGCCCCCGCTCGTTGAAGACAGGCATGGCGGCGGCCACCTCCGCCCCGTCGTTGCGGCGATACAGCAGGAGGAAGGCCTCCGGGAGGCCGCCCGGGTCCATTTCAAGCAAGGTGCGCAAGGCCGTGCTCAGCTCCTCGTCCGTCAAGGCTTCCGAGCGCAGCCGGAGGTCGTCTTCTGCACCCTTGAGACCCTGCAAGGGGCGCGAGTGCGCCTGGAGCGGAGCCAGGCGCTGCGTCAGGAACTCCTTGACAAGCATGGCTCCCGTCAGCCTCTCCGCCTCCAGATCCGCCACCATCTTCTCCAGGACCGGCGCCGCACGGGGGTCTATGAGCTTCTAGTGAGCCCACCGGTCCAGCTTCGCCGGCATCGCGGTCGGCAGCTCCAGCTAAGCATGGAGGCACTTGGCGTCCATGAAGATCCACTTGCGCCGGAAGTCGTCCACTTTCTTCCTGGCCCTCGAGAGTGCATTGCTGCCATGGGATGCAACGAAGCAGATGCACCCGGAGCACTGGGTTGTGTTGCGCATCCGGAGGTAGAAGAAGTGGCGGAGCAGTGCAACGGAGGGCGCCACCCCCACGAATGCCTCGCAGTAGAAGGAGAAGATCGACAGGAGGACGATGGAGTTGGGATGGAGATGAAGGGCGCGGATCTGGTAATGGTCCAGGATGGTGAAGAAGAAATTGGAGAAAGGGAGGATGAGCCCAGCAAAGACGTTGTGCAGAAAGAAGGGGTAGAAGGTCCTCTCTAAGGTGCCTGCTTGGTGGAGCCGACCCGAAGCATCGTCTCTCTCCCCTTGTTGTCATTGCTCACCGTCAGCGGGAGCACGGCGGCGAGGTGCTTCTCCTCGGTGATGGTGGACACACTGAGGGCCGGCTTAAGCAGGGAGGCCGGGTGCGCGGATGGAGCGGCAGACTTCGCCTTCTCAGCCGACATCAGTGGCGAGCTCGGGGGAAGGCTTGACAGATCTGGAGGCGCTCTTGGCAGGGAGAAAAGGGGATCTGGAGCAAGACGAAGGGAAGGGAGTGAAGGCTTAGCGGCAAGCGCCAGCCCTTTTTGTCAGCCCAGGATGGTTGCCGAGGTAGCGTGGGGAAGCAGAGACACCCACGTCCCATCAAGCGCCACATGTCGACTGGGTCCGCAGGCGGTTAGGGCCCGCGGCGCTTCGCCCTTGCCCTTTGGCTTTGCCTCGAAGCCAAGTCCGAGCACGCCTTGGGCCCGGGGGCTACTGTCGGCGTTCTAGGAACCAGTGTACCTAGACTTGCCTGCCTGCGGCCCACAGCGTGGCTCCATCTGCAGCCTGGTACGGCCCATCTTCAGTATCAACAACACAAGACCCTCGCGAGGGGCCAAGCCTCGCGAGGCGGACGACATCAAGACCTCCAGAGGAATCGGCCTCCTTAGGCCGGCTCCTGAGGAGCAGAGATTTCTATGCAAGCCCCGCCTCATGAGGTTCAGATGATGCAAGCCCTGACGACCAAGGCCAGGCGGGCGCCGGCGGGCGCAGTACAACAGGTTTCCTCTTTGGTGCTACAAGACCAGGACGGCAGGACGGAGGTCATCGCCGAGCCCACCACGACGTCACAACCAGAAGCTTTGTAGCCAAAGACCACCTTTCATCAGGATAAGATGTACTACTTGTCTCCCTTCAAACTTGGCCGTGTGGGATCCCTTCCCGCCTTCGTTTTGGGGGAAGAGGACCAAGGCCACTATAAATATAGCTAGGCCACCACCGTAGAAGGGGACGGATCAACCAGATCACCCCCACCAGCTCACACCAACACAAGAACACACCTCCTGAGGTTGTTCCCCCTATGTACTAGTTCATCCTCAGCCCACCTTGAGGCCAATCCACTACAAAGCAGGAGTAGGGTTTTACACCGCAAGGTGGCCCGAACCTGGGTAAACTGCTATGTCCCTTTCCTTTCCAGTTCATCGAGCTAGGCCGTGAGATTGATGAGTCAGCAGACTGGGGAGATTGAGTTCTTCGCACGCACCCCAGAGTTCGAACCTTTCTTGGGGCTGCGGAGCCCTGAATCCAATAGTTTTCCCTCCCAGCGCCAATTTTTTTACCACTGGTTTTCCCTAAAACCTACTCAATTGTCCCACGTCTTATTAGCTTACAAAACAAAACAATATTTTATTTGGCAAATCAATAAGTTCTTAAAAAATAAATGTTTATCATTTCTGGATTAAAACAATTCGGACTCCACCGAAGTATGCAAAATAAGGTTGAACTTTTTGACCATGGTCCTGGGCAGAAAATGGGCTGTAATAAATTCCTTAAGAATTAGCAAATGGGCTGCAAATTATGAAAAAATAGCAAATGGGCTCTATGTTCTCTGCCATAGATTTGGAGGCTGACTTGTGGGCCAACTAAGTTCATGTGTACACAAGGTTTCTCAAAAAAAGAAACTTAGTCAACAATCGACTCCACCAGCGTCAGACCGTTAGATGTCAATCTAACGGCAATGATGCTTCTTCAGTCTTGGATCTTCCTGCTCCAGCAGCCCAAACCAGCGCCGGCGGAACCGCCTGCTCCCGCCTCCCATGGCCGGCTGTGCTGCCGGGCAGGCCTCACGGCCCCACCATACTTGCATCCCTGGCCTGGCTATCCCTCTTCTCACCCACACCTCCTATTATTCTTCGGCGACGACAGCCTCACACTGCGGCCAAACAAGTAAACCCTCATACCCACTCTGCGTGGGAAACAACTGCCGAGTCTTCCTCGGCTCCGGGTCATTCCCTTACTTGGCCTCGCCGTCGTCCACCGCCTTGGTGCTCTCAGCACGGCGTGGTCAACGAACGACATCCATCGGAAGAGGACTGTACATGGAGAGGCTGACAGCTGGGTCCACGGCCGCAGGCAAGGAAGTGCCTCCTTTTTTTTGCGAGTAGGAAGTGCCTCCTTATTACACGCAAAATAATGATTCCTCCTCCTGACAGCTGGGACCGACCGGAAGGGCCTCTGTATTTCTCAAAAAAAAACATTCCCCCCGCTGACAGCTCGGATCTACCAGCTATTACGCACAAAAATAATGAATACCCCCGTTGCTAGGTCGGTCCCACCATATTTGGAGGCTGACTTGTGGGCCTACTAAGTTGACGCGGATGCAGGGCTTTGTCAACTTAGTCAATATAAACGATTCTAGCTGCGCTGACCGTACGATGTCCATCCAACGATCGTCGTGCTTCTTCAACCTTTGTTGTTCTTGCTCCAGCCGCCCAAACCAACGCCGCCGTGCCACCTGCTACTGCCTCCCATGGCCGGCTGTGCTGCCACATAGGCCTCACCGCCCCACCCTACTCCCACCGCTGGCCAGGCCTTCCCTCTACTCACCCACACCCCATGTTATTCTCCGGCGACAGCAGCATCAAACCGCAGCCGAAGCAGTCAACCCTCGCACTCCCCTCCGCGTGGGCATCCACTGCTGCGTATTCCCCGGCTCTGGGTCGTTCCCTTCCTAGGTCGCGCCGTCATCAACCACCTTGGTGCTCTCGGGTGGTACGGCGTCGTCAACGCGATCAACGAACAGTAGCCATCAGAAGAGGACTATAAGTGGAGAGGCTGACAGCTGGGTCCATGGCTGCACGCAAGGAAGTGCCTCCTTATTACACGCAAAATAATGATTCCTCCACCTGACAGCTTGGACTTACTGGATGGGCCTCTGTATTTCATGAAAAAAATGTTCCCCCCTGATAGCTGGGCCCACCAGGTTGAAGCGAAGGTAGCGTTATCTGTTCGGCTACGAATGTGTACGTACATAGCGGTCGATCGGTCTCTCTGCAGTGATGTACCGTGGCCGAGTAAGGAGCGGCACGTGTTGAAGTAGAGGCGCCGACGTAGCATGTCACGCAGTCCCGTCTATATCGTGTACACATACGTATGGCCACGCTGCAAGATAGTAAATATGGCTACGTACGTACATACGGGCAGGGACTCTAACGCGTATAGCAATGTCGTCCTGTTCATCGGCAGCCAACCGGCTGGGTTGGAATGGAGTAAACAGCATCGCGTGTTCATCGGGAGCCAACCAGCTTGGATGGAACAGCCGAAACGAGGTCTGGCGTACCGTAGAACGGAGGAAACGGCCTTCTGTTCGACCGCGTACAGTCGATACGGGGTCCTGTTCATCGGGAAGGGTCTGGCGTACCGCAAAACGGAGGAAACAAACTTCTGTTCGAGTGGCTACATTTGAAACGGGGTGCTGTTGATCGGGAGAGGTGTGGCGTACCGCAAAACGGATGAAACGGACTTGTGTTGGAGCGCCTACGGTCGAAATGGGGTCCTGTTCATCAGGAGGGGTGTGGCATACCGCAAAACGGGACTCCACAGGCTACTGTTCATCCACCATCGACTTCCTCTTGCCTCCACATGCTATTGTTCATCCACCGTCGACTTCCTCCTGCCTCCACCAGCACTGTTCATCCATGGGGGTCCTGTTCATCTAGCCTCCATCGGCTACTATTCAACCAGCCCTCCACGGGGTCCTGTTCATCCAGCCTCCATCGGCTACTGTTCAACCAGCCCTCCACGGGGTCCTGTTCAACCAGCCCTCCATGGGGTCCCTCCACCGGCTACTGTTCATCCACCCCACCTCCTTGATCGGGGTCCTGTTCATCCAGCGGCAACGGCCTCTACTACCACGGGATCCTGTTCATCCAACCCCCACCGGGAACTGTTTATCCAACCCCCACCGGGACTGTTCATCAAGAGGCAGCTTCGATCGGCTTCAGTTAGCAGAAGTAGCGAAGGAATCACTCGGGTTCAGTTAACAGCAAGGGATCGATCGGGGTTCAGTAACGTAGCTAGTGCAATCACTCGGGTTCAGTTAGGGCCCAACGCCTCGCTCGGGTTCAGTTAGAGCACAATACCTCTCACACACACGCATACGTGTACGAGAGAAACGCGCAAACCCCGTGCATCGCTCGGCCCGGACCACCCACCGTAACCGGGAACTCCCCGAAATTTTCCTCGCCCTCGCTTCTACCGCGATTTTTTCTATCATGGATAGCCCAAAGAATGTCATGCAGGTGCGTCTCCGGCCCGCCCAGAACGAAAAGCCCATTTTCTGTCATGATTTTTTGTCATAGAAGTAGGAGCCCACCACATCTATGATGATACCGGGTTTTGTCATAATTATCGTCATAGAAGTGTCATAAGCATGACAGAAAAAAATTCGTTCGGCCCAAAATGTCACGGATGTGTCTTTTTTTTTGTAGTGGCATGCCTCGACCACAGGAACAGGTGGTTCAGCGGGAGGGTGATGCTCACCAGGCGAAACAGAGTTGTTCCCGCCAACCTCTCTGCCGGGGGCTTCGAAGGGCTCTGCCGGGAGAGGCCTGCCGGAGTCCAGTTTCCTCCTCTTCCTGGCCATTGTTGCCGGGGATACGGAGGGTTGAGTTAGATGGAGAACAAAAGTCCATGGTTCCACAAGGAGTTTTTGCACAGCGCACTTTGATAGATGATCAGCAATGTTGTTTTCCGCACGCGATACGTGCTCTTATTGCAATCAATCAAAGCGCTCCTCCAACTTTCTCACTTCCTCAACGTATGCCTCCATCAATGGGCTTTGATAATCCTTGTTCACTTGCCTCACCACAAGTTGCGAATCTCCATGGATGATCAACTTCTTGATTCCCAGTTCTGTTGCGATCCTGAGCCCGGCAAGGAGTCCTTCATATTCTGCAGTATTGTTGGTAACCTTCTCCTGGGGGAAATGCATTTGAACCACATACTTGAGGTGCTCCCCAGAGGGAGCAACAAGAAGCATGCCAGCTCCTGCACCTTGCAGGGAGAAGGCGCCATCAAAGTACATGATCCATTCTTGGGGCGCTTCCTTGCCAGGGATAACTGTCTCCAACACGTCTTCATCAGGGGTAGGCGTCCATTCCGCAATAAACTCTGCCAGTGCTCTGCTCTAAATGGTTGATGAGCTCTCAAACTTCAAACCAAAGCTGGATAACTCCAAAGCCCATTCCACTATCCTACCAGTGGCCTCAGGGTTCCTGAGTATGCGCTACAAGGGGAAGCGGGTGACAACCGTGATCTCGTGGGCTTGAAAGATCTGGCGCAGTTTCCTTGAGGCCATGATGAGGCCAAAAATCAAATTTTGCACGCCAGAGTACCTCGACCTAGCCCCCTGCAAAAGTGAGCTGACGAAGTACACTGGCCGCTGCACCACTTTCTTCCTTGCCGTGACCTTGGAGTTGTCTCCATTACCCCGCTCCTCCCTGTTCTGATCTGCCTCTAACCTTGCCGGGGCGAGTTCACTTCCTTCTCCAGAGGGAATGGAAGTTGCAGTTCCTTCTTCATCTACTTCCCGCTACGCCACCAGCGCTGCGCTAACCACTTGATTGGTTGCCGCTAAGTATAGCAGCAACGGTTCTTGTGGTTTTGGAGCGACTAAGGTGGGGACGGAGGAAAGATAGGTCTTTAGATCCTGCAGCCCAGCGTCTGCCTCCGGGGTCCACTCCACGGGCCCAGCCTTCTTCAAGATTTTGAAGAATGGTAGGGCGCGTTCGGTGGACATGGAAATGAACCTGCTTAACGCGGCAACACATCCAGTCAAACGCCTCACGTCTTTAACTATCTTGGGTGCTTGAATCTGCTCAATTGCCTTGATCTTGTCGGGGTTGGCCTCTATCCCCCGGTGGGACACAAAGAAGCCAAGCAGCTTGCCGGAAGGAACGCCAAACACACACTTCTCTGGGTTCAGCTTCAAGTTGATCTTGCATAGATTTGCAAAGGTCTTTTCCAAGTCCTGAATGAGGGTTGATTTGTCCTTGGTTTTGACCACTATATCATCCATGTAGGCTTCAATATTCCTGTGCAGCTGAGACTCAAAGCCAATTTGTACTGCCCTTGCGAAAGTGGATCCAGTGCTTTTTAACCCAAAGGGCATACGTACAAAACAGTACGTGCCACAGGGGGTTATAAACGCGGTCTTCTCTTCATCTTCCTTGGACATGAAAATCTGGTAGTACCTGGAGTAGGCATCCAAGAAGGAAAGCAAGTCACATCCAGAGGTGGAATCCACGATCTGATCGATGTGCGGCAGGGGGAATGGGTCCTTTGGGCATGCTTTATTCAGATCTGTGAAATCTATGCAAAGCCTCCATTTCCCATTCGCCTTGCGCACCACCACTGGATTCGCTAACCAAGTTGGATGCAACACTCCTCTGACCAAACCAGCAGCTTCGAGTTTCTTGATCTCCTCGGCAATAAACTACTGCCGCTCCAAAGCTTGCTTTCGGACCTTCTATTTGACGGGTCGGGCATGTGGGCAGACAGCAAGGTGGTGCTCGATTACCTCCCTGGGAACACCGTGGATGTCAGATGGTTGCCAAGCAAACACATCGACATTCGCCCGCAGGAAGGCAATGAGAATGCTTTCCTATTTGTCATCAAGGGTGGAGCTGATAGTAAATGTACCATCAGCGCCAACCAACCCTGCTGGGACCTTCTTCACAGCAGGCGTAGCAACCTTTGATCTCTTGCTATTGGAACTCTCAGGCAAATCATCAACAGGCGCAGCGCACTCTGAAGAGGCACGCTTCCCAGACTCTTTGCTGGCATCCTTGCTAGCTTTCTTTGCTTTCTTGCTTTCCTTGGCGGGAGCGGTAGCTTCCGCGGCCTCTGCAGCGACTGCTTCCCAGTACATCTTATCGACGCATATGATTGCGTCCTTCTTGTCTGATGGAATGGAAATGACGCCAGTCGACCCAGGCATCTTGAAAGTGTTGTAGGCATAATGGGATGCTACCATGAATTTTGCCAGGGCAGGGCGGTCAAGGATTCCATTGTATGGCAGGGGGAGGTCGACCACATCAAACACTATCTTCTCGGTCCAGTAGTTTAGCTCCCCCCCCCCCGAACGTTACCGGCAGTGTGATCTTCCCCTTAGGACGACTCCTGCCGGGGTTGATGCCTTGGAAAGTATCGGTAAACTTGAGCTCTTCATCTGCTATCTGGAGCTTGCTGATGACCTTGGGAGATATTAGATTCAACCTGGCCCCGCCGTCAACCAACATCTTTGTGACTTTGAGGTTGCGAATAGTTGGCGAAACCAACAATGGCAAACATCCTACCGCAGTGGTGCGGTCAGGATGATCCTCTTCATCAAAGATGATGGGCGTGCGGGACCACTTGAGCGGCTTCCGAGAATCTACCGTTGGCTCCATGGCATTGACCTCACGTGCCCACTGTTTGAGCTGGCAGTGAGAGGAGTGCAAGGATGCACCTCCGTCAATGCACAGGGCGTCAGTGGCCTTTTGAAACTCCTGCTCGCTAGTTTCCTCTTCATCTCCTTCATCACTCCCATCATCGCATTCCTTCTTCTCACAGCCTCTGGCCGGTTTCCCTTGATACTGAGGGGCCTTGCCGGGGCGACCTCCTCTACCACCTCGGCCCTTTCCGCCAGCACCATCTTGGTCTCGCTCTTTGTCATGCTTCTCGTACTCGGCTTTCTGCTTCTTGACGAGCTGCTCAACTTGATGACACTCTTGAAGATCATGTCCCTTGGTCTGATGGATCTTGTAGTACGGCCTGTCAGTCTTCCTAGCCTTCTCGGCAGCCGCGGCTTCCCGGCAGTCAGCGCACGCAGCAGCTTCCTTGCCGGGAGCCTCGGTCTTGGCCTTCTTGCTGGTACTAGGGGTGCTCGCTCCTTCAACAGCCATCACTGCTTTATCCTTGGCTTCTTGTTGCGTTTCTTGTTCTTCTTCTTCTGATTGGTGGCGTCATCATCATCCTCTGAGTCAACATCGATGCCATCTTCTTCACCGGGGAGTCACCTCTCCTCCTCTGTTCGGGCACACTTGTCTGCCAGGGTGTATAACTCATTCACAGTCCTGGGCAACCGAACGTTCATTTTGGAACGTATCCTGCGGTTGCGCACGTTGGACTGGAACGTAGCTATCACAGCTGCTAGATGGATGTCTGGAATGTTCCTGTGCACCCGGCTGAACCTCTGCATATACTTCCACAAACTCTCTCCTTCCTTCTGTGGGAGGAGCTGCAAGTCGCTGGGCCGCCCTGGTTCTTGATGGCCGCCCGTGAAGGCGCCAATAAACTCATGGCACAGATCAGCCCAGGTCGAGATGGAGTTCTCTGGCAAGTGCATCAGCCACAACCTCATGTTTGGCTTGAGTGCCAAAGGGAAGTAGTTGGCGAGCACCCTCTCATCCCTTCCTCAAGCGACTTGAACAGCGATGGTGTAGATGCTCAAGAACTCTGCCGGGTTCAATCTTCCATCGTACTTTTCTTGTATCTCTGGCTTGAACGTATAGGCAGATGGCCATAGGACTTGCCGCAGCTCACGAGTGAACGCGGGGCACTCAACCTTGAAAGGCAGGTACCCGCCCCCATCGGGCATGGGTTCGTCGATGTCGGGGCCATTGCGCCTATCAGACTGGCGGCGGGTGTCGCGGCATCGCTCGATGGTGGCGCGCGCATCTTCCCTCCACCTGTCTTCCAGGACTCGTCGCTGGTCTCAACGTGCCTGAGGATCAGACGAAGCCATTGATACGTCGTCGGGTTCTTGGTCGCGTGGCCCTGGCTGCGGCCCCTACACTGGTTGTCGTGGAGGGGACTGCACCGTCGGAACGGCTCCCTCAGTGCGGCCAGCGGCTTGGGCCATTGCCGCCGTTGGTGGAGGCCGTGGCGGGCCTGCCCGCTGTGATCCTACTGCCTCAGAAAACCAATCAAGCTCTGGATAGTGGCCCTCCACTCATCCATTTGATTGGCCGCTGGCGGAAATCTCAACAAGAGCTGGGCCCGCGCCATGGCCTCCGAAGCGATGCTTGGCATGGACGACGATGTTGATCGCGACGTCGCCTGACTTCTTATGGTGCCTGCAGTGGTGGCGCCATGTTCTCGCCGCTGCAAGCCAATCGCCAGGGCGGCGTGGCGATGAGGCGGATGCGCTTGGGGGTTGACGGCCCCATTTGGCGCATCGTTTTTGCTAGCTTGCCCTGGGGGTGGCGCGGGCACTGTAGCCGCACCCGCGGCGGGGGCGGCTAGGTGATTACGATCCGCATCAGGGCGAGCGCCACCACTGCGGCTGTGTCCCTCGGCGAGGTGGGGAGGCGGAGATGGAGCGTTCTCCCCACCCACACCTTGCGGAGCATGGTCGCCGGGTTGTTGTTGGTGCCGCCCTCCTTTGATGCCTCCTGCTCCTGCTTCGACCGCAGGGGGAACGGTGATGGCACCGCCTGCGCCAGTCACGTTCCCCGCGGCGTTGGCGTTCCCATGTTCCCCCGCAGCCCTCACGGCATTAGTGGCCATATGCGAGGGGGCCTTCGAGGTGGTCGGGTGAGCTGAAGCACCGATTTCTTCTTGGGAGCCATGTACGATGAAGCTGTTAATGAAGAAAACTATGATGAAGCTGGCGTGCTGCTTACACTCCCAGGTTCGCACAAGTGCCTCCCCCTACCTGGCGCGCCAAAGATGTCGTGGTATCACACGGCCACCTATGGGGCATCGTCCCCTTGTGGTTCGGCAAGGGGGAAGAGCGCATTGCACAAAGAGCGGAAAGCATAGAGCAGCACGGCAACAATGACACGGGCAGTTTTACCCAGGTTCGGGCCGCCGCAAGGCGTAAAACCATACTCCTGCTTTGGTGGATTGATGAAAGGACCGTGGTGGAGACGCAGCACTCTAGCCCGGCAAGGTCGCCTTGGGGCGAGAGCAGCTACGCGCGTATGAGCGTACAAGGGTCCGAATCCTCTCTAGGGTAGCCATGGACCTCCTTTTATAGGTCAAGGGGTCACCACAATGGCAAAACAGTCATTTATCCAATGATTAAATGCACCGCTTGGTGTCACATCGTAGCGTAGCCCGGCAAGCCTTCCCGGCAAGGGAGGTTTTTCCTTAGTGATATTTTACTTGTTTGGTTGGTCTTGGTCTTCTTGATCCGCCCTTTGATTTCTCAAAGAGCCATCTCTTCTGCTTGGCCTTGTCTTGAATGCCGTAACCTTGCTCTTGAGCCTATGTACAGTCCGGGCAACACACCTGGGGGTTTGTTGCACCGACAGAATCTGACTGCAGTTCTGGTGGCGCCGAAGAAGTTGGAAGATAACTTGCAATGATGATGAGGAAATTCTAGAAGTTTCCAAAGAAAATCTGCTTTGCAAAGTCTTCAAAGTATGACTCGAAGAACATTGGAGAAGCTTCTGTTCGAGACTACAAGAAGAGAACCTGTCACAAATGCAAGAAGCCTGGCCACTACATTGCTTACTGCCCTCTTTGGGAAAAGGAATCAAAGAAGAAAAATAAGAAGAAGAAGAAGAAGAAGAAGATATGATGACCCTAATGACAAGAACAAGAAATCCTCAAAGTCTTCATCAAAATCGTCATCGCGCAAGAAGAGCAGTTCCAGCAGAGCTAGTGCATTCATTGGGAAGGAAATGGATTCTGAGGAAGAATCTGATCATGAGAAAGCTAAGGAATTTGAGGAGGAGTCAGACTCTGGTGTGGCGAGCTTAGCCCTTGCTACTAAGTTTGTCAGCAAGTCCTTCTTCAACCTCGAAGGAAATGGCAACTCCACCAACACTGAGGACTATGATGACGACTACACTCCCACCTATTACTTCATGGCAAAAGGTGCAAAGGTAACCTCATTTGCAACTTACTTTGGTACTTCCAGTGATGACGACTCTGAGTGTCAATCTAAACCTAGCTATAAGAAACTTGCTAAAATCGTAACTGAGCAACAAACTGCTATGGAAAAGATTCAAAAAACTGCTAGACAAAAACGATGACCTGTTGGATGAGGAAATGGATCATAGTCAAACTTTGTCTGAAGACCTTAGACGTCTTCAAACAATGTATGACGAGCTTCAAAGTCATCATATGGCCCTCTCAGCCAAACACGAGAAGTTGTCCTATGGATTTCTTCAAAGGAAGCAAGATCTCGAGAAACTAAGAGCGTCTCATGATGATCTTCAAAAAGAAAATGATTCATTACTCGCTCAACAGATCAGTACTACTCAGGAAGAATTTGTTGCACCTTGATTAAAATGTCTTGAATGTGAAAATCCAAATTCTTCAGCTGAATGTTCAAATGCTTCTAAACTGCAATATCTTCAACTGTTCATGTGGTATTAATTTCCTCATCTGAGGAAACCACAAGTGTTACTAGCGAAAATGTAGGGTTCAAGTAATTGTATGTCACAGGCATGTATAAAAGCCTCAAAGGCCATCAAACCGTTTATGATGTGCTCAAGAACAGATTCTGAACAGGAACCCTAGGAAATAAGGTATTGCTTTCGAGAGAAAGCTTAACGTTGATGGATCGTACTGGAAACATGAGAAGTATCCCAAAACCACCTAGGTTGCTACAAAAGGACCTCATGTAGATCCATCCAATTTACCTGGTTACAACTGTGATACTTCATATTCCTCCGATGAGTCATTTGACTCTAACTATAAACTGTTTAAAAACGAGAACGGTGAAGTATTTGCCAGATTTGTTGGTACTAACTACACGAATGGTCTCCCTGTGAAGGAAATCTGGGTGACCAAAAACCTTTTGTAAAATCTTCACATGAATGTCATCATGACACCACCCATGAAGAAGAAAAATCCCAGGGCAAATTCTTCACATGGACCAAAGTCATCAAATGGTCGCAGACCCACTTATGGCTATGCTAATGCTTCTGTTTTGCATGGATACAATCATTGGCAGATGAATATGTGCATTATTCTTTGAACCACTATGTTCACAAATCCTCGAAGAATTTCTGTGCATATTCATTTGAATACTCTAACCCCCCTATGAAGAGAAATGCATATTCTTCAGTGCCTAAATTCTCTATCAGTGCGCTTTGATGCATTGCTTCTCAGCCACCCATACAGATGTGGGTAGTTAAGAAGAAAAACTAATATCTTTTGTAGGGTTAGGTCTTCAAATGAAATGAACGTCTGATAAAAGTGATGAAGACCTGACAAGTGCTTGTTGGGATGCAAGCTAATCATGATTAAATGAATTTTTCATTTCGCAAGTCCATTATGTTACTAAAATTCCTATCACTTGATGAAATTCTCTGACGAATTTGATTGCCATATTCTACACTCTAAACTATATGAATTTGAAAGTCAGACTAATGCTTCTGCAGGATGACACACCCAAAGCCACTGAACAGGTTCTGGATAGTGGCTGCACGAATCACATGACTGGTGATAGGAATCTACTCACTGATGCTCCCCTTACCCCATCTCATTTGAAGCATATCACATATGCTGACAACAGGAAAAGCAAGGTATTGGGTCTAGCTAAGGTTGATATCTCAAAGGATCGGCACATGGAAAAGTGATGCTTGTCGAATCCCTTGGATACAGCCTTGTGTATGTCTCAGTGCTTTGTCATCTTGATATGATTGTCATCTTTGGCAAATATAAATGCATTGTGATGTTGGAATCTGACAAATCCAAAGTCTTCGAAGGCTTTAGGAGAGGTGATTTGTACATTGTAGATTTCTCTCTAGGTCCAGAGCCTACCACATGTCCATTGGCAAAAGCTTCAGAACACTGGCTATGGTATCGACGACTTGGACATGCTAGCATGAGGAATTTGAGCACTCTCATCAAGAAGAGGCATATGATTAGCGTCGAGGGTGTAAAATTCGTCAAGGATCATCTTTGTGGTGCTTATGAGTCTGGGAATATGACGAGATCCCAGCACCCCTCGAAGACAGTCATGACCATCTCATCCCTTTGAATCACTTCATATGGATCTGTTTGGTCCTACTCATTATAACACACTAAGCAATGCAGCATCACTCAATGGATTCGTCATAGTTGATGATTTCCCTTGTTACACCTAGGTGCATATCATCATCTATAAGACTGAAGTGCAGGATGTCTTCACATAATTCTCAAACCGGGCCATTACGAATTATGGTGTCAAGATCAAGCACATCAGGAGCGACAACGACACCGAGTTCAAGAACACATGTCTTGGTGACTATCTTGATGAACTTGGTATCACTCATGAGCTCTCTACTCCCTATACGCCTCAGCAGAAGGGAGTCATGTTGCACAAGAACAGAAAACTCATCGAAATGGCTCGCACTATGCTTGATGAATACAAGACACCTTGTCGATGGTGGCCTGAAGCAATTGACACTGTGATACGTCTCCAACGTATCTATAATTTTTTATTGTTCCATGTTGTTATATTATCAATCTTGGATGTTTTATATACATTTACTAGCAACTTTATATCATTTTTTGGGACTAACCTATTAACTTAATACCCAGTGCCAGTTGCTGTTTTTTGCTTGTTTTTTACTTTGCAGAATATCAATACCAAACGAAATCCAAATGCCACGAACCTTTTTGGAGATTTTTTTTCTGGCAAGAAGAGACCCCGGAAGCTTCTGGAGGCCACGAGAAGAGGCTCATGGGGCCCACTAGGCACCAGGACGCACCAGGGGCCTCTGGCGTGCCCTGGTGGGTAGTGGGGCCCACGGGCACTGCCTTGACCTACCTCTGCCTCTATAAATACTCTAAAATCCCAAAAACCCTAGGGGAGTTGATGAAATACTTTTTCCACCGCCACAAGTTCCAGAACCACGAGATCCAATATACACTGGTACAACGAGGTGCTATACAAACGGTTTTTACCCCCTTTTTTGCGACGGCATTTTGAACCGTCGTCAAGTGAGTGTGTGCGATAGGGGGGTCCTTCCCACACGACCCAGAAACCATCGGGATAGGGAGCCATGATGTAGAGGCCTTGCCAAATGTAATGGTATGCGATGCAACACACACTAAATTCTTTCACACGTGCAGGATCGGTGATTAAACGTTTCTAATGACGCAGTGAAACCAAACGGTGTGTCGTAATGAACCGTTTGGGAAAGAGTATGTAAGGCACACGGGCCAACATATGAACTGTGTGCGATATGCGCCCCATCGCACACGAGTTTCTGCGGAACTCGTCTGCCATGCAAGACTCCATCGCACACGTTTCCGAACAATTACCGTGTGCGATAATGTTCTATCACAAACAGTTCAGGA
Organism: Thinopyrum elongatum; assembly: GCA_011799875.1. Classification (NCBI taxonomy): domain Eukaryota; kingdom Viridiplantae; phylum Streptophyta; class Magnoliopsida; order Poales; family Poaceae; genus Thinopyrum; species Thinopyrum elongatum. The sequence goes on from CM022300.1 coordinate 509,702,174, forward strand.
GCCCCTTCACACACATACAAGTGATGCAGACCGTTTGTGATTTGTTGTGTATCACCAACGGTTGCGGTAAGAGTGACGTGTGCTTTTCGTTTGGGATGCCACATGTTTCCTAAAAAATTTACGACTGGGATTGTATTTTAAATTGGGCATAGTTTAGTCCGAGCTCTCGTGTGCGATAATGTGGTATCACAAACGGTTCCGGAGCCCCTATGCACACGTAGTAGTGCTGCAAATCGTTTGTGATCTGATGTGTATCACCGACGGTTCCGCTACGATTGACGTATGCTTTCCGATGTGGATCGCACACACTCATTTAGTTGAACCGTGTGCGGAGCAATTGCCAGGTTAAAGCAAAAATATCCCATTTGAATCGGCATGCGAAAAGCAAATTCGCCACAATATGCAATTGAACAAATAGTGTCCATAGGAAGAACATTCATCAGATTTGCAACAATTGCAATTGAATAAATGGTAGCTGAATTCCAATGATTTCTCGACATATATATGCATTACATAATTAATCATAGTGTACAAAATACGAAGACCTCATCAAATGGAAAACAATGGATCCATGCCTATATGTTTAGCGGCTAACTCTTACTCAATGTTTTAGTAGAAGGCATCCTGAAATCTTCATTATCACCTGTGGGATTGATGTAGTGATTCAGGAAGAAGTCGCTGATAAATCTTCGAACCATCAGCAATTCACGAGCAGGGAGCGGTTCAGGGGTCCTCGGTTCTAAGATGAGCTGCAGTATTTTTAAGATCAGAATGTGCCATATGAGTGGAGTAGAAGATATTAATTAAGATAGACTTACTGGTACTAATTCGTGAGCATCTTCACAACTATCAGCAGATTTGCAGATGGAGATCATGTGTCTGCAAACATAGTATCCACAAAGGTTGGTCCCTGCTTGTTGCTGAGGACACTGAAATATTTTGTACATAAATAGTCATGTATTTGTCCTGTTAGGAACAACCTAACTGCTGTTAGATGTTTTTTTTCTTTGGACAGAAATAGAAAGAGGTTTATTTAGAAGCTTGAACATTTGAATAGAATAAGAAAAGGTATTTGCAGAGTATTGGATACATTTTCCAAAAATAACGGATTTCGGTGTGTTACCGGAGAAACGATCTCGTGCTGCAGGGGTAGTTCCCTCTTGAACAGGTTCCCTGGTTTAGTTTTCCGCAATGCGAGCACACTACAAATGAAGATGAATTTTGACAACATCAATTATTGAACCAGATATGAATGCAAATTAATTTCAACATCATAGAATGCAATACCTATCCATGAATTGTTGTAGATGCGTCAGATCATGAGCGTTTGTTGAATCTTTGAGAGAATCCATGTAGTAACTGTGTTCTTGTTTGGAACAATGAATACCAAGATCCAGTGATTGCTACATATTAAGAAAGCCATGAACTTATGAACTATGTCAAAATCTGAAAGACAATTAGTGTGCGTGGTTGTTTATTTGACTTACCGTTCATGATATGGCCAGAGAAATGATTCTGCATGGGACGTGTTTTCGAAGATACGGGCGACCGTGTTAATGGCTCACTCTCGTTGATCCTTACCATGTAATGTTGTGCCATTTGCTAATGCAGGATCTATGAAATACACACTCTCCCTTTTTCTTCTCTGCACGTTCAATCCCCTGAGAGGAATAAAATGCAGTTAGCTGTTTATCATTTACAGCCTTGTATGAAGAAGTTGATCAGAGTTTGTTAAGTACTTAAAAAATCAGGCATCTAAGAAGAGTAGCATCAAGCTCGTTGAAGTTGAAGAAGAGATGTAAGTCCTCAAAATTCACACTGATGGAACCAGCATCGTGTCGGAATTGATCTATGTTGTAGTAGACTAGCAGAACATGATGACCTGCTAACATTTGATCCATGCAATATTTATGTAACTCACGGCAACTGGAGTTGTACACATCAAAGTATTCGCCAACAAGAAATGGCTGGCCATGGACGTAATTGCGTGCTTCAAGTATGGCTGCTTTATTTTTAGCAAGCAGCAAAGCTATTTCTGCATCATCCATGCCCTCAGAAATAATATTACTCTCCGATTTGAACAACTTGCTATTAATTTGGTTCTGGGCAATGAGTGCTTTAAGTAAGAGGCAATCGTTCTCTTTCCTCTTCGCTCTCATGGCACGCTTCCTCACGGGTGCAGCCTTTTTGCCCGCTTCCTTCTTTATACTTGAAGCACTTCTGGTGCAAGGTCTGGATGGCTGAAAGGCAGACTGCCGAGTAGACGGTAAAGCTTTGACGGACTGCTTAGCAGACGGTTTAGCTATGCTGGACTGCTGAGCTGGTGGTGCTGCTATGATGGACTACTGGGTTGCAGCAGCAGAGGCATCGGACTGCTGACCATGCGTTGAAGCTATGTCAGGTTTCTGCGTAGGTGGTGCCAACTTGTCGGTGTGCTGAGGAGGCCGTACCAACGCGTTGGTTTGCTGAGCAGGCAGTGCTGACGCATTGGTATGCTGATCATGTGGCTGCGGACCGACGGACTAATGAGCAGTCGGTTCTGGACCTACAGACTGCTTAGCAGGCGGTTCCAAAGCATCAGACTACTTAGCAGTCCGTTCCATCAGGTTGGTCTGCTGAGCATGTGGTGCACCTGGTTCTCCCCCCGCTGCTTCAGCGGCTGGCATCTGAACCGGTGGTGCGTCTTCAGTAGTTGTAGGCCTTGCCGCTGGCTGCTCTGGGGCGAACGATGACATGGCCTGTACGGCACAAAGTCGGGCGGGCTGATCACAGGTTGATGTATCAGCCGTCGGATTACGAGTATTATGTTCCTTGGGGGAAGCACTCGAGAGCTGCTGTGGCAAGGAGAGTGTCACCGGTTGAGGGGCGATGTTGGTTGCTCTTGGCGGGGCTTCAGGGATCTCATCCATGAAGTCTATTTCCTTTCGTGTCCACTGGATGTGATGTAACCGTGTTTCTCCCAAGGTCCTATGCTCATCAAAGTCCCCTAGGACATTCTTCAGGGCAAATTCATTTAATCCAGGCTTTACTTCAGTCACGTAGCACTTCACACAGCCCGACTTCAATGGCACATTGTCCAACAAGAGGCCCTCTTCCAAGAAGGGTGGGCACACCTAGGCTGTTGCATATTTTAATGTACCTTCATAATGTGTAAGCACGCCCTTCAGTCTGTCTTTCATTCCAGATAGATCAGATATAACATCATCAAGAGCAGCTGCAGTCTCAGAGTCGCTGGGGTCAACTGATGCACAACTACTCTTGTGCGGTGTTATCTGTCAGTGTTAGAGTCTTCTACATCATCATTGACTCCTCAATTTCCTTTCAAACAGTCGGATACCTGTCATTCCTAAACCTTCTATACAATTCATTCTCCTTCATTTCACTCCTTGCTTTTTTCATATTGAGCCTCTCTTCTTTGCTGAGTGTGAAAGTGTTGTGGAACGTAGTAATTTCAAAAAAATTCCTACGCACACGCAGGATCATGGTGATGCATAGCAACAAGAGGGGAGAGTGTGTCCACGTACCCTCGTAGACCAAAAGCGGAAGCGTTATGACAACGCGGTTGATGTAGTCGTACGTCTTCACGATCCGACCGATCCAAGTACCGAATGCACGGCACCTCCGAGTTCAGCACACGTTTAGCTCAATGACGTCCCACGAACTCCGATCCAGCAGAGCTTCGAGGGAGAGTTCCGTCAGCACGACGGCGTGATGACGGTGATGATGAGGCTACCGACGCAGGGCTTCGCCTAAGCACCGCTACGATATGACCGAGGTGGATTATGGTGGAGGGGGGCACCACACACGGCTAAGAGAGATCAATAATCAACTTGTGTGTCTATGGGGTGCCCCCTGGCCACGTATATAAAGGAGTGGAGGAGGGGAGGGGCCGGCCCTCTCTATGGCGCGCCCTGGGGAGTCCTACTCCCACCGGGAGTAGGATTCCCCCCCTTCCATGTAGTAGGAGTAGGAGAGAAGGGAAAAGAGAAGAGAAGGAAGGAGGGGGCGCCGCCCCTCCCCCTAGTCCAATTCGGACTAAGCCTTGGGGGGGCGCGCAGCCTCCCTTCTCTCTTTCCCGTAAAGCCCAATAAGGCCCATATACTCCCCGGCGAATTCCCGTAACTCTCCGGTACTCCGAAAAATACCCGAATCACTCGGAACCTTTCCGAAGTCCGAATATAGTCGTCCAATATATCGATCTTTACGTCTCGACCATTTCGAGACTCCTCGTCATGTCTTCAATCTCATCCGGGACTCCGAACTACCTTCGGTACATCAAAACACATAAACTCATAATACCGATCGTCACCGAACGTTAAGCGTGCGGACCCTACGGGTTCGAGAACTATGTAGACATGACCGAGACACGTTTCCGGTCAATAACCAATAGCGAAACCTGGATGCTCATATTGGCTCCCACATATTCTACGAAGATCTTTATTGGTCAAACCGCATAACAACATACGTTGTTCCCTTTGTCATCGGTATGTTACTTGCCCGAGATTCGATCGTCGGTATCTCAATACCTAGTTCAATCTCGTTACCGGCAAGTCTCTTTACTCATTCCGTAATACATCATTCTGCAACTAACTCATTAGTTACAATGCTTGCAAGGCTTATAGTGATGTGTATTACCGAGTGGGCCCAGAGATACCTCTCCGACAATCGGAGTGACAAATCCTAATCTCGATATACGCCAACTCAACAAGTACCTTTGGAGACACCTGTAGAGCACCTTTATAATCACTCATTTACGTTGTGACGTTTGGTAGCACACAAAGTGTTCCTCCGGTAAACGGGAGTTGCATAATCTCATAGTCATAGGAACATGTATAAGTCATGAAGAAAGCAATAGCAACATACTAAATGATCAAGTGCTAAGCTAACGGAATGGGTCAAGTCAATCATATCATTCTCCTAATGATGTGATCCCGTTAATCAAATGAAAACTCATGTCTATGGTTAGGAAACATAACCATCTTTAATTAACGAGCTAGTCGAGTAGAGGCATACTAGTGACACTCTGTTTGTCTATGTATTCACACATGTATTATATTTCCGGTTAATACAATTCCAGCATGAATAATAAACATTTATCATGAAATAAGGAAATAAATAATAACTTTATTATTGCCTCTAGGGCATATTTCCTTCAGTCTCCCACTTGCACTAGAGTCAATAATCTAGATCACATCGCCATGTGATTTAACATCAATAGTTCACATCACCATGTGATTAACACCCATAGTTCACATCGTCATGTGACCAACACCCAAAGGGTTTACTAGAGTCAATAATCTAGTTCGCATCGCTATGTGATTAACACCCAAAGAGTATTAAGGTGTGATCATGTTTTGCTTGTGAGAGAAGTTTAGTCAACGGGTCTGCCATATTCCGATCCGTATGTATTTTGCAAATTTCTATGTCTACAATGCTCTGCACAGAGCTACTTTAGCTAATTGCTCCCACTTTCAATATGTATCCAGATTAAGACTTAGAGTCATCTGGATCAGTGCCAAAACTTGTATCGACGTGACCCTTTACGACGAACCTTTTGGCACCTCCATAATCGAGAAACATATCCTTATTCCACTAAGGATAATTTTGACCGCTATCCAGTGATCTACTCCTAGTCACTATTGTACTCCCTTGCCAAACTCAATGTAGGGTATACAATAGATCTGTTACACAGCATAGCATACTTTATAGAACCTATGACTGAGGCATAGGGAATGACTTTTCATTCTCTTTCTATTTTCTACCGTGGTCAGGTTTTGAGTCTTCACTCAACTTCACACCTTAAAACACAGGCAAGAACTCCTTCTTTGACTGTTCCATTTTGAACTACTTCAAAAAATTTGTCAAGGTATGTACTCATTGAAAAATCTTATCAAGCGTCTTGATCTATCTCTATAGATCTTGATGCTTAATATGTAAGCAGCTTCACCAAGGTCTTTCTTTGAAAAACTCCTTTCAAATACTCCTTTATGCTTTCCAGAAAATTCTACATTATTTCTGATCAACAATATGTCATTCACATATACTTATCCGAAATGCTGTAGTGCTCCCACTCACTTTCTTGTAAATACAGGCTTCACCGCAAGTCTGTATAAAACTATATGCTTTGATCAACTCATCAAAGCGTATATTCCAACTCCGAGATGCTTGCACCAGTCCATAGATGGATCGCTGGAGCTTGCATACTTTGTAAGCATCCTTTGGATCGATAAAACCATCAGGTTGCATCATATACAACTCTTCTTCCAGAAATCCATTCAGGAATGCAGTCTTTACATCCATTTGCCAAATTTCATAATCATAAAATGCGGCAATTGCTAACATGATTCGAACGGACTTAAGCATCGCTACGGGTGAGAAAGTTTCATCGTAGTCAACTCCTTGAACTTTGTCAACAACCTTTTTCGACAAGTCTAGCTTTGTAGATAGTAACACTACTATCAGTGTCCGTCTTCCTCTTGAAGATCCATTTATTTTCTATGGCTTGCCGATCATCGGGCAAGTCAACCAAAGTCCATACTTTGTTCTCATACATGGATCCCATCTCAGATTTCATGGCCTCAAGCCATTTTGCGGAATCTGGGCTCATCATCGCTTCCTCATAGTTCGTAGGTTCGTCATGGTCTAGTAACATGACTTCCAGAACAGGATTACCGTACCACTCTGGAGCGGAACGTACTCTGGTTGACCTACGAGGTTCTGTAGTAAATTGATCTGAAGTTTCATGATCATCATCATTAGCTTCATCACTAATTGGTGTAGGCATCACTGGAACTGATTTCTGTGATGAACTACTTTCCAATTCAAGAGAAGGTACCACTACCTCATCAAGTTCTACTTTCCTCCCACTCACTTCTTTCGAGAGAAACTCCTTCTCTAGAAAGGATCCATTCTTAGCAACAAATATCTTGCCTTCGGATCTGTGATAGAAGGTGTACCCAATAGTTTCTTTTGGGTATCCTATGAAGACGCACTTCTCCGATTTGGGTTCGAGCTTATCAGGCTGAAGCTTTTTCACATAAGCATCGCAGCCCCAAACTTTAAGAAACGACAGCTTAGGTTTCTTGCCAAACCACAGTTCATACGGTGTCGTCTCAACGGATTTAGATGGTGCCCTATTAAACGTGAATGTAGCTGTCTCTAATGCATAACCCCAAAACGATAGTGGTAAATCGGTAAGAGACATCATAGATCGCACCATATCTAATAAAGTACGATTACGATGTTCGGACACACCATTACGCTGTGGTGTTCCAGGTGGCATGAGTTGCGAAACTATTCCACATTTTAAATGAAGACCAAACTCGTAACTCAAATATTTGCCTCCGCGATCAGATCGTAGAAACTTTATTTTCTTGTTACGATGATTTTCTACTTCACTCTGAAATTCTTTGAACTTTTCAAATGTTTCAGACTTGTGTTTCATTAAGTAGATATACCCATATCTGCTCAAATCATCTGTGAAGGTCAGAAAATAACGATACCCGCCGCGAGCCTCAATACTCATCGGACCGCATACATCGGTATGTATTATTTCCAATAAGTCCGTAGCTCGCTCCATTGTTCCGGAGAACGGAGTTTTAGTCATCTTGCCCATGAGGCATGGTTCGCAAGCATCAAATGATTCATAATCTAGTGATTCCAAAAGTCCATCAGTATGGAGTTTCTTCATGCACTTTACACCAATATGACCTAAACGGCAGTGCCACAAATAAGTTGCACTATCATTACTAACTTTGCATCTTTTGGCTTCAATATTATGAATATGTGTATCACTACGATCGAGATTCAATAAACCATTTACATTGGGTGTATGACCATAGAAAGTTTTTATTCATGTAAACAGAACAACAATTATTCTCTGACTTAAATGAATAACCGTATTGCAATAAACATGATCCAATCATATTCATGCTCAACGCAAACACCAAATAACATTTATTTTGCAATAAACATGATCCAATCATATTCATGCTCAACGCAAACACCAAATAACATTTATTTAGGTTCAACACTAATCCCGAAAATAGAGGGAGTGTGCGATGGTGATCTTATCAACCTTGGAATTACTTCCAACACACATCGTCACCTCGTTATTAACTAGTCTCTATTCATTTTGCAACTCTTGTTTCGAGTTACTAATGTTAGCAACTGAACCAGTATCAAATACCCAGGGGCTACTATGAACACTAGTAAAATACACATCAATAACATGTATATCAAATATACTTTTGTTCACTTTGCCATCCTTCTTATCCGCCAAATACTTGGGGCAGTTCCACTTCCAGTGACCAGTCCCTTTGCAGTAGAAGCACTCAGTTTCAGGCTTAGGTCCAGACTTGGGCTTCTTCCTGGGAGTAGCAACTTGCTTGCTATTCTTCTTGAAGTTCCCCTTCTTTCCTTTGCCCTTTTCTTGAAACTAGTGGTCTTGTTAACCATCAACACTTGATGCTCTTTCTTGATTTCTACCTTCGTTGATTTCAGCATCACGAAGAGCTCGGGAATCATTTTTGTCATCCCTTGCATATTATAGTTCATCACGAAGTTCCAGTAACTTGGTGATAGTGACTAGAGAATTCTGTCAATTACTATCTTATCTGGAAGATCAACTCCCACTTAATTCAAGCAACTGTAGTACTCAGACATTCTGAGCACATGCTCACTGATTGAGCTATTCTCCTCCATCTTGTAGGCAAAGTACTTGTCAGAGGTCTCATACCTCTCGACACGGGCATGAGTCTGAAATACCAATTTCATCTCTTTGGAACATCTCATATGCTCCGTGGCGTTCAAAACATTTTTGAAGTCCCGATTCTAAGCCGTAAATCATGGCGCACTAAACTATCAAGTAGTCATCACATCGAGCTTGCTAAACGTTCATAACGTTTGCATCTGCTCCTGCAATAGGTCTGTCACCTAACGGTGCATCAAGGACATAATTCTTCTGTGCAGCAATGAGGATAATCCTCAGATCACGGAACCAGTCCGCATCATTGCTACTATCATCTTTCAACTTAGTTTTCTCTAGGAACATATCAAAAATAAAACAGGGGAGCTATACGCGAGCTATTGATCTACAACATAATTTGCAAATACTACCAGGACTAAGTTCATGATAAATTAAAGTTCAATTAATCATATTACTCAAGAACTCCCACTTAGATAGACATCTCTCTAATCATCTAAGTGATCACGTGATCCAAATCAACTAAACCATAACCGATCATCATGTGAAATGGAGTAGTTTTCAATGGTGAACATCACTATGTTGATCATATCTACTATATGATTCACGCTCGACCTTTCGGTCTTAGTGTTCCGAGGCCATATCTGCATATGCTAGGCTCGTCAAGTTTAACCCGAGTATTCTGCGTGTGCAAAACTGGCTTGCACCCATTGTAGATGAACGTTGAGCTTATCACACCCGATCATCACGTGGTGTCTCGGCACGACGAACTTTGGCAACGGTGCATACTCAGGGAGAACACTTTTACCTTGAAATTTAGTGAGAGATCATGTTATAATGCTACCGTCAAACAAAGCAAAATAAGATGCATAAAGGATAAACATCACATGCAATCAATATAAGTGATATGATATGGCCATCATCATCTTGTGCTTATGATCTGCATCTCCGAAGCACCGTCATGATCACCATCGTCACTGGCGCGACACCTTGATCTCCATCGTAGCATCGTTGTCGTCTCGCCAACTATTGATTCTACAACTATCGCTACCGCTTAGTGATAAAGTAAAGCAATTATAGGGCGATTGCATTGCATACAATAAAGCGACAACCATATGGCTCCTGCCAGTTGCCGATAACTCAGTTACAACACATGATCATCTCATACAATAAAATATAGCATCATGTCTTGACCATATCACATCACAACATGCCCTGCAAAAACAAGTTAGACGTCCTCTACTTTGTTGTTGCAAGTTTTACGTGGCTGCTACGGGCTGAGCAAGAACCGTTCTTACCTAAGCATCAAAACCACAACGATAGTTCGTCAAGTTAGTGCTGTTTTAACCTTAACAAGGACCGGGCGTAGCCACACTCGATTCAACTAAAGTTGGAGAAACTGACACCCGCTAGTCACCTGTGTGCAAAGCACGGCGGTAAAACCAGTCTCGCGTAAACGTACGCGTAATGTCGGTCCGGGCCGCTTCATCCAACAATACCGCCGAACCAAAGTGTGACATGCTGGTAAGCAGTATGACTTGTATCGCCCACAACTCTCTTGTGTTCTACTCGTGCATATAACATCTACGCATAAAACCAGGCTCGGATACCACTGTTGGGGAACATAGTAATTTCAAAAAAATTCATACACACACGCAGGATCATGGTGATGCATAGCAACGAGAGGGGAGAGTGTGTCCATGTACCCTCGTAGACCGAAAGCGGAAGCGTTATGACAACGCGATTGATGTAGTCGTACGTTTTCACGATCCGACCGATCCAAGTACCGAATGCACGGCACCTCCGAGTTCAGCACACGTTCAGATCGATGACGTCCCACGAACTCCGATCCAGCAGAGCTTCAAGGGAGAGTTCCGTCAGCACGACGGCATGATGACGGTGATGATGATGCTACCGACGCAGGGCTTCGCCTAAGCACCGCTACGATATGACCGAGGTGGATTATGGTGGAGGGGGCACCGCACATGGCTAAGAGAGATCAATGATCAACTTGTGTGTCTATGGGGTGCCCCCTGGCCACGTATATAAAGGAGTGGAGGAGGGGAGGGGCCGGCCCTCTCTATGGCGCGCCCTGGGGAGTCCTACTCCCATCGGGAGTAGGATTCCCCCCCTTCCATGTAGTAGGAGTAGGAGAGAAGGAAAGGGAAAAGAGAAGAGAAGGAAGGAGGGGGCGCCGCCCCTCCCCCTAGTCCAATTCGGACTAAGCCTTTGGGGGGCGCGCAGCCTCCCCTCTCTCTTTCCCTTAAAGCCCAATAAGGCCCATATACTCCCCGGCGAATTCCCGTAACTCTCCGGTACTCCGAAAAATACCCGAATCACTCGGAACCTTTCCGAAGTCCGAATATAGTCGTCCAATATATCGATCTTTACGTCTCGATCATTTCGAGACTCCTTGTCATGTCTCCGATCTCATCCGGGACTCCGAACTACCTTCGGTACATCAAAACACATAAACTCATAATACCGATCGTCACCGAACGTTAAGCGTGCGGACCCTACGGGTTCGAGAACTATGTAGACATGACCGAGACACGTTTTCGGTTAATAACCAATAGCGGAACCTGGATGCTCATATTGGCTCCCACATATTCTACGAAGAGCTTTATCGGTCAAACCGCATAACAACATACGTTGTTTCCTTTGTCATCGGTATGTTACTTGCCCGAGATTCGATCGTCGGTATCTCAATACCTAGTTCAATCTCGTTACCGGCAAGTCTCTTTACTCGTTCCGTAATACATCATTCCGCAACTAACTCATTAGTTACAATGCTTGCAAGGCTTATAGTGATGTGTATTACCGAGTGGGCCCAGAGATACCTCTCCGACAATCGGAGTGACAAATCCTAATCTCGATATACGCCAACTCAACAAGTACCTTTGGAGACACCTGTAGAGCACCTTTATAATCACCCATTTACGTTGTGACGTTTGGTAGCACACAAAGTGTTCCTCCGGTAAACGGGAGTTGCATAATCTCATAGTCATAGGAACATGTATAAGTCATGAAGAAAGCAATAGCAACATACTAAACGATCAAGTGCTAAGCTAACAGAATGGGTCAAGTCAATCATATCATTCTCCTAATGATGTGATCCCGTTAATCAAATGACAACTCATGTCTATGGTTCGGAAACATAACCATCTTTAATTAACGAGCTAGTCAAGTAGAGGCATACTAGTGACACTCTGTTTGTCTATGTATTCACACATGTATTATGTTTCCGCTTAATACAATTCTAGCATGAATAATAAACATTTATCATGAAATAAGGAAATAAATAATAACTTTATTATTGCCTCTAGGGCATATTTCCTTCAGAAAGCCCTTTTGTGCAGGACATTGTGACACCCTGATTTTGACAACTTTTTCTTTTCAAACTTTTTCTGGTTTTATTTGGAAATTGAATGGATTTTTGAATCTTTCACTTGGTCTTGGACATTCTTGAATCTTCTTCCAAGTGCTCCAAAACTCCATCACCCTGCCAAAACCCTGCCAAGTACCCCAAGGATCCAAATTCCAATTAAAATTATTTTTCCAAAACCCTTTTCTTTTATTGGAGAATTTAGGGCATTACTATGGGTTGTGAAGCAACCTATAGCTATGATGCTCAGAAAATTCCCAAATAATTCCCAAAAATACTTTGGACTATATCTTGCTTCAATATCCAAAAATATGCCATGACCTAGCTCAATTACTTTGCAAAATAAATCATTTTTGCTCCTGGACAGTTTGGACCTTTGTGAAGGAAGTGTATGCTAGGATTGTCCAATTGCTCTCAAATTTTTGTGGCATGAAGACACCTACAAATAAACTTCCTCCACCAAGTTTCAACTCCAGGAGATCATTCTAGTGAGCAGGACTTCAACATTTTGATTTTGGACCAGAAGTGTAGTTTGTACATGAACTACCCTCAAACTTGAACCAAATCACCTCAAATTTTGTCAGCTCGTAGTCCTTCCAACCTAAATCACTCTGGACATCTCCATTGGCCCTACCTCCATCTCTCCAACCCTCCAGATCCCTCCCAAGTTCTCTGTCAGAGACTGTTGCTGATTCTACCATTCATCTGAGACCGAACCAAGCAAAACCAAGGACACAGGTGAAATGAGGGATCGAAGGTCGACGTGCTAGACAAGAAATGCCAGGCATATGTGGCCTCCTGGTGCCAAGCACCGTGGTGAGCACAGTGCTGGCATGGTTGTCGCCGCGCGCTGCCTCGCGCCAGGCTCGGGTCTCGTCAAGGCGAGACGCCAGCACCGCAGCAGCGTGTCCAAGCATGCCGACGTCGTCCGTGGATGCCACCTAGTCCCTCTAGAACCCTAGCCCTCGCCGGAGAAGCCCTTGGCGGCCGCCACGCCCGCGGGCACTGTTTTGCCCGTGCGGTCACAGTGCAGCGCCGCTCGTCGTCTTACCCCCCCCCCCTCGAGCTATCTCGTCGCATTTAGTGCTTGTGCTCGCTCCCGTCGCTTCGCCCCACGCCACGACGGCCAGCTTGCCGTCCTTGCGCCAGTGGCGGAGCCACGTCGCCGCCAATCTAGAGAGATCGCCGCACCCCTTCTCCTGGCTATAAATAGCCCCGCCCGGCTTCGTTTAGCTCCTCACCCCTCTCCCTCCATCCTCAATCGCCTCCCCAAGCAAGAGCCAAGGCCGAGAGGCCCTCTGACATTGAGCTTCGCCGGAGCTCCACCATGAGTCGAGCTCCACCACCAGCTCTCTCCACTCCACCTTAGCCCCACTTGAGACCACCATAGTGCTCAGTGCACTCCACTAGAGCTCCCCGACCTCCTGCCCGACCGAATCGTCGCCGGAATCATCACCTCCGTCGACCACCGCAGCCACCACCCGCCGGAGAAGAAGGGCATGACTCTGTCCGGCAATCCCCGGAGGAGCCACGGGTATAGGGAGAATCGCCGTTGAACACCCGATCCATCCCCACCATCCCCGAGCCCAACCGCCGTCGCTAACTCCGGCAATCACCGCCGGTGAGCCGCCCCCTCCCTCTGTTCTCTCTTTCCCCTCTGTTTAAACGGGCCCGGCCCCACTCGTCAGCCACAGTGGGCACGCGCGCGAAGCGGTAAGTGGAGGCGTACTCTCCGTTTACGCCTTCGACGTGGCCGTTCGTCTGTTTTTCTGATATTTTCTGATTTTTGTTTATTTAACAGAATTAACCAGGAACTTTAACTATTAATAACTTTTTACAGGAAGGTCCATTTGACCTGATTCTTTTTGCATTGTCTTTGTATCAAAGTCCTTTATTTTCTCACCAAGTTTGGTATTTTTCCAACACCCAGAATTGTTGGTGAATAAAAAGGCTTTATGTGACATTTTCTCTTGCTATTTGAAAATGTTTTCAGAACGGGATTCTTGTGGATTTGAAGACCAGGAGTTTCTGAACAACCCAACTGATCAAGGCAAGCTAGGACATCCATATTATGAAGCATTTCATAGTATTGCATAATTTATATTCATTTCTTGCATATATTTAACCTAGATAATTCATAGTAAATTATTTAAATCTTTAAAGTTGATAACTCAGAATGATATGATCAATAACTATGCTTGCTAAGTGAAACATAGTTGGTTGATCAAGAGTCACCTGTCCGGGCTTACCCGTGCAGCCACATTTGCCGGTATGGGACGGCCTTGACTTGGTCTGGCTTGGTGCTCTTTCACCGGTACCTCCAAAAGAGGGAGGGTTATGCATGCGTGATGCCCTCATCAGCTAGGCGGCGATAACCCTATGAGCCCAGTTGAGTTGTTTTCCGGCGTCCCTGTTTGGGGCAGTTTAGTTAGGCCACGACGATGGCAGGTGTCACGGGGTGACACAGGGCCACCCAAGGCTTGACTCCGGGGGAGTGTGATTGCCGGTGGTACGATGAAAGAGTCATGAGTCAGATAGGTTTCGTTGGAGCAATGCTGGTCCACCCGAATGGGATCACGAGGTCAGTGCTCCATAGTGTGGGTAAAGTGCGCAACCTCTGCAGAGTGTAAAATCTATTCGAATAGCTGCATCCACGGAATTGGACAGCCCGACCAGACCTCTCTAGGTGATCAACCGTAATAACTGTAGTAATGATGGAAGAACTTGTCTTTTGAGCGGAATTATTTGTTGGTATCGAGTATTTCGAGGGTTGTGAGGCAACCCAGAGATGAGTAAGTTGGTAACAGTAAGTGAATCACTTAAGACTTAACATATTGATTTGCCATGCTATTATTTGCTGCAAAAATTGGTTGTTATGTGCTTGCGAGTACATTCAAAGTACTCACCTGGCGTATCATGCCAGATGCAGGAGAAGACTGAGACGGAGGTCTCGATGTCCGTGTTGTGATGCCTAGGATGTGTCCTCAGCAGTGTCCCTATGGATGGAGTTACTATCATGTTCCGCTACGCAGTAGTCTTCCGTCTTAGTATTCTGCAGAAATACCGAGGCCCTAATATGTTGGATAAATAATGTAGATATTGTCGTAGCACTAGGTGTGCTTTTGGCCTCGATGATCATGTAATATATGTGAGCTTGTACTCGCCTTCTATCAATAAAAGTTTAGCTATGTTCTGTTCCAAGTTGTTGTGTGTTTCCAGAAGACATGATCTCTGGGTTGGAAACACAGGTAAACCGGTTCTCTGAGCCAGGGTGCCACAACGCTTGGTATCAGAGCCGTGCTGACTGTAGGACACCCTAGGCAACCGTGTTAGGACTGCAATTAGTATAGGACCTTGAGTGTGCATCTAGCTTGTTGCATGCCATGCATCATGCATCATAATTCATTATGTTATTAACCTCTGGCATTGTGAGTGTAGATGGCACCCGTTCCATATCACTACCATCATGAGCCCGAAGCCCACACTTTTCTGGTTTTGCTTCGTAGCGTCTGGCTTCGACTGTATCCCTACTGTGATGACCCGGTGTATCAAGTGTTTCGGGAGCAGTTGGGCGAGTCGGTATATGAGTACCATGCAGTAGCTTACCTGACCGCGACTTCGGATATTGGAAGATCTTCTCGTTCTTCCAAGGGCGGGGTGGCTTCTACTCCGGAGTTGGCGATCCAGTTTGATGCCATGGAGGCTATTACTGACTTGCGCTTCCATGAGGCTGAGATGCAGACCCATCCAGGTTTCCTCCACTATCCCTCCCTGTCGCCTACGACAGGGTGAGTCCTTTTCTCACCTGTAGACCCGGAGTGTGATCATGCGGCTAGTGTTTTGTCTCGCTACCTAAACGCCAGTTACCATATGATCATTTCCTTGGCTGAGGAGCTGTGTCGTGTTCAGGGGGCACTTGCAGCAGAGACTCCAGCACCTCCTCCCGTAGTTCCATCTAGTTATCCACCACCAGTTCCACCCCCGCGTGTGCTTGATATCCCTTCTGGTTCTTCTGGACTATCAGGCTTATCGTCCGGTAGTCGATTTGAGACCCCAGCCGAGTGGGCCTCACTTCTAGCCACTCCTGCTCCACCGATGCTGAGGCGACATGCTCTTTCTCCCGCGGAAGGAGAGCCGTCCCAGCAGCGACGTCGTGTCTCCTTTGACCCGGTGACGCATATCATCAGTTCTGATTCCGACTCAGGATCTAATGATGAGGACTCTTCAGATGGGCAGTGCTCGTGTCACCGACGCCACTAGACTGAAGCTTGAGTAGTAATGCATGCGTCTTTGCATATGTCAACAGCCGTATGAGCAGTTTAGCCATGATATTCCCCTACTAGCTTGCCATGTATGATGTTGGGTTATATTGTATAATTATGTTGTTCTCTTTATTTGCCTTTTCCATGAATTTCTTTGGTGTCATATTACTGTATTTCTCCTTATGGATGTTGCTCATCGATTCGGTCTTTGCCATGGGAACAAAAATTAGGATGAAGAGAGGAAGTAGCAGTCAAGGCGGCGATGGAAACCCCGTCCGTTGATCCACCAGGCAGGCAGGGCAACCGCCCGAAGACTTACCACCACCACCAGCTCAAGCACCAACCACAGATCAGATAATGAGAATGTTTGAGGAAAAGAGAAACCATGACCTCATGGAAATTCTCAAGAGCATGCAGACAATAGTAGGTCAGAATAATGGCAATGGGGTGCGTTCTAAACTGACTGACTTTCAGCGCACAAAACCACCCAGCTTTGGTCAGGCTGTGGATCCTATTGAGGCTGATGACTGGTTGAGAACCATGGAAAAGAAATTGGACATCGCCCGTTGTGAAGAAGTAGATAAAGTTCCATTTGCCACTCATTATCTCGAAGGCCCAGCAGCCATATGGTGGGATAACACCAAGTTAATATGGCCTGCTGAAGAGATGTCCTGGGAGAAATTCAAGGAGTTGTTCCGTAAGTATCATATTCCCACAGGTATCATGAAAGTGAAGCAGAGGGAATTTCTAGCCCTCACACAAGGCAACATGGCTATGGGAGAATACTTAAACAAATTCAACAACTTGGCCCGGTACCCTCCTTATGATGTGGCCACTGAAGAGAGGAAAGTGACCGGTTCCTCGGAGGACATAATCACGCCCTCCGATGTCAGCTATGCATGTTGGATTTCCCCGATTTCCAGACATTAGTGAATAAGGCCTTCATCGCCGAGCGAGAGTACAAATCTGGGAATGATGATTGTAAGAGGAAGTTCAAGCCCAAGAAGGACAACAAGGAACCGTATGCACAAAAGCTGCGCAGTTGGCAGCCAGGGCCAGCTGAGAACAAACTGGTGTGGAACAATGGTGGCAACTACAATAACAAGCCAGTCAACCAGAGCAAGACCTTCGGCAAACAGCCAGTCATAGAAGACTGTCGTCACAACAACACTTGTTTCACTTGTGGCCAGAGCGGACACTACGCCAAGCAGTGCCCTACCAATAACGGAAAGCAATCAGCTGACCACAAGCCACAAGTCAATCACCTTGGACGCCATCCCAACCACAACTTCAGCCATGGATGCGTCCATCATATCTCTGTCGAAGAAGTCTGCGAAGCTCCAGACGTCGTCCTTGGTATGTTTTCTGTCCATAACATACCTGCAGTAATTTTATTTGATTCTGGGGCTTCCCACTCGTTTATTTCACGGAGTTTCGCCACCTTGCATAAATTTTCTCCTTCACTCTTGGACAAAATCATGGTGGTACAATCCCCTGGCTCAATGCTCAAAATAAATATAGTATACAAGGATCTGGAAATCTCAATTCACGAAGTCAAATTTCCAGCTACCCTTGTTGCTATTGAATCCCCAGGACTGGACATAATACTGGGAATGGACTGGTTGGCACCGCACCAAGTGTGCATCAACTGCGCCACCAGAACAGTGACAATGGTGAACCCCGCCGGACAAACCGTTCAATTCTTGGCCAGCAGAATGATAACAAGAAAGGGCACGACATATCAGACCACTGTTATGGATATGAATCTGATTCCGGTAGTGGGTGAATTTCTGGATGTGTTTCCTGAGGAATTACCAGGAATGCCACCCGACTGAGAATTGGAGTTTGCCATTGAAGTGATTCCTGGTACAGCTCCAATATACAAGAAATATTACTGTATGCCAGGCCCGGAGTTGGCAGAACTAAAGAAGCAGTTGGACGAGTTGCTACAAAAAGGATATATTCATCCAAGCATCTCGCCATGGGGGTCACCAGTATTATTTGTCAAGAAGAAGGATGGGAGTCTACGAATGTGCGTAGACTATCGCCAGCTTAATGAGGTCACTATCAAGAACAAGTACCCGCTCCCCCAAATTGATGACTTATTCGACCAGTTGAGTGGAGCATGGGTATTCTCCAAGATCGACCTCAGAACGGGATATCATCAATTGAAAATCCGAAAGGAGGATATCCCCAAGACAGCGTTCACCACTCGATATGGACTATATTAATTTACAATTATGGTGTTTGGATTGACCAACGCTCCAGCCTATTTCATGAGTATGATGAATAAAGTTTTCATGGACTTTCTGGATAAGTTCTTAGTGGTGTTCATTGATGACATACTGATATACTCCAAGGATGAAGAGGAACATAAGCAACATCTCAGAGCTGTCCTAGAAAGGTTGAGAACCCATCACTTTTATGCCAAGTTCAGTAAGTGCGAATTTTGGCTGAAAGAGGTGGGATTCCTTGGACATATTCTGTCAGAGAAGGGAATAGATGTTGATCTAAGTAAGGTTACTGTGGTCTTGAACTGGAAAACACCAGCTACGGTGACCGAAGTCCGTAGTTTCCTGGGCTTGGCAGGCTACTACCGTCGCTTCATTGAAGGCTTATCTAAGATAGCCAAGTCACTGACAGAATTGTTGAAAAAGAACTATCTGGACAGACGAGTGTGACAGCAGCTTCCAGGAATTAAAGACGAGGCTAACCACAGCCCCTGTCGTAGTTCTTCTAGATATTCACAAGAGTTTTGATATATATTGCGACGCATCCAGGCATGGAATTGGATG
The DNA here is from genome assembly GCA_011799875.1 of Thinopyrum elongatum. Taxonomy (NCBI): domain Eukaryota; kingdom Viridiplantae; phylum Streptophyta; class Magnoliopsida; order Poales; family Poaceae; genus Thinopyrum; species Thinopyrum elongatum. Next base: position 509,721,320 of record CM022300.1, read on the forward strand.
TGTGTTAATGCAAGAAGGGAAGGTTGTGGCTTATGCATCACGACAGCTATGACCCCATGAGGAGAACTATCCCACCCATGACTTGGAGCTAGCTGTTGTGGTTCATGCCTTGAAGATTTGGAGGCATTATCTTATTGGACAACGATGTGAGATATACACAGACCATAAGAGTCTCAAGTATATTTTCACTCAACCCGACCTGAACCTCAGACAGCGAAGATGGCTTGAGTTAGTCAAGGACTATGATGTTGAAATAAACTATCATCCAGGGAAAGCGAATGTGGTCGCTGACGCCCTGAGCAGGAAACAAGCTACGGTGAATGCATTAGTTGAGAGTATGCATCCAAGCTTACAAGAAGAGTTTGTCAGGCTCAATATGGTGCTATGCGGCCCAATGACTCCGGACACGTTGGAAATTACTCCAACCCTCATGAAGGAAATCAAGGAAGCACAGAAGTCTGATGAAGAAATTCAGAAGATCAAGGAGTTAATTCAGCAAGGGAAGGCCAAGTCCTTCTGCATGGATGAACAGGGAACCGTGTGGTTCGAGAAACGAATTTGTGTGCCAAGTGAGATAAACTTGAGGCAACAAATACTCAAGGAAGCACATGAGTCCGCATAATCGATCCACCTAGGAGGTACCAAGATGTATCAGGACTTGAGAGAAACCTTTTGGTGGTCGGGAATGTGGAAAGATATAGCATACTATGTCGCCTACTGTGACATTTGCAACAAGGTCAAAAAAGAGCATCAGAAACCCGCTGGGCTACTGCAACCTTTACCAGTACCCCAGTGGAAGTGGGACGACATATGTATGGATTTTATTGTGGGACTGCCCAAGTCCACGAGAGGCAATGATGCAATTTGGTCACTGTAGACATCCTTACGAAAGTGGCGCACTTTATCCCAGTAAAGACCACTTTCAACGCAAATCAGTTGGCACAACTCTACATGTCCCGGATAGTCAGTCTGCACGGAGTACCCAAGTCTATCACTTCGGATAGGGGTTCCTTATTTACCTCAGCATTCTGGCTATGGCTACATCAGGGTTTGGGAACCATGCTGAAACATAGCACAACATATCATCCGCAGACAGATGGACAAACCGAGCGAGTGAACCAAATATTAGAGGATATGCTTCGGTCATATGCTCTCTCCCATGGACCCAAATGGGAGGATAGTCTGCCATATGCTGAATTCTCCTACAACAACAGCTATCAGGCAAGTCTCAAGATGTTGCCTTTTGAGGCATTGTACGGATGAAAGTGCCGCACACCGCTGAACTGGTCCCAAACAGGAGATAGTCGCATTTTTGGCACGGACTTGATGCTCGAGGCTGAGAGGCAAGTTAAGGATATCCAAGAACGACTTCGAGCAGCCAAGTCCCGACAGAAGAGCTATTACGACCCAAAGCACCGGGAAGTAACGTTTGAGCCCGGAGACTATGCTTATCTACGGGTAACTCCTATGAAGGGAGTAAAGAGGTTTGGTACTCGAGGAAAATTAGCCCCAAGATACATCGGCCCCTTTCCAGTGATTGCCAGGAAAGGCAGAGTCGCATATCAGTTGGAATTGCCACTAGCATTGTCAGACGTTCATGATGTCTTTCACATCTCACAGTTAAGGAAATGCATTGCACCCCCAGCCAAGCAAGCGGATATGAGTGAGTTAGAGCTGGCTATGGATTTGACTTATGAGGAAAAACCTGTCAGAATCTTGGAAGAGATGGATAGAACTACAAGGAGTAAGGTGATAAGATTTTACAAGGTGCTATGGGAGCATCACACTGAAGAAGAGGCTACTTGGGAAAGAGAAGATTTTCTGAGATCCGCTTACCCATATTTGTTCCCTGAGCAACCGAATCTCGAGGACGAGATTCATCCTAAGGGGGGTAGGTTTGTGACACCCTGATTTTGAGAACTTTTACTTTTCAAACTTTTTCTGGTTTTATTTGGATTTGAATGGATTTTTTAATCTTTCACTTGGTCTTGGACATTCTTGAATCTTCTTCCAAGTGCTCCAAAACTCCATCACCCTGCCAAAACCCTGCCAAGTACCCCAAGGATCCAAATTCCAATTAAAATTATTTTTCCAAAACCCTTTTCTTTTATTGGAGAATTTAGGGCATTACTATGGGTTGTGAAGCAACCTATAGCTATGATGCTCAGAAAATTCCCAAATAATTCCCAAAAATACTTTGGACTATATCTTGCTCCAATATCCAAAAATATTCCATGACCTAGCTCAATTACTTTGCAAAATAAATCATTTTTGCTCCTGGACAGTTTGGACCTTTGTGAAGGAAGTGTATGCTAGGATTGTCCAATTGCTCTCAAATTTTTGTGGCATGAGGACACCTACAAATAAACTTCCTCCACCAAGTTTCAACCCCAGGAGATCATTCCAGTGAGCAGCACTTCAACATTTTGATTCCGGACTAGAAGTGTAGTTTGTACATGAACTACCCTCAAACTTGAACCAAATCACCTCAAATTTTGTCAGCTCCTAGTCCTTCCAACCTAAATCACTCTGGACATCTCCATTGGCCCTACCTCCATCTCTCCAACCCTCCAAATCCCTCCCAAGTTCTCTGTCAGAGACTGTTGCTGATTCTACCATTCATCTCAGACCGAACCAAGCCAAACCAAGGACACAGGTGAAATGAGGGATCGAAGGTCGACGTGCTAGACAAGAAATGCCAGGCATACGTGGCCTCCTGGTGCCAAGCACCGTGGTGAGCATGGTGCTGGCATGGTTGTCACCGCGCGCTGCCTCGCGCCAGGCTTGGGTCTCGTCAAGGTGAGACGCCAGCGCCGCAGCAGCGTGTCCAAGCATGCCGACGTCGTCCCTGGATGCCACCTAGTCCCTCCAGAACCCTCGCCCTCGCCGGAGAAGCCCTCGGCGGCCGCCACGCCCGCGGGCACTGTTTTGCCCGTGCGGTCACAGTGCGGCGCCGCTCGTCATCTTCCCCCCCCCCCCCCCCGAGCTATCTTGTCGCATTTAGTGCTTCTGCTCACTCCCGTCGCTTCGCCCCACGCCATGACGGCCAGCTCACCGTTCTTGCGCCAGCGGCGGAGCCACGTCGCCGCCAATCTACAGAGATCGCCGCACCCCTCCTCCTGGCTATAAATACACCCGCCCGGCTTTGTTTAGCTCCTCACCCCTCTCCCTCCATCCTCAATCGCCTCCCTAAGCAAGAGCCAAGGCCGAGAGGCCCTCTGGCCTCGAGCTTCGCCGGAGCTCCGCCGTGAGTCGAGCTCCACCACCAGCTCTCTCCACTCCACCTTAGCCCCACCTGAGACCACCATAGTGCTCAGTGCACTCCACTAGAGCTCTCCGACCTCCTGCCCGACCGAATCGTCGCCGGAATAGTCACCTCCGTCGACCACCGCAGCCACCACCCGCCGGAGAAGAAGGGCACGACTCCGTCCGGCCATCCCCGGAGGAGCCACGGGTACAGGGAGAATCGTCGTTGAACACCCGATCCATCCCCACCATCCCCAAGCCCAACCGCCGTCGCTAACTCCGGCACTCACCGCCGGTGAGCCGCCCCCTCCCTCTGTTCTCTCTTCCTCCTCTGTTTAAATGGGCCCGGCCCCACCCGTCAGCCACGGTGGGCGTGCGCGCGAAGGGGTAAGTGGAGGCGTACTCTCCGTTTACGCCTTCGACGTGGCCGTTTGTCTGTTTTTCTGATTTTTTTTTCTGTTTTTTGTTTATTTAACAGAATTAACCAGGATCTTTAACTATTAATAACTTTTTACAGGAAGGTCCATTTGACCTGATTCTTTTTGCATTGTGTTTGTATCAAAGTCCTTTATTTTCTCACCAAGTTTGTATTTTTCCAACACCCACAGAATTGTTGGTGAATAAAAAGGCTTTATGTGACATTTTCTCTTGCTATTTGAAAATGTTTACAGAAGGGGAATCTTGTGGATTTGAAGACCAGGAGTTTCTGAACAACCCAACTGATCAAGGCAAGCCAGGACATCCATATTATGAAGCATTTCATAGCATTGCATAATTCATATTCATTTCTTGCATATATTTAACCTAGATAATTCATAGTAAATTATTTAAATGTTTAAAGTTGATAACTCAGAATGATATGATCAATAACTATGCTTGCTAAGTGAAACATAGTTGGTTGATCAAGAGTCACCTGTCCGGGCTTACCCGTGCAGCCACATTTGCTGGTATGGGACGGCCTTGACTTGGTCTAGCTCGGTGCTCTCTCACCGGTACCTCCAAAAGACGGAGGGTTATGCATGCGTGCTACCCTGATCAGGTAGACGACGATAACCCTGTGAGCCCAGTTGAGTTGTTTGCCGGCGTCCCCGTTTGGGACAGTTTAGTTAGGCCACGACGGTGGCAGGTGTCACGGGGTGACACGGGGCCACCCAAGGCTTGACTCCGGGGGAGTGTGCTTGCCGGTGGTACGATGAAAGAGTCACGAGTCAGACAAGTTTCGTTGGAGCAATGATGGTCCACCCGAATGGGATCACGAGGTCAGTGCTCCATAGTGTGGGTAAAGTGCGCAACCTCTGCAGAGTGTAAAATCTATTCGAATAGCCGCGTCCACGGAATTGGATAGCCCGACCAGACCTCTCTAGGTGATCAACCGTAATAACTGTAGTAATGATGGAAGAACTTGTCTTTTGAGCGGAATTATTCGTTGGTATCGAGTTTTCCGAGGGTTGTGAGGCAACCCAGAGATGAGTAAGTTGGTAACAGTAAGTGAATCACTTAACACTTAACATATTGATTTGCCATGCTATTATTTGCTGCATAAATTGGTTGTTATGTGCTTGCAAGTACATTCAAAGTACTCACCTGGCGTATCATGCCAGATGCAGGAGAAGACTGAGACGGAGGTCTCGATGTCCGTGTTGTGATGCCTAGGATGTGTCCTCAGTAGTGTCCCTGTGGATGGAGTTACTATCATGTTCCGCTACACAGTAGTCTTCCATCGTAGTATTCTGCAGAAATACCGAGGCCCTGATATGTTGGATAAATAATGTAGATATTGTCGTAGCACTAGGTGTGCTTTTGGCCTTGATGATCATGTAATATATGTGAGCTTGTACTCGCCTTCTATCAATAAAAGTTTAGCTATGTTCTGTTCCAAGTTGTTGTGTGCTTCCAGAAGACATGATCTCTGGGTTGGAAACACAGGTAAACCGGTTCTCTGAGCCGGGGTGCCACAGACATTAATACTTATACCCCTTGCACGGCCAGGGGGCTCTCTTGTTTCTAGAGCATCGGAAAGAATGTCACATGGCCCTGAGTTCCTGTAGAACCTTCCAGGGATCTCGGAAGCCTTTAACATCATGTGATACATTTTTTCGTCATGTGAGTTTTCAAAGTAATAAGTTCCGTCATCACGCCTCCTTGCACATGCCCGCAAGTATTCTCTAGTGCATTCGCCCCTAATTTCACTAAAGGTCGGTTTCCCACTCGCAGCTACTGCTTCTTTGTCCTCCTGGTCCCATATCGATTTCATGCCGTAGTATCCTGCCACACCCATATGATGGGGGTGTGTGTTCGTCTTCTGATGTTCCGATTGCTTGGCACTCTTCGTAGCAAACTCTGTAGTTGCCCTGACCCTTTTGAATTCTGCCTAGTCTGCCTTTGTAATTTGGGGGTACGCGGGATTGGGTCCTTGCATTCACTCAAGTACTTCTTGTACAGCACATGCTTCTAGTTTCTCCAAGCATCCCTAGCCTTCTTCAGTGCAGCGTGTTCCACCTGCATTCTCCACTGCTCTGGAACATTGAAGATATCCATGATCTCTCGGACTATCCTTTGCCGTGTTTCTGTGTCAGCCTTCTGAAAACCCGGCAGATTAATGTTGAGCCTTGCCCTGCCAACAAATCCACACACACTCCTGAACCTCGTGCGTGCTTTATCTGGTTTAGTTGGAGCCCAAGACTTTAAATCGATGTCGGTTACTTCATATACACCTTTAGGCTGGTGTGTGGGATTCCTTGGAGCGTTCCTCCATGTCCTGACCGGAAGGGTAATTGCTGCAGCTCTATCCCGTTCCAGATTACTTGATCCCTCACCATCTGCTGAAGACCTAGGGTTGTCGGAATCAGATGAAGATACATCGCCTGAAGCATGAGTGATGTCGCTGCTACTCGGCATCTACAAAGAACACATGCGAAACTCAGGGAAGGAGGATAAGCATAAAGCTAACAACTTGGTATCAAGCTGTCTAAACATGTCATGCAATAATTTAGAAAATGTACGGCTAATTTGTTAAGTTTGTGTGACTCGGGCGCCCACGATCTGTAAATCGATAGTAACTTATTGGAACAAATACAGCTTATATGTACTAGTTAGGAAGGTAGATAATGAACATATATACGCTCTCCATTTTTTATAGCCAATTTGGGAACATACGGAACGAAATAGGAAGAGGGATTGCGAGGAAATATGCCTCACCGCGATGGAGAGTAGTAACTAACAGGTTTCTTAATGCAAACCTGGCAGGAACACAGGAGAGGCGAGGCTTACAGGATCGATATGCTCGAGGGTGGCTGGCGAGCAAACGAAGACGGCGAGGCACGGGCAGCCGCGTGTTGGGAACAGCAGTGGAGGTAGGGTTGACGCGAAGAGCGGAGACACGGCTAGGTTGAGCACGCCTGCGCCGGAGAGGGTTTTGCTGTGGATCTGGGGGAGGGGGAGCTGGCAATGGAGATTGGGTGGACTAATTGAGTGAAACGCGGATGGGCGATGGGGGGTGTTGGCGGCCTAGGTGAAAAGGGTGAAAAAATATCCCCGTTCGCCGCGTGGAAAGGCCTATGCAAACGATTGCCTCAAAGTGCTCGTGTGCACAAACAGCATAATTTCGTTTGAAATGAAGACGTGCTAATTTTGAAATGAAGACGTGAGTTCATCGTTTCACCTCTAATTTTTTCCCACGGTAAGCAATCACCATTATACCACAGGTTTAATTTGCTGGCGCATTTCAGGTCTCGTGTGCTATATTTAAGACATATTTGGCATTTACCGTGCGTTTTGGTATATAAATCAAATCCTAGCCGGAACTTTATGTGCTGATGAAAGGGATGAGGATTGTCGTTCAATCTGGGAGCATCCAATGGTGCAGACGTACGATCCATGAGGTTTGGGTTCTGGCCAATCAGAACGCATGACTCAGATCGCGCGCGCAGCAGAGGGGCATCGGCCACGGTTTGGTAGGCACACGGCTTTCGTGAGTGAATCGTGTGCAATTTGAAAACATTTACATGAACTAATAGCATATTTTTGTTTGAATGAAAACATGAGTTCATCGTTTCGCCTCAAAAAAAAATCCGCCGTAAGAAATCACCATTGTACCCTATGGTTTGATTTTCTGGTGCATTTGAGATCTCGTTTGCTATATTTGAGTCATTTTTTGCATTTACCATGCATATATATAGTCACAACTACACGTGGGTGTTAGCAAGATCATTTGTGTGTCACTTTGCGAGTTTTCATTCATTGTCCGAGAAATGGGGAAAAACTTCAAACAGTTCAGCCGCAGGGTGCGGCCAGAGGCATAGGCCTTGTTGGTATTTAATTACAGGAAATGCATATAGAGTCTGGAAATAATGAAAATCGGTGTGTCACCGTGGTGTGCTCTCAGGATCCCATGGAAAAAATTTGGTAAAGTTTGGCACAACTTATGATGCTCACACCTTCCAAATCGAAGCATCTCATAAGAAGGATCATAGTTTCCAAAAGGAGACACGGCACTTCAGACTCCAAATCGTCGGTGACTACATCGTTCCGCCTCAAAAAAATCATGGTAAACAATCACGGATATACCCTTGGTTTGATTTTCTGGCCCATCTCAGGTCTCGTCGGCTATATTTAAGTCATTTTTTTGCACTTACCTTGCATTTAGTGCATACAAAGTCAAAACCCTACTACAACTACATGTGGGTGTTAGTTAGCAAAGAAGGTGTACAAATCATTTGTGCATCGCTTTGCAAGTTTTCATCTGTTGTCGGAGAAGCGGGGAGAAGTTTCAAACATTTCAGCCGTGAGGTGCGGCCACCGACGTAGGCCTAGTTGGCATTTTAATTACAGGAAATTCAGATGGAGTCCGGACATCATCAAAATCGATGTGTGCCCGTGGCGTGCTCTCACGACCCCGTGGAAAATTTTTGGTAAAGTTTGGCACAAGTTTTGATGATCGCTCCTTGGAAACCGAAGCATCTCACAAGAAGGATCATGGTTTCCAAAAGGAGACGTGTCAATTCGAACTCCAATGGTCGGTGACTTCATCGTTTGGCCTCATAAAAATTTCCACGAGACGCAATCACCATTATACCACGGGTTTGATTTTCTGGCGCATTTCAGGTATCGTTTGCTATATCCAAGACATTTTTTGAATTTAACCTGCATTTTGTGCACATAAAGAAAATTACAACCGGAACTGCATTTGCTGTCGAAAGGGATGAGGATTGCTGTTCGATCTGGGAGCATCCAACGGTGTAGACATACGATCCGTGGGGTTTGGGTTCTGGCCAATCAGAATGCATGACTCAGATTGCGCGCGCGGTTTGGTCGACACACGGCTTTCATGAATGAATCGTTTGATATTCGCAAACCAGATTGCATATCTTCTGTTCATACATACTGGAATGAGATCAATTGAGTGTGCGACATCTATGGTATAGTAATAATAAGTAGTTCAAATTCATTGCCTGAGCTCACAGCATATCAAGGTCAACATATTAACGATTCTTACATCAACAGAAAACCGGGCATAATTAACTCACAAATTGAGTACACGTGACAGTTCTAAATTGAACGAATTAAGTTGCAGGGTAGGCATAAAAACTAGTCTTACGGCTTAATTCCCATGTACATGGGGGAACTGGGATCATTACATTGACCCCAAATGAACTTGGGTTTTCTGATGATTTTATGCTTCTCTGTTTGAGGGGTGCATGATCCCTTGGCTGGCAACTCAGCAAATTCATCATACTCATCCTCATCGGCAACATCCTTGACACCCGGTACCCTCCTCTTCCCATGCATCACTACATGGAAATTCTTATGCAAGGGGTCTTCCGCATAGAAAATCTGGGTAGCATCACTGGCAAGAATGAACAGGTCCGCGTGATATGCCATCGTTGTCCTGTTAACACAGGTCTTCCTGTAATCATCAATCTTTACCTGACTAAGCGGGATCCATGTGCACCTGAATAATGCCACCTTAACTTTCACATAGTTAAGCTCCCAAATCTCTTTGATGGTTCCATAGTATACCCTTTTATCAGCTTCATCTACAGTCATGCATTCTATTCGAACAGAGCTGTTCTGATATGAGGTCTTCTCATCACGTTCCTCAGTGTAGAACGTGTAGCCATTTATGTCATATGCTTGGTACGTCAACATCGTAGGTAATGGCTTTTGTGCCAACCACGTAGCAATGTCATCCATGGATCCTTGTGCCAAACGATTCTTCAGCCATTCGGCGTAGTTCTTAGTGTGCTCCTTCATCTCCACATCTAATGGATGCACCACTGGTAAGAAGCTTTGGCGTATCTCCGCCAAGTGTTCATTGGCATAAGCGTTGAGAACTAGGCTGTTAAGCATTACCGTCAAATGGGCTTTCTCTGCCAATTCTCCGGGTGCAGCCTTTTGCGTGCCAGCAAGGACCGGCTTACCTTTCAACCTTCCCTCATGGCGAGAGAGGGGCAAACCTATAGGTCTTTGTTTCATGTATTCAGTGCAAAACTCAACCACCTCCTCCGCGGTATAACCTTGTAGGATGCATGCCTTTGGATGGTTTCAGTTCCGACAATAGCGCTTTAGTATTCCCATGAACTGCTCGAAGGGATACATGTTGCGAAGAAACACAGGACCACAATACTTTATCTTGTGGACAAGGTGCACAGTGAGATGGACCATGACAACAAAGAATGACGGTGGGAAAAACATCTCTAGGTTGGACAATATTCTTGCAATATCCTCTTGCATATGGTCCAACTCTCAGGATCTACAACTTTCTGCCATAGTTTTTTGAACAAATCACTGAGCTCAATGAGTGTGTTTTTTATATCTTTGTCCATCAGATTCCTAATGGCCACTGGGAGGATTTGTGTCAACATTACGTGGCAATCATGTGACTTCATGTGTCCCAACTTCATTTTACCTTAGCTCACATCCACAAGACTTCTGATGTTTGCGGAGTAGGAAGAGGGTGTCTTAACTGGCAACAAATAGGTTAAGAACTATGTTGCTTCTTTTGTACTAAAATTGTAACTCTAGCGAGCGTGGAGGAATTTGTTATCATCTTCTGCTTCACTCTTGCGTTTTGATTGATCACCAAGCATATCGAGCCATGCACCATCACCATCCTTTGTTTTACCTTTAATCTTGAGCAGAGTACCAAGGATGCTTTCACATACGTTCTTCTCTATGTGCATGACATCGATGCAATGACGTACACATAGAATCTCCCAGTAAGGTAATTTCCAGAATACCGGTTTCTTCTTAAACACTTGATTCTTGGATGTTTGCTTCATCGTCAAAGCGTGCTTCTTGCCAAGCACAACATTAATTTGTTTAGCCATGTTGTGGACCACCTCCCCAGCATAAGGTCTTGGTCCCAAACCTAGCTCTGCCGTACCATCAAATTCAGCTTTCATCTTTCGGTATGGGTGATTTCTCCGTAAAACCTACGATGACGCAAATACACGGTATTGCGTGAGCTGGGAAGAAATATGCTAGCTGTCCTATCCATGCATGTGACACACCCTACATCTCCCTTTGTTTTCTGCCCCCGATGTGTTGCCTAATGCCGGCATATCTTGAATGGTGTGCAGCAGCATCGCATGTAGATCAAAAATATCCTTTTTGTAAGCATCATAACATTTTACACCAGGCCCTTCTACCCACACTGCCAGTAGTTCTTCTACCAGTAGCTGAAAGTAAATGTCGATGTAATTTCCAGGTTGCTTCGGGCCTTGGATAATCATTGACATCATAATGTATTTTTTCTTCATACACAACCAAGGAGCTAGGTTATATATGCATAGAAGCACCGGTCATGTGCTGTGTTTGGTGCTCATATCGCCAAAAGGATTCATCCCGTCAGTACAGTCCCCGAGCCTTATATTTCTAGGATCCTTGGCAAAGTATTCAAACTTGTTGTCGATTAATTCCCACTGAGCCCCATCTTTCAGGTGCCTCAGATATTTATCCGCGGTTCGCTCATAATTATGCCATCGCAACCTCTTTGCCTCTCTATGGTTTGCAAACAAATGCCTCAACCTTGGAATTAAAGGCAAGTACCAAACAACCTTGAACGGGATTCATTTCTTGATCTCGTCATCCAATTTGTACTTGTCCTTTGCTCTCCTGCGCTTGTATCATGCATGCTTGCATATGGGACATGCACGCAAATCTTTGTACCCACCACGGTACAATATACAATCATTCACACAAGCGTGTATCTTCTGTACTTCAAGTTCCAATGGGCAAACAATTTTCTTCGCTTCGTTCGTGCTTCTGGGGAGCACATTATCTTCCGGGAGAATTTCTTTCAAAAGACCTAACAACTCTGTGAAGCCCTTGTTTGATAGACCGTTTGCTGCTTTAAATCTGAGAAGCGTCAGGGTGCCACCCAACTTGGAATATTTCTTTTTGCAACCTGGATACAATTCTTTCTTGGAGTCCGAAGCAATGGTTGGCAGATCCTTGTACCCAATCATATCCTTTTTTGGGCCCTTGAAATCTGCAATCATAGTAGCAAAATCTGGCATATCAAGATCGTCATCATCTGCGTCGCCGTCTTGGTTTTCCAGTGGCCGTTTTGGCTTTCCGGTGTTCCATTGGTAGCTTTATGCCTCTGCCCCGATGTTAGATTCAACATCCATGTGACACTGACCGGGGTTTGGCATCTCGCATCCCTGGGTATATTCATCCATGACCTGCTCTTCACCGTGTCTGGTCCAACGTGTATATCCATCCATGAATCCCCGAGAGAGTAAGTGCCACTCGACATTTGCAACTTCATGTGACTCTATATTGGCACAATGACTACATGGACACAGGATGTAATCCTCATCACCAATTCTCTTCTTTGAACTTTCAGCCAAATTCATGGACTCCGCCACACCAATCATAAAATCTGAGCTTCTCTGATTCTTCATCCATTCAGATCGTTCCGTCTACACCACATGGAGGGTAATTAAAAACAAAATAACAACATTAATACACGGATTAACTGATGCCCAAAGATGCATGCATAAATCACAAGGTTTTATTTTCATAATTACTGTTGGTGCTCCATATTGTTATCCAGACGTGCAATGACAAAAATTAATGGCCAGTCAATTTACACGCAGAGTACTACAACACTACCCTTAGGAATTGAATACCTTAATTATGCCACTCATGAAAAGAATACCTTAATTAATTAGCCGTGCGGTAACCTCCACACAGCAGACAGAGAAGCACGATGCGGCAGCATGCCGAGACAGCAGCGTCGAGGAGCAAAGCTTAGTGCGGCTACCGCCTGAAGTTCGACCTCCACTATCCCGCCATCGACTGCTATGGATGTGCTCCAATCACGCCGCCGCCGACCTTGATGGTTGAGCTCCTCCTATCTCCTGCCGCAGACCGAGGATTGACCTCCTATGATGCCGCCACCGCCCACCGACCGAGGATTGACCTCTTATCCGGTAGCCGCTGCCTCGGCCGCCACCGCCGCCATCTCTATCTGCAGAGCGGTTGTTTTGTTGTTTGACGGATATCCGTAGACCGGCTGTTTACACGGTATTACTGTAACTCAATTATATGTACAGGGTAGTGCATCACATACGGTTATGTCACGGCAACCATGTATCACCTACGTTGTCTTCTCACATGGTTTGGTGCAGAAATCATGTGTGAAGTTGTAATACCTAACACAAACGACATGTATAAAAAGTGTACCGTATACAACATATAGTGCGATAAGTAGTTCCCGGCCATTAGCTTATCCCCACAGTTTCCCCATTTCCCCCAAATCCCTAGATAGCCTCCAAATTCCCTCGCCTGGTGCTGACATTGGGGGAATGCGGACGAGTGGTGCTGATGGTTTCGGTGCGGTTGCTCCTGCTCGTATCGCCGCTCTCGGCAGCGCCACCACAACGGCGGTCACCGCTGAGCACTTGCCTAAGGTCATCAGAAGGCAGGTGCACTACGAATCCGAATCGTCCTGTCAGGTTCCAATCTATCCCAATCTTTTTTAGCATGTCCAAAGTAGCTCCTTGCTGAATCCGTCTTGAATGACCCCCCCCCCCCCAGGAAAGTGATCTGCCGCCGGATCCGAAGCATGACTCCAGACTCCCGCAACACGAGTTTGACTCCGAGTTTTGCGCCATCGAGAAGTACCAAATTCTGAGTTGTGTGCACGGGCACACTCCCGCTCAACATGTATGCACGGAGGGATTCGACATTGGCAGGCGGTTTCTCAGTTGCCCCTTAGAGGTTAGTGCTAAGTTCATCATTTTACTTGAGTTAATGCCACCGCTCATCCTGAATACTATTTAACATTGGCAGGGATATGAGGCTTGTGCCTTTGTTAACTGGCTGGATGAAGAATGGCATGGCAGGGCTCAGAGTGTTATCACCAAGCTCGCAGAAGATAACGTAAAGTTGAAGAAGAAACTGACTAATCTGGAATGTACAATCAGTACGATGAAGCAAGAAAGAATCAATCACAGGTAATAGATGAAAGCAAGAGACAAGAAGGAACTAGCATGTGTAGTTGTGGTTGTCACATTAGCCATGTTCTATGCGTTGTTTGCAATGATGATTAGGGGTTTTGTTTGACAGTATTGCTAAAGCACATCTAGATGTGCTCTAAGTAATGCACAACTAGGTCCTATGCCATTGATGTTGCGAAGATTCGTGCAGATATTTTCCTTTGTCTTTTTTTCTTTTCCTTTGTAGTTTGATTATTACTGGCTTCATCAATAAGAAGAGCTCAATGTATTTCTTGCCAATTGTCCTACTCCATTCGTACCGGTGCATAAGTCATAAAACCAAATAATCCCAAAACTCATTCCTTGTTTTTGTCTTGAAAAAAGAAATCAGCCAATAGGAGTCCTGTGGCTAGTATGTATTCAATAACTTCAGACTACTTAGCATAACATGCATGCAATGGTCAATTCTCTGCGTGCAATGGTATTGATTACCAACTAATCATCAAGTTCTTGTTTTTCTCCCACCTAGGTCGCCGGTACGGAGGGAGTAGAAGTACTACGAAAAATGCTTGTTCCATATTTGGACGCTCCAACGCGTGTGCGTAATTAATTATCACATTGAGAACTGCGCAACCCCGGGAATTTGGAGCGACTGGGTACAAATAATTGCGGTTGATTATATCAGCGGTTAGATAATACGTCAACCCCCGCTTCAATTGGCATTCCTCTTCTCTTCATACCCCGCTTAACTGTCCACCATCTTCATCATCCCCGGGCGGCCGCGCTACACACTTGCACACACACTCTGCAATCTCGCTTTCTCGCGGTTTTTATACGACCGCAGCCATGTCGAGCGACAGCGAGGATGACAGTTCCGCCAGCAGTCTGGCGCCCGATGATAGGTCAACATCGGAATCATCCCGCTCGTCTTGCATGAGTCTGGCGTCAAGCCCAGACCTCGATTATATCCGGAAGATGGAAGGGACGCCGGCTCCAGAGTCGTCAGATGACAACCAGACAGATGAGGAGCCACCGGAGGACGAAGAAGAGGACGGCGATGATGAGGAGGAGGAATGGTCGAATGAGGAGGAGGACGATGACAGCAATGACGGTGACGACGACGGCGGCGATGAAAAGCCAACGGTCAGCAGCAAGAAGCGTCCTTGCCAAGACGATGTCGCGGGGCCATCCAACAACAACAACAAGAAGAAGAAGGACTAAGTTAAGCAGACTGTATATATCTCTGTTTCCGTTCGCTCATATTAATTTGTTATCTCTGTTTCCCCTGTCAATCTCATCACAGACGGTTAGTAATACGTATTCGACAGAGATCTTTTACATTATCGCCCACAGTTTGGTTTCTTGAATTGTGTGCCCGGATGAGCACACACATCACAAAAAAAGACCGTATGGGCTGTCTATAATGATCGCACACAATTCTGATTACTGACCTGTTTGCCGGGTATCACACACATCTTGTTACGCCGAATCATTTGTGTTCAACTCGATCATCGCAAACGGTTCATCGGAGCGAACTGTATGCCGTATATCACACACACCTTGATATGGCTGCCCGTTTCTGTTGTTCTGTCTAATCGCAAACAGATCGTATGGATCAACCGTATGCCCCACATCGCACATGCAACTAAAATCTGAACCGTCTTTGATGTATCCTTCATCGCAAACGTTATGCATCTTTTTTTATGGTTTTTTTACATCACCGTTTGCGATTAATGCATCACACACAGTTCCATCAACGGGTCTCTGATCATAGTGTCGCGTTAGCAGCATCCTGCAGTAGTGATAGAGGCATTTTCCGGCACTCTGCCGGAGGGGGCAACGATCACGGAGGGGTTCTTCATCATCCTTGCTGCCCCTTCGATGATGCGTGAGTAGTTTACCACAGACCTATAGGTCCATAGTTAGTAGCTAGATGGCTTCTTCTCTCTTTTTTGATCTTCAATACAATGTTCTCCTTGATGTTCTTGGAGATCTATTTGATGTAACTCTTTTATTGCGGTGTGTTTGTTCGGATTAATGAATTGTGAGTTTATGATCAGATCTATCCATGAATATTATTTGAGTTTTCTCTGAACTCTTTTATGCATGATTGTTATAGCCTCGTATTTCTTCTTTGATTTATTGGTTTGGTTTGGCCAACTGGATTGATTTATCTTGCCATGGGAAGAGGTGCTTTGTGATGGGTTCGATCTTCCGGTGCTCAATCTCAGTGACAGAAAGAGACATGACACGCATGTATCGTTGCTATTAAGGGTAACAACATGGGATTTATTTCATACGTGAGATTATCTTGTCGATATCATGTCATCTTTCTTAATGCATTAGTCAGTTTTTCCATGAACTTAATACACTAGATGCATGCTAGATAGCGGTCGATGTGTGTAGTAATAGTAGTAGATGCATAATCATTTCAGTCTACTAATCTTGGATGTGATGCCTATATACATGATCATTGCCTTGGATATCATCATAATTATTTGCTTTTCTATCAATTGCCCAACAGTAATTTGTTTACCCACCGTATGCTATTTTCTCGAGAGAAGCCTCTAGTGAAAACTATGGCCCCCGGGTCTATTTCCTTTCATATATTAAAACCAAAAATACCTTGCTGCAATTTTGTTTTTATTTTATTTTGTGTTTTTGTTAGATCTATTTATCAAATCCTATACAATTTAATCTTTCTCTTAACCATTGAGGGATTGACAACCCCTCTACACGTTGGGTTGCGAGTATTTGTTGTTTGTATGCAGATGTTGTTTACATAGTGTTGCTTGGTTCTCCTACTAGATTGATAACCTTGGTTTCATAACTGAGGGAAATACTTATCTCTACTGTACTGCATCATCCCCTCCTCTTCGGGGAAATCCCGACGCAGCTCACATGTAGCAGGAAGAATTTTTGGTGCCGTTGCCGGGGAGACATCATCAACATCTATCAAGTACCTACGCATAAACTCTCATCTCCTTGCATTTACTTTATTTGCCATTTGCCTCTCATTTTCATCTCCCCCACTTCTAAAAAGTTTTTTACAAAAATACAAAAAAAACTGTTTGCCTTTTTATTTTTGCTCATTTGCTTGCTTTTTCTTCATGGCATGACTCAAAAACAGAAAAGAAATAATAATAATAATTAAAAGATAACTATGGATCCACTTAAAGTTTTCTACTTGGACCATCTTTGATCCATTTGTGCTCATGCTGAAACGCCAACTAGTTTAGTTGAGGGAAAATCATTAGATGATCATGCTCATTTTGTGCCTCACTGTTTGTCTCAAAAGGGGAGACACTTATGGAGACAAATAAATTGTTTACTATGCTATGCTTGGAATCTATGTGAAATTTATGATTTTACTTGTTGCTCTAAGAACCCTAAAAAAACACCTTCCCTATCTATGTGAGTTTTATGACAATGAAATCTTATCTTCTTATGCAAAGGATGTTTATAGTTACTATGATATCGAACAAATTGAAGAATTTATTGCTTTTAAGGGTGCTTATGAAGTTGCTTCTTTGATTGAAAAGTATGATGGTACTCTCTACAAATCTGAAATTTTTGACATACTTAAATACTGCTATGAAAACTATGCTTCTAATGCCTATGTTAGTCAATTTATTGGGAGAATGTATGCTGCTTTGGAAGAGAATAATGATATGCAAGAATCTATAGATAATTATGATCCCATTGATTCGCTTGAAATATCCCTTTGTGATGAATTTGATGCTTGATATGCTTGTGGCCAGGATGCCAATATTAGTGATGCTTATGGAGACGAACTTGCTATAATTCCTTATGTTAAAGATGAAATTATTGCTATTGCTCCCATACTTGATAGCTCCTTAAACAAAAAGCATGATTGCAATGATGCTATTATAAATTCTACTAATATCAATTGTGCTAATGATATGCAAAGCTACAAGCTTGGGGGTGATAATTTTGTTATGACTACTACTTATTGTAATGATCATGATTGGGGTGATAATGTTTCTTATGATCTTGAAATTCTATTTAAGCCTCATGATGAATATGATATTGATTATAATGTTTGCAATAATATTGAAAGTGGGTTTGGAAGAGCGTCAACTTTAAGTAAAAATAATCCCACACATTTGGAGAGTGTTCAATCTTATGAATTTTTTGATAAAAGTGGGTTTGGAGTGGTCATGACTTTAGTCGATGTTAATCCCACTATCTTGAAAGATTATAAAACTTTTATGCATGTGGATCATGAAGAGAAAATTTTATATGATAGCTATATTGTTGAATTTGTTTATGACCCTACATGTAATTATTATGAGAGAGGAAAATATGGTTATAGAAATTCTCATGTTACTAAATTACTCTCGTTATGTTGAGATTGCTATTGTTTCTTTCTTCTTCCTTGTATATGCTAGTTTTTGCTTGCCTTGATAATTTTTTTGCTTATAAAATGCCTATGCATAGGAAGTATGTTAGACTTAAAAGTGTTTTTCACATGCTACATGATGCTCTCTTTGTGCTTCAATTCTTGTCTTTTATGTGAGCATCATTAAGATCCCAAGCCTATCTTAATGGCTATAAAGAAAGAGCTTATTGGGAGACAGCCCAATTGTTTTATATTCTGTTTTTCAATAAATATCCATTTATTCTACTGTTATGATTGTGTTTTAATTAGTGTTTGTGCCAAGTAAAGCCTTTAGGATTATGTTGGATGATAGTTGACTTGATCCGTTGGAAAACCGAAGGTTTCGTGTCCAGTAGAAGAATTTTTAAACCATTCTGGAACCTTAAAAAATTCTAAATTTTTTACATATGATTGATATACAAATTTCCCACGTCGTCCAAATTTTTCAGAATTTTTGGAGTTACAGAAGTGTGAGAATAATTCAGTTTTCTACAGACTGTTCTATTTTTGAAAGATTCTGTTTTCGTTGCATTGTGTGCTTATTTTGATGAATCTAAGGATTGTATCAGGGGGTATAAGCCATGGTAAAGTTAGAATACAGTAGGTATAATTCAATAAAAACTATGAATGGGTTTGCAACAGTACTTAAAGTAGTGAATTGTTTTCTTATACTAACGGATCTCACGAAGGTTTTGTTATGTTTTGTGTGATTGAAGTTTTCATGTTTTGGGTGAGATCACGATGGATGAAGGAATAAGGAGTGGCAAGAGCCTAAGATTGGGGATGCCCGAGGCACCCCAAGATAATATTCAAGGACTCCCAAGCAACTAAGCTTGGGGATGCCCCAGAAGGCATCCCCTCTTTCTTCTAAGGACCATCGGTAATTTTTCTTGGAGCTATATTTTTATTCATCACATATCATGAGTTTTGCTTGGAGCGTCTTGTATTATATGAGTCTTTGTTTGTTTTGATTTTTAGTTTGTCACAATCATCCTTGCTGAACAGACTTGTTTGAGAGAGCCACACGCTTGTCATGATTTGTTAGAATTGCTCTATGTGCTTCACTTAAATTTTTGAGCTAGGCAGTTGCTCTAGTACTTCACTTATATCTTTTTTAGCACGGTGGTGGTTATATTTTAAAGAAATATGCTCTCATGCTTCACTTGTATTATTTTGAGAGTTAGTAAATTTTGAAGAAATATTTATGCTCTCGTGCTTCACTTAGATCTTTTTGAGAGTTAAAGAAAAGTAATGGTAATTTGCACGAGATGTGAATTTGGTCCCAAAGTGATAGATATCCAAGAGGGATATAATAAAAACTTTCATGACGATCATTGGATATTATAAACTTGATTCCTTGTAATAGTTTTGCGATATGGAGATAGTAATATGTGAGTCATGTTGGTGAGTAATTATGCTTTATTAAGAATATTGGTGTTAAGGTTTGTGATTCCCTATGCAAGCACGAAAGTCAATAGTTATGCAACGAAGTTATATCCTACTTGTGGCACATTATTCAGTGTTAGTTATGTTTAACGCTCGTTTATGATCGTTTTTGTTTCTTGGTTGGTCGCTTCTCAATCTATTTGCTAGCCTCCATTTGTACTAAGCGGGAATACTGCTTGTGCATCCAACTCCTTAAACCCAAAGTTCTGCCAAATGAGTCCACCATACCTACCTATATGCGGTATTTTCATGTCGTTCCAAGTAAATTTGTATGTGCCAACTCTAATTTTCAAAATGAATTTCCTTTTTGTGTGCCCGTACCACTCATGAAGTGGCAGGGGGTGGCTAATATTTTCCATGCTAGGTATGTTATTCTCAAGATGAGTGTTTATTCACATGTCATTGCACGAGAGTGTGGCAGGTAATAGGGATGCCCAGTCCCGAAATGAAAAAAAAAATACTAATATGTTATCAGTAATAAATTCCTCGAAAAGTTTTGGTATGGAAGGCACCCGTGGATACGGCTAGCCATGGATTGTGTGAGAATGGTGGAAAGGAAATAAACTTTATTTTATGTTTGGGAACTGCCTATGATTTATCTAGCATGGAAGATATTGGGAATTCTCGGCCATTTTCGTTGACAGGAAAAGCATGCCTCTCAAAACAATTTTATCACTCAATTTAAGCTATGAGCTCTGGCACCTCTACAAATCTCTGCTTCCCTCTGCGAAGGGCCTATCTATTACTTTTATACAATTTTTTTTATTGAGTCTCCATCTTCTCTTATAAAGCACCAACTAGGGAACACTATTATCATACTTGTGCATTGGATGTAGCTAATATTTGAGTGTGTTTCATGATTGGATTAATGATTGAGCATAATGGGCTAGGGATAGCTTTCTTTAGCGTTGATATTTTGAAAAACATGGTTGCTTGTTGATATGATTGAGTATCGATGTCTTCATGTCAATTATAGACTATTGTTTTGAATCATTTAAAGTCCAAATGTCCATGCTACAAAAGAAAAGAATATGTGATGAACATGATAGGCAGCATTCCACATCAAAAATTCTTTTTTTATCATTTACCTACTCGAGGACGAGCAAGAATTAAGCTTGGGGATGCTGATACGTCTCCAACGTATCTATAATTTTTTATTGTTCCATGTTGTTATATTATCAATCTTGGATGTGTTATATACATTTACTAGCAACTTTATATCATTTTTTGGGACTAACCTATTTACTTAGTGCCCAATGCTAGTTGTTGTTTTTTTGCGTGTTTTTTACTTTGCAGAATATCAATACCAAACAAAGTCCAAATGCCACGAAAGTTTTTGGAGCTATTTTTCTGGCAAGATGAGACCCTGGAAGCTTCTGGAGGCCACGAGAAGAGGCTCGTGGGGCCCACTAGGCACCAGGGTGCACCAGGGGCCTCTAGGGCGCCCTGGTGGGTAGTGGGGCCAAGGGCACCACCTTGACCTACCTCCGCCTCTATAAATACTCTAAAATCCCAAAAACCCTAGGGGAGTCAACGAAATACTTTTTTCGCCGCCGCAAGTTCCAGAACCACGAGATCCAATCTAGAGGCCTTTTTCGGCACTCTGCCGGAGGGGGCAACGATCACGGATAGGTTCTTCATCATCCTTGTTGCCCCTCCGATGATGCGTGAGTAGTTTACCATAGACCTATGGGTCCGTAGTTAGTAGCTAGATGGCTTCTTCTCTCTTTTTGATCTTCAATACAATGTTCTCCTTGATGTTCTTGGAGATCTATTTGATGTAACTCTTTTATTGTGGTGTGTTTGTTCGGATCGATGAATTGTGAGTTTATGATCAAATCTATCCATGAATATTATTTGAGTTTTCTCTGAACTCTTTTATGCATGATTGTTATAGCCTCGTATTTCTTCTCCGATTTATTGGTTTGGTTTGGCCAACTAGATTGATTTATCTTGCCATGGGAAGAGGTGCTTTGTGATGCATTCGATCTTGCGGTGCTCAATCTCAGTGACATAAAGAGACACGACACGCATGTATCGTTTCTATTAAGGGTAACAAGATGGGATTTATTTCATACATGATTTTATCTTGTCTACATCATGTCATCTTTCTTAATGCATTACTCCGTTTTTCCATGAACTTAATACACTAGATGCATGCTGGATAGCGGTCGATGTTTGGAGTAATAGTAGTAGTTGCAGAATCGTTTCGGTCTACTAATCTTGGACGTGATGCCTATATACATGATCATTGTCTTGATATCATCATAATTGTTTGCTTTTCTATCAATTGCCCAACAGTAATTTGTTTACCCACCGTATGCTATTTTCTCGAGAGAAGCCTCTACTGAAAACTATGGCCCCGGGGTCTATTTTCTATCATATATTAAAACCAAAAATACCTTGCTGTAATTTTCTTTTATTTATTTTATCTTGTGTTTTTGTTAGATCTATTTATCAAATCCTACACAATTTAATCTTTCTCTTGATCGTTGAGGGATTGACAACCCCTCTATACGCGTTGGGTTGTGAGTATTTGTTGTTTGTGTGCAGGTGCTGTTTACATAGTGTTGCTTGATTCTCCTACTGGATTGATAACCTTGGTTTCATAACTGAGGGAAATACTTATCTCTACTGTACTGCATCATCTCCTCCTCTTCGGGGAAATCCCAACGCAGCTCACAAGCAGCACACTGCATGTCATACCATCAACCGGGTATATCTTCACAAATTCCTCAAGAAGAACTCATATGAGCTCCTCACTGACAAGAAACCCAATGTGAGTTATTTCAAACTCTACGGTGCTAAATGCTGGATTAGAGATCCTCATCACAATTCTAAATTTGCACCGAAAGCATTCTATGCTTGGTTCTGGAAAGGACTCGTACACCTATAGAGTCTTCAACACCTACCACAGCAAGGTTGTTGAAACTGTAGATGTGCGGTTGGATGAAACTAACGGCTCGCAAAGAGAGCACATCCCTCCTATGCTAGATGAAATGCCTCCTGGGGAATCAATCAAGTTGATGGGCACTGGTGAATCTGTGCCCGGTGAAGAAATAGCTGCTGATGGAGTGATTATTCCTCGTTGTGAAGAAACTCCTGATCCTGAAGAAAATGATGCTGAGGAAAATGCTCAACAACAACAAGGCCCTAGTCCAGCTCATCCTGGAGTGGCAAATGAAGTGCAAGTTGAGAAAATCCTCGACAACATCTGAAAGATCGTGGATGTCGCCTAGAAGGGGGTTAATAGGTGCTTTAAAATAATTATGGTTTAGGCTTGAACAAATGCGGAATAAAACTAGCGTTTAATTTGTCAAGCACAAAACCTAAAACAACTAGGCTCACCTATGTGCACCAACAACTTATGCTAAGCAAGATAAACAACTAAGTGTTAGCAAGATATATATCATGAAACACTATGGCTATCACAAAGTAAAGTGCATAAGTAAAGGGCTTGGGT
The DNA here is from genome assembly GCA_011799875.1 of Thinopyrum elongatum. Taxonomy (NCBI): domain Eukaryota; kingdom Viridiplantae; phylum Streptophyta; class Magnoliopsida; order Poales; family Poaceae; genus Thinopyrum; species Thinopyrum elongatum. Next base: position 509,744,325 of record CM022300.1, read on the forward strand.
AAGAGATAACCGAGGCATGCGGAGACGACGATTTATCCCAAAGTTCACACCCTTGCGGATGCTAATCGCCGTTTGGAGCAGTGTGGAGGCACAATGCTCCCCAAAAAGCCACTAGGGCCACTATAATCTCCTCACGCCCTCGCACAATGCAAGATGTCGTGATTCCACTAAGGGACCCTTGAGGGCGGTCATTAAACCCATAAAATTGGCAACCCTTGGGGGCGTTCACCGGTACCTATACATTTTGGAAACCCTTGGGGGCGGTCACTGGAACCCATACAAATTGCTCGGGGCAATCTCCACAACCTAATTGGAGACCCCAACGCTTGTCCCGGAGCTTTCTACCACAATGATTGAGCTCCGCGACACCAACCATCTAGGGCACCAAAGCACCCAAGAAGAACAAGCTCTAGGGTACCCAAACACCTAAGAGTAATGAGCTACTCAAACTTCACTTCCACGTATCACCATGGAGAACTCAAACCTATGCACCAAATGCACTGGGAAGAGCACATGGAGTGCCCAAGTCCTTCTCTCCCAAATCCCACCACAACAACTAATTCTATGGAGGAGATGAGAGGAAGAACACAATAGGAGAACACAAAGAACTTCAAGATCTAGATCCAAGCGGTTCCCCTCACATAGAGGAGAAACTGATTGGTGGAAACATAGATCTAGATCTCCTCTCTCTTTTCCCTCAAGAACTAGCAAGAATCATTGGAGGGATTGAGAGGTAGCAAGCTTGAAGAAGGTCAACAATGGGGAAAAACACGAGCCCAAAAGTTAAGGTCCATTGGGGAAGAAGACCCCCTTTTATAGGTGGGGACAAATCCAACTATTATGTGCTCAGACTGCACTCAAGCGGTACTACCGCTCCAAGGAGCAGTACTACCGCTTAGGCGGTAGTTCCAGATTCAGAACGCAGTAGATCACAGAATAGAGGCCGGTAGTGTTGCCGGAGCGGTACTACCACCCTACATCCATTCTACTACCGCTTAGGCAAAGGGTAACCAGAAACTAGCAGAAAAGGTATTTCCTAAGCGGTACTAGGCACGGTAGTAGAATGCGGAAGTACTGCTTAAGTGGTGCTACCGGCCTACTACAGTGCAACTACCGCTAAAAGAAAATAGGTAATAGAAAGTAGCACAGAAAGAATTCCCCAAGCGGTAGTAGTAACGGTAGTCCATAGCAGAAGTATCGCCTAACCCGTACTACCGCCTGAGCACAGAAAAACTGTCCTAAGACTAAAACTGCCATAACTTCTGCAAACGGGCTCCGAAATGAGCAAACTCAAGCTTGTTGGATAGAAGACGACAAGTACTATCCAATAGCGATGGAGAACATTTCCAATTGAGAACTGCCAAAATATCCAACACCAAAAACGCAAAGATGATGCATATGAAATCCATTCTCGATGAACTTGAGCTTGTCATAAAGATGACCACAAACTCCATAACTCACAAGGGAGAAGTCAAAACAAGAACCAAGAAATATGATGCAAGGATGCAATGGTTTAAGCTCTCTACAAATGATACGATCAAGCTACTCACTCGAGAGCCCCCCTTGGTAGTACGGAAATTGATCCTATAACCCGGTCTCCCAACTAACAACAAGAGACCGATAAAATACAAAACCTATCAAGGGCAAACCTTTGACTTGCGCAAAATCCACTTGAGCTAGATGATGACAATCTTGACCTTCTCAAGTTCGACCACCTTCCTTGGTTGCGCACACTCGATGAAGACTAGTAGATTTCTCCCCCATACTCCAATATGGGTGAGCCACTCTTCAGGACATCTTCACAAGTCCATTGTCACCGCAATGGACGGCAAGCTTCAAGCATGATCTCTTCGTGATGCTCCACTTGAAATTGCGTGCCACAATCTTGATGACGATCACCACCTGATGTCATCCTCCATGGGTTATATGATATCTTCCTTTTGATGCACGCCCATGGAAACATGCCTAACCCCACTAGGAAAACTCACATGGATCATGGGTTAGTAAAAAAAGTGTAATGGACAGTGCTTACCATACCATGGGATCACTTGATCCCACTCAGTACATCTTCTACGATTTGAGTGATATCTTCTCTCTTCATAAAGATGATCTCTTGAAGGTAAACATGAATGTTCACACAAACTTCTTATTCAAGACATGCTTGCAATAAGCTCAACTCTCACATGACCAATCTTTGGATAAATCCTTGAATAACACCTTGGTCAACATATAATCTTCTTCTTATAACCTTGAAACCAACAAATGGTCTTCAAGCAAAGCCTATGGAAAAACCCTTCAAATATAACTCAAGTCGACTATTAGTCCATAGGGATGGTCATCAATTACCAAAACCAAACATGGGGGCACCATATGTTCTTTCAATCTCCCCCATTTTGGTAATTGATGGCAATCACTTTCAAGAGAGTTTATATAAGGACCCTTCAAATATAACTCAAGGCAACCATTAGTCCATAGGGATTGTCATCAATTACCAAAACCAAATATGGGGGCACCATTTGTTCTTTCAACATCAATGCACCAGGTCCCCTCACTCGCTCAAGAGCTTCACATTTAGCTTACTTTTGTGGGCACTATGCCTTTGTCTTTATCTCAAAGCCTACCAAAGTTGATGCCTATGACTGAATGGATTCATTCCATGCAAGATGAAATGCATCAATTAGAGATCAACAACGTGTGGGAGCTTGTCAAGCGTCCCAATCCACGGAAGCACAATGTCATCGACACCAAGTGGATCTACCGCAAAAAAACAAGACAAAAATGGTCAAGTGGTGAGGAATAAGGCCCGTCTTGTAGCACAAGGCTACACACAGGTTGAAGGAATTGATTTCGATGAAACATTTGCACCTATTGCTAGGCCTGAAGCTATTCGTATACTGCTTGCATATGCTAACAATCATGATATCCTCTTATATCAAATGGATGTGAAAAGTGCATTTCCCAATGGTAAGCTTGAGCAAGAAGTATATGTTGCTCAACCCCCAGGTTTTGAAGACCCAAACCATCCTCACAATGTCTTCAAACTCAACAAGGCTCTCTATTGCCTCAAGCAAACCCCGAGGGCTTGATATGACACGCTGAAGGAGTTCTTGAAGAAAAAGGGCTTCAAACCTGGTTCACTTGACCCAACTCTTTTCACTAAATCTTATGATGGTGAACTGTTCATATGTCAAATATATGTTGATGATATTATCTTTGGTTGCACTAACAAGCGATACAGTGACGAATTTGCATATATGATGCATGAAGAATATCAGATACCTGTGATGGGGGTGTTGAAATTCTTCCTCGGTCTTCAAATTAATCAACAACCCAATGGCATCTTCATTTCTCAGGAGAAATACATCAAAGATGGCTGAAGAAATTCGGCATGGAAGACTGCAAAGGCCTCAAATTTCAATGCCGACAAATGGTCAACTCTGCACTGACGAAAATGGTAAAGATTTCGATCAGAAGGTATATCGCTCCATCATTGGTTTGTTGCTTTAGCTATGTGCATCTAGGCCAAATGTTATGCTTAGAGTTTGCATGTGTGCCCGATTTCAAGCGTCACCGAAGGAATCACACCATCAGGCTGTGAAGCGAATTCTTTGATATTTAGCTGACACACCAACGCTTGGATTATGGTATCCCATGGGCTCATCTATTGATCTAGCTGGATTTTTTGGATTATGCTAGAGATCATGTGGATCGAAAGTCAACATCAGGCACCTGTCATTTCCTCGCACGATTGCTTGTTTGTTGGTCCTCGAAGAAGCAGAACTGCGTTTCACTTTCTACAGCAGAGGCTGAGTACATTGCTGCTAGTGTCAGCTGCTCTCAGTGCTATGGATGAAGCAAACCATCAAGAGCTATGGCGTCAGCGTGAAGAAAATCCCTCTCTACTGCGACAATGAGAAGTGCTATCAAGATCGCCCACAACCCAGTTCAACACTCAAGGATGAAGAACATTCAGATTTGTCACCATTTCCTTTATGATCATGTGCTAAAGGAAGACATCGTCATCAACCACGTGAAGACTGAAGACCAGCTTGCAGATATCTTCACTAAGCCCTTGGATGAGAGAAGGTTTTGCATGTTGTGGTGTGAGCTAAACATCCTAGAATCTTTGAATGTCCTCTAAAAAGGACACATGTCCTAACGCTTCTCAATTCTTCATGACTTTGATGCGCAACACACGAAGTAACGTATTTCTTCAATCAATGAAGACTTATCCTCTAAGTGTGAAGGAATTAACAAAGAATTTGAATCTCAGAACCTATGATGATTGTACGCGGTATCTGTAATCAACATTATTCACATGCGGTGGATAATGCCACCACCCTCTTCATGACATTCTTCAATTTGAGTTTTTCGTCATTTTCTATTTCGTCAAACTTTTCAAATTCGTCATTTGAGGATTTTCTTCATTGTTTGAGCTAATTTTTCCTATTATTATATATCTATTATATATGTGAGTTTTTCATGTCCTCAACAACATTCACATATTGTTAATTCTTCAAGTTGATTTCTTCATCTATGTGAATGTGATCGGACCCGCTCCCCTCTATGCTAAGCTCAATCCAACCTATTCTCAGATTTTTCATGTGCGCTCTACTTGACACTGTTCAAAGTCTTCACTCTGTCCTTGTCAGCTGAAGAAATTGCGAACACACTTTAAAATTTTCAAATCAATTTTTTGGCGGTTGCCACAATAACTTCATCCCACGCATCCGACGCATGGATAAGAACATCCAATTTGCATGCATGACGCGTGTCACTCAGATGCAAATCGCCAGGGGCTTATCCATCCAAAATCTTCAGACTTTCGGTTTTCACCACGCCTATATAAGCGCTTGACTCTGTCAACCCTAATTCACTTCACTCCCTCTACCCTGTCTCTCTCTCTCTCTCAAACCCTAGCGCCGCTGCTGGAATTCATCACCGTCGGAGAAGAAAAGCTTCGATGTATTGACTTCATCGTCGTACTCGCGCCGACCGCGGATTTCTTCACCTCCGCTGCTACTGTAGATGCCTTTCATCACCGAGTTAGGGCACGGAAGATCTAGACAGGCGGTTTCCTTCATTTCATCGTCTAGTTCATCGAGTTCATCCTTTTGGTAAATTACATTTATTTTTGCTGCCTAGCTTGATCTCTTCAATCCACAATAATTCTTCAAAGTGCTATTTTTCTTCAACTTTCCAATTCTTCAGCACTTCTCTTTGTCCAGTCTTGATTATTTCATCTAAGTTATGTTTTACTACAAGATTCCTCAATTGTGCAAATTGACTCAATCTGTACAACTCTAGAACCTAAGTCAAGAATACTTAGTGAATTTCTTCAAGACAATAATGGTTAATTTCTTCACCTGGATTTACTTTTAAAAAAATAAGAATGCATGTGACCATCCCCATTTTCCTCGCAGTTATAGTCTATTCACAGGTACAAATATCTTCCAACGAATCACTTGGTTCTCTTCAAATTAATTCATTTGCAGCATTGCTTGAGGAAGTCCTTCAAACTTTTTTAGAATCATCAAAAGTTTGAAAACATCAACTGAAGGAAATGGCTGATGGTAAAAGGCCTTAGAAGTGAGGAAAGAGAAAGGAAGAACACACTGCTTTAGAGATCCCTAATGGCATATATGCAGACTATTGCACACTTAATGATAGAACTCATGAGAAGGAGACAAAAGAGCAGCGCAAAACACGCATGCAGAAAATCATGTGCCGATGGGCTTATGAGTGGAGAGACTACAGATACGTCACTCCCAAGTACATGAAGGAATTCGTTGTCAAGCATCCTTTCAATAGACCTCCTCTTGCTCCTGGACAAGAAGCTGGTCCCACAAGCATCAGGAGAGGTGAAGAATTCCCAAAGGAATGGGCTAGGCACCAGGGGCCAAACTGCAAAAGCAAGCCTAAAAGGCCGTTGAAGAATTCAATAGGGCTGCAAAGGCTTCAAATGAAGCGGGTGGCAGTGCCAGTGCTCCCAAATAGGCTATGTAGAAGAAGCCTGCTCAGAAGCCAAAGCCCTCAGCACCTAAACCGTCAGCTCCAAAGGCTTCAGCACCTATTGCCTCAACTGCGGCAAAGTCATCAGCTCCTCCTATTGTAAGTTCCTCAGTGGCAGTAGGAAAAGCCTCAACACCAGTTGTGCTTGCATCATGTTAGTGCCCAACAGGCATTTCAATTGCCTCAGAAGCTGCACCAAGTGCCTCAGCAAGTGGGCATACATCAACCAATGCCCCCAAGCTGAAGATGAAGGCCACAGCTGGCCGTGGAACAAGACTCGGCCCGAAGAGCAAGGCCATAGTGCCACAGGCTGACGAAAATGATTTGGATGATGAAGATGAACTAGCTGAGATCCTCAGAAGGAAAGTTGAGCAGGAAGACACTGCCAAGAATTCTTGAGTACCACTGTTGCTAGATCCAAAGAATATTCTGGACTTCATAGATATTTGGTGCAATAAGCCAGATACACTGATTGATGATCTTGACTTACCTCCCGGTCCTAGTCATGTGCTAATGGCATTCATCTTGAATGAGAAGCACAAGATCGCTCAAGCAAAGCTTGTGAGGAAGCAACAGCTTCAGAAGCAAAAAAAGATGAAGACCAAGATGCTCACCATATCCCCTCAGCAGCTCGTCGCTATGCAAGCTGAGATACAACAGCTCTTTGAAGAGTATGAATGCCAAGCCAATCACTGTTGTGGTGTGCGTGACAGGTTCATTGCATAAACCAAGCAGGTGGTTGACGACTACAAGAAGAGAGAGGCTGCTAAACATGGTCAAGCTCCTCTAGAAATTTCTTCAGCACAACCAGAAATTCCTTAGGCTAGTGCATCTGCATCATAGCCTGAAGAACTTGCAAGGGCAACAAAAACTGTTGTGATATGGGGCGCCTCGGAAACGATCTTTCACGGTGCCAAAGAACTCACAAAGAGCAGCAACAAACTCACTCAAAACTTGTTTCACCAAACTTTGTTCTCTCAAGAGGTAAGAACAAGAGGAAACACTCTCAGATAAATTGCAGCAGATAACTAGTTTGGTTTACAAGGAAGCAACCCAAACCATGAGACTTGTGAACCTATGAAGAATCACAAGAGGGAACCACAAGGATCCTATATGAATTGAGGACAGGCCCTCCAATCCACACACACGAGCTAACACTCAACGATACTAGTGCTCTCAGCACAACACAACCTCACCGGCTGTCTACAAACATAAACTCAGAAATCTCATCCCCCCTTCACATGGAACAGCTGGGGAGTACTTATACTAGAAGCACCTACTAGTTAGGTGTGAAAACAACTCAAAATGAAGGGTAAATTTGTGAGGTCCAAGCTGTAGCAGGAGCAAACTCGTTGAGCCTCGCGCTGTAATTACTTCCTGGACAGCTTGCATAGGAACTTGCACAACTTTTGACTCAGGACCTCAAATGATGCACCACTTTTTTGAATGAAAGCTGACTTCAAAGACCATCTTTTCCAGCCTCTAAAACATGCTAGACCCTTCTAGAATTAATTAGGTTTAGGTGGGAAGTTGCAGCTGGAAAACTAATGTGGCATTTCCTCCAAAATAGGCATCGAAAGCTTCCCAACTAAGATAACGGTTTTTCCCTTGTCTTCCTTCGGCTGCTCTAATGGTTTAACATTTGTGCTCGCATGAACATCACTCTTAGATGCCTTGGTCATGATCTGGTCCACATCATGTTGTGCCTAAAGAAAGTGCGAGGGCGACTATATCAGTCGCGCCTAAAGTAATTGCTCCAACTTCATACTCAGCTGCGGTACAATCAAGTTCTTCAATTGTGAAGAAAATCACACTTCCTTCTGCATTAGAAGCGACAAAGACCAAGGCTGCTGAGAGAGAAGCTATGAAGAGAAAAGCTTCAGCCCCTCCTACCACTGAATCAGTGAAGAAATTGAGGAGGGAACCATTGTCTTCAGTTGTGCCAATTGATGCAACACCATTGGCCCCAGCGCCCCTACCGAAATGTTGAAATTTTTCAGATTGTGCCTTTTGGAGAAGATTATGTAGTTCCATCTGATGATGAAGACAAACATTCTGCTGCTACCACAGAGCTTATGGATGAAGAAATCGAGGTTGAAGCAAATGCTCCTCCTCACATGGTGTCATCGCCTCCCCCCCGAATTGACTGCTGAAAGGGCCGGAGATGAAGAGAATGAAGAGGACGTGGATATTGATGGCACCACAATGCCAGTAATCCATGATGATTTTTGGGATGTAGCCCATCCAAATTCACCCATCACCACGCCCCTGACACAAGTTCCTCAGTTGCCTACTAGGACTGAAGAAATTCATGCTGGTTCTAAAGAGTGTCCACCTCCTCTTCAAACCATTGCTGAAGAAATACCAGCTGCATCAGCTGAAGAAATAGAGCAGCTAGAGCTCACTATTGAAGTTGCACAACTTTATCTTCAACGTGAAGTCTCGGTCCCTTGAACTGACATGGACATTGTTCCATTTGCAAATGCTGAAGAAATTGTTAAGTCTGATGCCATCACTGATAAGAATGACTCCAATGGCTCTCCTAGGCCGATCTTTGTTGTGAAGCCAAAGAAGATAAATCTTAAACCTGTGCCTTCAATGCCCAAGGTAGGCAAAAGTGTCAGGAGACCCAGGTTTGACAATGCAACTTTCTTTGCAGAGAAAAATTCATTTGTTAGCGAATCGCCATATGACTTAGCCAAGAAAAGGCGTCAATGTTTCTGGGCAAAGACGCAGATGAATTTCTATTCCTCTCTGCTATTTGGTAAGGACAAAGTCTTCCCAGATCGCCATATTCCTCATGTGGAGATGGAGTCTCTACCATGCTTCGGGCTAGTGTTGGCTATTCTTCATGATGCCGAACTGCACAGTTTTTGCTCTGACGTTTGCGACTGGAACGAAGAGATTATTCTTCAATTTTATGCCACACTGCATTTATCAGGTGAAGTTGAAGACATTCAATCCTAGGCTCTAGACTGGATGAGTGAAAATACACACTACAAAGCTCCAGCTGATGAATTGATCCAAGCTCTCCCAGTTGATCTACCTCAGGCGGATGCAACATGCATATATGAAGAACCTGAGCTGCCGAACCACTTAATGCAAGTACTGATGAACCCGATTGATGAAGGAGATGCTCCACGCACCACTTTCCTTGTGAGGGATTTGCTCTATGTGCCTTGGACTGTCTATCGTATTCTGGCCAACACCCTTAGTCCTATCAAAGGCCACAATTCTGACACTGAAGTAGTTATGGGAATCATGAAGAATTTGATATTCAACATCATCCATGGTATTCCCATTAATATCCATGACTTCTTCATGAGTTTGGCCACAGTTGCTCAATCCCCATTTGACTTGAAGCCCTATGCTCCATGGATCATGAGATTCCTCAGATCCCAAACTTTAATCAACTACAGGGCATATGGTCAAAATCATCTCAGTTTCTTGCCGCCAGTTGAAATTCTTCATAGTATAATTTCCTCAGTTCCTAGCAAGACCAAGGTTGTTATTGATGAAGGTACTCGACCTCTTGATGGGCAATTTCATCAACCATCTTCTCAGTCCACAGGCGATGACTTTGCAAGCCAAGACACTAATTCAAATGCTTCAGAGCAAATTCCTCAGAATGAAGCACCTCGTGTGATGACTGGCCAAGAGCTTCTCATCGATCTACATCAAAAGGTTAACAGCAATCATGACTGGGTTAAGCGTCAGCTTGCTATGATACTTGCCAACATGACAGTGACGCAGAACTCCGTGAGCAAAAACCATTACTATGCTCATGAGATATTTGACCGTAGCTGGGCCATCCTTTCTCATCTGAAGATAGCTGATGAACTTGAAGAAATGGAATTCCAAAAAAACTTCGATTCGTCGTATTTGCCCAAGAAGTTCAAGAAGGTCCAAGTTCCTCTGCTTGTCCCAAGCTCTATGCCTCCATCGCGCTCAACTGATGAAAATGGGAACATTTACGACACTGTTACCGGCCCCTCTGCTTCACGTGACACCGACACCGACGCTGGCGCTCCTCCACCCTCTTCGAGATGATATTCTTCAGGGGCACTAGTTCTCAGTTTCGTATCCTTTTGGTCATTTGATGACAAAGGGGGAGAAATGTGAGTTAGTCTTCGAGCAGCTCTATCTTACATTGGGCTGTTTTTGGTTAAGTTGCAACTATTGGTTCTTCTGGCAGTTTCTATGATGAGTTGTAACTTAAGTAATGTTGGTGGTTTGATGCTTTTGAACACTTTATCTGCATGTTTTATTCCTCAATGCTATATATGTGCATTCATGTCGTATTTCGTCAGACGCCAATTTTCATCATGCATTCAATTTCTTCATATCATACGATCAATGCATGATTGGATTTCAAGATATAGTGGGAGATCTCCATAATTTTGACATGCCATGTGCATTTGCAATCCTAAGCAAATTCATCATATGCACATCTTCAGGGGGAGTTCCTCTATATCATGTAATCAAATTCTTCATACTCTGTTCTTACACTTCCTATTATTTATCCCCGTTGAAAACTTAACCAATTTGTCATCAATCACCAAAAAGTGGGAGATTGTAAGTGCATCTAGTGCCCCTTAATTAGTGGTTTTGGAGTATCGAAGACAGATGGGTTGAGATACTAATGTATTTGTGAGTGTACACAGGAGTTATAGTCCGTGAAGATTTGGTTTAACCGACAAAACACGACCCCTAAAATCCAATTCTTCAAGTGAAGAATTTGGTGCGACCTTTGAAGAAATTGAAGTGAAGAATTGGAAGATTGAGTACTTTTGTTTTTGTAGTTTCTTTCTTCTTATTTGAGTCAAAGGAAACACCATACTGTTAAAGGGGGTCTAGGTGATACATAAATCATATTTTCGAAGTGATGCTCAAAACCTATACAAAACCTACTTCTTCGAGTGAAGACTTTGGAAATCCCCGGCAGTGTTGAAGAATTTGTTCGCAACAGAGACACAATTCTTCTGGGCCCTGACAAATTTGGCCTGACTGAGGAGTTAAGATTTTGCCAGTGCGATCTACCTACCGTGAGGAAATTGAGTGCCCCGGCGAATTTGAGAATCCAAATTTCCGACCATTGCTGCGCTGAGTGCCAGCTGTCGAGTGGATACTTATCCTGACAACGGTCATGTCTGAAGGGGCATTTATGACAATTCATGTCGGGTTGCCCTCGCTATAAATAGCCCCCCCCCCCCCCCCTCCCAATGACTGGTTGGTTGGCTTGCTCTAGAGAGAAATTGCCACTTCTCATTTGAGAGCAACCCTTCCTATGACGACTTTGTGAGAAACCTAAGTGAGGATAAACCCAACCAGAGCCAAAGTGATTGAGCATCACCGAAGAGTTTGATCTGTGTGATCTGACGCCTGTTACCTTTGAAGAGTGTCATTCTTCCAGACGGTTAGGGGTCATGTTTTGAGCATCCAAGAGTAATTGTGGAGTGCCAGTGAACAAGTCTGTGAAGGTTTTGGAAGTCTACCTTGAAAACTTACCATGAGTGATTGGCGAGGTCTGTTCTGACTTTAGCTCAAGAGGAATACGGTGAAAACTAAGTGTCTTCGGAGTTCAATCTTAACTGCCTCAACCAGACATACAGTTGATACAGCAACTGGAACCGATCTACCCAATCATCGTGTCTTCACCGAGCTAACTTGGTTTCAAATTTCTCAAAGTTATTCCGCTGCTGAAGAATCTGTGATCTACATTCTAAATAATTTGGACTGAAGACTTTCATCATGTTGTTTTTCATTTCATCAGTCCATCTTCTGTATGCCTGAATGCTTGTATGATTGCATGTTCTTCACTTGCATCTATCTTGTATGCATGCTTTATGTTTGTGTGATGAATTAGTCTCCCTCCTTTTTCTATTTCTTCACTCCGATCTTCATCAAATTCATCAAAGTTTGACGAATTTCTAAAAATTTCTCATTACCAGAAAAATTCCCAGAAAGCCACCATTCCCAGAAATCCTAACACGTAACCGATGAATATTTTTATTCCTAGTACATGAATTTTTTTAAATAAATATTTTTTTATTCCTAGTACATGAACATTTTTTCAAAAACATTTGTTTGTAAACAAATGTGTCAACATTTAAAAAATATGTGGACTTGTTTTAACTAATTTAGTGATGGCAAGATCATTCTTTTAAATACATGATATTTAAATAAGTATGCGTTATTTATTGGGATAATTGGTTTTATACCCTTAGTTGTGTCCCCCTTGTCAGGATTGCCCCTAGTTTCTGAAAACACGTGGTCTTGCCCAACCCACTTTGGCGTCTTGTGCTTTTGCCGTTTGACCGTTTGACTGTCACTTTGAAAACTTCATAACTAATTCATACTAAATCAGAAAAATGCAAATAAGATAATAAAATGTTCGGAAAAACATCACATGTATGTCAATGTCACTTGCATTCATGACAAAAGTGTTGGTAAATGCCCATCCGAGTTTTCGCTCTTATGATACCACCATGAACAGTAAAATCTAACAAAATTCAAAAATTCAAAAAAAGTTGGTGGCAAAGAATGACAAATGTTTTAAGTGCTTGCCAAGTTTCATCAAAAAAAAATTGCCACGACTTCCACGAATGTCATTCCCTGATGAAACTTGGCAAGCACTTAAAACATTTGTCATTCTTTGCCACCAACCTTTTTTTGAATTTTTTTAGATTTTTCTGTTCATGGTGGTATCATAAGAGCTAAAACTCGGAATGGACACTTACCAACACTTTTGTCATGAATGCAAGTGACATTAGCATACATGTGATGTTTTTCCGAACATTTTGGTATCCTATTTGCATTTTTTTTATTTAGTATGAATTAGTTATGAAGTTTTCAAAGTAACGGTCAAAGGGCAAAAGCACAAGACGCCAAAGTGGGTTGGGCAAGACCACGTGCTTTCAGAAACTAGGGGCAATCCTGACGAGGGGGACACAACTAAGGGTATAAAACAAATTATCCCTTATTTATTTGAAAGCATGAAAATTATAATTAGTGATATATGTATTATATACATACATACAAATAAAATGTTCTTACTAGGCCACACAGGTGGCGGCCCATCATTTAAGGGGGCCTTCAGCAATTTAATCTGCTACTCTATGTCGAGCCCTCAAAACTGTCGGAGCGGGGGATGCTTTTGTTCACGTAGTCTACTTCATACGTGTTTATGCTTTATGCTTGTTTTTATTCTTGTTGGTACTTGCTTTCTCCACTTGTTCCTCATTCATGCATTCTTGTTAGCGAACTCAGTTTAAATTTGAGAATCTCCTATTCACACCCCCCCCCCCCCCCCTCCCCCCCTCCTCCTCCAGTCGATACATCTCGATCTTTCAAAAAATTAGGAAACTTGAAGATTACAAAGACATGGGGAAGGATATAAGAAATTATGTTTGAAAGGAAATTAGGAAAACTCGGGGGGAAACAATATTGATTGTATGTACCTCTTTTTTACTGTTCTACATTTTAACTTGCATTTTTGTAACTCCCCTTATTTTAACCTAATGCAAACTAATTATTTTTTTATTAGTATTACTAGATTTTAATATAGAGTATTTGTTTATGGGAAATATTTCTAAAGTTTCTATATTTCATAATTATTTGTAATATATTTGGAAATAAACACAAACTTGCTTCTTTAATTATCTGCTTTTTTTCAAAATTCTTGATATCTATACCTTTAAAAAATTACCAGTGCCGAAGAAAATGTTGACCGTGTAGGCATTGTAAGAACCATTATACTGTGGCAATTTTATGTGGGGCATGGGGCCAATCTATTTGTTATCGACAATGAAGGATCTAGAACTTTTGGAATTGATTCAGGGACTGAACTTAGACTGTAATAACAAAACAAAAAAAATCTCTTTTACCCCTTGATTTATCTTTTGTTAGATTTTTCAGCTTTTGTCAAACCCTTGATCTGGAGTGAAGTTGAAGTTGAGAGTACGTCTAGTCTTATTTTTTGTGCTATTTTTATGTGATCTGGAATATGTTCATCTCACAGGGTAATGCGTATTCTGTTGATCTTTTTTCTAGATACACATGTTGACTTCCAATAACATGCATGGTAGGTAGTATCCTTCTTCTTCAGATCTACTAATTATATATGTAGATTGCAGCTGTTAATCTGACCCAAGGGGAAGCACACGCACCAGCCACATCTGACTCCAAAGAACGATCAATCATACATATAGCTCATATAATATATATACTCAAATCTCCAGGGGGGGGGGGGGGGGGGGGTGGGGGGGGGGGGGGAAGGATATTTGGGCAATATCATAACTTTTAATATATGAGACAAAAAAATATACATACATGTTACAAAAAGGTCGAAAAAATCCCCCAACTTAACATCAGAATTCAGAATGCAGACGAATAAATGGCAGACAAATCAAGCTACGTACACGCGCAATCCCATGCAGCTTGATGGCATTGCCATATGTAGCCTAGCTGAGATCGACGGCAGTACGTGCGAGGTACTCGCGAGCTAAGAAAATGCCTAGCTTGATCAGGTGATTAATTAATAGCCGAACTGCTGGTTGCTGGTGAAGGTCATGCCGAACCCCCACCACGCCGGCACGAGGTTGTACATGTAGAGCGTCTGGCCACTGGTGGACGTGACGGAGAAGGAGAGCCCCTGCCCGACCAGCGGCGCGTTGCACTGCCAGTTTGCTCCCCAGTTCCGGCTCAGCTGGATCCAGTCCGTCCTCTCCCCCTTGAGCGACACCGACCGGACCGACCCCGGCCCGCCCACGTTGGTGACCAGCACCAGCTCGAAGTTGTTGAATCCTCCAATGGTGAACCTGATCCCCCCCATCTTCGAGCACCTCACCCTGCACCACCGTCACCGTACCACATGTTCATAAGTACATTATACCACAATGCAAGGAAGAAGAAGATGTTACGTAGGTACACTCTTCACTTACTGCTGGTAGAGGACGGGGACGATGCCGGCGCGGTAGATGGCGAGCGTCTCCCAGGCGGGTTGGGACATGTCGAAATGGGGGCGCGGTGGGTTGCACCAGCCGCCGTTGTCGCTGGCGAGAGCCCAGTTGGGAGGGCACAAGTTGGTGGCGGTCACGGTGATGGACGTGCCGGGCTTGCACATCTTCGACTTGCTGGTGTCGCAGGTGATGAGGTAGCACTGCCCGCACGACGCGCCGTCGTTGAACAGCGCCGTGCTCAGAGCCGCCGTGTTGATTCCGTACCCAGCATTGTACAGGTTCCCGTACCCGCACGCGCCGCCCATTGTCCCGGAGCCGTCGGCTCCGCCGTAGAACGTGGCCGTTCCTTGCCTCCACCACGCCTGGGCCGCCGGCAGGAGGCAGCCTGCCGCCGCTAGGACGACGAACAGTGCCAACATGGATCTGGCCATCTCAGCTGAGATGAGATGGGCAGCGAACAGTAGTAGAGCTACAAGAGATGGGGATGGAGGGACAGGCAGAATCAATGGTGTAAAACTTGGTGGGTTTGCAGAGAATGTGGAGTGGCTTATATAAGAGGCGCGGGGAAGGAGAATTTGTCAGGGAATGACAGAGAACATGCCATCAATCGATCGACATCCCAGTGCATGCTAGTCTGCTAGCGAAGCTCACATGCAATATGATGCCAACAAGGAATTGCGCGTTAATTAAATTGGACGACTTATTGGTGCATGCATGCGCATGCAACATGGCATGGCATTTTGTACGTCTCTCCTGATGATCAAGTGGGAGGATAATACATACCATGCATGTTCCGTAATCCGTAGCTCCGTACTCGCCGGCTTGAGATGGCATACGCCGTTAAACTAGAGTATTTTGGAATGAACTCGCATGGCTTAAATTATGGTCGTCTCTCTCGTATATATGTGGAATTGATTAGCAGCAGATTCTTGGAGCGGAGGGAACTGGGAGCCACATGAGGCCATGAGGGCTAGCGCTGTCAGCACATGGACGATGGCCCTGGAGGTGGATAAACTAGACGAAGTACGTGCTTATCATCTCACCGCGTACGTACGTTGGTTGGTAGATGCCTAATCATTCTCAATCTGGCTGAAAGAGTCAGCGGTTTAGTGCCTGGACTTGGCCTAGTTGACGGCATTGTTTAGAGGAAATTAAAGGGGTCACCAAGTCGTTCACACTACACAGACAATCAGATGGAGTGACAAAAGCAGAGGAAATTGTTTGCTTTGACGTAGATTGGTACTGTCATTCCATTGCAGCAGCTGGTGGTTATGCTTCCATGGCCCAATCAAGTGCAGTTAAGCGTTGCGGGGTTGCGGCCTCTAATGTACTGTACTGTATTGGTACGGTACCAGCACAACCCTCTCTCTTGTTGTTGTTGTTGCTGCTGTCGTTTTGACAGAGTTTGGTACCATTCCTGGTGGTTATGCTTCTATGGTCCAATCAAGTGCAGTTAAGCGTTGCGGGGTTGTGGCCTCTAGTGTACTGTACTGACCTTGTACCGTTGTACGGTACCAGCACGGCCCCTCTTTCAGTTCGTCATCGTCATCGTTGTTGTTGTTGTTGAGTACACCGGACTGATCAACATGGACCAGTCCAAAGTGCGCTCGGTTGAGCTAGACAAGCGGCATCGTGTAGAAGAGGACCAATAACTTTACCAATAATTTTAACAAAAAGAGATGTTGCTGTTGTCGAGGTTCTTAACAAAGGGTATGGACCAAGATCATTTTTAGAAGAACTTTGTAGAGAAATTCCCAGTAATTATGGCGGAGCATAATTGACACCTAGCTAACTACTTTGGAATTACTCTGTCAGATCAGTAGACACTGTAAGTTGGCTGCTAATGATTTTTTCACTATCAGGTCTTTCTATCAGAACATAATAATGAAGAGGTAAACTTCACTGGAAGATTAAGCTCCCTTTAAACATTAAAATCTTTTCTGGTTGATCTTGCGAAACAATTTTGTGTGTGCGTGCGTGTGTGTGTGTGTGGGGGGGGGGGGGGCGGGGATGAGACGATTAGGCATCTTTTCCTACAACGCCAAATTGCTAAACTGATCTGCAACATTCTTCAATTACAACGCCAAATTGCTAAACTGATCTGCAACATTCTTCAATTTGCATTTGGTTTTAGAGATGTATGTGGTACTATGCATGATCTAATTCAGCCCTGGTTATCATGATCTACTCCAGTGTTCTGTACTATTTGGAAAGTCGTAAATGAAGCCTATTTTGACAATAAGAGCAGCTCCAACGGGGTGACCCATTCCATACGCCCCCGTCCGTTTGGGTCGCCGCGCACAAAAACGCCGGCCCAACGCGCCGACCCATTCCCAAAATCCGTCCGCATCGCGTCCGCGCGGATTCATTTCCGGCCCAAAATTGCGCCTGAAATGCGTCGGCGTGGACGCGCCGCGCGTCCCCTCGATGTCCGCTGCGGTCCCACTTGTCGGCCGCCCAACCACCACCCGCTGTCTAATTTATGACGACCACCGACACCGGGCCCACTAGTCAGCCAGTGGAAGCGTCCTTTTTTAACCTACGCGTGCGGGGGGGCGGCCTCATCCACTTCCGTCCACATCTGGCCCCCCATCACCCTTTTCGTGCTTCCTCGCCGGCGACAAGCCAAACCCTAGCCATGGGGCTCTTCGACAGCAGCAAGGGCAAGGGCAAAGGCACCCCCGGCGCCTCATCTTCTCGTGTTCCCCCTCCCCCTCTTCCTCCGCCGCCGGCGCGTGCCCGCCCAGGTCGGCAGCGCCTGCACATCCCGGTGCATCAAGCGCGGTGGCACTGGGAGTTCAGGCAGCCGCTGCCCTACCCGAATGTCACGCTGCGAGCAGGCGTCAACTCTTTTTTTATGTTTTTATGAATGTTTAATTAAGTTTAAGTGGACTATGGCCGGCGGTTGACCGGCCAGTTATTGTAAATTAAAGTTGGTTTTCTGTGCCACATGTATTTGTTTTTTTTATTCGCGCGCAAATTTGGGTCCGCCTTCCGTTGGGCGGTCAAGCAGACCCATATGAAAAAACGGGCGTGGACGTCCGCCTGGCCGACCCAAACGGACGAAAAACGGACAAAGCGCGCGTCCGTTTGGGTCGCCCCGTTGGAGTTGCTTACTGGCCGATTTACATTTGTTTCTTTAGTTGACTATTGGCTAAATGCTTGGTCAACTCTGCAGGAAAAATAGAAAAAATGTGAGGCCTAAGATGGGGAGTAAGACTGTGCGAACAAGTAGTAAGTGAAGTCTTCAATTCTGCTCAAGGATGGAGACCTGTCATTTGTCGGATAGTTTGATTGTGTGCGTCTTAGCTATGTAGAGATCAGGTGTCGCTTATCATACTTGTATCCGCTTGATGCTACATTTGCAGATAACAAAAGCGCCCTTTATCGGGTTCAGCTGAACTAATGATCGTAGATATTGTGTTTCTTTCTTCCTTAAGCATAATCATCTTTGATAATTTTCTATATTCTGTGCATGATCCCAGTATTCACACAGTCGCCAGTGGTTATGTTGATAAACTGTGTGATATTTGCGCTAAATGTTTTCCGCACCGCGGAACCTGGAACTGCCTCTTTTTAGGCCTTTTATTTCCCTTCTCTTATTTTAGTTGTAAGGGGCTCGATTGGTGTGTATTAATGGAAATCAGAGGGAGGCCCCTCCTTTCTGTTTCTTGAACATATGGTCCCTCTTTTCACACACACACACACACACAATAAACCGAAAGAGATCACCTCCTGCATATTTCTTGGCTTCATTGGTTAAAAGGATTTGTCGTACACAATTTGTAAGATAGAATCCTTGGGGATTTTCAGTTTGGGTTATTCGATTTGTAGGATTGGATACTATAGACTTGCTTTTCGAAGGACTCATTTGCACTACATTTTTACAGGAAATTTTAATCCTCTTAAATCTCTCTTGCGCTATATGGGACGAACCATTCAAGGTTTCCTCCATACCGGTTTCAGGAAGGTTGAAACTTGGCTTCACAGAAAGATGGGTTGAGATTGTTATGAGCATGGTAACATCAGAAAAATTCTCAGTCTTGTTTCAAGATGGCAATATTCTCCGTGGGGACGGGTACCCGCGGGGATTTATCTGTCATGGAGCGGGGAGGGGGAAAATTAGCCCCATGGGTATTGTCTGGTGGATACCCGTTAGTCTCGCGGGGCGGGGATGGGTATAAAATTTCCCCCGTGGGGACTCCATGGATACCCGAAAACTATGTCATGCGTACTACAAATGCAGAATATATAGATTAATACCTATATATTTCACACAATTATTTTTCTCTATCTCTCCCAACAACCATGTCTTCTCCAATCTCACCTATCCCAGTCAGCTTTGAAATCCCCAAGAATACCCGACGGGTACCGGGTATCCGATATTAACAGGGATGGGGGGCGTTTTGTCCCCGCGAAACTTCACGGGGATAGCGGTGACACGTCTTCGTCGTATCTACTTTTCCTAACGCTTTTCCTCTTGTTTTGAACTCTAATTTGCATGATTTGAATGAAACTAACCCGGACTGACGCTGTTTTCAGCAGAACTACCATGGTATTGTTTTTTGTGCAGAAATAAAAGTTCTTGGATTGGAACGAAACTTTGAGAGGATTTTTTATATAATAAAAGAGAATTACTGGAGCCAAGAACCACCGAAGGGGGGGCCCTGGGTTGTCCCCACCTGGTGGCCCCGCTGACCCTATCTCCGACGCTATAAATTCACATTTTCGGAGAAAATTTTGGGGAGAAAGAATTATCGCGTTTCACGAGACGGAGCCGCCGCCACCTGCTGTTCTTCATCGGGAGGACAGATCTGGAGTCCGTTTGGGGCTCCGAAGAGGGGGATCTTCGATCTTCGTCATCACCAACCCTTCTCCATTGCTAATTCCATGATGCTCCCCACCGGAATTGAGTAATTCCTTCGTAGGCTCGCTGGTCGGTGAGGAGTTGGATGAGATTCATCATGTAATCGAGTTAGTTTTGTTAGGACTTGATCCCTAGTGTCCATTATGTTCTGAGATTGATGTTGCTATGACTTTGCCATGCTTAATGCTTGTCACTTTGGGCCTGGGTGCCATGATTTCTGATCTGAACCGTTTATGTTATCACCATTATATCTATGTTCTAGATCCGATCTTGCAAGTTATAGTCACCTATTATGTGTTATGATCCGTAAACCCCGGAGTGACAGAAGTCGGGATACTTTCCGGTGATGACCGTAATTTGAGGAGTTCATATATTCACTATGTGTTAATGCTTTGTTTCGGTTCTCTATTAAAAGGAGGCCTTAATATCCCTTAGTTTCCATATGGACCCCGCTGCCACGGGAGGGTAGGACAAAAGATGTCATGCAAGTTCTTTTCATAAGCATGTATGACTATTTACGGAATACATGCCTACATTATATTTATGAACTGGAGCTAGTGCCGTATAGGCATAGGTTATGACTGTTATATGATGAATATCATCCAACGAATTCACTCATCCAATGCCTACGAATTTCTCTTATATTGTTTTTGCTAAGTTACTACTGCTACTGTTATTGTTACACTTGCTATAAAATCATTACTATCATTGTTACCGTTACTGTTACTATCACTACTGCTATCAAAACTATCATATACTACTTTGCTACTGATCACTTTGCTACAGATAATTAATCTCCAGGTGTGGTTGAATTGACAACTCAGCTGCTAATACTTGCAAATATTCTTTGGCTCCCCTTGTGTCGAATCAATAAATTTGGTTTGAATACTCTACCCTCGAAAACTGTTGCGATCCCCTATACTTGTGGGTTATCAAGACCTTTTTCTGGCGCCGTTGCCGGGGAGCATAGCTATATTTGTTGAGTCACTTGGGATTATTATCAATTTATCACTATGAAGAATCTGAAGGATACCAAGACTAAGATTTTTCCCTCTAATACGAGGGAAGGTAAGGAACTGCCATCTAGCTCTGCACTTGATTCACCTTCTGTTATGAGTAGACTTGCAACACCACCACATGCTGTTAATCCTGATATGTCGCAAGTTATTGATGATGCTACTTCTATGAATACTACTTATGATGATGCTAGTACCTTGCTTGATGATGGTGTACCACTAGGTGATTTTCTTGATGAACAAATTGCTAGAGTTAGAGAGAAAGAAATTATTGAAACTGATGAGATCACGGAAACTGATGAAGTACTTGAAACTGAAAATTTAGAAACACCTGTTAGACCTAGTTCTCCTAGACCTGAATTGCCTGAGATATCCGAGGGTTATGTTACAGATGGAGAGTTAACTAGGGATATTCTTGCTTGTAAGGATAGAGATTATCTGAAAAAATTATTATGCAAGTATAAAGAAAAGACTTTGAATGCTAAAATGAAATGTGATCCTCAGTTTGCAACTTCACCTATCTTTGTTGATGATAAGGACTATGAATTCTCTGTCGACCCAGAGTTAATTACTTTGGTTGAATATGATCCTTTCCATGGTTATGAAACTAAAACTGTTGTGGCACACCTTACCAAATTAAATGATGTAGCCACCCTGTTTGCTCATGAGGATAAAATTCGCTATTACTATATCCTCAAGTTATTTCCGTTCTCATTAAAGGGTGATGCTAAGATATGGTACAATACTCTTGCTCCTGGTTGTGTGCGTAGTCCCCAGGATATGATTTATTACTTCTCTGAAAAATATTTTCATGCTCATAAGAAACAAGCTGCCTTACAGGAAATATTTAACTTTGTGCAAATTGAAGAAGAGAGTCTCCCACAAGCTTGGGGGAGGCTTCTCCAATTGCTAAATGCTTTGCCTGGTCATCCTGTTAAGAAAAATGAAATACTTGATATCTTCTATAATGGACTAACCGATGCTTCTAGGGACTTCCTAGATAGTTGTGATGGTTGTGTTTTTAGGTAACGAACTGTTGAACAAGCTGAGGAATTACTGAATAATATATTGAAAAATTATGATGATTGAACTCTTCCTGAACCACCGCATAAACCCACTCCAAAGAAAAGGGGTATTTTATATCTCAGTCCTGAAGATATGCAAGAGGCAAAGAAATCCATGAAGGAAAAAGATTGTCGTGGGAAACCACGGCCACCTATGGGACCAAGAGGCCCCTTGCTGGTTCGGCAGGGGGGCGTCGCGTTGCACAAAGAGCAGACGAGTGTGTGGCAGCACGGCAGAGATCACACAGGCATTTTTACCCAGGTTCGGGCCGCCGTGAGGCGTAAAACCCTACTCCTGCTTTGGTGGATTGATGGTGGAAAGGTGGTGGTGGAGCGTAGTACACTTGCCCGGCAAGGGTTGCCTCAGGGCGGCAGTGGCTACGCGCGTATGGGGGTCTGAGTTATCCAACCTTCTAACCCTCTCTACGGTTGCCATGGGCCTCCTTTTATAGATTAAGGGGTCACCACAATGGCAAAACAGTCATTATGCACTGATGAGATAGCAAACAGCGCTATGATACCTAACTCTGCGGGCTGACGGGGCGCATTCAATGCACCGCTCAACGTCACATCGTTAGTTGCCTGGCAAGGCTTGTCGGGCTATCTCGCCAGCTCCATGTCTGCTTGCTTGGCACGTCGCAGGACGGGTGTCATCTGCAGGTGTTTCCTGTAGGGAGAGGCTGCCATGTGGTGAATGGCTGCCACTTAGTCACTCCGCGGTTCGACACCGCATTGATCAACGACATGGGTTGTGGTGGAGTAGTTGGTGAGGTGGTTTTGCCTTCGTGCGCCCCGGCAGGCCCTGCCGGGACATCTTGGATGTCGTCTTCTGGGGGTGGCCTCGCCCCTTGCCGAGCTCGCCTGCCCGGCAAAGGAGGCCCTTCTCCTGATGGTGCCTTGCTTCTTTGGCTTGATCTTGGTCCCTCTGATTTGCATGTTAGTCCTTTGTAGTCCCTTGTATTCTGACTTGGGTTGGTGCTTCAATCTCGTCCCCGTGCCTGTGCAAAGTCTAGGCGACAGACCCAGGGTTTGTTGCACCGACAGAAGCCCCCGGGCCTGCCCCGAACACACTGCCGAGCGTCGTCGAGGTAGGGCCTAATAGGTGCACAGGCGGGGTCGCTGAAGAGGCTGGTCTCTTGAGGTCTTCCTTGCTTCTTCATTAGCCTTGATTTCGGGCCAGTTTTCGGTTTCTCCGCGCGTCGTGTAAGGCCAATGGTGGTGGGGCCGCTCCAGTGATGGCCCGTGAATGACTTTAACACATGGGGGAGAAACTGCCAATTCACTCTTCCCACCACGCCCTTATCCTTAGCCACGTATGCTGCATTCATCGCGCGGGGTAGGTAACGGAGGCGCGTGGCATGGGGGAGCGTCAAGGCGAGGGCCCGATAGTCTTGAGTTGGCGGAGGAGGACGGTGGCCGCCTGTTGAGGGAGAGGCTCCCCTCCCCGATCCGCCTATAAAATGGAGGGGTGAAGGAGGGTGAAGTCACCCACCCTTGCATTCTTCTTCTCCTCCGCTTTCTGCCTCTACCGGTTATGCTGAAGAGGAGAGCCTGGGGCCAGCCCCTGGGCTCTTGGTTGGGGCTAGTGTTGCCAACTGCCGGTGCTGGCGCTCGGGGAGTGAGCCTGGTCCTTGATGTGACGAACCTCTTGGTTCCTTCGAGGCTCGGCCGGGAGGCGGGGCTGGAGACCATTGGTAATCCCAGCACCGCCCCTTCCGGAGGTCTTGGGGCTGATGTTGACGAGAGGCGCGCCTTCCTGCCCGCCAAGGTGGGGAGCGGTGTGCCTCAAGCCCCCTGGCCATCCTGGCCGCTCGCCGTCTCCCCGGGGAAGGCGCTGGGCTGGAGTCTTGGCCTTCCCCCGGAACGGTGTTGATGAAGACGAAGCCAGGGAGAAGGAGAAGACGGGAGGCAGGCCGTCTAGTAGGAGCACGACTGCATCGACGCATTCATCTCATACTGGCGACCTGCTGCCCGTCTTTCTAGCTCTCCCTCCCTTTCCCCGGCGCCGTCTTCACCGTTTTCCCAGGCCGCCGGGGAAAGGCTTGCCCCTCTGGCCCTTCCGCTTCCCCTGGGGGTCTTCTGGCTAGGCCCCGGCGTCCTCCCCTGTCGGTGCCTGTGCTGGAGCCCCCCGCTTGGTCCCGGAAGCGGTGGTCCTGGGGCCGCCAAGGCGCTCCGCACGTCTTCCTCCTTCGTAGCCTCGCCACTCCCGATCCTGTCAGGCTGTGTCCGACAGTTCCTGACGGGGATCGGTGTGGCGTTGTGTCGGCGCGTCGCCCACCCTCTTCTCTTCCCACCGCACTACCTGGGATAAGAGGGACAGGGAGAGGAGTTTACGGAGCACCTATCTTTTTTTCAATCTTAAATCTGCAGGCACTTGCCAAATTTTAATTCAAATAATGTAATCTCTCGAGTCCATGTTTGTGTTCTGTAATGCTTGTACTTGTATCAGCATATTAATGAAAAAGATGAACCTTGCCGGGAACCCGTGCATGTGTACGTCCATGCAGAGGTGAGATGCCTCTTTAGTGTAAATAAATGAGTTTTCCCCGGCAGGCTATCCTGCCGGCACCTTTTCTGTCTGCCAGAGAGTTGTGTCTACCGGGCAACAGGCAAAGGGGCCAGCCCCCCGCCAACTTCTTTTTACCAAAGGCCACTACGACCATCCTGTCCGAAGCAACGTTCGAGTCAGGGATGGGAGCACCTAAGTCTCAAAAGAGTGGCGGGGTTTTCTTATGCACAAGTTATAACTTACAGAACACTAATGGACAGGAGGTAGAACTTATCTGTTTGGCTTGCCGGGGATCGCAGTGCCGGGCAATCTTCTCAACTCCTCGCCAAAGCCAAGTTCACGGCAGGAACCTGCAGCTTCATGCGGATGAGAATGAATGCAGGATGCGATCCTATCTATATGCATATGCAAATGCTCATGAAATGCATATGCAGTGATCTTGGAATGCTCATGCATGCATGCAATCTTGGTCGGGGGCCCCCCACAGCGCTACTTTATTTTCTCTTGCACAGGGTCATCGCCCTAGCTTTGTACAAGGGGTTACATGCAACTGAGGCAAGGCCTGTACAAAAGGGTGGCTGCCGGGCAGGGCCCGACAGCCACGCCTTACGGGTAGAACTTGCGGAGATGCTCAATATTCCATGAGTTTTGCAACTGAATGCCATCTCCGGTCTCCAGACTGACTGCGTCAGGTCTGGTGACTCGTACTACCCGGTAAGGGCCTTCCCACTTCGGTGACAACTTGTTTGTACCCTTGGTGGACTGAACGCACCTAAGGACAAGGTCACCTTCCTCAAAACACCAGGCGTGAACCCTGCGGCTATGATAGCTACGCAGGGCTTGCTGATAGCGTGCAGCATGCATAGCAGCCCAGAGACGGTTCTCCTCGAGTAGCACAGCGTCGTCACACCGGTGCTGATCTTGCGCTACTTCATCGTAGGCAAGCACTCAAGGCGACCCGTAAATGAGTTCCGTGGGGATAACTGCTTCTGCCCCGTAGACCAGGGAGAAGGGAGTCTACCCGGTAGCTCGGTTTGGTGTCGTTCTGAGGGACCAGAGAACTACTGGCAGCTCCTCGATCCACCGCCTGCCGTGCTTCTGCAGCGTATCAAAGGTTCTCGTCTTGAGTCCACGCAGCACTTCAGCGTTCGCCCTCTCAGCTTGCCATTGCTCCGGGGGTGTGCCACAGAGGCAAATGAGATCTTGCATCCGAGGGCATGAACATATTGCATGAAGGCGCGGCTCGTGAACTGGGTGCCGTTGTCAGTAATGATCCTTACCGGAACTCCAAAATGACACACCAATTCTTTCAAGAACCTGGTAGCTGACTGAGCAGTCACCTTTCTCACGGCAGTCACTTCCAGCCACTTTGTAAACTTGTCTATAGCAACGAACAAGAATTCAAAGCCCCCGATTGCTCGGGGGAAGGGGCCGAGAATATCGAGCCCCCAGACCGAAAATGGCCATGATAGAGGGATTGTCTGAAGAGCTTGGGCAGGCAGGTGGGTTTTCTTGGAATAGAACTGACAGGCTTCACAATTGGTGACTAGCTCGACCACATCTTGGAGGGCTGTGGGCCAATAGAATCCTTGCCGGAATGCTTTCCCAACTAGTGCCCTTGATCCAATGTGGGAGCCGCACATGCCTTTGTGTATCTCAGCCAGCAGTTCCTTTCCTTCTTCCCGGCAGACACACTTTAATTTCACACCGTTGGGCCTCCTTCTGTACAGAGTATCATTGACAAACTGATACATACTGGCCCTCCGGGCTACTTTTTCAGCTTCGTCTTGGTTGCCGGGAAGCTCTCCGGTTTGGAGGAAGTGGACAATGTGCCTTGCCCAAGTTGGAGCCATGGGCTCAGCAACAAGGACTAGCGACACCTCCTCTGCTGCAGGAGCACATGCCTCGTTCGTGGGGTCCATGGGCCCGGCTGGAGGGTGTGGTCCGGCAGACTGCGAGGAGTTGTTTTCGGCAGGGTCTCTGCCAGGAGCGGACGGCTCTACCGGGAGAGGCTTACCGGAGTCCAACTTTCTCCTTTTCTGGGCCATTGTTGCTGGGGATACGGAGGGCAGGGTGAGATGGAGAACAAAAGTCCCTGGTTCCACAGGGAGCTTCTGCGCAGCACACTTTGACAGATGATCAGCTATGCTGTTTTTCGCACGGGGTACGTGCTCTGTTTGCAATCCGTCAAAGTGCTCCTCCAATCTCCTCACTTCCTCGACGTATGCCTCCATCAATGGACTTTGGTAATCCTTGTTAACTTGTCTCACCACAAGCTGTGAATCTCCACAAATGATCAGCTTCTTAATTCCCAATTCAGCTGCAATCCTGAGCCCGGCAAGGAGCCCTTCATATTCTGTTGTATTGTTGGTTGCTTCTTCCCGGGCAAAATGCATTTGGACGACGTACCTCAAGTGCTCCATGGAGGGGGCAACAAGAAGCACGCCAGCTCCTGCACCTTGTAGGGAAAAAGCACCATCAAAATACATAATCCATTCTTGGGGCGATTCCTTACCGGGGATAGCTGTCTCCGTCACTTCCTCGTCAGGGGTTGGCGTCCATTCTGCAATAAACTCTGCCAATGCCCTGCTCTGAATAGTTGACGTGCTTTCAAACTTCAAACCAAAACTGGATAACTCCAAAGCCCACTACACTATTCTGCTGGTAGCCTCAGGGTTTCGGAGTATCCGTTGCAACGGGAAACGAGTGAAAACCGTGATCTCATGGGCTTGGAAGTAGTGGCACAGTTTCCTTGAGGCCATGATGAGTCCAAAAATCAACTTTTTCATGCCAGAGTACCTCGATCTAGCCCCCTGTAATAAGGAGCTCATGAAGTACACTGGGCGCTGCACCACTTTCTTCCTTGCCGCGTCCTTGGGGTTGCTCTTGTTGCCGTGCTCATTGCTATCCTAATCCTTCTCTGACTCTGCCGGTCCCTGCTCACTCTCTGCTTCATCCACTTCTCGCTACGCTACCAAAGCTGCACTGACTACCTAGTTGGTTGCCGCTAGGTACAGCAGCAACGGCTCCTGGGGTTTGGGAGCGACCAAGGTAGGCATGGAGGACAAGTAGGCCTTCAACTCTTGCAAAGCCGCATCTGCTTCCGGTGTCCACTTCATGGGTCCGGCCTTCTTCAAAATTTTAAAGAACGGCAAGCCGCGCTCGGCAGACTTGGAGATGAATTTGCTTAGCGCGGCAACGCATCCTGTCAGACGCCTCACATCCTTAACTATCCTTGGTGCTTGGATCTGCTCGATAGCCTTGATCTTGTTGGGATTGGCTTCGATCCCGCGATGGGATACAAAGAACCCAAGCAACTTGCTGGAGGGAACACCAAATACACACTTCTCCGGGTTGAGCTTCAAATTGATTTTGCGCAGATTAGCAAACGTCTCCTCCAAATCTTGAATAAGGGTGGCCCTATCCTTGGTCTTGACCACAATATCATCCATATAGGCTTCTATGTTTCTGTGCAACTGTGGCTCAAAACCAATCTGGACTGCCCTTGCAAAAGTGGACCCAGCACTCTTTAATCCGAATGGCATGCGGACAAAACAGTACGTACCACATGGAGTGATGAACGACGTCTTCTCTTCATCTTCCTGGGACATGAAGATCTAGTGATACCCAAAATACGCATCCAGAAAGGAGAGCAAATCACAACCTGAAGTGGAATCCACAATCTGATCGATACGCGGCAAGGGAAACGGGTCCTTCGGGCAAGCCTTGTTGAGATCTGTGAAATCTATGCAAAGCCTCCACTTCCCGTTAGCCTTCCGGACTACCACTGGGTTTGCCAACCATGTGGGATGCAGTACTCCTCTGACCAATCCAGCTGCCTCTAGTCTCTTGATCTCTTCTGCAATGAACTGCTGCCTCTCCAAGGCCTGCTTCCGGACTTTCTGCTTGACAGGTCGGGCATTTGGGCAGACAGCAAGGTGGTGCTCAATTACCTCCCTAGGAACACCGGGGATATCAGTTGGTTTCCAGGCAAACACATCGATATTCGCCCGCAGGAAGGCAACAAGCGCGCTTTCCTATTTGTCATCGAGGGTGGCGCTGATAGTGAAAGTACCATCAACACTAGCCAGCCCTGCCGGGACCTTCTTCACTTGGGGTGCAGCGACCTTGGATCTCTTGCCATTGGAACACTTCGGCACATCGTCAACGGGTGTCGTGCACTTGATGGGGGCACGCTTCCCGGACTCTTTGCCGGAGTCCCTGCAATCCTTCTTCTTTCCTTTGCTTTCCTTAGCGGGAGCTACTGCTGCCACTGCCTCTGCTGCGACCGCATCCCGGTACATCTTGTCCACACAAATGATTGCATCCTTCTCATCTGATGGGATGGTGATGATTCCCAGTGGCCCAGGCATCTTCAAGGTGTTGTAGGCATAGTGAGATGCTGCCATGAACTTAGCCAGGGCCGGGCGTCCAAGAATCCCATTGTATGGCAGGGGGAGATCAACCACATCAAACACAATCCTCTCAGTCCGGTAGTTCAGTTCTTCCCCAAACGTTACCGACAACGTGATCTTTCCCTTAGGATGGCTCCTGCCGGGGTTAACTCCTTGAAACGTGCCGGTAACCTCCAGCTCTTCCTCTGCTATCTGAAGCTTGCTGATAACTGCTGGGGAAATTAGATTCAACCCGGCCCCACCGTCCACCAACATCTTCGTGACCTTGAGGTTGCGGATTGTTGGGGAGACCAACAATGGCAAACACCCTACCGTAGTGGTACGGCCAGGATGATCCTCCTCATCAAAGATGATGGGCGTACGGGACCACTTGAGCGGCTTCCGGGCCTCGTGCGCTGGCTCCACGGCATTGACTTCTAGCGCCCACCGCTTGAGTTGGCGGTGAGAGGTGTGCAGAGATGCACCCCCGTCAATGCACAGGGCGTCGGTGGCCTTCTGAAACTCTTGCTCACTGGTTTCCTCTTCATCCCCTCCATCACTCTCATCACCACAGGCTTCCTTCTCTCGACCTCTGGCGGGTTTTCCTTGGTTCCGAAAGGGTTTGCCGGGGCGATTTATTTCACCACCTTGGCCCTTGCCGCCAGCAACATTCTGACCCTTTTCCTTGTCACGCTTCTCATACTCTGCTTTCTGTCTTTTGACAAGCTGCTCAACCTGATAACACTCTTGAAGGTCGTGGCCATTGGTCCGATGAATCTTGCAGTACGGCCCATCACCTTTCCCGGCTTTCTCGGCAGCAGCGGCCTCCTGGCAGTCAGCGCACACGGTAGCTTCCTTGCCGGGGGCCTCAGCTTTGGCCTTCTTGCCGGTACTAAGCGTACCCGATCCTTCAACATTCATTACTACCTTATCCCTTCGCTTCTTACTGCGCTTCTTGCTCTTCTTCTGACTGGTTGATTCATCCTCATCCTCTGAATCAATATTGGTGCAATCTTCCTCTCCGGGCAACTTTCCTCCCTCCTCCATCCGAGCACACTTATCCACCAACGTGTAGAGCTCCTTCACTGTCTTGGGCAACCGTACGTTCATCTTGGAATGAATCCGGCGGTTGCGCACATTGGACTGGAAGGCGGCTATCACGGCTGCTGGATGGATATTTGGGATATTTCTATGAACTTTGCTGAATCTCTGTAAATACTTACGGAGGGTCTCTCCTTCCTTTTGTTGGAGAAGCTGCAAGTCGCTGGGTCGGCCCGGCTCTTGGTGGCCACCGGTGAAGGCACTGATGAACTCATGGCATAGGTCTGCCCATGACGAAATGGAGTTTTTCGGCAGGTGCATCAGCCAAGACCTCACATTGGACTTGAGGGCCAAAGGAAAGTGGTTGGCGAATACCTTCTCATCTCTTCCCCCGGCAGCTTGAACAGCGATGGTGTAGATGCTCAGGAACTCTGCCGGGTTCAGCCTCCCATCGTACTTCTCAGGTATCTCTGGCTTGAACGTGTGAACGGACGGCCAACGGACTTGTCGCAGCTCACTGGTAAAGGCAGGGCAGCCAACCTCGAAAGGTAGGCGCCCGCCAATACCGAGCGTGGGCTCGTCGACGCCGGGGCCGTCGCACCCACCGGTCCGGCGGAGGTCGTCGCGGCGTTGCTCGACAACGGCGCGCGTGTCTCCTCTCCGCCTATCCTTCAGGGCTCGTCGTTGGCCTGGACGTGCTCGAGGGTCAGAAGAGGCCATCGAGACGTTGTCAGGGTCTTGATTTTGTTGCGCTCGCGTTGGCTGCCATGGTGGGGACTGTACCGTGGGGATGGCCCCTTCTGTACGGTCAGCAGCATGAGCCGTTGCTGTCGCTTGGAGCGGCCGTGGCGGGCCAGCTCGCCGTGAGCCCCCAGCTTTGGTGAAACCGAGCAGACTTTGGATGGTGGCACGCCATTCGTCCATTTGCTCGGCCGCTGGCGGAAACCTCAGCAGCAGCTGAGCCCGCGCCATGGCCTCCGAGGCTGTACTTGGCATGGGTGATGATGAAGTCGATCGCACCGTCGCTCGGCTCCTAACGGTGCCAGCGGAGGCAGCACTGCGCCCCCGCTGCTGCGGGGCGACCACCTAGATGGCAGGGTGGTGCGGCGAAGGCGCTCGAGGGCCAGTGGCTCCGTCGGGCGCAGCGGCTTGGTCGACCCGTCCCGGGGGAGGTGCACGCGCTGCAATCGCACCCGTGGTGGGAGCAGTCGGAGGGCGGCGATTCGCCCCGGCCCGAGCGCCGTTGTTGCGGCTGTGCCCGTCGGCGGGCGGTAGGGGCGCAGATGGAGTAACCCCTTCACTTGGACTTTGTGGAGCGTGGCCGTCGGGATGTTGCCGATGCTGCTCTCCTCCGATGTCTCCTGCTCCTGCGTCGGCCGTGGGGGAAGTGGTGACATCCCCAGCAGCATCCGCGTCCTCACATGTCTCTGCACCCCCCGCAGCGTTAGAGGCCGCGGGGGGCGGAGCCTTCGAGGTGGAAGGGCGAGCTGAAGAACCGGGTTTCTTCTTGGGCGCCATGGTCGATGGCGGCATCGATGATGCTGATGGTGATGAAGGTGACGCGCTACACACGCCTTCAGGTTCGCGCAAGCAGTCCCCCTACCTGGCGCGCCAAAGATGTCGCGGGAAACCACGGCCACCTATGGGACCAAGAGGCCCCTTGCTGGTTCGGTAGGGGGGCGCCGCGTTGCACAAAGAGCAGACGAGCGTGTGGCAGCACGGCAGAGATCACATAGGCATTTTTACCCAGGTTCGGGCCGCCGTGAGGCGTAAAACCCTACTCCTGCTTTGGTGGATTGATGGTGTAAAGGTGGTGGTGGAGCGTAGTACACTTGCCCGGCAAGGGTTGCCTCAGGGCGGCAGTGGCTACGCGCGTATGGGGGTCTGAGTTATCCAACCTTCTAACCCTCTCTACGGTTGCCATGGGCCTCCTTTTATAGATTAAGGGGTCACCACAATGGCAAAATAGTCATTATGCACTGATGAGATAGCAAACAGCGCTATCATACCTAACTCTGTGGGCTGACAGGGCGCATTAAATGCACCGCTCAACGTCACATCGTTGGTTGCCCGGCAAGCCTTGCCGGGCTATCTCGCCAGCTCCATGCCTGCTTGCTTGGCACGTCACAGGACGGGTGTCATCTGCAGGTGTTTCCTGTAGGGAGAGGCTGCCATGTGGTGAATGGCTGCCACTTAGTCACTCTGTGGTTCGACACCGCATTGATCAACGACATGGGTCGTGGTGGAGTAGTTGGTGAGGTGGTTTTGCCTTCGTGCGCCCCGGCAGGCCCTGCCGGGACGTCTTGGACGTCGTCTTCCGAGGGTGGCCTCGCCCCTTGCCAAGCTCGCCTGCCCGGCAAGGGAGGCCCTTCTCCTGATGGTGCCTTGCTTCTTTGGCTTGATCTTGGTCCCTCTGATCTGCATGTTAGTCCTTTGAACCTCTTAGTCCCTTGTATTCTGACTTGGGTTGGTGCTTCAATCTCGTCCCCGTGCCTGTTCACAGTCTGGGTGACAGACCCAGGGTTTGTTGCACCGACAAAGGTATTAAGGCAGAGGATGTTAAAAATTTACCTCCTATTGAAGAGATACATGGACTTGACACACCACCACCCAAGGTGGTAGAGGTAAATTCTTTAATGAAATTCAATGAAAAGGACAATCCCTATAATATGCATCCTAGTCAATGCCTTTATGAGTTTGATAATTACATTAGAAAGCAAGATCACTTCAATGAAAATGTTATGAAACAATTGAAATATAATTCTGATATGATTGCTCGCTTGAGTGACTTGTTATTTAGAATCACCAATGATGTTAGAGGTGTAGGAAAACATGCCTCTATGGTTCAAACTCAACTAGAACAAGTTGCTAAATCGCAAAGAGAGTTGCTAGATGAAATGAATAATAATATAAATGACTTTGCTGTTAGAATAGCAACTAGAGGAGGTAAAATGACTTAGGAACCACTTTATCCTGTAGGACACCCTAAAAGAATTGAACAAGATTCTCAAAGAGTTAATGCGGATGCACCTAGTCCTTCTAAAAAGAAGAAGAAGAAGAAGAAAAATGATAGGACTTTGCACACCTCTAGTGAACCTGAAGTAGAAGAACCTCCTGAAAATAATAATGATGTTTCTATCTCTGATGCTGAAACTCAATCTGGTAATGAACATTCACCTAGTGATAATGAAAAAGATAATGAGAATGTTCATGAAGACACTCAACCAAACAATGATAAAGAACCGGATAATGATGTTGAGATAGAACCAGCTGTTGATCTTGATAACCCACAACCTAAAAATAAAAGATATGATAAAAGAGACTTTGTTGCTAGAAAACATGGAAAGAAAGAGAACCTTGGGTTCAAAATCCCATGCCCTTTCCACCTAAATCAACTAAGAAAAAGGATGATGAGGAGTTTGAACGCTTTGCTGAAATGCTTAGACCAGTCTTTTTGCGCACTCGCTTGACTGATATTTTAAAGATGGCACCTTATGCAAAATATATGAAAGACATCATCTCTAATAAAAGAAAAATTCCAGAAGCTGAAATCTCCACTATGCTTGCTAACTACTCTTTTAAGGATGGAGTACCTAAAAAACTTGGAGATCCGGGGATACCAACTATACCTTGCTCCATAAAAAGAAATTATGTTAAAACTACTTTGTGTGATTTAGGAGCTGGTGTTAGTGTTATGCCTTTCTCCTTATATAAAAGACTTTATTTGAATAAACTCACACCTACTGAAATATCTTTGCAAATGGCTGACAAATCAACCACCATACCTATCGGTATTTGTGAGGATGTGCCCGTTGTTGTTGCAAATGTTACTATCTTGACTGACTTTGTTATACTTGAGATGCCCGAGGACGACAACATGTCGATTATCCTTGGTAGACCCTTCTTGAATACTGCAGGGGCTGTTATTGATTGCAATAAAAGCAAGGTCACCTTTCATATCAATGGTAATGAGCATACGGTGCACTTTCCAAAGAAACAATTCCAAGTGAATGGTATTAATGTTATTGGAAAATCTTCGACACTCACTATTGGAAGTTTTCAACTACCTCTACCTACTGCCAAATAGAAATATGAAATGCTTATTGTTGGGGACATGCATATCCCCATTGAGGTAACTTCGTGTTTTACGAAAGTTCTTCGGTTTCATGCTAATGGAAAGTGGTTGTTAATAAGACTTGATCAACCTTATTAATGGATCATTTTTTAGAGGTATGAGGTTGATGAATTTAGTAAGCACTACCTTCTGTCCTTACCTTTTTTTCCTGTTTTTATTAGTTATTTGAAATAAAATACCATGTTTTGCTTGCTTTTTGATTTTCCCGTGCAATAAAAAAATGACCCAGAAATAAAAGTTCTCAGAATGCACTGAAAATTTAACACGATTTTTTTCGGAATATTTAAGAATTTTCAGTGCAAATAACATCAGAGGGGGGGTGCTCCAGGTGGGCACAACCCACCTGGGCGCGCCAGCAGCCCCAGGCGCGCCCTGGTGGGTTGTGGTCCCCACGTGGGCCCCCTCACTTACCTCTTTAGCCCATGTCATCACCTACCTCCAGAAAAAAAAATCACCATTGCTCTCTCCCTCGTGTTCTTGCTCTCAAACCCGCGGATTTCGATCTCTTTGCTCGAAGCTCCGTTTCCGAAACTGTTTTGGGGGATTGCTACTTGGTATGTGACTCCTCCATTGGTCCAATTAGTTTTTGCTTTAGTGGTTTATATTTTGAATAATTAGCAACTCTTGGTGCTACTGTAGATGATCTTGCATGTTGAATTCTTAGAGTTCTAAGTAGTTTGAATGCTTGATATGGCCTCTATGCATCCTTATGAGTAGTTGCTATCAATCTTGTGAAGTTTTGTTGACAAAAAATTTGTGACTCAAAAATTTTCAGAAAATTGTACGCAAATATGATGAACCTCTTTGGGAGGAGTTCTTCGAGGCAGAAGTCCTCGGAGGCATCTTCTAGTAGCAGCTCCGTTCGTCGGTCTTATGTTGAACCAAGTACAAATTCTATATGGGATGCCGCCACCAAATCATGTCTATGGCCGTGCGATGATTTCATGATCATGGCCAGTATTAAAGAAGAATTTGATCAATATATCCACAACGCCGAGCTCAGTCCCTACATCGAAGATAAGTGCAACCAACATCTCAGCCTCACGGAATCATTTACCAAAGAATTTAAATTTCATCCTCATGAGTCTAGAGTGTCTTTTAAACTGTATGACCATCCATTTACTTTACCTCTAGAAACATTTTCTAACTACTGCAAAATCCCATTTTGGGGTTCGCTAGACGAACCCCCAAGATCTGAGTATGAGATATTCTTGACTAGCCTTTGCTTTGGCGAAACTAGAGGAGTGACGCAAGGTAGAATAAAGAGTATTCATTTCCCTTCGATTCAATACTTCGCACTATTTAATGGAAAATGCATCGTAGGCAAACAGGACTGTAGTACACTTTGTGCTCCTGACTTAAGCCTCATACGTACCGCTCTCACCGGTGTTAAATGTTATAACCTTGGAGCGATTGTTGCACGCGGTTGCAACACAACGCTGGTAGTGGATATTTTTATGGTGGGATTTATGCCACACGTCTAGCAAGGGAGCTGGGTGTATCACCTTGGCCTCATGACCCTATCCTACCCACGCAGTACTTAGACTTTGATGCCATGAAGCGCCATAAGTTCCTTAGTGGTGAAACTCATAATTATACATATAACTTGTTGTTTAATAAAAAGTCCGTTGTGGACACCTTTTTGCCTGCGCCTGCTCTTTTTGATGTTCACAGCAAAGGAAGGTATTATGTTCTTGAGAGCGAGGCCCGTGCACACAACGCTAAGGTTGTGGCTGCTCGGCAGGCCGAGGAGGCTGCACCAAGAGCCTCCGTGAGCTACCACTCTGACTACTATGCAGGCCACTGATGGTGATTACCAAGAAAGGCTAAAAGCCTAAGCTTGGGGGAGTACGTATTTCCACTGACATTACATTCATGTTCACACATTTCATTCCAGTTGTCGGTGTCCACACTTATTCATTATAGTATCCATGCTAAATTTATTTTCTCGCTTTCTTCTTGTGTGTTTGAGAAACATTGAGAAAATCCAAAAAAAATGTTTCTTGCTTCTTTTCGGCTTTTCTTTCTAGTTTAGTTAGTTGTAATATTAAAAAGAAAACCCAAAAAGATTTCCTTGTTCTTCTTTTGCTTGTTGGGAGTTGTCCCGTGTAAATAGTTTTTCTCGTTTTTGTTTTTCTTTTCTTTAATTTGCTTTCTTCAAGAAAAACTAAAAACTCCAAAAATATTTCAGTGTGTTTCTCTGAATTTCTTTTCTTTTTATTGAGTCATACCGAGGAGAAGGCCACGATGAAAATGTCGAGTGGCTCTCATATGCATTATTGTTGATCTAACAAAGAGCCCAAATTACCTTGTCTTCTCCTTTGAATAAAATGTTTGCAGATTCCAGCTTAGTCCATGGCACTCTTGCACTATTATTATTTTCAAATCATTCGGTCATGCAAGTGAAAGGCAATAATGACGATATTTGGTGAACTGGCTATGGCAGAGGGAAACGGGTATGAACTCAACTTATTCTGTTTTTGTAAATATGTTTAACCTAGTATCCATGATTCAGCCTATTATGATCAAACGTGTTTGCAATGACAATTAGAGATTATAGTTTCTCATGACATGCTTAAGTAGCTAGGAGTGGATGATGATTTATCTTGGATGTTAACATTGCGTTAAAATGATTGTGATGTAGTATGATGATATGGTATCCTCCTCTGAATGTTCGAGTGGCTTGACTTGGCACATGTTCATGCATATAGTTGAATCAAAACCAACATAGCCTCTATGATATTTATGTTCATGGTGTTCATATCCTACTCATGCTAGTATCCAATGTTATGCATAATGCATGTTCATGACTGTTTTCGCTCTCTAGCTGGCCGCTTCTTAACCTATTTGCTAGCCTTCGCTTGTACTAAGAGGGAAAACTGCTTGTGCATCAAAATCCTAAAACCCAAGTTATCCCAGATGAGTCCACCATACCTACCTATATGCGGTATTACCCTGCCATTCTAAGTAAATTTGCATGTGCCATCTCTAAAAACTTCAAATAAACATTCGTTTTTGTGTGCCTGGATTGTTCATAGAGTGACAGGAGGTAGTCAATATCTTCCATGCTAAGCGGGTTATTATCATGATGAGTGTTTATTCACTCGTCCTTGCACGAGAGGGGCGGTGATAGGGATGCCCAGTCCCAAATTCAAAATTGCAAATAATTAAACAAAACTCCCCCAGGATTGTTGCTGGTATGGACGGTACCCGTGGATTCGAGCCGTGGAGTGTGTTTGTTGGTGGAGGAGGAGTAAGCCTTTACTTTTATTGCTCGGGAACCGCCACTAATGTGTTTAGCATGGAAGATATCAATAACTGATGGTCACGAAGTAAACAGGAAGGCTGCATTTCTCAAAATTTCATTTACCTCTGTTTTAAAAACTTGAGCTCTCGCACCGCTGCAAATCACTGCTTCCCTCTGCGAAGGGACTATCTATTTACTTTTTTGTTGTGTCATTGATATGTCTCCAACGTATCTATAATTTATGAAGTATTCATGCTGTTATACTATCATTCTTGGATGTTTTACAATCATTTTATAGCAACTTTATATCATTTTTTGGGACTAACCTATTGACATAGTGCCCAGTGTTAGATGCTGTTTTTTGCTTGTTTTTTACATCGCAGGAAATCAATATCAAATGGAGTCCAAACACAGCGAAAAATTTTGGAGAATTTTTTTGGACCAGAAGACCCAGGATGGGCTAAAGAAGTACCGGAGGGGAGGCCCGAGGTGGGCACAACCCACCTGGGCGCGCCCAGGGGGGTTGTGCCCCCCTCGATGACCTCCCACACTGCCTCTTCGCCCTATAAATTGCCAAATATTCCAAAAACCCTCGGAATAACCCTAGATCAGAAGTTCCGCCATCGCAAGCCTCTGTAGCCACGAAAAACCAATCTAGACCCCATTCCGGCACCCTGCCGGAGGGGGAAATCATCACCGGTGGCCATCTCCATCATCCCGGCGGCCACCATGATGAGGAGGGAGTAGTCCACCCTCGGGGCTGAGGGTTTGTACCAATAGCTATGTGTTTAATCTCTCTCTCTCTCTCATATTATTGAGATGGCACGATCTTGATGTATCGCGGGCTTTGTTAATATAGTTGGATCATATGGTGTTTTCTCCTCTCTATCTTGTTGTGATGAATTGAGTTTTCCCTTTGAGATTTCGTTTTTATCGGATTGAATACATTTATGGATTTGAGAACACTTGATGTATGTCTTGCTATGAATACCCGTGGTGACAATGGGGTATCATATTGATTCACTTGATATGTGTTTTGGCACTCAACTCGCGGATTCCCGAGGTGACATTGGGGTAATCTATGCATAGGGGTTGATGCATGTTCTCGTCTTTGTTTCTCCGGTAGAAATCTTGGGGCACTCTTTGAGGTTCTTTGTGTTGGATTGAGTATTATGAATCTGAATTAGCTTTGGTGTTATTCTAGTACGAACTCTTGATAGATCGATCGAAAATAATAACTTGGTATTATTTTAGTACGAACTCTTGATAGATCGATCGGAAAGAATAACTTGGTGTTATTTTAGTACGAACTCTTGGATAGATCGATCGGAAAGAATAGCTACAAATAATTTCTTCTTATGTTCTCCCTTCTCCGCTAGATAAGAATTTTGGAGTGATTCTTCATCGCACTTTGAGGGATGGTTATATAATCCAATTAGATTAGCATTGTTGAGAGATTGCACTAGCGAAAGTACGGACCCTAGGCCTTGTTTTCAAGCATTGCAATACCGTTTGTGCTCACTTTTATCATTCGCTACCTTGCTGTTTTTATTTATTCAGATTATAAAAATATATTTCTACCATCCATATTACACTTTTATCACCATCTCTTCGCCGAACTAGTGCACCTATACAATTTGCCATTGTATTGGGTGTGTTGGGGACACAAGAGATTTCTTGTATTTGGTTGCAGGGTTGTTTGAGAGAGACCATCTTCATCCTACGCCTCCCACGGATTGATAAACCTTAGGTCATCCACTTGAGGGAAATTTGCTACTGTCCTACAAAACTCTGCCCTTGGAGGCCCAACACGAGTCTACAAGAACAAGTTGTATAGTAGACATCAGTCCTCACCTTCTCAAATAAGCGCCAGATCTGAGAGCACTATTGTCATCATCATGCATTGTGTATAGCTAATGTTGGGTGCATCATGACTGGATCTTTTCTACCATGAATTACAATGTTTAGTCGCTGCTTGAACTTTGGAGGTGCTCTGCATTTATGTTTTGCGGTCTCAGAAAGGGCTAGCGAGATACCACTATTATCATATTATATCATGGTTGTTCTGACAAAGTGTTGTCATTTGAGATATCTTATTATTGCTCGCTAGTTGATTATGTCATTGATATGAGTTAATATAATTTTTAAGAGTCATTGTCGACATGGTTAGTCATGATCTTTGCTGAAAACCTGGGTGCTACTTAAGCCTATTTATGTAAACAAGAGCAAAAGAGTTCGTAACAGTTTTTCTTTTTCACTTTCAGTTTATCAACTGAATTGCTCGAGGACAAGCAAAGGTTTAAGCTTGGGGGAGTTGATACGTCTCCGTCGTATCTACTTTTCCTAACGCTTTTCCTCTTGTTTTGAACTCTAATTTGCATGATTTGAATGAAACTAACCCGGACTGACGTTGTTTTCAGCAGAACTACCATGGTGTTGTTTTTTGTGCAGAAATAAAAGTTCTCAGATTGGAACGAAACTTTGCGAGGATTTTTTATATAATAAAAGAGAATTACTTGAGCCAAGAACCATCGGAGGGGGGCCCCTGGGTGGGCACAACCCACCAGGGCGCCCCCCCTCCTGGCGTGCCCAGGTGGGTTGTCCCCACCTGGTGGCCCCGCTGACCCTATCTCCGACGCTATAAATTCACATTTTTGGAGAGAAAAATTGGGGAGAAAGAATTATCATGTTTCACGAGACGGAGCCGCCGCCACCTCCTGTTCTTCATCGGGAGGCCAAATCTGGAGTCTGTTTGAGGCTCCGGAGAGGGGGATCTTCGATCTTCATCATCACCAACCCTTCTCCATCGCCAATTCCTTGATGCTCCCCACCGGGAGTGAGTAATTCCTTCGTAGGCTCGCTGGTCGGTGAGGAGTTAGATGAGATTCATCATGTAATCGAGTTAGTTTTGTTAGGGCTTGATCCCTAGTGTCCATTATGTTCTGAGATTGATGTTGCTATGACTTTGCCATGCTTAATGCTTGTCACTTTGGGCCCGGGTGCCATGATTTCAGATCTGAACCGTTTATGTTATCACCATTATATCTATGTTCTAGATCCGATCTTGCAAGTTATAGTCACCTATTACGTGTTATGATCCGTAAACCCCGGAGTGACAGAAGTCGGGATACTTTCCGGTGATGACCGTAATTTGAGGAGTTCATGTATTCACTATGTGTTAATGCTTTGTTCCAGTTCTCTATTAAAAGGAGGCCTTAATATCCCTTAGTTTCCATATGGACCCCGCTGCCACGGGAGGGTAGGACAAAAGATGTCATGCAAGTTCTTTCCATAAGCACGTATGACTATTTACGGAATACATGCCTACATTATATTTATGAACTGGAGCTAGTGTCATATCACCCTAGGTTATGACTGTTATATGATGGATATCATATAGCGAATTCACTGATCCAATGCCTACGAATTTCTCTTATATTGTTTTTGCTAAGTTGCTACTGCTACTGTTACTGTTACACTTGCTACAAAATCATTGCTATCATTGTTACCGTTACTGTTACTATCACTACTGCTATCAAAACTATCATACTACTTTGCTACTGATCACTTTGCTGCAGAT
Organism: Thinopyrum elongatum; assembly: GCA_011799875.1. Classification (NCBI taxonomy): domain Eukaryota; kingdom Viridiplantae; phylum Streptophyta; class Magnoliopsida; order Poales; family Poaceae; genus Thinopyrum; species Thinopyrum elongatum. The sequence goes on from CM022300.1 coordinate 509,785,150, forward strand.
AATTAATCTCCAGGTGTGGTTGAATTGACAACTCAGCTGCTAATACTTACAAATATTCTTTGGCTCCCCTTGTGTCGAATCAATAAATTTGGGTTGAATACTCTACCCTCGAAAACTGTTGTGATCCCCTATACTTGTGGGTTATCAAGCGGGTATGGGGATTGGCGGGGATCGGGGCGGGGATGGTGGAGTCATCCCCATCCTCGTTGCCACCTTGAGTCTTGTTCAATGGTAAGAGGCTTCAGGAATTCAAACCAACATGTGGGATCCGACAGGGGGACCCTATCTCTCCTTATTTGTTTTTGCTAGCAGCAGAGGGCTTTTCGTGCCTTATAAAATCAAGAGAAGAGTCATCTAATCTTCATGGACTACAAGTGGCACCTTCGGCAGCGCCAGTTAACCACTTATTGTTCACAGATGACAGCCTGCAGTTTTTCATGGCAAATGGAGTGGGAGCATCAGGGATGCACCAGTTGTTGGACACCTATTGTCAAGCTACAGGCCAGAGAATCAACTATGACAAATCTTCTATATTTTTCAGTAAAGGAGTTCCTGACAATGTAAGGGCTGAAATAAAAGGCTTACTAAATGTCCCCAACAAAACCTTTTGAGGGAAGTATCTATGGATGCCATCGGATGTGGGCTCGTCCAAAAACGATGCTTTCAAATATCTCAAAGACCGCTTATGGAGCAAGGTACAAGGATGGATTTAGAAACCCATGGCCACGGTAGGAAAAGAGGTACTTGTCAAAGCAGTCGCGCAGGAGGTTCCTGTCTACTCTATGTCATGTTTTAAACTTCCAAGAGGTTTGTGCGAACACCTAAATATGCTGATTCGGAAGTTTTGGTTGGGTAGCAGAGATGGTAAGAGGAAACCTGCTTGGGTTGCATGGAAGGACATGACGCAACCAAAGGATGTGGGAGGCCTTGGTTTCAAGGATTTTGAGCTGTTTAATTTAGCTTTGCCCGCTAGGCAGGCTTGGCGGATATTGCAGAACCCAGAATCTCTTAGTTCTCGCGTACTCAAGGGTTTCTACTTCCCCATGACAACAATACTAGAGGCAGTGCTCGGAGGCCATCCCAGCCAAGTATTGAGGGCTATCGTTGAAGGAAGGGACATCCTGAAACAAGGAAGAATTGGTGATGGCTCAACCACCAACATATGGAATGACAACTGGTTGCCTAGGGACGAGATGATGAGACCGTACGGGTGTTTGGTAAATAACCCTCCCAAACCGTGTCTGAATTGATTGATTCGACCACGGCTAGTTGGGACATGCATCGCATCCAGCAGGTAATGCTTCCAAATGATATCCCATCTATCACTAGCATTCCGCTCTGCACCAAGGTTGTCTTAGATTTTTGGTCGTGGAATTATGAGAAAAAGGAGCTCTTCTCGGTCCGATCAGCTTACAAAATGCTTGTCTAAAAAAACACAGCGGTGCGAGGCCTGGCTCGAAGGAACAGCAGGGACATCCAGTACAACACAAGAGAAGAGCTCATGGAAATCAATATGGTGTGTCCAAGTACCAGGAAAAATACGGATGTTTCTCTGGAGACTCACGAGACATTCGCTGCCAACCGAGGATGTCAGGGAACATCGAAACATGTCAACTACCAGCTCATGTTGACTTTGCCGTGCCCCTGACTTATGGAGGCACTCCCTCCTAGATTGTACCATGTCTTGTTGCATTTGGGCCCTAGTGGATGGTGAGCTCGCGGATCAGCTAAGGGAGTCAACCGAACCAGCAGCGAAATCATGGCTATTCTCGATGATCCAGGTATTATCGCATGACGCTTTTCTGAAGCTAGCAATCACCTTGTGGGAAACTTGGACTACGGGAAGGAAGGCTATACATGAAGGTGTCTTCCAGAGACCCCAGGCAACTCATGCTTTTACCAATCGGTACATGACGGAGTTGGAAATTGTCAAGGATCAGCAACCAACAAGGCCGACTGGGGGCTCAAACCAGCAAGCATCAAGTGGCAGCGCATGGCCCAAGGCCTCGCCGACGGGTTTTGAAAAAATTCACATGGATGCAGACGTCTTGAAATACCATAGAAGGGGCTCAGCTGCGGCTCGGCTGCGACGGTTTGTCATGCTCGGCACATACCTGGGAAGCTCTTCATTGATGGTCTCAGGAGTACATGACGCAGTTGTCCTAGAGTCGATTGCTTGCCGAGAGGCATATGCTATGGCAGAAGATCTAGCTATTCACAATTTTGTCATTCCTTCAAATGCCAAACAAGTAGCAGATGATATAAACCGGAATGGTAGAGGCACATATGGTTCAATCATCACCGAAATCAGGGCTGCGAGTTTCAGCAACAAGATTATTTATGAAGGTCGTCGCTCAAACAATGATGCACATAGCTTAGCAAAGTTTTCCCTTAATTTAGTTCAGGGGCACCACATGCGGCTTACTCAACTCCATGATCCTTTATGTATCCCACAAACTGTGGAATTTAATTAATAAAGTTATGTTTTTTTGACCGAGAATAGTAGGAAAGGCTCCTACTGTGAAACTGTATTAATAATAAAAGGGTAACACTGTACAAATGGGATATTTACATGGTGAGGGTGGAGGGACCTCACCACTTTGTGGCAGGTGAAGGGGTCTAAAAGAAGCAGGGGCTAGTGTAAGGATTGTACAAAGTTGAGAACAAAAGACCTATGTGCCTCTTTGACCCTGTGCTGTAGGAGCTCGAAGTCTCTTTTGAACCTGTCAAGCCAAGACCGAACGGAGGGGTCAATTGACCTGAAGTGTTTATTGTTCCTTTCCTTCCAAAGGCTCTAGGCCGCCACAGTGAATTTCTCTAAAAACATTGGCGAGGGGTGGCCATTTTTCTGGTCTTCAATAGCTTGTAGGCGCCCAGGGAACGGCTCCCAGTTTATGCTTAGCACAGTCCGGCATTGTTTGCTAAAAGAGCAAGTGAAAATCATATGCTCGACCGTCTCCTCGATGTTAAGTCCACAGAGGAGACAGTTGTGATCGTCTCCTATGTTGTAGTGCCGCCTTTTGAGCATATTCCGAGTGTTGAGCCTATCATTGAATAGTAGCCATGCAAAAACCTTTAATTTCATCGTGCATTTTGATTTCCAGATCCATCCGAAAGCTTGGTGAGATTGAATCTCCCTGAAGAAGAAACGGTAGTAGTCTGTGGATTTGAAAATCGTTTTGCCCCACACATAATGCCACACGTCTGAGGTAGCCGTCATAGGTTGAAAGGATGTTGCGATCGTCTGCATGTGCCTGACCTCTGCATGGGCTTGTGGGGACAACAGAAGGTGGAAGGCCTCCCCGAGAGATGTGACCCCCAAGAAATCCTTGACGGAAACATCTTCGTTCCTTGACGGAAACATCTTCGTTGGTAATAAAGTTATGTTCATCCCTCAAACAAAAGGAAGGTTCTTCATAGAAATGTATTTTCTTTCTTTTTTCTCCCTTTTTCATTTCTTTTTTCATTTTATTTTCCATTTCTTTTTCTTTTTTTCCTTTTTTTCTTTTTTTCTTCTTTTATTTTTATTATTGTATTTTTTTTATTTTTTTATTATTTTAAATTCTATTTTTTCTTAGTTCAGGAGCAATTTTTTAAATCCAAGAATAATTTCTGTAATTCATGAAAAAAAATTGAATTTCATGATCAATTTCAAAATTCTTGAAATATTATTGGAATTCGAGAACATTTTTTACTTTGCCGACATTTTCTTAAATCGTCTTACAGTTTTTTGAATCGGCAAATTTTTTTCAAAAAAGTTGTGAACATATTTTAAAATTTGGGGAATAATTTTCGAAATTCACGAACATTTTCCCAAATTCCTAAACTTTTTTTGAATTCTTGAATATTTTCTAAAATTCATTAACAATTTGCAAAATCAAGGAACATCTTAGAAATTCATGAACGTTTTATGAAATTTAGAGCATTTTATAATGTGTGATTTTTTTAAATATAAAAAATTTATTTCAAATTCTTGATCATTTTTTAAAAATTTTGAAAAAAATTTGTATTCCGGGAACATTGTCAAATTTGTGCACTTTTTGAATTTTGGAACATTTTATTAATTCAGAACTTTTTTTGAAATCCCAAACATGTTTTAAAGAAGCAAAAAAGCAGAAACAAAAACGATGGAGCATCGCTGCGCATATTGGCCGGCAAAATGCTAGGGCGAGGGAAGGAGGAGCATGTGTTCCCTCTTTATTCCTTGTGTAGTTCGGGAAATAGGAGGTCCCAGATCAACACCCAAAGTGTCAGTGGCAAAGTTTCATCAAAATTGTTGGACTGGCCATGGTGGGATAGCGCAAAGAATATCACATATATTGTGTTCTTCAGGCCCAGTTTTACTCATTCTTCATTGTTTTCTAAAGGAACTATCCACCGGTTACCCCTTGCAGGACTCCCACGAGTCACACCACCATGTGTCACGTGCCGGGCGCTCTCTCTGAATTTTGGTTTTTTATTTTTCTAAACGTGTTTTCAGGTTTTAGATGGAGTTTTTTTTTTTTTGCCTGATTTTCCCTCCGTGTTGGGGAAAATGATTTTTTTTTCAAACGGCAACTGTGCTTCTTTGAAAAAAAATGTGTTTTGATCAGAAGTACTGATTTGCTTCTCGTGAAAGCACCATGCTTCTCAAAAAGGGAAAAAAAATCCGTGCTTCTCAGAAACCACTCCAGCTTCTCTCAACCTCCACCTCTACAGGTTTTATTCACATTATTATTCGACCACACGACTACGCTACTCCAGCATCATTTCCCCCCTGAGACCCTGACTAGTCTGCACCATTACTGAACGGACCCAAATAGGATGAAACGGGCCTCCGAGCAAACCAGGGAAGTCGATCTCGTGTCCGACCGCTGAATGTACGTACGACGGAGGAGTCAGTAGGAGAACTGAAGGTTGGAGGTGAAGGCTTGGCCGAACCTCCACCACGCCGGCACGACGTTCGGGAAGACGACGGTCTGGCCGCCGGTGTCGGTGACGCCGAAGGTGAGCGCCTGACCGGCGAGCGCCGCCAGAGACTGCCAGTTGGCGCCCCAGTTCCGGCTCATCGGCAGCCTCTGCGTGCCCGTCCCCTTCACCCACACCGCCTTGATGTCTCCGGTCCCGGCCACGTTCGAGATGAGCACCAGCTGGAAGTGCTCGAAGCCTCCCATGGTGAACCGCACCCCTCCACGCTTCACGCACGCCACCCTACAAAAATAAAACATCACACATTGATTAATCTATTCATCCAAGTCAAACCGCCCATCCAATGGTATAGGCGTACCTTTGGTAGAGCACCGGCACGACGCCGCCCTTGTAGATGCCGATGTGGAGCCAGGCGGGCTGGGCCATGTCGAAGTGCGCGCGCGGCGGGTTGCACCAGCCGCCGTCGCTGCCGGCGAGGGCGTAGTTGGGCGGGCACAGGTTGGTGGCCGTGACGGTCACCGACTTCCCCGGCAGGCACCACTGCGACTTGGACTCGTGGTCGCACGTCACCCGGTAGCACTGCCCGCACGACGCGCCGTCGCCGAACAGCGCCTCGCTCAGCGCCGCCGTCCCCGTCCCGTACCCCGTCCAGTACAGGTTGCCGTACCCGCACGCGCCACCTGCATCCATGCATGCACACATTGAAAATTTCCCGTGTACTACTGCTTAACCACTCCACTGTACCTGCTGGTAGTTGTGAAGTAAACCGAGCGGGGCGGCGAACTTATTACCCATGGTGCCGGAGGCGTCGCTGCCGCCGTAGAACGTGGCCGAGCCTTTCAACCAGCACGACGTGCGACGCCGCAGCGATGAGGACGGCGGGCAGCATGAAGCTCCATGGTCTACACAGCTTCTCCATTATCTCAAGATCGTCAGTGAGAGTGATGGCCGGTCCGCCGGTGTGATCGCCAAAACGTGAAAGGTAATCCCAACTCCAAGTGATCCACTCTAGTAGGAGTTCTACAACATACACTCTGCGCACGGTAGTTTAAATAAGTAGCGGGAGTGAGCGATCGATCGAGTGGAATCGATTTATGCATTTTTAACCCGGCCGGCCGGTGCAGCGAATTGGTGGCGCGTATGACACGTGCACTGGAAACTGGATCGCTCAGCTAGAATTGCGCGCGCTTCTCGCAGATTGGATCGTCGGTCGAGCTGCTCCATGTTTCTTTCCTCGTAGCTTAGCTTCCAAAAACAAGGAGGGGTGATCCAAAATTTCCAGTTCAACAGATATGCTCCAGGTATCTCTCATTTATTATTTGCTGACGACAGCCTTCTGTTTTTTAAGGGTTCTGTGGAGCAAGTTTTGGCCATCAAAGGTATTTTGACAACTTATCAGGAGGGTACAGGTCAACCGTTAAGCCCAAAAAAACTGTTTCATTTTATTTGGGAAAAAATGTTCTTTGGAAGATCAGGTGTCCATATTGGTTATCCTTCAAATCTCGAGCGAAGGATTTGATGATAAATATTTGGGTTTACCAGTGCCAGAAGGTCGTATGAAGGCGGGCAAATTTCAATCTACCAAAGATAAAGCTATTAAGCGGGGGGCAGACTAGGTTGAAAAATATGCTTCCAGCGGGGTCAAGGAAATACAGATCAAATCTGTTATTCAGGCCATTCCGGTCTATGCGATGGGTATTTTTAAATTTCCCATGTCCCTCTGTGATGAGTTATCACAGATTATTCGGAAGTTTTGGTGGGGTGATGAGGAGAATAGAAGGAGAACTCATTGGTTGGCTTGGGATAAGATGACAAGACCAAAAGGTGAAGGGGGTATGGGCTTTCGTGATCTCAGACTATTTAATCAAGCACTTCTAGCCAAACAAGCATGCCGTTTATTGGTTTGTCCGGACTCTTTGTGTGCTAAGGTGATGAAAGCAAAATATTATCCGCATGGACATCTTATTGATACTGTCTTCCCTCAATCGTCATCGCTTCCGTGGCAAGGTATTATGCATGGCCTCGAAGTATTGAAATAGGGTGTAATCTGGAGAGTTGTTGATGGGAACAGTATAAACATATGGAGAGACAATTGGATTCCTAGGGTGTATGGCCTGAAGATTACTACCAAGAAAAACAGAACAAGGATCAAATGGGTCTCCGAATTATTCAGGTCAGATACTAGGAGGTGGGATGAGAATCTGATCAGGCACCTATTTCACCCTCATGATGCAGAAGAAATTTTAAAGGTGCGCACGCTGAATTTGGGAGAGGGAGATTTTATTGCCTGGCATCATGAGAAAAGTGGCATGTTTTCAGTTAAGAACAGGCTTCCTCAGAACCTTATGGACTCGAAGGTCAATCTGGGAAATTCTAGTGTACACTACTAGGAAAAGGCCTGCTAGTGGCGCACCAGTTTTGCCTACTAATGGCGCACTACTGGTGCGCCACTAGCACCACGCCATTAGAATTAAATACTAATGGCGCACCCCTGGTGCGCCATTAGTATCTGGTATACTAATGATGCACCACGCAGTGCGCCATTAGTATAGCCCACCGTGCGCCATTAGTATGCCTCCCAGGGGGCCATATTTACTTGGCGCACTTCTATGTGGTGCGCCATTAGTAACAATTTTTTTTCAAAAAAAAAAATTTCAAATTTTTTTTTTCAATTTTTCTTAATCTTGGGTCATTATGGCTTAATCTCGGGTCAATATGCTTAATCTCAAGTCAAATCGCACTAAGTGGTCAAACTTCCTGGAAGGTCACCCATCCTCACACTACTCCAGCCCGAGCACGCTTAACTTCGGAGTTCTATCCAACCCCAGCACCACCTCACTTAACAAGCACTTGTTGATATATCTATGATATCAATGCTATTAAACCTTGTTGATGTCTAGGACTTTGTTCATGTTCATGAGTGTGATGAAATTTTGAAAAAATATTTGAAACTTCCCGGTCATATTACGTATCATATTTTGAAAAGAAATCCAAAAAAAAAAATTTCAAAACCAATTTTTTTTTCTGTTACTAGTGGCGCACCTAGCAAATGGTGCGCCACTAGTAAGTTTGAATTTTTTTGAATTTTTTTCCCCTCTAGATCTTAAAAGCCTCGTAACTTTTTTTCTGTTAGGTTTTTGGGGATTCTGAAAATGTTTAACGGGGTTCTCCCGGTTAAATTCGGATGTAACTTTTCGAGTAGATGATTTTTCATATAAAAAACTTTTTCATCGCAGTTCGTATGCAAAAGTTATGCCCATTTTACAAATTCTCGAGAGATTTTGCAAAAAAGTCCAAAATTCATGTTTGTAAATTTTGCTAACAACTAGACCACATATCACATGGGAATCTTATTTTCTTTTATTTTTTTGACATTTCTATCATTTTCTTTTATTTTTTTTGAAACTGAAAAGGCGGTCCACAGGGGGGTGCATTTAGTGAATTTTTTTAAGACTCAGAAAGTTAGTAATGGCGCACCACGTAACAGGTGCGCCATTAGTACCACGTAACAGGTGCGCCATTAGTAACCAGTACTAATGGCGCACCTGTTACGTGGTGCGCCATTACTAGTTTTGCAACAAATTTTTTTTTTCCAAAACTAGTAATGGCGCACCAGGGAATAGTGCGCCAACTAGTAATTGCGCACTATACCCTGGTGCGCCATTACTAGTTTTAAAAAAATAAATAAAAGAAACATTTGTTAGTAATGGCGCACGGAGTGTGTGGTGCGTCATTACTAGTTACTGGTGCGCCATTACTAGTTTTGCAAAAAAATAAATAAAAAAATTGGACACTAATGACGCACCGTGGGTGTGGTGCGCCATTAGTGATACGGACACTAATGGCGCACCTACACATGGTGCGCCACTGCTATATGTAAGGTGCGCCATTAGTGTCCATATCATCTATAGTCCTTTTCCTAGTAGTGGTAGCAGTAAATGGGGAAAGGAGGATCTGGAATATTATTTGGAAAGCTAATGTCCCTCAGAAGATTAGAATATTTGCTTGGCGGGTGGCTTCTAATAGTTTGGCGGTTCAAGTTAACAGGGTTAAACACCATCAAGCTATCCTAAGAACGTGCACTATTTGTGGTGTCGAAGATGAATGCACTTTTCATGCATTGGTGAGTTGCCCAAAGGCACGTGCACTTCGTTTGGCTTTTAAAAAGGTATGGAATTTGCCTGCCGAAGTGCTTTTTAAAAATACAGGGCCAGATTGGTTTCTTATTTTACTGGATCAATTAAGTCCGGCAGCGCGTGAGCAAACATATTCACGTTATGGAGAGCCTGACACTTGAGGAATGATTTGATTTTTGCTAAAGGTAAAGAATCCATTTCAGCCTCTGTGAATTTTATACATAATTACTGGGCTTCCTTTTCGTCTTGTCACACAAAAACGCAGGGAGTGATAAGTAACAAAGGCAAGGAATTGGGGGAGGGCATTCAGGATTCGAATAATGTGGAGAGGAAGTCTGTTAGTTGGCAACCTCCCAACGTGGAATTTTTCAAGATTAACGTCGATGCAAGTTTTGTGGAGGCAATCAACGCCGCGAGTGTGGGGGTGGTTGTCAGAAATCACGCTGGAGAAGTAGTCATTTCTTCTTGGGATTATATTGGAGCCTGCTATAGCGTTGAAGAAGCGGAACTTAGAGCGACAATCTCCGACTTGTATATCAGACACCCATTTTTATAAACCCATCATTTTTATAAACTGATTGTTTTTTTGTGGCTGGTGTTCTAGGAAAGGACAGTTTTGACATATCTCCCTTTGCTGACCTAAAGAAGGAAGCATTCAGTATTTCTAAGATGTTGGCGAATGTGAAGATCTCCAAGATTAGCAGGAAAGCTAATATGGTGGCGCACGAGATAGTTAAGTTTAGTTTTAATAATAGGTCTGACGGTGTTCTTATTAATAGCGTTCCGGTCTGTGTGGTAGAGGCTGTAACGAATGATTGTATTAACATTATAATTTAATTAACATATAGGTGGGGTTTTTTTTTTTAAAGGTACAGCCCTCAAAATAAAAGGTACAGTGTTAGAGAAAAAACTCCTGATCTGCATCCACGCGTACGCCTTCCATGTACAGTGTTAGAAAAAAAAACTCCTGATCGTCGGTCGGATTGCTCCATGTTTCTCTGCTGCACGCTGACGAAGACGAACACCCACTTCCGCCATGAATCTTGCTCAGCTCGATTCAACAATGGGATGATTAGCTGGAATTGTCTGCCTTTTCTTACTGGGACGACGAACTTGTCATTCATCTCCTGAGTTGCTAGTTTATTTTCCAAAGTTGACATGCCACGCCGCACAAGGATGGCCGGGGTTGGTGATAAGAAGGAGAAGAGGAATCCTGGGATTGTTGGTAAGTAGAGCGGCAGCTCACATGAGGACGGCAGCCAGAGCCACAGGGAGAATCCCGGTGCATAAGCTGTCGTGCTGTCACACGGATAATGGCGACGGAGACGGTGCCGGTGCGTGGTTGTTTATCAAAAAATTCAAAAGTCCACCAGCGATGCGCACGTAAGTCGTCGGTTTCGTTCATCCCATATATCCATCTACGTATTAACCCGCAAAAAAAACCTAAAGGCACGGACGATTACGGAGCTTTTACTTAATCTTTCCAACTAACGAACACACACCCCCCCCCCCCCCCCCCCCCCCCCCCCCCCCCCCCCCCCCCCCCCCCCCCCCCCCCCCCCCCCCCCCCCCCCCCCCCCCTCCTCATTTTCAGTGAGGTGGGGCCCGCCTCATCCCCAACTTTCAATCCCAAGTCCCCATGTTAGCCAGTCCGTTGATCCCGTGAAAAAATCCCCCGTGAACCTAGCATTGCTCTTTCCGGATAATACTTGTATTACTCAAAATCAAGAATTGACTGACAATGTCAAGAAGTTCATTTGGACCAGACCTAAGCCACACAACAGTCCGGCGTTGTGATCTTCCAAATTTTGCCAGAAAATGACTAGCATAATTTTTTGTGCAACCAACATGAGTAATACAAGAATTACACTCGATCCAGTTTTCTTTGATCTCCTTTATCAGAAAGGCATATTTTGATCTATTAGTATCTCTGCTTTGCACCATCTTGACTACTTTCAGACTGTCTGATTCTATATCGATTGGTCGGTTGCTCCACTACCATGCAAGCATGAGTCCCTCCCGTATAGCAAGAATTTCAGCCTCTAGAACATCACCACAGTCAAATAAATACCTGCACGAGCTAAAGATAATACCACCTCCATCATCTCTCAAGATCATTCTTATTCCAGCGACCCCATTTGACACAGACCCATCTGTGTTCAGCTTCACACGTCCAGCCATTGGTGGTTCCCGCAGGCTAAGGACCGGGCACTTAACATTGTGTGTGGGCGCTAACAGAGGGAGTACTTTAGCTGAGTACTTTCCTTTGGTGTGGTCCGCTGTCGGATCAGTAGCAATAGAATTCAGGGAGGCAATATAGCTAGTTAGGAAACAGCAAGAAACATCAATTGGTGGTGTTGGTTTATGGTGAACTATTTCATTTCGAACATGCCAAATTCGCCAAAGCAACATCATTGTGTGCAGCCGGACTGGTTCACTCAAATCAGAGACAAGCTGGACGAACCATTCTCTGCCAGTGTGTAATATCTTAGTAACTTCCGGGAGCTCCAATTCAGCATTCATTGCTTGCCACAACCCACAAGCGTCATGCATTGATGCATGTACAGAAAGTATGAAATGAGTCCTCATCTTCACAGCTACAGATCAGACAAATAGCAGTAATCTCAAGTTTGCGTTTCTGTTTGTTTTTCAATGTCGCAAGTGAGTCATTTGCAAGCCTCCAAGCGAAGTTAAGGACTTTTGGTGGTGCCGGCGTGGACCAAATGGACTTCCAGCCCTCACGAGCTCCAGCAAAATTTCTACTAGAAGTTGCAACAAAACTGTTCTCCACTTCATCTGAAGAAAAGCCTATATGCACTGCGTAATGAAAAATTACCTGACTTCTCTGGCGCACAAGCAAGGAAATCGTCACCCAGTCGAGGAGATGGTCGTATTTTCTGAATTTCACATATATCTACGGGCAGGAAGAACTGATGCAGTTTCGTGAGGTCCCATGATCCATTATGATCCAAAAGCTCGGACACCCACTTGAACCTGCAGCGCCCTTTGCGAGATATTAAGCCATCCGTAGGTTCATGCACCACCCATCTGTCACGCCAAATACGAACATTCTGGCCATTAGCAATTCTCCAGACGAATCCTTTTTTGAGTAGTTCTAACCCATAGTTGTTAGCTTGCCAAGTTGGAGAAGGGTTTCTTGTGAAAACAGTGTCTTCTAAACTGCCACTCGGGTAATATTTTGCCTTTAGAAGCCTGGCACAAAGACTGTTTGGGAAAGATAGCAATCGCCATGCTTGTCTGGCGAGAAGCGCCTGATTAAACAACCGAAAGTCCCTGAAACCCAGACCTCCCAAAAACTTTGGTCGTGTCATTTTGTCCAAGCATACAAATGCGTTTTCCGTTTACCTTTTTCATCACCCCAAAAATAGTTCTTGATCATACAATTCAGATCATCACATACCTCAAAGGGGAGCTTGAAAACACTCATAAGATAGCTAGGGATTGACTGCGGGACTGATTTGATCAAAACCTCTTTTCCAGCCTGAGTGGGATGGCCATCAAAAGCAAACAATCTCTTTGTTAATTTAACTTGGAGATTCTGGAACTTCCCCTTTGTCATCCTACCATCCTGTGTGTGTAGGTTTATTCGTCTGGAAAGTGTGGAGTATTTTCCTTCTTGGGAAACTGTGCGATGGATCTGTGAAATCAGAGGGCAGGAGCTTTGAAAGTTATGGACTTCTGGGAGCGTTTTTTTTCTTCATCGGTTTATTTTTTTTGTTTTTTTACAACACATGTCTATTTTTTCAGTACACATAGTACATCTTTATTATACAAGCGCAATATTATTTTGATACATGTTAACATTTTTTAAATACACGATGTACATTTATGAAGTACATGTTTTAAATATTTTTAAAACAAATTTAAATATATGCTCAACATTATTTTTAATAGTATTAAATATGTTTTATACTACGTGAACATTTTTCTTAAATTGCCTAAACATTTATTTTAAATGTCACGAACATTTATTTGGAACGCGTGAACATTTTTTTAAATGTCACATACATTGTTTTGAATTATCAAAATATGCCTTTGCATTGTATATGATTTTTTGAAAAACATCACATGCATTTTCTGAAAATATGTGAACATTTATTAAATGTCATGGTTTTATTAATGCTAAAAATATTTTTTAGAGTTACACAAAAAAATGACAATGCGTTAACATTTCTAAAAAAATCAATTAAAATATAGTTGGAATATATGCATTTAGAATATTTTTAAAATATAAAAACACAAATAAAAACTAGCATAGGTGCCTACATACATGCCTAAGTCGACGTATGTGATTATGGGTTAGCCCTTTTAGGACCACACTGAGGCGAGGGAACGCTCTGCGTCGCTGTAAGCGAGACAAAACAACGCTAGAATGGCCTAGGATAAGATATCAAGCAAAAATGAAAGTTGAAGGCCACAATTCAAGGAAGTGTTATACAGCGGCATTACGAGTCCGCGTAGAATGCTCGCCTACATCTACCAGCAGCTCACATGAGGAGGACGGCTGGCACAACCCACAGGGAGAATCCAGGTGCATACGTTGTTGTGCTGTCACATGGATTTCTAGCGATAGAGACAATGTCGGTGTGTGGTTGTTTCTCATAAATTAAAAAGTACACCTGTGCTCTGCTGCCCTCCGAGTTGGGTTGGTGGGCCTAAGAGCTGAACATCCATGTACATTAAGTTAAAGATTATGGGCCTAGCATGAGATGGCGAGGAAAGACGAAAGTTGAACGGCTGGGCTATTTCTCGCTCATTGCGAGAGTTAAGTTTCTATCGCATAGTACAGTAGCTGCCACGCGAGTGTTTCTTTCTGTGGTTTTCTTTACGTTTCTTCATTGTTTGGATCAGTTTCCTTCGAGTTTTTTTCTTTCGGGTTTTGTTTTTTTTCTTTTTCTTTCTTTCTTTTGTTGTCTTTGGTTTTCTTTGTTTCTTTCTTTGGTTTTCATTGGTTTGCTTTAATTTTTTTTTCTTTTTTCTTTTTTAACACATATGTACTTTCTTCAGACATATTTTAATTTATTTTATAAATCAGGATGAATTTTTATATATGTTAACATTTTCCAAAGACATATTTAACATATTTTTACTAATATATGTTTTGATGTCTACTTTACAAATACATATTGTACATTTTTCGGATATATCTGAAACATTATTTATATACAATGCTTAGCATGTCCCAAATACATGATTAAAATATGTTCATATTCCTGTTTGAAGTTTTTTTTCGAATATGTGTTAATATTTTCCTATACACATTGAAAGATTTTTCGGAATCATATGGAACATTCTCTTAAAACTACGTGAACATTTTTCCACATTGTATAAACATATTTTCAAAATGTCACTAACATATTTTTCAAATGTGTGAACATTTTCTTAATTTTAGCGTACATTTTCTGAATCATGTGAAATATTTTTTAATTAAACTATTTTTTTTAATTATACTAACATTTTACGAAAATTGCACATACATCTTTTTTAAAAATACTAATTTTTTAAAAGGTCACAACATTTTTTTTAATGCTATCAATGTTTCCATAAACTACTCAAACAAAATTTTGACATCGTGTTAACATCAAATTCATGGTTTTTAAATTCTAACTCTATTATGCATTTAAAATATTTTCAAACGTATGAAAAAGAAAAAAAATAAGAACGGACGAATCAAAAGACAGAGGATAATAATAAAATATCCTACAAGAAGTTAATTTGACCGGCCGATTACTAGTACAGTTATTTCGAGACGACTTGTGTCCCGCTATAAGCGAGACAAAGCTGATCCCAAAGTTGAATCTATATATGGTAAAATACTTTTATTTTTCTAATTTTATATAAAAAAACGCTATTATAAAGTTGCTGGTGCATTAAAACTTGATGATAGTTGAAAATATTCATCATGGGTTAAAACATATTCATTGTGGATTTAAAAACTGGTCATCACGTGTTACAAGATGTTCACTACATATTTAAAAAAGTCGGCATGTATCTAAAAAAATGTCATTGGGACTGTTTCTAAAAAGTACATCAAAAAGTCCAGTATGTATAAAAAATGTTTGTCTTGTATATAAAAAATGCTCAGCATTTATTCAAAAAATGTTCATCCCATGTTCAAAAAGCGTGCATCATGTATTAAAAATTATATTCAACAAGAGATTTTCTTTTAACCCTAATACTACGTAGGCAAGCAGGGCTAATCTCAAGTCGCTCCTCCTCCTCTAAGAAAGAAAGTTAGGGTTCCTGCCTCTCGCCGGCGCCACCGCAGGTCCGCCTCGTCTCTGGTGGCCCTAAGGCCATGGAGGCGCGGTGGATCCTGGCAAGGGCCGACGGGAGGGCTCCGTTTTTAGTCATTTTTTTCTGTCTTGTTACGGTTTGTGTTCTGCTCAGGAATGCGAGACGGCGGCGGCTCCCTGAAAATGGAATAAAGGTCTCCCCGCCTAGCCCCTGTTCCGGCGGTGCGTCTAGCATCGTTGGTGGGCGTCTGGAGGTGTCTCTCCGGCGGATCTATCTTTGGTGGATTTGCTCGGATCTTGTCGTTGTTCGTCTACGTTCGTGTGTCTTCGGGTTGAATCCTTTCCAACCTACGTTATTCTTCATCGGCGGCGGTTGCTGTTCTGGTGCGCTAACACAACGACTTCCCGACTGTCTACTAGAACAAGTTGCGCCCAACTCCGGCGATGGAGGGATGATGACGGCGGCGCGTCTTCGGCTCGCTTCAGTACTTGTAGTCGTCGCTAGGTAGTCTACGGATCTGGATGTAATTTTTATTTCTGGTGTTCGTTGTACTACCAATGATTTAAGATGAATAGATTGGAAATTTTCCATAATATATATATATATTATATATATATATATATAGGCCTGCTAAACAAAGCCTACGCGCATTATATCTTAGCCTACGCTCCGGCCGCCGATCGACCCAACCGGCCGTACGCGCTAATTAGACGAACCACGTGCTCGCCACTGATCTACCGTAACCGCTTACGACCAGACTCGGCGTGCTTTGTCTGGCATGGGTTCCTCCCCGAAAAGTAATGATGTCGCTGTTGCCGTTGTATAGCAGTAGTAATGTATTACCACATGTGAGTCTAGATTTACTAGGTCACTATTATAAAGTAGTAGTAATGCATTACTACATGTGGGCCTAGATTTACTAGGTCACTATTATATGGCAGTAGTAATGCTTTACTACATGTAAGCCTGGATTTACTAGGTTTAGCATGTGCAGGATCAAAGCATCTCTAATTTTTCCATTCATATTTTTTATTCCATTACCTTCCACTCCATCTTTTTACTGCTACTAGTAATTCATTACTACATGTTAGCAAGGTTTTACTATGTTTAGGGATCAAACCATCGATAAAGCATTGTCTGGTAAAGAATCTTTGTCTATTACCATCTATACTACCCCTATTACTGCCAATAGTGACCCCCGAGTCGGAATGGAGCTGACCACGCATGGTAAAAAAATTAAATGTGTTACTTTTTCTTGCAAACACCGTTACCCTCAAAAAAATTGCGGTGGAGAGCCCCGCGAGCCGCCCGCCTAATTAGGACCGGCCGGAGCGCATGGTAAGCATTATGCGCGCTCGCGCACAATAGCGCCATCGTGTATGTGTGTATATATATATATATATATATATATATATATATATATAGGTAAAATGTTTGGGACACCTAGGTGCCTGGGCACCTTGATTTTTTTGGAAATTGTGGTATATTTAATTTGTTTCCTAACTATTCTTCATGCAAGACTTTCCTTGCTTACATTTTATTTATTTTTTCTAATTATTAGGCATGCAAGACTTGCCATACAATAAAACGTATTAATGTTGATTTTGTTTGAATTGATGTGGGTATTTAATACGCGTATTTTTGTTTCCTAACTACCTAATACGAGTATCTAATACCTACCAACGAAATTATAGACATATGCAGGCATGTATATATTGAATAATTTGTATTTTAAACTATTATATTTATTTGTTTCCTAACTATCTAAAATGGGCATCTTATACTTACTAACGAAAGTATGTACATACGCGGGTATGTATACACCCAAGATTTTATTTTTTGACTAATTGCATTATATTTTTGTTTTCTAACTATCCAATACGAGTATCAATACCTACTGACCAAAATATTGTAATACCCGGTCGAAGTATATACCTCAAGTGGAAATACCCAATTTATCTGCACAATTATATACCCAGTTGTGGGAAAAAAAAGCTTGGAAAATATTATACATACCCATTCGACGTATGTACCTAAAGTAAAACATGGCTACATATATATCCGGCTACGTGACGTATGGGTATCTAATATATACCCAACATATTTCGAGTACAAAACATACCTAAGATATTTTGGATTATGTACGTATATACCTAATGATTTATTCAAGGTATTATGTACTCGGTGAAAAATAAAGGAGAGCACATATAAGAAATAGACCACGGCTAACTATAATGCATAAAAAAAAGGACCTCCATTATATGCAAAAAGGTGCACGTACGATGAGACATGCATGGACTTAAAACTTGGGCCATTTATTAATGATTTTCTCTATCCTATCTAATCTAGGCTGGTATTAAGTGCCCATATCATGCAATAATTCTTTCCTAATAAAATTTACCCATCAATGCTAATACTAATTACACGTGCACAGATCTTAGTGTCATCCAACGGTTTCTAGGCGAGGTGTCCAGGCACCTAGGTGCCCCAAACTGGCAAGGTGCCTGCATATGTCTATAATTTCGTTGGTAGGTATTAGATACTCGTATTAGGTAGTTAGGAAACAAAAATACGTGTATTAAATACCCGCATCAATTCAAACAAAATCAACATTAATACGTTTTATTGTATGGCAAGTCTTGCATGCCTAATAATTAGAAAAAATAAATAAAATGTAAGCAAGGAAAGTCTTGCATGAAGAATAGTAGGAAACAAATTAAATATACCACAATTTCCAAAAAAATCAAGGTGCCCAGGCACCTAGGTGTCCCAAACATTTTATATATCTGTGCCTGAGCGTAAAATGGTTTATCCTGCGCGCTGACCCCATGTTGCAAATTCCACCGCGCTCTGGTTGGCTAGACCAACTAAACCGAGCCTCCACCGGCGCGTGTGCGTTGCCATCGCACGTTGCATCAGAGAATCAACCGTAATTTGCCATCCCTCCGTAGTAATTTAACAATATGTGTTATGATTCTCAAGTCCATACAAGTTGACAGTAAAAAGCTCTATCTCTGTGTGGTAATAGCATGCATTGTATAGTAATAACGTGCACTCTCTGTAGTAAAAAGCATTTGCATTTAACAATCAAAAGTGATTTGGCATCCATCAATAGTAACCGATCGATATGGTTTACGATTCCTATGTACAGGAGTACTGCCAGTAATCGAGCCATACTAGTTAATTGTAAAAAGTCATCTTTGTGTGGTAATAGCATTCACTCCTTGTAGTAAAAGCATTTACTAGCCATCCCAAATTAACCGTAATTCGGCATCCATCAATAGTAATTTAGTTGTATGGGTTACGATTACTAGGTCCATGCCAGTTGGTAGTAATATCATCCATTTGTGTAGTAACAACATGCACCCTATGTAGTAAAGGCATTATTTGAACTTATGTGGTAAAGCATTTACTAGAAGCAGCGGCATAATGATCTTTTTTCATCGGAATATTACTATGTGCACAACTTATTTTACGAGGGAGCATATACAAGGAAAATAGATAGGTTGTTTTGCATGGAGTGGTGCATGGCAACCGTAACTCATTTAATTTTGTTACGATGCTTGCCGGCCATTTTACTGTGATTACCATGTTGGCTGATTTGCGGGGCGAGGAGTGGTGCGTTGCAGCCAGTAATCAAATAAATTCCGTTACTTTATTTCCCTTCAATTTTACTAGGATTAGCAATACTCGGTTGACCGAGTGGCATGCGAGCAAGAGCACCGCGGGCGGAGCGTACGATTAGCGCTTCTGCGCTCAAGCGCACTTTAGAGCTACCGTATATATATATATATATCTCCGGCCGATGCTAATTAGGCGGGCGGGTCGCGCGGTGAACCTGCACCCCGACGCTAATTTGGTTGAGGGTAACGGTCTTTGCAAAAAAAAGGTAACGCACTTAATTTTTATTACCATTCGTGGTTCGATGTATCCCGATTCTACTGGCACTATTTATTGGCCGTAGAGATAGTAATGGATAAATATTATTTACCATGCAACGAGTAATCGAACGTTTGAGCCCTAACCACAGTAAAACCTCGCTAACATGTAGTAACGAATTACTATGCCCACTAATTAGCAGTAAAAAGGGATGAAGTCAATGGTAATGAGTAAACCTAGTAAAATCAGGCCTATATGTAGTAATGCATTACTACATGTCCAAGGTTTGAGCCCTACTCATAATAAAATCTCGCTAATATGTAGTAACAAATTACTACACGCACTAATTGGCGGCAGTGAGCCCTAATCATAATAAAATCTCGCTAATATGTAGTAACAAATTACTACACGCACTAATTGGCGGCAGTAAAAATGATGAAGTCGATGGTAATGAGTAAATCTAGTAAAATCAGGCCAATATGTAGTAACGCATTACTACACTATATGTAGTAATGCATTACTACATGTGCTCATGGTAATTATAGTGATGGTAATTTGTTACTATTTCCACCAGGGCCAATTACTAGATAGTAATGTGTTACAACTTCTGCAGGCCCAGTTTACTTATGGTACCAATTAACAGCTGGGCTCTTTTATGGTGTTACAATCGCAGTTACGATGAATTAATGGTCCAAGGGATTCTCAAAAAGAAAAAGAAAAAATTGGTCCGGGGTGTAGGCGTGCGAGGGATTGGCTAATCGTAACTCAATACTGGTGGAGGAACGCGGGACTGATTAAGCGCATGGACGCGACGCGTAAGCCGTTACGGTAGATTTCCTGGTGGAGCGCGCGCTTTGGCTAATTAGCGCGTATTGGCCGGTTGCGTCGATGGGCGGCCGGAGCATATATATATTCAACATGTAGTTCAGAAATGTTCATTGTGTATTTACAAAATTCTCATCATGGATTTAAAATATGTTTATGCACAAAGAAAGGAAAAGGTAACATAGAGACAAAAAAAATGGAAGCATGACAAAGTCAAAAAACAGAAAAGAAGAATAAAAAATGAAAAATAAATAATACTAAGACGTAAATAAACAAATGAAAATGGAAAAGAAAACAAACATGACATAGACTGATAGAGTGACAACACATCACGGAAGACCAGTGCTCCGATCCAAACTAGTGCTCTAACTAAAAACTGAAGAAACAATTTTGTTGGTCGATACTGCTGACATACAGTATAGCAAAAAAAAAGGGAAACTGTAACCAAAATAGAAAAAACGCTTGATGGTATACGTCCCACGAGCATGTGTGTATAAGCGAGCATTGGTTCCAACTCACAATAGTCAACATATAGTGGATGCGACAAATAAAGGGAATACTCTATTTTTCACTTTCAACGATAAAATGTAGCACAATCGCGGAGCGAACAAATGTGGGCTGGGCCAATAAAGCTCGCTGGATGTGGTCTCTGGACGGTTTCTAGAGTGATTTTTCGGGGTTCTTTGTTCAGTTTCTTACATTCAGTTTTTCTACTGTCTTTCTTCTTATTTTTTTCATATTTATTTTAATTTCTAAAATTCAAGAAACTTTTTAATTTTTTTTATAAATTTCCTGAGTTTATTTAAAAAATCATGGATATTTTAAAAATTCAAGAACATTTATAAAACTGCACAGCTCACCACCGGTGGACGCAGAAGAAAAAAGGTGCTTATTTCATCAATAACTTATTTCATGTTCTTTTAAGTGTGTTTTTTGTAATGCTGATTTTATGTAATATATATTGCCTCGGGCCTTTAGCGCGGGGGGGGGGGGGGGGGGGGGGGCGGGGGGGGGGTGGGGGAAGAGAGAGAGATCAGTAGACAACCAGAATGGTTTCGTTCAACACCCAGCGCCAAAAGTGATTTCCGGCACTTGTGTATGACAAATTGACAATGCATAAAGGGCAGGTCCAATGTTCGTTGTCTTTTGTCCCTGTCTACGGTCTATCCAAGAGAGGAGGTGCAGTACATGAGAAATGAATGATGTACTACCTTTGTATCAAAATACAAGACGTTTTTGTAGTTCAATTTAAACTGCAAAAACATCTTATATTTTGATAATTGAACTACAAAAAAGTCTTATATTTTGATAGAGGAGTACTGGTGAGTACCAATAATATGACAAGTGGTATCCAATCATGAAAAAGATAGTTTTCCACAAGGAATGCGAGTTCAAAAGTCATACCACTATTTGAGTTGAGCGGAGCCATCCGTTAATTCCTCCTTTTCAGTTTAGAGAGCTTATCTAAAAAAAAATCGTTTTATAAGTCTTATTTTTATGTTCAGGGTTTTGAGGTGCCTTAAATCGCTGCATCCAAAACAGACTATTGCATTGCAATTAATGCATTGGAAACACATTTTTTTAGAAAAACGAGTACATTAATTGATTACTTTTGTAAACTACAAAAAGTATTTCACCACCCGTAGTCTACCTTAGTTTGTTAGATATTTAAACTGACTCATTTCAACAGGAAGGGATGAAGTAGTATTATAACTTATTAGAGGAAGTACAATAAGGTGACATAAGCAAGCTATAAGGACTTAAATATTATATCTTTGCTTAGTTCAGGACAGAGAAGCAAAGCGGATTGTAGATTAATAGCCAGCTATAGCGGGAGCCTCAAGACACTTTGTGAGATTGTAAGATGAGTCAGCTATTATTAATTAATAAAGTAATACTCCCTCTGTTCGAAATTAGTTGACCCTCAAACATATGTATTTAGCATTGAAATACACGTCTACATACATCCCTTTGAGCGTCAACCATGGGCAGACACAGAAAGAAAATGTTTTGGTGTCCTATCATATAAGCTAGCGCACATATTTTTCATTTAAGGACGGAGTGTCACACACTATAAAATGCGTGAAAGTTACACACAAAAAGCATGGACCCGGTGTCATGTGCACCCGGTTAGCTCACGTGGGTACGCACCTGGCATCAACTAATTCTGGACGAAGGAAGTGCATATTTAAAATTTACTATTGTACATGTCGGCTATTAGGTTGGTTCTAAATGACATGACAACTTCTTATAGTTGATCGTTGGTTGTACATGCTCTTATACATCCATGAAAGTGTGCACTGTACTCAAAATGCCTTCCTGATCGCAAGTGTCATTCTCCATTGAAAAGCATGAACAGGATGATATTTGCCGTTACGTCGAAAGTACCTTTCTACATCCAGGCTCAAATGCTCCTAGGATGAACCGTAAAATAAAAAAAAATCAAAAAAATCCTGAATCTTTTTGTGGCATTCTTTTTTTTTTTGAACCGGGCATAACCCCCTTTCCATTACTCACATAACGGAAATACAACAGTTCAAAGTCCATCCAGGAAACTAAGAAAGGGGAAAGCGAGTTCAAAGCATCACTGGGAAACCCACAATAAACACCCGTCATCGGGCAGTTCATCGCGGGGGGAAAACCCAGTGACACCATATCAACTACACAAAACTACCAGATCGACAGGCTATCCAAAGCAAGTATCTAAGTAGGCCACGACAAGTGCTCACGCACGAGCATAAATCCACTCACACAGCCAAGCTAAATATTCCAAAAGCAACAGGACAGGCCAGAATGTCCCAGGCGAAGTAGAGAAGGCCACATCACGACTGAAAAGCGCCCAGCATGTTCTTCAGTTCATCCCTCCCGGTGCCGCGCAAATTCGCATCATGTTCGAAGCATTGATCCTCAACATCTTAGCTCCACGCTCCATTGCTTCGCGTTCTTCTCCCATCATCAGACCTGCCCAATAAGTAATATAGCCACAAGCATAGTAGATTACATCAAAAGGAGATCTCAGTTTCTTGAATTCAAAGGTGGCTCTGTTACAGCTATTCCACATAGCCCAACAAAGTGTAGCTAAGCCAAAAGTATAGAACTTCTCCCCATCTGGAAGAAACGTATAGCACCAAGAAAAATATTGCCATATGTTGTTCGGACATAGATCTGTGCCCAGTACACAGCCAACAGTTCTCCACATGACTCTTGCCACTGGACATGTGAAGAACAAGTGCTGGGAGGTTTCTTTGTTAGCACAAAAGGAGCAGGAAGGATTCCCCAACCATTTCCGCTTCTTCATTACATCTCTAGTCAAGATAGAGTCCTGAAATAGTTGCCACAGGAAGATTTGGATTTTAAGCGGAATTTTTGCTCGCCAAATCCACTTATAGTTACACGCAGCTATATTTCTTTCCAGGTATTCATAAACTGATCTAGTAGTAAACTTGTTTTTCTTTTCCCCCAAGGACCACACAACCTGATCAGGTTCATTAGATATCGGCCAAACCCCCACAACACTTTGCATTTCTCTCCACTGATCCAGCAGAGGAGAGTGGAGACGTCTTCTAAAGAAGCTGTCATCCACACCTTTATTAAAATTTGCTACCGTGATCTCTTGATCGTTGCAAATGCCGTATAGCACAGGGAATTGAATGCATAAGGGAGGTTTATCATCAATAGAGTCACCCCACACTCTAGCAAGATTACCAGACTTCAGCACTACCTTTCTACCAGCAAGGTAGTACTCCTTGACTTTCATAATGGCTTTCCAAATCGGGGAATCACCAAACTTAGTTTTCACCGATACAACCATGTCTTTTTTGAGGTATTTGGCCCGGATTACGTCCTACCACAGCTCTTGCTGCGTTTCCAACTTCCACCACCACTTGGTAAGGAGGCTAATATTTTGCTTATGTAGGTCTTTCGCCCCCAGGCCCCCTTTCTCTTTGGAGCGGCAAATTCTGGACCATTTCACCAAATGGTACCGTTTACGACCCTCATGTTCTTGCCAGAAGAATCTTTTACGATGCTTGTCTAGTTTCCCAATCATCTTTTTCGAGAGTAAAAACATAGACATATAATAATACACTATGCTGGTTAGTGATGCATTTAGGAGAATCAACCGTCCCCCCCCCCCCCCCCCGAGGAAGCTGCATTACCAATCCAGGATTCACAACACTTGAGGAATCTCTCATCCAAAAAATCCCAGTCCAGACTACGAAGGGTAGAAAAACTAACTGGTACTCCCAGGTATTTCATAGGGAAGTGCCCAATGCTACAATTAAACAGCCCAGCATAGAAGGAAATTGTATCATCATCTCCCCCAACACATAGTATCTCACTTTTCATGAAATTAATTTTTAGCCCTGACATAAGCTCGAACATGTACGGAAGAAGCTTAAGGTTCACAACTGTTTCTCTGTCATGTTCGAAGTAAATAACCGTATCGTCTGCATATTGTAAGATAGCCACTCCACCCTCAATCAAGTCCGGCGCAAGCCCAGTCAACAGCTTCTCCTTCTGAGCATTGAGAACCATTTTCGATAGAGTTTCTACAGCAATTTTAAACAGGAAGGGGGAGTGGGGGTCACCTTGGCGGACCCCTTTGTGGCTTTGGAAGTATGGGCCATTTTCGTTATTGAGTTTAATACTCAAAGTGCCATTTCTGAGAATCTTTTCCACCCAGCCACACCAGGTAGGACCAAACCCCCGATTGCGGTGGAATTCAATGAGGAAGTCCCAATTTATCTTGTCGTACGCTTTTTCAAAATCCAGTTTCAACACTACCCCAACTTTCTTTTTATGGTGTGTGTGATGCAGCACTTCATGTAACATAAGGATCCCATCCATAATGTTTCTATGCTTAATGAAAGCATTTTGATGTTTGCTAATCAGCTTGTCCGCAAAGATAGCCACCCTGTTGTCCAACACCTTAGTAATTAGCTTGTAAGGACATCTAAGGAGACATATGGGGCGATACTGCTGAATTCTTTTTGCCCCATTTAGCTTTGGAATCAAGGTAATAATCCCGTAATTCAGACGAGCTACGTCCAGGGTATTATTATGGAATGCTTCAAACAACCGCATTATATCTTTTTTTATGAAGTCCCAGCAGTGTTTATAAAACTCAGCTGGGATATTGTCAGGGCCAGGAGCTCTGTTGCTTTCCATACTAAACAGGGCTTTCTTAACTTCTTCTTCGGTGAAAACACTGGTCAGGATAAGATTATCATCTTCTGTAAGCCTCTCATCCCTAGACCAGGTTTCAGGGGATAAGTGGAACAAGTTTCCATTGGCAGGACCAAAGAGATCTTTGTAATAGGATGTTGCATGGGCTAGGAGATCTTTTGTGCCTTCTATAACCACCTCCCCATCAGTAAGGGAATGAATAGTATTCTTCCTTTTTTTTCCATTAGCTATACGGTGGAAGTAGGCCGTGTTATGATCCCCTTTAAGCAACCATCGCTCGTTCGAGTGCTGAAGCCAGAAAAGCTCCTCATCAGCTAGTATTTCATTCAACTCAGCACACAAGATAGTCCTTCTCTCATATGTCTCAGGGTCTAGGGGTCCAGATTCCTCTTTCTTCTCAATCTCTTCCAGCTCCTTTTTAATCCATTTTTTTCTCTTCCTGGCATGGCCAAAGAGGTGAGATCCCCATCCCTTAAAGTATTTCTTGATACGTTTTAGCTTTATGTTTAGGATGTCAATAGGGTCCTCAGAGTGAACAGGTTGCTCCCAAATGATCTTAGCTTTAACATAAAACTCTTCATTTTTTAACCAGCTGAGTTCGAATCTGAATTCACGCTGGCGAAGGGTATTTTTTTCATGGGATTCGTTGTCAACAACAAAGGATTATGATCCGAGACATCTCTCACTAGTTTGCGCACTGCAACTAGTGGGAATAGATCTTCCCAATCAAAACTCATGAGTACTATATTGAGCTTCTCGAGCGTGGGGTGTCTCTGTTTATTAGTCCAGGTAAATCTACCTCCTCCCATATGGATCTCTCTAAGGTTCAAAGACTGAATGATAGAGTTGAATCTATCCATGTGTTGGGAGCGATGGAGACACTTGTTTTTATCGCTACACTCCCGTAGGATGTTGAAATCACCACCAACCACATAAGGGGTTCTAATACTGCCACACATCAAGGTTAATTCCTCAAGGAACTCATCCCTCTTATCATCATGTGCTGCCCCATAAACCACCACCAGGGTCCGGACACTATTGAGCCTAATATCAAAAATTGTGGCCTGCAGCAGATATCTACCTGCCGTCCAAGAAACTATCTCTAAGGTTTCCTTCTTGATCCCACACAGAATTCCACCCGATTTACCTATGGAGGGGATCCAATTCCAGCTAAGTCTCTCAAAGGGGTCAATCTTCCTAAGGTATTTAGGAGTAAAGCTTTCCTTCTTCGTTTCTAGGATGCCCATAAAGTCCAGGGAGTTTTCCCGGTGTGGCATTCTTTAAGAAACGTTTGTTGTGCATGCAAAATTTCATTACGAAATCACATTGGTGAAAGTCGTGGAAATAAAATCAGAGTTCCAAAATGCGCTTGAAAGTAACATTTTCAGATCATTGATTTTGTTTTTTTACCACACTTTCCACCAATGACTTCGTGATGAAATTTTGCATGCACAATAAACATTTCTTAAAGTATGCCACATTTTTTTTGGATTTTACTGTTCACGCCAGGAGCATTTGAGCCCGGTTATAGAAACTCCACGTCCCCGTTGCGTACACTTGTCAGCTCAATGACACTTCGTTTACTTGAGACCACACACTTCGACGTCCACGCACATGGCTAACACATTCATGAAGAGCATATCACGCACATGCATTCATTTAACTGGTCAAAGTCAGAAACCATGGCCATCACATTCTATTAATTAAAATCATCAATGGATCGGTGGTCAACAGTAAACAGTCCGCGCCTTGCAGCGAGGATCGATCGGAGCGCCATTTCAGCTAGCACATGAGCCGGTCATCGCAAGGCGGCCGGCACGGCGGGTAATTGATCGATCAGGCACCTCAGCCATGCAATTATGCAAACCACCCTACGCGCGGCACCTAGCTACCTACCTACCACTTCCCATCCATGAGAATGAGGCAAATCTTACTTAAGTTCCCAAATGCGAAATCGAAAAGCGTAAACGGAAAGGTAGGCGATCGCTCCGGCGGCGTGCACGCACGCGCGACACGGTGGCGCGCGGGAATCACTAGTAGAACTGGCCGGAGTTGGTGAAGGTCTGGCCGAACCCCCAGTTGCTGGGCGCCACGTCCTGGAAGACGACCTTCTGGCCGTTGGTGGCGGTGACGGCGAAGGAGATAGACTGGCCGTTGAGGTAGCTGTTGGACTGCCAGTTGGCGCCCCAGTTCCGGGACATGGTGGTCCACCCGGTCTTGGACCCCTTGATCTGCACCGCCCTGATCGACCCCGGCCCGCCGACGTTGGTGATCAGCACCAGCTCGAAGTAGTTGTTGCCGTTGATGGTGAACCGCACGCCGCCGCTCCTGGAGCAGGGCACCCGCTGGAACATGATGGGCACGATGCCGGCGCGGTAGACGCCGATGCGCTCCCACGCGGGCTGCGCCATGTCCAGGTGCTTGCGGGGCGGGTTGCACCAGCCGCCGTTATCGTTGGGCTTGGAGTAGTCCGTCGGGCAGAGGTTGGTGGCGGTGATGGTGACCGTCACCCCCGGCTTGCAGTTCGGGGAGCTGCCGTGGTCGCACTTCACCTGGTAGCACTCCCCGCACGCCGCCCCGTCGTTGAACAGGGACGTGCTCAGCGCCGCCGTGTTCGTCCCGTACCCCGTCGAGTACAGGTTGCCGTACCCGCAAGCGCCGCCTACCATTAGTTACAACGCCATATCCTCGATCAGTACATACCCACGGCGCGAAAGTGCAATGCAAATACGCAAAGGGAGGAGTGGTCGTCGATCGTCACTTACCCATGGTGCCGACGGCGTTGCTCCCGCCGTAGAAGGTGGCCGAGCCCTTCATCCAGTCGGCAGCCCCGGGCGTCGCCGCGGCGAGGCAGTAGGCCGCGACGACGACGACGACGGCCAAGTGCGAGAAGACTCCGCTCCTGCGCGCCATCTCCGGTGCGTACGGAATGGCCTGAGGTACAGGGCACTGTGGTGGGTGGGTGCACTCGATCGACAGGCGACGTGTGAGGCGAGTGAAGTGAGGAGGTGGAAAAGCCATGGCGTCGCCGGTGCTTAAATAGCGATGCGGCGATTGAGGCACGGGATCGGCGCGCGCGAAGCCCGGCGGGGACTCACGTGCCCGCCGAGGCGGTCGACGGCCCTGTTGCACCCAGCGCCTTAAATGCATGCCATGCACGATTCCTGATTTCCTTTTTCTCCCACCAAAAAAAATGAAAAAGTCTCTGCCCTGCTCCTCCATTACGTTTTCCAAGGATTCCCCTGGCCGATCTGCAGAGGGCCGCCGACTCTTTTCATTTTCTTTCTTCTCTGGCAAGCAGCAGAACCGGCCCACTGTGCCCAGTAGGTTCCGCTGATCCGTGCCGGTACGTACGTCTTAATCATTTGGGATCAACATTACGTACCTACGACTAAACAATCATCAGCTGGGAGGGAGGGAGAGACGTACAGTACGTACGAGTGATCAGCATTAACAATTTAACATTTCGATCAGAAGTAAACCAACTCGACAATGAGGAGGCGGAGGCGTCACGTGAGCTCACGAGACTCGGCCGCTCTGAGTCACATGGGGATTACTGGCGACGGAGTGGTTACCGAGGGTCATTGGATCGGTAAGCAAGCCCCTAGCCCTAGGCCTCAACCAAACCACGATGCGGCCCCTTGGATTGAGCCGGTTGACGCGCTGCTCAGCCCAACTGATACCCGCCAAGAAATGGAAGCTACTACTACTCCACTTGCGCTCGTTGTTACTGTGTGGTCCCCATTGGCAGGTACTAGCGGTTAGGGTTAGGGGTGAGGGCTAGGGGAATTTAGCACCCTAGGTAGGTAATTTTGGCCTGATTTAAGGGAGGATTAGTTTTTCTCCCGCGCGGGCCTCGAGCTTAATTTTGTCTTGTTCGGTTGATTGGAATCTACGGGAAGAAACTCTTTTGCTTTGGGGCAAGTCAACTGTCACTCTAGGGCCTCTACATTGGACTATTGGGGCAACTGCTTCTACATGTACGGCTAGGGCTTTTCTTAATGGGTACGACCTCAATTTTATACTCCCGAACCCTGCTAGATTACGGGGTCAAACCTTTGGATTTGAATGTGCTCAGATTTCATCGTTTTCGGTTAAAAGAAATGTCTGACACTGATGGCCGTTTCTCTTTGGCTGAGATTCGTTCAGATGCAAATCAGCGGCGTTCTGTCTCCTCTATGCTTTATCCTTTACTTTCTTGGGGCATTATCCTTTTACTCCAATAGTTTCTGGTTCCGCTTTTAAAGCTACAAAAAACATTTGTGGAAACAAGAACTGACAAGCAAAGTTCTTTTTTTAAGCGAGACAATACAAGCAAAAGAATTGGCTTCAACAGTGAGGGCCTCTTTCTTCTGAGGGTTACACTAGTTTTCTTCCCCGGCTAGCTAATTGTGTGCGATTGATCTTCTTTTCTGGAACATAGCAACATTTTAGCCAGTACTCATGATATGGTATGGAACCATGCATGCTCATGATCAGCCCATGATGATCAGTCCAAAAAAGGCCGCAGCGGGACTCAACCGAGTTTTTCAAGGTTCGCGGGCTCACGTGGGATGGCTTCAGCGGTCCGGACAGCCTAGTCCGAATGAATGCGGGCGGTTTGTGGGTCGGTGTTGGAGATGCCCTTAGAACTTTCTTTTACCGAAAACAATCGGTTTCAAAAGTAATGGTGGCATTATCCTTTTACTCCAATAATTTTTTTTGTACTCCTACTTTAGATTTAATTACTGTTAGCACATGAACATACACGGCGGATACAAAATTCATGCACAAACTTAAAAAATGGTACGATCGATCTTCTAAGGACACTAGTTTTCTTCCAAGGGTTGCACTACTTTTCTTCCTTGGGTAGCTAATTGTGTGCGGTTGATCTTCTTTTCTGGAACGTAGCAAACTTTTAGCCGGTACTCATGACATGGTACGGAACCATGCATGCTCAGGGGCGGCGCTAGGGGTATTCTTGGGTCTTCATGTGAATACCCATGTTTTTTACAAAACAGTGTTGATTTTGGCAAAACAGTGACAATTTTTAAAAAATAACAATGATTTTGGCAAAATAAATATACATGAATACCCGGTTGCAAATTCCTGGAGCCGCCACTGTGCATGCTCATGATCAGCCCATCATGTCGGCCGGAGTACTATGTGTAAGGGCCAGGATGAAGGGATCCCTCACACTTGTCACGACAAAATTACGTGGAAACGTGAACCATTCCGTGGGGTCCTTGAATGCAGATGAAGCCACTTGGTGAAACCGGCCGGCGGTTTGTTGTTAATCTGCCCACATGCATGCACCCTTGCTTAACTGTTTCCGAGTATAACAGAATCGCGGCATGTGGTGTTGCAGTCTCTGTTGCTCCCTCCTCTCGCCTGCACCGGCGCCAAAAGTCCACTGCAAGCTAGCGCGATCCATCGATCCATCTTTCGGTCGCACAGTCAAGTGTTGACATCAAGTTTCCTGTAGGGAAAAAAATGTTAGTACTACTACTAGTGGCGTCCTAGTACTATCTTCGATCCCCTTTTGCGTCTGCCGTGCTGCGTGCATTGTACGGTTGACTTTAAGCTCCCTGGCAAGCATGGTTAACGACATCACAAGATTGTTCCATGTGATACTTAAAAACAATGAAGGATGGATGGACTAATGGAGTGGTGGTCATTGCTTACGACATCTAGCTAACTGCTCACGGCCATGTCAAATTTATTTTGGTTACTTTTTTTAGATCAAAAGGCACCCCGCATGTTCCATTCACTTGAAATGAAACAACGTCCGCAGTTATCTTACACCAAGAGTGTGCGAACATGCTGTAAGGAGCAACTATGGGAGATACAGCATCACACCGCCAGGTTAGTGCATCCTAGGAGCCATGGCCTCAGGAGTACCCGAACCGGTCGTCAGGACAATTCTGCTCTTCTTCATGTTGAGTTTGGCCGAGGAACCTCCCTCGCCTTGGAGTCCATAATCTGCAGGTATTTGTCCATTAACAGCATATTCTCCTGAGCAGAGCGCTTGAGCAGTCGCAAGAGCGTTGTCACATCATCATCCAACTCACACAGGAGAAGTATATATCACTTCTTAGTTTTCAGGTGAAATGATCGAATCAGACAACTAGAGGGGGAGGGGAAATAGGCGACTGCAAATTTTAACTTAATTGACAAATTTAGATTAATGCGGATAAAATAGGTTTTCTAAACACGCAGAGCCAGATGAGAGCATCTACAGCCGGACCTCTCATACCCATCTCAAACACCTGGGCAGGCCGTCTGGTCACTGACCGATTAAAAAAATCGACCCAACCAGACCTCTCAAACCGCGGACAAACGTCCGAGCTGACCGACACCCCCTCATATCCAGCCCAAATCTAGGACGGATATGGGGCGGCATGGGCACGCCCGGGCGCGCACGCCTGACAGGCCCGGCCCACCACCGACCCCCACAGCTGTCCCACAAAAACCCCAATCCGGGCGCCTCGCTCCGAACCCTAGCTCACTCTCTCTCGCTCCGTCCTCTTCTCTCCCTCTCCAATTTTGATCCCATCCACTCCGATGTCCAACTCTGGCATCGACTCCGGCTCCGACCTCGACTACGAGGAGATGCCCTCCGCATTGCGTTGGAGCGGTCCAAGGTGGACACCAGCGGCATCTCCGGATCAGGAGCATCACCACAGCTCCCGCACCGGCGCAGCGTGGACGCCGGAGCTGGACTATCCTGGCCCGCGCTCAGCTCCGCCAGGACCGCGCAATCCGCACCGCCTCGCGTCGTCTCCTTCCCCCGCCGTCCACTCCTCCACGCGGGCAGCCGCGGGTACTAGTGCTCGCGCCGTTGGCCCGCACACGCATTCCGGAGTCGGAGGCGCGCGCAGCGCGCCGCGATAGGCAGTGGGCATGGGAGAGGGACGCGGCGGAGCAGTCCGCATGCCGCCGCCGCGGAATGCAGGCAGAGTCCGACGAGGACGAGCGGCTCCTCCCATGGGTCTACCGCCGGTCCCTCACGACGGCGGAGACGGATGCTCGCCGCCTCCGGCGGAAGAATGCCAAGGCGCTCCGGCTTGCTATTGAGCAGTCGGAATGCGAGGTCAAGGAGGCAGCGACGGAGGCAGCTCGGGTCGCCAAGTTGAAGCGGGAGCAGGACAGGGCAGTCCATCGGATGAAGGGGCTCGTCGTCCTCTCCGACTCCGACTCTGACAACGGCGAGAGTTGCACGTCCTCCTCGGATGACCAAGACCCTCCACCAGCCACAGATGCCTACAGTTGCGCTGGCGATCGGAAGCAGGGCAAAGGTCCGGCGAGGAAGTGGTGGTCCCTCCCCCTCCTCATATGTTTATATTGTTTTTAGTTGTAGAAGTTTAAGAACTTGTCCGATGACGAACTAAGATGATCTTTTGGATGTTGCAAAGTTTATTAATGTCTGTTTGCAGCCAATTTTTGTTGTTCGTTGTTTGATCACGTAGAGTAGCTCAATGTTGCATGTGTAGTATGGATATAAGGCGCCGGATATGAGATACACGGATGCAGAGTGGCAAATATGAGGCGTGCCCGGTCAGTGCCTGCGGACGCGCCCGGACGCGTCCGCGGGCATTTGAGGGGCCGGATTTACCCATCGCGGTTGTAGATGCTCTGAGTGTTGGAAATATGCCCTAGAGGCAATAATAAATTGGTTATTATCATATTTCCCTGTTCATGATAATCGTTTATTATCCATGCTAGAATTGTATTGATCGGAAACTCAGATACATGTGTGGATACATAGACAACAACGTGTCCCTAGTGAGCCTCTACTAGACTAGCTCGTTGATCAAAGATGGCTATGGTTTCCTAGCCATAGACATGAGTTGTCATTTGATAACGGGATCACATCATTAGGAGAATGATGTGATGGACAAGACCCAAACTATGAACGTAGCATGTGATCGTATCAAGTTTATTACTATCATTTTCTGCATGTCAAGTATATGTTCCTACGACCATGAGATCATGCAAATCACTGACACCGGAGGAGTACCTTGTGTGTACCAAACTTCGCAACGTAACTGGGTGACTATAAAGGTGCTCTACAGGTATCTCCAAGGGTGTCTGTTGAGTTGGCATGGATCAAGACTGGGATTTGTCACTCCGTATGATGGAGAGGTATCTCAGGGCCCACTCAGTAATACAACATCACAAGAAGCTTGCAAGCAATGTGACTAATGAGTTAGCCACGGGATCTTGTATTACAGAACGAGTAAAGAGACTTGCCGGTAACGCGATTGAACTAGGTATGGAGATACCGACGATCGAATCTCGGGCAAGTAACATATCGACAGACAAAGGGAACTTCATACGGGATTAGCTGAATCCTTGACATCGAGGTTTGACCGATAAGATCTTCATAGAATATGTGGGAACCAATATGGACATCCAGGTCCCGCTATTGGTTATTGACCGTAGAGGTGTCTCGGTCATGTCTGCATAGTTCTCGAACCCGCAGGGTCTACACACTTAACGTTTGGTGACAATATAAGTATAGTTGAGTCATTATGGTGGTTACCGAAGGTTGTTCGGAGTCCCATATGAGATCCCGGACGTGACGAGGAACTCCGAAATGGTCCGGAGGTGAACACTGATATATTGGACGAAGGGTATTGGAGTCCAAAATTGTTCCGGCGGTATCGGGTGATGACCAGCATGACCGAAAGGGGTTTCGGGGGGCCCCGGCAAGTGTTGGGGGGCCTCATGGGCCAAGGGGAGGGGCACACCAGCCCACTAAGGGGATGTGCGCCCCCCTCACCCCATCCCACATTGCGAGAAGAGGTGGGGGCACCTCCCTAGGGTTTTGCCTCCACCTGGCGTGGGGGCCAAGTCTCCTAAGGGGAGGGCCAAAACCCATCTAGGGTTTCCCATCCCTTGTGGCCGCCGCCCCCTTAGATGGGATCTAGGGCACCCCCTCCTCCTCCCTCCCCCCTATATATAGGGAGTTAGAGAGAGGGCAGCCGCCCCCTTGAGTGTATCTCGACGCCACAGCGCTGCCCTCCCTCTCCCTCGTAGCCCTCTTCCTCTCCATAGTGCTTAGCGAAGCTCTGTTGAGATTCCACCACCACCACCGCCACCACGCCGTCGTGCTGCCAGAGGACTCGAGCTACTACTTCACCATCGCTCGCTGCTTCGAGGAGGTGAAGGCGTCATCAAGCCGTACGCGTGTTGAACGCGGAGGTGCCGTCCGTTCGGCACTTGGATCAGGAGTTCGCGGGACGGATCGTGATTGGATCGCGAAGACGTTCGACTACATCAACCGCGTTTCTTAACGCTTCCGCTTAGCGATCTACAAGGGTATGTAGATGCAATCTCTCCTCTCGTAGATGTTCATCTCCTAGATTGATCTTCGTGAGCATAGGAAATTTTTTGTTTCCCATGCAATGTTCCCCAACAGTGGTATCAGAGCTAGGTCTATGCATAGATGACATCACGAGTAGAACACAAAGGAGTTTGTGGGCGTTGATATTTAGATTGCTTCCTTCCTTGGTCTTTTCTTGATTCAGCGGTATTGTGGGATGAAGCGGCCCGGACCAACTTTACATGTCCACGTACATGAGACCGGTTCCATCGACTGACATGCAACTTGTTGCATAAAGATGGCTGGCGGGTGTCTGTCTCTCCCACCTTAGTTGAATCGGATTCGACAAAGGCGATCCTTGTAGAAGGTTAAATAGCAACTTGCATATCACTGTTATGG
Organism: Thinopyrum elongatum; assembly: GCA_011799875.1. Taxonomy (NCBI): domain Eukaryota; kingdom Viridiplantae; phylum Streptophyta; class Magnoliopsida; order Poales; family Poaceae; genus Thinopyrum; species Thinopyrum elongatum. The sequence continues at coordinate 509,820,049 of CM022300.1, forward strand.
CTTTGCGTAGGTAAGAATCGTTCTTGCTAGATACCCATAGCAGCCACGTAAAACATGCAACAACAAATTAGAGGACGTCTAACTTATTTTTGCAGGGTATGTTGTGAAATGATATGGCCAAAGACATGATGAGATATATTCGATGTATGAGATGATCATGTTTGTAATAGTTTATATCGACTTGCATGTCGATGCATACGGCAACCGGCAGGAGCCATAGTGTTGTCTTTAATTATTGTATGACCTACGTGTCAATCATTAAGCGCTATGTAATGCTTTATTTTATCACTAAGCGGTAGCAATAGTAGTAGAAGCATGGTTGGCGTGACAACCCCGATGGCGGCACGATGATGGAGATCATGATGATGGAGATCATGGTGTCATACCGACGACGATGGAGATCATGCCGATGCTTTGGAGATGGAGATCAAAAGCACAAGTTGATGGACATATCATATCACTTATGATTTGCATGTGATATTAATCCTTTTATGCATCTTATTTTGCTTAGGACGACGGTAGTATTATAAGGTGATCCCTCACTAAAATTTCAAGATAAAATTGTGTTCTCCCCAAATGTGCACCGTTGCGAAAGTTCTTCGTTTCGAAGCACCACGTGATGATCGGGTGTGATAGACTCTACGTTCACATATAACGGGTGCAAGCTAGTTTTTCACATGCAGAACACTTGGGTTAAACTTGACGAGCCTAGCATGTACAAACATGGCCTCGGAACACAAGAGACCGAAAGGTCGAACACGAGTCATATAGTAGATATGATCAACATGGAGATGTTCACCATTGAAACCACCTCATCTCACGTGATGATCGGACTTGGGTTGGTGAATTTGGATCGTGTTACACTCGGACAACCGGAGGGGTGTTAATTTGAGTGGGAGTTCTTAGGTAATATGATTAATTGAACTCATTATCACGAACAATAGTCTAAGTTGTCTTTGCAAATTATGTTGTAAATCAATAGCTCGCGCTGTAGCTCCTTGTTTTAATACGTTCCTAGAGAAAGACTAAGTTGAAAGATATTGTAAGCAATTATGTGGACTAGGGCCGTAGTCTGAGGATTGTCCTCACTGCTGCACAGAAGGCTTATGTTCTTGATGCACTGCTCGGTGTGCCTACTCCTCTAGCGTCGTCTGTGGATGTTGTGAACATCTGGCAGACACGTTCTGATGGCTACTTGATAGTTTAGTGCGCCATGCTTTACGGCTTAGAATCAGGGCTCCAAAGGCGTTTTGAACGCCATGGAACATATGAGATGTTCCAAGAGCTGAAATTGGTATTTTAGGCTCATGCCCGTGTTGAGAGGTATGAGACCTCTGACAAGTTCTTTGCCTACAAGATGGAGGAGAATAGCTCAGCCAGTGAGCATGTGCTCAGAATGTCTGGGTGCTTCAATCGCTTGAATCAAGTGGGAGTTAATCTTCTAGATACGATAGTGATTGACAGAATTCTCCAGTCGCTATCACCAAGCTACTAGAGCTTCGTGATGAACTATAACATGCAAGGGATGGAGATGATCCCGGAGCTGTTCGCGGTGCTTAAGGCCGTGAAGGTAGAAATCAAGAAGGAGCATCAAGTGTTGATGGTTAACAAGACCACTGGTTTCAAGAAGGGCAAGAAGGGAAACTTCATGAATGGCAAGCCAGTTGCCGCTCCAGTGAAGAAACCCAAGGTTGAACCCAAACCCGAGTCTAAGTGCTTCTATTGTAAGGGGAACGGTCACTGGTAGCGGAACTGCCCCAAATACTTGGTAGATAAGAAGGCTGGCAACTTCAACAAAAGTATATTTGATATACGTGTTATTGATGTGTACCTTACTAGTACTCCTAGTAGCACCTGGGTATTAGATACTGGTTCAGTTGCTAATATTGATAACTCGAAACAAAAGCTGCGGAATAAACGGAGACTAGCTAAGGGCGAGGTGACGATGTGTGTTGGAAGTGTTCCCAAGGTTGATGTGATCACCATCGCACGCTCCCTCTACCTTCGGGATTAGTGTTAAACCTAGATAAATGTTATTTGGTGTCTGTGTTGAGCATGAACATGATGAGATCGTGTTTATTGTAATGCGGTTATTCATTTAAGTCAGAGAATAATGGTCATTCTGTTTACATGAATAATACCTTCTATGGTCATGCACCCAATGTGAATGGTTTATTGAATCTCGATCGTAGTGATACACATGTTCATAATATTGATGCCAAAAAATGCGAAGTTAATAATGATAGTACCACATACTTGTGGCACTGCTGCTTAAGTCATATTGGTGTAAAGCGCATGAAGAAACTCCATGCTGATGGACTTTTGGAGTGACTTGATTTTGAATCACTTGACACATGTGAACCATGCCTCATTGGCAAGATGACTAAAACCCCGTTTTCCGGAACAATGGAACGGGCAAGTGACTTGTTGGAAATCATACATGCTGATGTGTGCGGTCCGATGAGTGTTGACACGTGTAGTGGATATCGTTATTTCCTCACCCTCACCGATGATTTGAGTAGATATGGGTATATTTACTTAATAAAGCATAAGTCTGAAATGTTTGAAAAGTTCAAGCAATTTCAGAGTGAAGTTGAGAATCATCGTAACAAGAAGATTAAATTCCTACGATCTGATCAAAGGGGAGAATATCTGAGTTATGAGTTTGGCAATCACTTAAGACAATGTGGAATTGTTTCACAGTTGACGCCACCTGGAACACCACAGCGTAATGGTGTGTACGAACATCGTAATCGTACCTTATTGGATATGGTGCGTTCTATGATGTCTCTTACCGATCTACCACTATTGTTTTGGGGTTATGCATTAGAGACAACTACATTCACTTTAAATAGGGCACCATCTAAGTCCGTGGAAATGAAACCATATGAACTGTGGTTTGGCAAGAAACCTAAGTTGTCATTTCTTAAGGTTTGGTGCTGCGATGCTTATGTCAAAAGGCTTCAGCCGGAAAAGCTCGAACCCAAAGCGGATAAATGCGTCTTCATAGATACCCAAAAGAGACGGTTGGGTATACCTTCTATCTCAGATCCGAGGGCAAAGTGTTCATCGCTAAGAATGGGTCCTTTCTCGAGAAAGAGTTTCTCTCGAAAGAATTGAGTGGGAGGAAGATAGAACTTGATGAGGTTGTTGAACCTTTACTTCAACCAGAGAGTAGCATAGCACAGAAAGATGTTTCTATGGCACCTACGTCAATTGAAGAGGAAGCTAATGATGATGATCATGAAGCTTCGGATCAAGTTACTGTCGAACCTCGTAGGTCGACAAGGGTACGTACAGCTTCTGAGTGGTACGGTTACCCTGTCTTAGAGGTCATGTTGTTGGACAACGGTGAACCTACGAGCTATGGAGAAGCGATGGTGGGCCCGGATTCCAACAAATGGCTAGGAGACATGAAATCCGAGATAGGATCCATGTATGAGAACAAAGTATGGACTTTGGTGGACTTGCCCGATGATTAGCAAGCCATTGAGAATAAATGGATCTTTAAGAAGAAGACAGGCGCTGATGGTAATGTCACCATTTATGAAGCTCGACTTGTCGCAAAGAAGTTTCCGACAAGTTGACTATGATGAGACTTTCTCACTCATAGCGATGCTAAAGTCTGTTGGAATTATGTTAGCAGTTGCTGCATTTTCAATTAAGAAATCTGGCAGATGGATGTCAAAACAAAGTTTCCTTGACGGTTTCCATGAGGAAAGGTTGTATGTGATACAACCAGAAGGTTTTGTTGATCCTAAGGATGCTAAAAGGTACGCAATATCTAGTGATCCTTCTATGGACTGGAGCAAGCATCTCGGAGTTGGAACATACGCTTTGATGAGGTGATCAAAGCTTTTGGGTTTATACAAAGTTTGCAAGAAACTTGTATTTACAAGAAAGTGAGTGGGAGCACTACAACATTTCTGATAAGTATATGTGGATGACATATTGTTGATCGAAAATGATGTAGAATTTCTGGAAAGCATCAAGGGTTTTTTGAAAGGAGTTTTTCAAAGGAAGACCTCGGTAAAGCTGCTTACATATTGGGCAACAAGATCTATAGAGATAGATCAAGACGCCAGATAAGACTTTCACAAAGCACATACCTTGACATGATTTTGAAGGAGTTCAAAATGGACCAGTCAAAGAAGGAGTTCTTGCCTAAGTTGTAAGATGTGAATTTGAGTAAGACTCAAAGCTCGACCATGGCAGAAGAAAGAAAAAGGACGAAGGTCGTCCCCTATGCCTCAGCCATAGGCTCGATACGGTATGCCATGCTGTGTACCGCACCTGATGTGTGCCTTGCCACGTGTCTGGCAAGGGGGTACAAGAGTGATCCAGGAGTGGATCACTGGACAACGGTCAAAATTATCCTTAGAGGAATAAGGAAATGTTTCTCGGTTATGGAGGTGATAAAGAGTTCGGCGTAAAGCGTTACATCGATGCAAGATTTAACACCAATCCAGATGAGTCTCAGTAGCAAAACAGATACGTATAGTGGAGCAGCCATTTGGAATAGCTCCAAGTGGAGCGTGGTAGCAGCATCTACAATATGACATAGAGATTTGTGAAGTACACGTGGATCTGAATGTTGCAGACCCATTGACTAAAAGCTCTCTCACAAGCATAACATGATCAAACCCCAGAACTCATTGGGTGTTAATCACATGGTGATGTGAACTAGATTATTGACTCTAGTGCAAGTGGGAGACTGTTGGAAATATGCCCTAGAGGCAATAATAAATTGGTTATTATCATATTTCCCTGTTCATGATAATCGTTTATTATCCATGCTAGAATTGTATTGATCGGAAACTCAGATACATGTGTGGATACATAGACAACAACGTGTACCTGGTGAGCCTCTACTAGACTAGCTCGTTGATCAAAGATGGCCATGGTTTCCTAGCCATAGACATGAGTTGTCATTTGATAACGGGATATCATCATTAGGAGAATGATGTGATGGACAAGACCCAAACTATGAACGTAGCATATGATCGTATCAAGTTTATTACTATCATTTTCTGCATGTCAAGTATATGTTCCTATGACCATGAGATCATGCAACTCACTGACACCGGAGGAGTACCTTGTGTGTACCAAACTTCGCAACGTAACTGGGTGACAATAAAGGTGCTCTACAGGTATCTCCAAGGGTGTCTGTTGAGTTGGCATGGATCAAGACTGGGATTTGTCACTCCGTATGACGGAGAGGTATCTCAGGGCCCACTCAGTAATACAACATCACAAGAAGCTTGCAAGTAATGTGACTAATGAGTTAGCCACGGGATCTTGTATTACGGAACGAGTAAAGAGACTTGCCGGTAACAAGACTGAACTAGGTATGGAGATAGCGACGATCGAATCTCGGGCAAGTAACATACCGACAGACAAAGGGAACTTCATATGGGATTAGCTGAATCCTTGACATCGAGGTTTACCGATAAGATCTTCGTAGAATATGTGGGAACCAATATGGACATCCAGGTCCCGCTATTGGTTATTGACCGTAGAGGTGTCTCGGTCATGTCTGCATAGTTCTCGAACCCATAGGGTCTACACACTTAACGTTTGGTGATGATATAAGTATAGTTGAGTCATTATGGTGGTTACCGAAGGTTGTTTGGAGTCCCAGATGAGATCCCGGACATGACGAGGAACTCCAAAATGGTCCGGAGGTGAACATTGATATATTGGACGAAGGGTATTGGAGTCCGGAATTGTTCCGGCGGTACCGGGTGATGACCAGCATGACCGAAAGGGGTTTCGGGGGGCCCCGGCAAGTGTTGGGGGGCCTCATGGGCCAAGGGGAGGGTGCACACCAGCCCACTAAGGGGATGTGCGCCCCTCTCATCCCATCCCACATTGCGAGAAGAGGTGGGGGCGCCTCCCTAGGGTTTTGCCTCCACCTGGCGTGGGGGCCAAGTCTCCTAAGGGGAGGGCCAAAACCCATCTAGGGTTTCCCATCCCTTGTGGCCGCCCCCTTAGATGGGATCTAGGGCACCCCCTCCTCCTCCCTCCCCCTATATATAGGGAGTTAGAGAGAGGGCAGCCGCACCCTTGAGTGTATCTCAACGCCATGGTGCTGCCCTCCCTCTCCCTCGTAGCCCTCTTCCTCTCCGTAGTGCTTAGCGAAGCTCTGTTGAGATTCCACCACCACCACCACCACCGCCACCGCCACCACGCCGTCGTGCTGCCGGAGGACTCGAGCTACTACTTCATCATCGCTCACTAGATCGAGGAGGTGAAGGTGTCATCAAGCCGTACGTGTGTTGAACGCGGAGGTGCCATCCGTTCGGCACTTGGATCGGGAGTTCGCGGGACGGATTGTGAAGACATTCGACTACATCAACTACGTTTCTTAACGCTTCCGCTTAGCGATCTACAAGGGTATGTAGATGCAATCTCTCCTCTCGTAGATTGATCTTAGTGAGCGTAGGAATTTTTTTGTTTCCCATGCAATGTTCCCCAACACTGAGAACAACAATATATGACAAGCAAGGAAACAAGAAGGCAAGGGAAGCAACAAGCTACTTAGCAAGCCCACAATCATACAAAGAAAGAAAAGATGTGCGAAAGGTTAACAACAAGTGAGTCGAGAACATTGAATTTATTCCAAAGTTCACATTCTTTGAGGACTGCTAATATTCGCTGGAGAGGTGCCGAAGTCAAAGCTCCGGAGCACCACAAGTGGCTCACCTTATTCTCGTTTTGAGTCGCCCCCAACCGATGAGTCTCAATCCATTCAGGGTTGGTCTTGAAGACAACCACCATGATACGTCCATTTTGCATCATGATTTTCTACTGTTATTTATGATGTTTTTTATCAATATAATACTTTGTGGTGCAATTATAATGCCTTTTTTTCTCTTAATTTGCAAGATTTACATGAAGAGGGAGATTGCCGACACCTGGAATTCTGGACCTGAAAAAGCTACATCAGAGATACCTATTCTGCACAACTCCAAATGAGCTGAAATTTCACAGAGAATTATTTTGGAATATATAAAAAATACTAGAGAAAAAAATACTAGAGGGACCCCACCAGGTGCCCACGAGGCACCTGGCCAGCCTCCATGCCCCATATTCTACTATATGAAGCCATTTTCCCTAGAAAAAAAATCAAGGGAGGACTTTCGGGATGAAGCGCCGCCGTCTCGAGGCGGAACCTGCAGGAGCACTTTTGCTCTCTGGCAGAGTGATTCTGTCGGGGATACTTCCGTCCTGGAGGGGGAAATCAAAGCCATCGACATCACCAACAACCCTCTCATCATGGGAGGACTAATCTTCATCAAAATCTACACCAGCACCATCTCATCTCAAACCCTAGTTCGTCTCTTGTATTCAATCTTTGTCTCAAAACCTCAGATTGATACCTGTGGGTTGCTAGTAGTGTTGATTACATCTTGTAGTTGATGCTAGTTGGTTTATTTGGTGGAAGATTATATGTTCAGATCCTTGATGATATTCAATACCCCTCTGATCTTGAACATGAATATGATTTGTGAGTAGTTACTTTTGTTCTTGAGGACATGGGAGAAGTCTTGTCATAAGTAATCATGTGAATTTGGTATTCGTTCGATATTTTGATGATATGTATGTTGTTGTTTCCCTTAGTGATGTCATGTGAACATGGACTACATGACGCTTCACCATATTTGGGCCTAATGGAAGGCATTGTGGAGTAGTAATTAGATGATGGGTTGCTAGAGTGATAGAAGCTTAAACCCTAGTTTATGCACTATTCCGTAAGGGGCTGATTTGGATCCATATGTTTCATGCTATGGTTAGATTTATCTTAATTCTTCTTTCGTAGCTGCGGATGCTTGCAAGAGGGGTTAATCATATGTGGGAGGCTTGTTCAAGTAAGAACGAAACTCAATCACCGGTCCACCCACATATCAAATTATCAAAGTAGCGAACGTGAATCAAACAAACATGATGAAAGTGACTAGATGAAATTCATGTGTGTCATCAAGAACGCTTTGCTTATTATAATAGATCGTTCTGGCCTGCCCTTTGCTATAGAAAGGATTGGGCTACCTTGCTGCACATTTGTTACCTTTACTACTTGTTGCTCGTTACAAACTACCTTGCTATCAAACTATCTGTTACCGATAATTTCAGTGCTTGCAGACAATACCTTGCTGAAAACCGCTTGTCATTTCCTTCTGCTCCTCGTTGGGTTCGACACTCTTACTTATGAAAGGACTAAGATTGATCCCCTATACTTGTGGGTCATCAAGACTCTTTTCTGGCGCCGTTGCCAGGAGTGAAGTGCCTTTGGTGAGTGCAATTTGGTAAGGAAACATTTATATTATGTGCTGAAATTTACTGTCACTTGTTACTATGGAAAATAATCCTTTGAGGGGTTTGTTCGGGGTATCTTCACCTCGACCGGAGGCACAAGGAGTTGCCCCTCAACCTACTGCACCTACAGAAAATATTTATTACGAGATTACTTCAGGTATGATAGAGCAACTGCTAGCTAATCCTTATGTAGGATATGGAACAATACATCCCGATATGCACTTAATCTATGTGGATGAAGTTTGTGGATTATTTAAGCTTGCAGGTTTATCTGAAGATGGAGTTAAGAAGAAGGTTTTCCCTTTATCTTTGGGGGGAAAGTCATTGACATGGTATAGGCTATGTGATGATATTGGAACGTGGGATTGGAACCGATTGAAATTGGAATTTCATCAGAAATTTTATCCTATGCATCTCGTTCATCATGATCGGAATTATATATATAATTTTTGGCCTCGTGAAGGAGAAAGTATTGCTCAATCTTGGGGGAGGTTTAAGTACATGATGTACACATGCCCCAATCATAAGCTCTCAAGAGAAATTATCTTACAGAATTTTTATGCTCGGCTTTCTCATAATGATTGAACCATGCTCGATTCTTCTTCTACTGGTTCCTTTATGAAGAAAACTATTGAATTCAGATGGGATCTTCTGGAAAGAATTAAACTCAACTCTAAAGATTGGGAACTTGACAAAGGTAAAGAGTCAGGTATAAAACTTGAGTTTGATTGTGTTAAATCTTTTATGGACACCGATGCTTTTCATAAGTTTAGCACTAAATATGGACTAGACCCTGAGACAGTAGCCTCCTTTTGTGAATCATTTGCTACTCATGTTGATCTCCCTAAGGAGAAGTGGTTTAAATATCATCCCCCTATTAAAGAAAAGATTGAGGAACCCGTTATAGTTAAAGATGAAACTATTATTTACAATGTTGATCCAGTTGTGCCTACTGCTTATATTGAGAAACCTCCTTTCCTAGTAACACGCTAAAGTTTCAACTATGGTCAATAAAAGTAATTGTGGGGGGATTGGATTGATTCTAAGGCACGGGAATTCCTCCAAAACCTGGATTTGAGCTCTGGGGGCCTAGTTCACATCTACAAGGCTATGATCTAGGCACGACAAGGACACAACAAGCTACCCAGGTTCGGTCCACCGCGCGGTGTAAAACCCTACTCCTGCTTGGTTGTATTGCTTATGGGCAGTGCTCTTGGAGCTACAGGATGAGCTAGAGCTCTCGGGGGTCAGTAATGGCGCAAGAAGCCGATCCCTTGCTACGGTGGCCGGTCTGCCCCTTTTATATGTGCCTCGGGCCTCTTCCCCGAAAATATGAGCGGGAAAGGGCTACCACAGGGCAACAATTTGAAAGGGGACTAGCGCCAGAGCTTATCCTGACAAAAGGTGGTCTTCGCCTGCCAAAGGTGCTATCCATGACACGCCGGGGGCTCCACGATGACCTCCGTCCTGCCGTGCCATCGTCTTGGTCTTATTTCACCAAAGGGGAAACCTTTGGGACTTGCTTTGGGGTAGGTAGGCGCAGCTGCTCCCTGAGAACGAAAGGGGAAACTGTCCAGGCCGCACAGGCTGACGCCTGCCACAATGACGTCACCCACATGATGGGCGTGCGACCCGCGCCGTGTGGGCTCCTCGGGAGGCCTCGCGGGAAGGCGCCTCGCGAGGGAGCCTCACGGGGCAGCCTGCTGTGATGGTAGTCTTGATGAACTCCTTCATCGGAGAAGTCCCTCGCGGGGCAAAGCCCTTGAGAGGCTGCTAGCTTCGCGGCGCCTGCTGGTGGGCCGCCTTCTTGAGTTGGGCCAAGGGGCCCTTCCAGGGCTGTAGGCAGATGGCCCGTGGTACCCTGGTTCCCACTGGGCTGACAGTAGCCCCCGGGCCCGCGGTACGCATGTTCCGCTCATTGAGGGACGAAACAACGTAGTGCCAAAGACTGCCAGGCCCAGGCAGGGACGCATGGCATTACTAACTGGACGGGACACCTCCACTCCCCCGCGGCGCCTTGGTAACCGCCGTCTTGGTCATAAAGCCTACCCGCGCTGGGTGCAGGTGCATCATTACTTTTCGTCTTGCTCTACCTTCCAGCGCACTACTCCTTGCTTTCTCTTCCTCCAACTCCCAATCTCCATCTACTGCCATGGCTCCCAAAGGCAAGAAACCTGCAGCAAAGTCTCCCACCGCCCAGAAAAGCGCGGTCGACAAGTATGAGCCGACCTTCTGCACTCCTCCATCATCAACGGGGAGGGGCTGGCCAAGGCACACCCTCTTCGGGCCAGCGAGCACAACGAGTGGGGAGCCACCCGGATCTGGTCGGGCTCACGCTCGCTGCGCGACTTGGAGGCCACATCGGTGGCCATCTTCTTCCACTCGCTTTTCGCCGGGCTGATGCCTCCCTTCTTTGACTTCCTCCTCACCATCTTGGAGCATTACGAGATCTGCCTGCTCCATCTCCATCCCAATTCCATCCTCGTCGTTGCCATTTTTGCCTACCTCTGTGAGGCCTTCGTGGGGGTGATGCCGTCCGTGGAGCTCTTCCGGACCTTCTATAGCATGCGGGTCTTCGCGGGGAACCAGCGCTCGTCCTGCGTCTCCTTCCGCATGGTCGACAAAAGGGACAAGCTCATCATCGACATGAAGATCCTGAAGAAGGTTGAGGGATTCAGGTCACACTGGGTCTACGTTGGCGCCAGGCAGTTCACCTCCCTCCTGATGGTCCCGACCGACTCGGCCATGAAGTCCTCTAGGTGTAAGCACAAGAAGCTCATAGACGCCCGGATGAGGCCGATCTTGGTGAGGCTGAGGCAGCTGCGGGCGACCAGCCTTACGGCGGTGATGGTTTCCAAAGAATTCATCCGCCACCATATTGCGCCCCTCCAGAAGTGTTCGCGCCCAGTGTGGGAGATCACGGGCGCCGAGGACCGGATCCGGCTGAACAAGGGAAGCCTTCCCGCTGAGGTGGTGACTGAGGCCCTGAAGGTCCTACTTACCGAGGAGCCGGAGGCCAAGACCAAGGGGACGCGCCTGTTGTACCGCCTGGCCAATAGGGACAACGTCATCGTGGAGATGCCCCTGTTCAACCAATGGGGCCTGATCTCGCCAGCCCATGAGGGGCCTCACGAGAATCCCCTGGGGGTAGAGTCTGCCTCGGGGGAGCCGCGATGATGCGGAGTCCTCTGCGGCCTCGGATGAGGAAAGCAGTGCGGGGACACCCCCGCCGGTCCACCACCAGTTCCGGCTGGACGCCACTGATGACGACGGTGATGATGGCGACAACGATGATGATGCCATCGTGTTCCGTGTCATGCCCATCGGGCCCGTGGGAACGGGGGGCGGAGGGGAAAACAACACGGAGGCCGATGAGCTTTGCGAGGTGGGGGCGGAGGACCACACCGTGCTCGCGGCTGGTGATACCAGTGAACCCGTGCTGCACCCTTTGGAGGCAACCAGAGCAGGCCTCGCAAGGGAGGCAACTGTTGGGCTCTACGGTAGGGTGCGTCGACTGCAAATTAAAAATTCCTACCCGCAGAACAACCAGGAACATGCTACGAGAATGGATCATGGATCGTTACCACTAGACACGCAGTGACGCGCAGCGGAAGTAGACTTGGGGCAGCACGCCCAGAGTGATCTCCTCCTGGTCCAATCTGCCTCGAACAGCCGGTCGTCATATCCCACGTACAAGTTTGTCGGAGCGGCGTAGGTGCACCGCCTCTAACGGTATCCGCGCGTGCAGGAGGAACACCGTGCGGTGGGCTACTAGGTCCGATCACATAGTCGGTGGCAAGTGGAGGTGGCTATTCGCAACACATGCAAACCCTAGTGACAGCGCCGAAGCGATCAACCGCATGAGTCTGCCGCACCTCCACTTTATATAGGCATCCGTCGTGGGCTCAACACTTGGGCTTCACACGGATCCTAAAGCCCAAAGTCTATTTGGCCAGGATCCGAGTCTGAGTAGGATCACACCTGGCTCGTGGAGTCGGATCTGACCTCATAGGTTCCTTCCCTTAACCGCGCGACCCCTTAGGTTCTCGTTCACTTGGTCGCGAGTCAGATTGCATCTGGCTCGGCTAGTCGGTAGCGGCCTCTAGCAAAGAGTGCCGACTCCAAGTTTCCGATGAAGCTGGTTAGGCAAACCTGTACATCACACTTCTGTTCCCTTTGCCAGACGATATATGTTGTCGGGCTAAGGCGAGTCTGTCATCCTTGTGCTAGCCCGACCTCTTTCTCGTTCCAGTGATGCCGACCACAAAACGGATTATCTCATAATCCTTGTCACATGGCCATGCTTATCTTGGTCGGATCACACGAGGGGCCCAGAGTATATCTCTCCTGATCGGAGGGGAAATCCCATCTTGCTCGACCATGTCTCGCAGCATGGGTCTGGACAAGCCCGAAGCCTACCTTTGTGACTACCCAATCAAGGAGTAGAGTTTGGTCGGCCCAAAGAAGGTCTGTCACCATCCTGAGTACATGCGCCAGCTCAGGTCTTAGGACATAGAATGTATGTTCTACTAGAGACTCACAGATGACCCATCACTGCGTCTCATAGTTGGGTCTGTCCGACTCGGACCTTATCTCAACTTGGATCCGACTATGTCGAATCCAACCAGATCCTTCCAAGTCCATATTATCTGGTTAGCATCCAATGCTCCATGGCTAGTGAGACCGTGCCATCCATCGTGTCATATGCTAGTCTAGTCGGCTGCGTGTCCACACAGTCCTTTCGAATAGGGACCTTTCACGAAAGTCATCATACAATGCATAGTCCCACAAACAAGTCATGTACTTGCTGATACACATCATTGATAATTTCCAAGGACTATCTTTATTCATGAACACATAGGAAATATCATCATACATGATTGCCTCTAGGGCATATCTCCAACAGTCTCCCACTTGCACTAGAGTCAATCAAATAGACATCGAATGACCATAGCTCTAACGTGCCCCTCATGCTTGGGTTGTGGAAGAGGCTTAGTCAACGGGTCTGCAACATTTGCATTCGTTTGAATTTTGCATAACTCTATATCACCACTCTTTACGATCTTTTGTATCAGGTGATATTTCCAATCTATGTGCCTGGTCTTGTGGTGGTTCCTCGGCTCCTTGGCATGTGTGATGGCACCAGAATTATCACAATAAAGGTCCAACGGTTTTACCGAGGCTGGGAAAATACCAAGATCATGCAAAAAGTTCTGGATCCAAACAACCTCCTTTGCAGCTTCACAAGCCGCAATGTATTCGTGGCTTGTGTGGTAGAATCGTCCACCGTATCTTTCTTGGAACTCGTCTAGCTCACTGCTCCTCCGTTCATGATGTACACTAATCCGTACTATGATCGACAATCATCTCTGTCAGTTTGGAAACTAGCATCGGCGTAACCCTTTACGGTGAGCTCCTCCTCACCTCCATAAACTAGAAACATTTCCTTAGTCCTTTTCAGGTACTTTAGAATATTCTTCACCGCCGCCCGGTGACTCTCACCAGGGTTGGCCTAGTATCTGCTTGTTAGGCTTATTGCAAAAGTAACATCAGGCCTTGTACATATCATGGCATACATGATGGATCTGATTGCCGAGGCATACGGAATCCTACTCATCCTGTTTCGCTCATCAGATGTCGAAGGTCTCTGTGTCTCGCTTAGCCTTATGCCATGTGAGAGTGGCAAGAACCCTTTCTTCGCCTCACTCATGTTCAACCGCTTCAACACTTTATCTATGTACGTGCTCTGGCTTAAGCCGAGCAGCCTCCTCGATCTATCTCTATAGATCTTGATGCTTAAAATGTAAACTGCTTCACAGAGGTCCTTCGTTGAAAACTTGCCATTCAATGATTCCTTGACCGAGTTCAGCATCGAAACATCGTTTCCGATCAACAATATGTCATCCACATACAAGATCAAAAACACTATCGAGCTCCCACTTAACTGCTTGTATAAACATGCGTCCTCTTTGCTTTTGATGAAACCGAGACTAGTGACGGCCTCATCAAAACGAATATTCCAGCTCCGAGATGCTTGCCTCAACCCATAAATGGATCTCTTGAGCTTGCGTACCTTACTAGCGCTAGTCAGATTGACAAAACCCTCGGGCTATATCATATACACGTCCTCGGTTAAATTTCCGTGAAGGAAAGCCATTTTGACATCCATCTGCCATATCTTGTAATCGAAATATGCAGCTATAGCTAGTACGATCCTCACTGACTTCAGCATCGCTACCGGCGAGTAAGTCTCGTCGTAGTGAATTCCTTGAACTTGTCCATAAACTTTAGTGACAAGCTAAGCTTTATGGATCTGAACATTTCCATCCACATCGGTTTTCTTCTTAAAGACCCATTTGCAACCAATGGCCATTACGCCAGGCGGCGGATCAACCAAGTCCCAAACTTGATTCTCATCCATGGACTTTAACTCAGATCTCATGGCCTCCAGCCGTGCCTCAGAATCTGGGCTCACCATTGCTTCCGCATACGTCGCCGGCTCGTCGCTTTCTAGCAACAATACATCACGCACTCTGCGCAATCTTTCCGACCTCCGTGGTTCCGGTGCCACTTCCACTACGGGTTCCCTGACTGACTCCGGTATGATCTCATCACCAACCGAGTTGTCCCTGAGTGGTCCTCGAATTTCTTCGAGTCAGAATGTCCTCCCACTGGCACTAAAAAAAAAAGACACATCCGTGACATTTTGGGCCGAACGAATTTTTTTCCTATCATGCTTATGACACTTCTATGATGATAATTGTGACAAAAGCACGTATCATCATAGATGTGGTGGGCTCCTACTTCTATGACAAAAAATCATGATAGAAAATGGGCTTTTCGTCCTGGGCGGGCTGGGGACGCACCTGCATGACATTCTTTGGGCCGTCCATGACGGAAAAAATCATGGTAGAAGCGAAGGCGAGGAAAATTTCGGGGAGTTCCCGGTTATGGTGGGTGGACGGGGCCGAGCGATGCATGGAGGTTTGCGCGTTTCTCTCGTACACGTATGCGTGTGTGTGTGAGGTGTTGGGCTCTTACTGAACCCGAGTGAGGCGTTCAATTACTGAACCCGAGCGATTGCACTAGCTACGTTACTGAACCCGAGCGATCGACTTGGCTATTAACTGAACCCGAGCGATTCCTTCGCTCCTTCTACTAACTGAAGCCGATCGAACCTACTGCCTCTTGATGAACAATGACCGTTGTTGGGGGTTGGATGAACAGTTCCCGGTGGGGGTTGGATGAACAGGACCCCATGGTAGTAGAGGCCGTTGCCGCTGGATGAATAGGACCCCGATCGAGAAGGTGGGGGTGGATGAACAGGACCCCGTGGAGGGCTGGTTGAATAGTAGCCGATGGAGGTCGGATGAATAGTAGCCTGTGGATGAACAATAGCTGGTGGAGGAAGGGAGGAAGACGTGGTGGATGAACAGTAGCAGGTGGAGGTTGGAGGAAGTCGCCGATGGATGAACAGTAGCCCGTGGAGGCTGGAGCGAGGCAGTAGACGACGGATGAACAGTAGCCCATGGAGTCCTGTTTTGTGGTACGCCACACCCTTCTCGATGAACAGGACCCCGTTTCGACCGTAGGCGCTCCAACACAAGTCCGTTTCCTTCGTTTTGCGGTACGCCACACCCCTCCCGATCAACAGCACCCTGTTTCGACCGCAGGCAATCGAACAGAAGGTCGTTTCCTTCGTTCTGTGGTACGCTAGACCCTTCCCAATGAACATGACCCTGTTTCAACCGTAGGCGGTCGAACAGAAGGCCGTTTCCTCCATTCTGCGGTACGCTAGACCTTGTTTCGGCTGTTCCGTCCAAGCTGGTTGGCTCCCGATGAACAGGCCATATTCCGACCCAGTCGGTTGCCTCCCGATGAACCCGACGCTGTTTCCTCCATTCCGACCCAGCCAATTGACTGCCGATGAACAGGACGCCGTTGATGTATGCGTTCGAGACCACGCCCGTATGTACGTACGTGGCCGTCTTTTTTGCAGCGTAGCTGTCGTATGTGTACATGATTTTGACGGGACTGCCTGAACTGCTACCGCTCCTTACTCGGCCACGGTTCATTATGGCAGACTGACCGATCGACCGGTATGTACACAGACAACGCGACGTACGCTTCGATCGGGTGGGTCCCAGCTGTCAGGGAGGACAAGGAGGCACTTCCTTGCGTGCGAATATATAGTTGGCGGGTCCCAGCGGTCAGGGGCGGAATCATATATTTTTTACCCGTAATAAGGAGGCACTTCCTTGCGTGCAAAGATGTTGTTGGTGGGTCCCAGCTGTCAGGGGCAGGAATAAGGAGGCAGTTCCTTCCTTGCGAAGATATACGTGGTGGGTCCCGGCTTTCAGGGGGAGGAATAATTTTATTTTCGCATAATAAGGAGGTGGTTGCATGCATGCATCCATGGACCTGGTGCGTCCCCACTGTCAGCCTCTCACATATAGTCCTCTTCCGATGACTCTCGTTTGTTGACCACGTTGACCACGCCGCGCCGAGCGCACCAAGGTGGTGGATGACGGCAAGGCCCCGGACGGGAACGACCCGGAGATGGGGAAGATGCGGCAGTGGAGTCACAGCCTGAGAGGAGTACGACATACGAGGGTTGATTGGTTCACTGCGGCCTGGGGCTACAGTCGGCGGATAATAATAGGAGGGGTGGAGGGATGGCCTGGCCGGCGGTGGAGTAGCGCTTCGCAGCGAGGCGTGCAAAGCAGCGCCGCGGGCCGCCGGAGGCGGGAGCAGGAGGTCCCGCCGGCGCTAGAGGAAGAAGATGAGAGATTGAAGATGCATGCCGGCGGCCGTTGGATGTACATCCAACGACTACAGATGTCAGAATCATTTTGTTGACTAATTTGACAACGCCTTCCGCAGGTGACCTAATGGCCCACATGTCAGACTCCTTGCGTGCGAAGATCTAGCTGGTGGGTTCTAGCTGTCAGGGGGAGGAATAATTTGTTTTGCCCATAATAAGGAGGCACTTCCTTGCGTGTGAAGATTTAGCTGCTGGGTCCCAGCTGTGCGGGAGAGAAAACATATTTTCCGCGTAATAAGGATGCACTTGCTTGCATGCGAAGATGTAGCTGGTGGGTCCAAGCTGTCAGGGGGAGGAATAATATTTTTCCCGCCTAATAAGGAGCCAATTGCATGCATGCGTCCATGAACAGGTGCATCCCCACTGTCAGCCTCTCCATGTACTGTCCTCCTCCAATGACTCTTGTTTGTTGACCACATTGAGTATGCAGTGCCGAGCGCACCAAGGCAGTGGACGACGGCGAGGTCCCAGACGGGAACGAGCCGGAGATGGGAAGACATGGCAGTGGAGTCACAGATGGAGAGGAGTATGAGGGTTAACTGCCTCTGGTGCGGCGTGGGGCTGTGATCGGTGGAGAATAACAGGAGGTATGCAGGGCTAGAGGGATAGCATGGCCGATGGTGCGGTAGCACTTCGCAGTGATGCGTGCTAAGCAGAGCCACTAGCCGCCGGAGGCCGGAGCAGGCGGTCCCAGCGGCGCTGGAGGAAGAAGATGAGAGATTGAAGATGCATCCCGGCCGTTGGATATAAATCTAATGGCTGTGGATGTCAGAATCATTTGTTGACTAAGTTGACAACGCCTTGCGTATGCTTCGACCTATTGGCCCACATGTCAGCCTGCAAAAATGCAGAACATATTTAACCCTTTTTTTAGAGAGAAACATATTTAACCCATATTTTCTAGAATTTACAGTCAATTTGCTGGGCTGGGTGAACAAATAATGTAGCGTCAATGCGGCCAATTTAATTTTTTTCTAAGAAATCACAGTAGATTTGCACTTTCTTGAAATACACGGATTTGCTGGGCTTGTTGTAAATAAATTGATTGGTTAGACGGTGCAATTAGTATAAAAAAATAAACGGGAGGTGGACATTTTATTATATATAAAATTAGCTAATTAGCGAGTTATTGCTCAAAGGAAAAATGAGCGCATTATTATTACATCGGTCCTTAAATCTTCGCAACTTTTGTGAGCAATCACCAGGATTTTCGTTGCCTTAACCACGATTTCCCTTGCCAACTTCTGTTAAACATTTATTTTTATAAGTTGATAAGACGTGGGATGTTTTTCTAATGTATATATAAGTTTCAATTAAATATACGATAATAATATAAATATAAATATATATATAATGTGGTTAGAAAGGAAAACATAAATTGGACCCGGCATTCTTATTCTTATATATAGAAAATAGAACAGAGATCAGCGTTTTGTTATAAAAAGGTAGATTGGGCTGCCGATGTTTAAGAAAAAATAAAACCTAGGCTGGAAGGCCCATAGGCCGGTACATACATGATGGACCTCAAAAAATTAAGTTGAAACCACGGTCTCGCTATGTCGTGGGCTGCGCATGTTAAATAACATAACCTAGGCCGACCGGATACTAGTTCGCCCTCTGAAAAATATGATACCTGCTACTGCTAGATCCCTGATACCCCTAAAAAACAGCTCCCATATGACAGTCTTTGTTGTAAAAAAATATTTATTGACTAGGCTGACAAACCCGTGGATTTAAGAGGGGGCGGGGGCACGACGTGAGGCAGCACCACCGGCCCCTGAGCGGCAGCAGGCAGTCCGGCCGCGCTGCTGGTTTGGGCGGCGGGAGAACAACCAGAGGGAAGACTGAAGAAGCACATCAGACGCGAATTATTCTTTTCAGTGGATGGCTCTCGATGGCGTATTTTTTTACTTGCCTCTGCATGATACAACTTGTATTTTTAGCCTCCCAACCCATGGCGGACCAGCAACCCATTTGCTGGGTGGGCCAACCTACAGAAAGCAGCACTTGATTTCTCATCAAGGCCCAAAAACAATGCAGTAATATGTTTGTTTTTTCGGCTGAAAACATTATGGCGGGGGTTGAGCGGGAAGGGGTGGAGATTGAGCAAAAAGATAAAAAAAGGAGCTCACGCGCCGTTGCTACCCTAACAAGCAGGTGCCATTCTTGTCGGAACGAAGGTGTGCCATGTGACACTCACACGTCACAATCTCACAATATCTCTACTCTTATAAAAAATAGAGTTGGTGATGATGGTGTGCCTGCCATCCTGCAATTTAGGCCGTCCGATTTATATCTGACGGATAGGAATGAAACTATGGCAATTTTGCAAAAAGATACCCACACCCCTATCCACATTTGCAAATAAGGCCTTCCCTCGTTCATCCTTTTCTCCCACAAGATAAACTACTCATACAAATGCATCTTGATGTTCCGTGCAACGCATGGGCATCTTGCTAGTACATTCTAACTATTCACACACAAGTACAACAGGAAAGGTAAACATTCAGGTCAAACTCAGGTTCACAGGATACGTTCATATTCATAGCCAACATTGGCAATCAACAACTCAAAAAATTCATGTATAGACAAGTTCAGCATGTCTATGAATCCAAATGATTCATACTTAGATCACAAGCAAATATTCATAGCTAACATTCACAAAAGATTTAGATATACACATGTTCAGCATGTTTATGCATCCAAATGATTGAGAGAACACAACCAATATCATCCATCGACACACATTAATCACCTACGGTACAGACGGGCGAGTGATGTTCACTCGGTGGTACTTCTTGCTAAAATTAATGCTTTTTTGAGCAAACTTTCGAGTACATAAGAGGCAGCAGAGACCATCTGAACTTTGCTTGTAGGTTTATTCTCATGATAGTGTCCTTGATGCCGCGAGAGGTTTGAGCAACTTGGCCCCTACTTTCATCCAACTACTTTCACTTGGTGGTACTTCTTGGTAAAATTAATGCTTGTCTGAGCAAACTTTCGAGTACATAAGAGGCAGGACAGACTATCTAAACTTTGCTTGTAGGTTTATCCTCATGATAGTGGCCTTGATGCCGCGAGAGGTTTGAGCAACTTGGCCACTACCTTCATCCAACTAATTTACTGGCCCATCTTTGTCCTGTATCTCACCAAAAATCTACATTGCAGACAACAAACAAGGCTGTCGACAAAATGAACCACCCAAAGTTTTTGTGCAGTTCAACTGAAATGGAGCATCACAGGCATGCAGACTGGTTAAGTGCCATATGAATATATGCATCTACCAACTTGTCTGGAATCTTCAGACTCCATGGCATACAGTTCGCTACCAGCATACAAGCCGATAAACGAAAAGCGCAGGTTGGGACCAAAGACTGGACTGTGTTTTCCAGGGCTATGCGCCAAGCAATATTGTTGGCGTTCACTCTAGCACATCTTCTTGTCAATATCGATGCTTGTCTGAGTGAACTTGCGAGTACAAAGCAGTAGCATAAGTTCATCTGACAAGCATCGATATTGACAAGAAGAAGTGCTAGAGTGAACGCCAACAATATTGACAAGATGACACGATAGCTTGAAATTGGCCAATAGTGTTTAACAATAGCATCAAAGCATGATGACAATACAGTAGCGAAACATTGGCTCATTGAACCAGTGGCAATAAATTGAGATGCAAAACAATAGCATTACTATCTCATGACACTGCCAAGATCCCCTCCAGGCTCCACCACCACATGGTCCACCTGCACACACACACACACACACGTACATGATTCAACATGAGGTGCTACTAAAGATTTGTTTAATTCCGATAGGACAATTAGGCAGCGATTAATTAGTGCTACTTAATACTCCTAATTGATTAATGACCTTGCAGGAGAGGCAGCAAAAGTGGAAGGGCTCCTGGAGGATCGTCTCACATGTGAGGCAGACATTGCCGGAGCCCTTGAATGGCCTCGACTGAGGCCTTGGCGTCAGGAAGATCACCTTGGCACTGTTGATCGTGTAGGGCTGGGTCATACATGCATCCAGAATCCAGTTAATTAGTATGATGTGTCGTCAAGCCAAGTACTACTCTGCTACGTACTACAAGTGCATTTCTTCAAGTAAATTAATACTAGTAGCAACACAGCAATACAATACCACTAGCAAGATGTCAGGACAAAATAGGATGGTACCAGCGTGTGATCCTTCTTCATTTCCTTCTTCTGCTTCTTCTTCTTCTTTGCCTTCCTCTTCTTGGTCTGTTTCTCTTTCTCCTCACCAATTGGTGAAACCAAGTACATGATTGGCCTTCAATGTCAGATTTGGTTTTGTCAGTGAGGGAGTACAAGTCTACTAGTAAACAATATCATCATTTTCTCATGGTAGTTGCAAAATAGAGGTGAACACATGCATTAAATTTCATTCTTACCTAAGGGAAGGTTAGGGTGCCAGTATGGAGGATGAAGATTGGAACACAGATCTCCATTTGTTCAGTTCTACTGAAATCAACCAACGGTTCCGGTGTGACATTCCAGTTAAAAAGAAGTGATTTTTGTGCAGTGCACCAAAAGGTCGCAATAGCATCGAGGTGAAATGTATATTCCTGTTTGCACAAAAAGCTACAAAGGAAACAGTCAGAGTCTCAAACAATTACTGGCAAAAACAATTGGTTATACTTGTGATGACTTGTAACAGTGGAATGGCTTCATTTTACCAAGGGCATTAGATTAAGAACAACTAAATAAGTTGCTCTAAGGACATGGGACAGTGGGTGCACCAGCAGTCCAGCACCATGTACCTAAACCGGGGCATAAAGTGGTGATTCAGAGTTTGTTGCCCTGAGAAACAAACATCCAAGCAACATATCTGGGTTGGCCTCATCTTTGTTCACTTTAGCCACCTATTCATATGTGTGGATAGCAAATCTAGTCCTGGCCATACTAGTGTGTAAAGCGTTTCACCTTTATTTCCGTTTTCGACCAAGAGACCGGTTGGATGGCCAGTCTGTACTACTTTCAGCCCCTTTCTTTTGTGTTTGTACCAAGTCCTATGTACATACTACATCTTTTCCCCTTTCTATCCTGTTTGAACCAAGTACTACAAGATTCGACTCCATGAAGTAGCTTTACCTCTAACAACAGAAAAAAATTAGGTGGCGTTGGACAATCCGATCGAGCCTAGCTACGTGGGGGGCTGAGAGGTAGAAAATGATGCGCATGCAGTGATGTAGCGAGCTGGGGAAGTAGAGCTAGGCCGGTTTCGAAGTAAGATATACATGAAGGTCGTCCGGGTGTGGCTAAGTGGGGGGCGGGAGGCCGGATCCGCCGACACTATGGAAGTGACCAAGGGATCAGAGGACCTCCCACGCTAGCGCTCGGCCAGAGATAATGGTGCGCCCGGCAGTGGGTTTCCTCCCTCGCCGTCGACGATGGCCTAAACGCTGCCCCTCCTCCCCTTCCCCGGCGGAGGGGATGCGTCAGGATCTGTAACCAGCGGTGAGGATAGAAAGGCAGTGTGACCACCGCTATCTTTTTTAGATCTGGAGAGGATGAGAGTGTGTGAATAGAGCAACCCTAGCAAGGAAGCGCGGAGGCTCCTGCCTATATATATAGAGTATATACGAATAGTGGGGTAGTTTTCTTTTTTCACTCCATCAAAACACTTGTTTAAAATTGTGTAAGTGCTAGGTCACCGTTTTTTTTTAGTTGTTGATTGTTTTTTCAGATAGCTAGCCACTTATTCCAAGTGGTGTGCAGGGGTGGATTAACGAGCTGCTCAGCTCGTTAAGTTCGTGCTTGTTAAGCTCGTGGTCGTTAAGGTTCAGCCCGTTAAGCTCCGAAAGATTAACAAGCAAAAAAGCTCGTTAAAAAAATCACGTAAGATGAACCATGTGTTGTGTTGTTACTAACGAACTTAGCGTGAAACTCGTTAGCTGGTTCGTTAAGCTCCTTAAGAAATTGATTATTGGTTTTGTTCATTAAGAAGCGACCAAGAGGATAACAAGCCGAACTATCGAGGGCTCATTAACAGTGTGCCAGGTCGCACTTTGTATCGTTCAAGTCTGGTACTAGACCCTCCATTAAGTGAACAACCACCGCCTCGTAAAAATTGTGAACAAGCCCACGGCTCAAATTATCGGAAACGTGGGTTGCACCAACATACATTATTATTTATATTGTCTATGTGAGAGTATCCTCAAAACAAAATGTGAGAGTACAATCTTTATTGGTCCCCTTTGTAATTTTTGCTAAATTTTGACCAAAGATTTAACTCACAAAATGTTAGTGCATGTTAACAAAAATTATATCCTTGGATTCGTATTTGAACATAGTTTTCAATGATGTAATTTTTTGTGACATGCATGAACATTTGGTTAGTTAAATTTATAGTCAAAATTTGGCACAAATTATCATAGGGACCAATAAACTAGGACAGAGGTAGTACTACTATTGCCAGCTCCTTGTCTGTCGTCCAAACTCTATGACTAGCCGGTCTATTACATGTGGGACATCAAGCATCGGGGCCCGCGCGCCATCCACCAAATCATAGCGAGGTGCTACAGTCGAGACTCACCAGTCACCCCGGTATGGCCGTCATGACCCGTCATATCACAAAACCCACACCTTTACCAGCAGTGGTAAAGTGGCCTTGAAGTTGGACGGGATGAAGCAGCCATCATTTCACTGGAACGCTCTTTGAAGCCCTTTCTCCCGGATGTCCCTTTCTCCCCTATCTTGAAGAAAACCTCACTCCAGGCTACTCACTTCTGCCATTTTTCTTCTATACCGATGAAGGAAAGGTGGGCGAATCAGTGATGCTACTACATTTTCATTCCAAGAATCTTCTTTTAGCGAAGCACCGACCGATTCTCACTGCCTATTCTTTTCCCATTTTCATTGCGATTGTGGTTTCCTTTCGATTGCTTTTTGTTTGTTAGTTTATTGATGGATCCTGGAGCACTAGGCAAAGAGTTGCTGGCGGACAATCCACTCGAGACAAAGATCTCCAGGAAGCGAGCACCGGCCAACGAGTTGGCCATGTTGGCGGGCTAACCCATGGAGATGAAGAACTCCAAGAAACAAGCACTGGCCAAAGAGTTGACGACATTTGCGGACGAACTCCTCAACCAAGAAAGCTGGAAGAACAGCAAGGGCCCCACCGTGCCTACCCCAGAAACTCTAATGGCCACCTATGAGAGGCTCAAGGCTGAGTTTGAGGAGATAGTCGCCATTGAGAAGCAGCATTTCCCTGGCAAGGCGATGGTCCCCGGAGGGATGGGATCCCCCGGTGAGCTGCACAAGGTAAAAAAATGGCTTACCATCATTGTGGTTCTTGATTATTTGCAATGTGCTTGCTAATATATTAGGGTTGTGCAGGTGCCGGTGCACGTCCTTGATGATTCCGATGTCGCGGTCCATCCTATGGACATCGCCCCAGAGATCGATTCCGATGTCGCGGTCCATCCTATGGACATTGCCCCAGAGATCGATTCCGATGCCGCGGTCCATCCTGTGGACATCGCCCCAGAGATCGATTCCCATGCCGCGGTCCATCCTGTGGACATCGCCCCAGAGATCGATTCCCAGGCCGCTGTCCGTGCTGTGGACATTGCCCCAGAGATCGATGACAAGGAATAGTTGGTCGTGCTAATCCTTCAACGTAGTTTGCATTGTGTTTAATTACCAGAACGATGCGTGTTATCAAACCATCTTAGGGCTACTGCACTGTCTTGTGTGGGCCGTACTTGCTACTTTTGTTTGATAGTGAATCATGCGAACGCTCTTCGAGTTATGGAAACAGACGTATCTTCACCAGCTTTTGATGTAATATATGGCATGCTTAGATGTAAGTTTGAACTATTTATCATATCAGCAGTGCTTGTTTGATGATTCTTCATGTTAGTAGGCTAGCTACTGTGCGAGCTATAGTGTACTTGCAAACACTCATCGAAGAGAAACATTGGGGCTGATGAGCTCGTGGTACGCTTATAGGTCTGGTCGTCGATCGGCCAATAGCCCAAGCTCCTAAAATTGTAGGCTTAGCGATCGATCAAACAATAGTCCACAATTATAAATTAATTCACATCAAACTCAAAGAGTTGGTTCGCAGATACATTCACATTAATAGCCAGCATTCGGAACAAAATTGGCACGTACTTGCAACATGCGTGAATGTGTAATTTTTTTTGCTGGAAGCGTGAATGTGTAGTGACATCGTACTTTCAGACTGGCTACAGAGAGTGGGTACGTGTGCTAGAGGGGTTGTGGGATGGAGAGAGATCTAGATAGAGAGAAAGGCCCTCCATTTCTTTCTAGTTGTTAGATTGACAAAGGATACATGTGCTACAAAATCATAGCAGTACAGAGACGTACAAATCCTAGGCGGGCTAGTTTGGCCTAGTGGGTTTCAGTGATATGACGTGCTACAGTGCCGTCCAGTCTTCATGTGTGGTAGCAGTATTGCAGGTACAGTAAGTTTTCTTGAAGAAGCGGATTCAACAAAGTCATGATGGTTCCTTCGTCCGAGCAACTTACAGTGGGAAAGCTTGGGCCTGCGATTTGACGATTCATTAGTCATTTATTACTGCGGCGCTATGACCGGGGTGACTCTCCCCTACAGTACTTTGTGCATGGCAAGTGGACTAGGATGAACGGCGTCCCACATGTCGGCGAATGAAAGTATTCTTTCCAATATCAAGGACGAGCAAGGAGTATTCATTGTTTATTTTGGATGAAACCTATTGTCACCACTGTTATGACGGAGGAGTGTGAAACACGGCAGCCCAGTGAACTTGGCATGTGCACAACTCCCTCCTTCCTCGTGTACCATAGTGTTAACTATAAGGTTGGCTATAAGGTTACAACTTTTTCTCACTTTCTCTCTATCTATTTCCTCTCAAATGTTTTTACCTTCTTCTTTTAGACACAAATGTTTTTTTATACCTAGGAGAACGTGTAGAGATGGTCTCTTGCATTAGAGCCCACTCCTTCACTTTTTCAATGCCTCTCTCCTCCACATAAGCGGGCTTATAGCCCTGTATATTACTTGCTTTGAATGCGGGCAGCTGGCGCCTGGGGGGAGCGCGCGCGGGAGGGGGAGGGGTTTTCTGGTGGGCCAGGGCGGTCAGAAGTGGGCTTGGGAGCGGTCCGGACTCCCGCATGGCCACCTCACATTAGAGCATGGTTAATAGTATAGCCAACTGTTGGCTATAAGAAAGTGCCATGTCATCTATAGCCAACCTTATAGCCAACATGTATAACAATTAGCTATAAGTATGTGCTACTTTATTAATATATGACCCACCTTTCACTCTCACATAGTGCCTAGGAGCATGTGCTGCAGCTGGCTCTTGCATGAGAGCCCGCTTACATTCTCTCTCCTATCCTCTCTCCTCCAACTAAGCATAGAAATATTATTTTACTCCTTACAGCCTGCTGACTATACCTTATTGTACTTGCTCTTATCACCATATTTCTTGGAGTTCATGCGCGGCGGGCAGGCAATCTCTTCTCCCTCCCTGTCTCTCCCTTCTCAGCCGACGCCCGCCGAGCGATTAGATTTCGGCTATTGACGGTTTATTCAATTGCAGTCCCACATGTCAGTGGAAATGCAAGACAAAGCAAATTTCATATTAACTGGATGAAATTCATTACATTTTGAAAACTTTTCCTATAAACCGGACGAAATTCATTACATTTTTTGCACAAACCGTACTAAAACCTTCTGTAAACCTAATCTAAATGATCGCCGGCGCCCGACCACCATGTCCGGCCCTCCTCATCCGCCTCGGCTTTGTCCAGCTCAGCCTCCATAACCTCCTCCTCTGGAGCCCAAGGTTCTGAAGATTTCCGCACCCATGTCGCTATCAAGTGGCTAATCGGCCGTCGATGTTTACCCTACCACGCTTGGCATCGATGGAGTGGAGGAGCGGTGGCCTTCCTGGGACCAGAGCGGCGGTGACGTACCATGTACTACTCTTCCTCACTGCTGGCTGCGCCCGCGCACACGCGCCGGCTTTGTGGTCGTTGCGGCGGAGGGCGGCCGGGAAGGGGGGGAGCCGGTGATGTCCTTTGTCTGCTCCTACGACAGTACGTCCAACAGAGCTTTGGAGCGCGCCCGGAGCAGAGCCAGCGATGTCCTTTGTTTGCTCTAGCGACAGTACGTCCAAGAGAGCTTTGGAGCGCGCCCGGAGCAGAGCCAGCGATGTCCTTTGTTTGCTCTAGCGACAGTACGTCCAAGAGAGCTTTGGAGCGCGAGGAGGCCATGGTTGGAGTGGTGCCGACAGAAGGAAGGGACCGGAGGAGAATGACCGTGGGTCTGTGGCTATGGCTGGGGCTGAAGTTAATATAGGGGGCGAATTGCAATGAGTCACGGCAGACGGACGGACAACTGGCACCGGAGTAGGTTAGTCGGTAGCCGTGTGTCATTAATGTGGTCGGCGGACGAACGGATGGCCATGGTGTCGTTAACACGGAGCAGTCGCTTGCACCGGGATGCCGCGTGGGTGGCGCTCTCTCGGCCGTCGTGCTGCTGCAATGCCGGCGCCTCTGAGAGGTCGCGTCGGGCGTGAATGCGGCATTGACGTTCTGGAGCGACGGTGACCGTTTCAGGCGGGAAGCGCGCGAGAGCAAGGAAAGGGGTTTAGGTGGGCCAGGGCGATCAGACACTGGCGTGGTGGTATATTGTTTTTGTAGTTTGCAAAAGTACTCAATTAATGTGGCAGTTGACTTTTTTTTCTACGATCAACATACACCCTACAAAGCAGCGTGTTCAAATTTGGCACTTCTCTGGGTTCATTTACCATATTTAGGCCATTATGTGCATTTTGTAGAAATTTACTACCACCATCCTGATTTATTGGTTCCCTTAGTATCTTGTGCCAAACTTTGACCACAGATTGAACTAAGAAAATAATAATGCATGTCACCAAAAATTATATCATTGGATTCGTATTTAAACATAGTTTCTAGTGATATTATTTGTAGTTACATGCATCAACCATGACGGAGGTAGTAGCGCAGAAATATCAAATTCCAGGACATGGAATGCCGTTCGATCATGGTGCACGCGCGTGGTCCGCGTGGCTGGGGTGGCGGCCAATCAGAAAGCAACCCACAATAGGGTCAGCGCACACAGTTTCCAGAGGCTACGGAAATTAACCGTGTGCGGTAATAAATGACCAGGATTGAAGGGGAATCCAAATTTCCTTCGTCATCTGTCCTTGAGCTCTTGACAAACCAATGTACTATACTGTTGTCCGGCCACTCCGCCCCAGAGCTCTCACCAAGCGTCGTTCATGACACCGCGCCGCACACTAACCAGTAAGGAAGCGATGGCATCCCATCGCGCCGAGTTCCTCGCCGCCCATGACCACACACAAAATGGTAGGGAAGCGATGGCATCCCGTCGTGCCTAGTTCATCGCCGCTCGCGACCTCACACCTACGTGGGAGGACTTTGAAGATGCCAAGGCCGAATGGGCGGTAGAGTAAGAGGCGGCCAAAGCCGCACAGAGGAAGCGGAAAAGGGAGAAAGCACTCAAGAAAAGAGAGTCCCGCCACCGCAAGAAAGAAGAGGACGCACGCGCTACTAAGAAGAGCTCGGCGGAGATCCAAGCACGATGGGGTGTCGCCGACAAAGCCGGGAAGGAGTACTAGTAGTTAGTGTGTGTGTCTGTGTCGCCCGTACGTTTGTTTAATTAATTACGAGCATGTACCAGTACTAGTTACTACTGTAGTTTTAGAGCAAATTACCAGTACATTAGCCTAGATTCAATGGAAAAATTCCTATCCTATGCATCAAATGGCATCTCTTTCTCTATAGGAATTGAGATGCATGTCATCTCACTTCCTATGATTTTCCTATTCCTATAAAATTTCTATCCTATGACCGAAAGGAGGCATCCGCTGGTGTACAGTAATACTGTAGCTAGCAGTATTGCTGGTAGAGTAGTTTTCTTCAAGAAGCGGAATTCTACGAAGTCATGATGGTTCCTTCGTCTGAGCAACTTTACAGTGGGAAAGATTGGGCCTGTGATTTGATGGCTCATTAGTCATTATTATTGCGGCGCGACGACTGGGGTGACTCTCCCCTGGAGTTCTGTGTGCATGGCAAGTGGACCAGGATGGTCGACGTCCCACATGTCGCCGAACGAAAGTATTATTTCTGATATCAAGGAGCAAGGAAACCGCATGGTATAGTATCACTGCTAATTTATATTTATTTTTCATTTTTGATGAAAGCTAGCGTTTCAACTCTTACGACGAAGGAGTGCGGAACACGGCACGTGTTGGATGTCCCACATGTCAGCGAAAGGAGTGGGACATGAACAGCGTGGTAGAGCGTCTCCACTTCTTCCACTTCTAGGTCGGAGACCACACATAGTACTAGTAGTAGTAGTATATAACGATACAAAGTGCGATCCGGAGAGACAGACGCGTCTAGTTGGAAGGTCTCGGACCATACACGTAAACAAATATAAAACCTAATATGTGCATTGCCATATACATCATAATATCACCGTGCATTGCCACGCAGGTTCATACTATTTGTGCCTTTCTACTTCACTTACTGCGCTACATTACTCAGGTTCGTACATCCCTGCGTACATGTCCATCTTGAAGTTCCAGTCCCACGTGTTCTTCATAGATGGCACGATCTGTAACGGTGGGCAACGGGAGTCCATATCATCGCAGCTTCTTAGTGTGGCTCCCCACAATGGAGACTCATCCAAACTGAAGCGGCATAGATCAGGGATAGGGGCGTTCAAGATATGAATCCGTCGGTGCGCAATGAAAACGCACCCGTTGTTCATGAACGGTAGGGCGTCGATGTCATGCATGGAAGGTGGCATCGTTTGCACTATGGGGTAGTTGTCCCCAATGAAAATCGAGTAGTCTTCAAGTGTGTTCATCCGCACCCAGGTAGCATCACGGGGGTGGAACACGCCGCCGTCCATCTGGTACACCTCGCATCTCAAACCTGGATACATGGTGACGTGCATGGTTATGGTCCATGCAGTATAATAAGGTGACATAAGCAGAGGATACAGATTAAAATAAAATACTTGATATTGCTTATTTCTATGAGGGGGAAGGGAAGCAATGTATAGACTAGTTGCGGCACGGGCGACGACAAACAATTTGAGAGTGTTACCTGGGCCGTGTACATTAATTAAAGGAGGAGTAGTTTTGTTTGATGGGATTATGGCTACCTAGCTAGTACTACATGGAATTGAAATTGTTAAATCCTTTATAGTTTATATACAACTGGCATTATAAAGTTGCGTAGATGACTATCCCAATCAATAAAAAATAAGGAAATAACTACTCCTGCTCCTGGAGTATAAAGAGACATGTACTGAAATGTTATAAGATGACATGGCAATAAGATATACGATAGCTCCTGGCTCTACTACTCTTAGATCGGAGAAAAGGGATTACCTGGATACATGATCAGGGTCCGATCGTGATAGATCGTGGCACCTTGTTGCCCTTCAATGGTACTATGGGTAACGACTGCTAAGATAGTACGTCCCAACTGGGTGTTGTCGGCTACAAGGTTCCAAGTTGGACCAAATGGCCCATGCACATCCACGATTGGCGATCTGATTTTGATCGGGGGATGACTTTGCCTGCATAATTGTGCAAACAAGGCGGAATTCATTGAAACCGGATGAAAATCATTACATTTTGAAAACTTTTCATATAAACCGGACGAGATACATTACAGTTTTCATACAAACCAGAGTAAAACCTACTCTAAACAAGTTGCAACTGTAATGTGGGCGGCGCACGGACGACGGCCGGCCGTGGTGTCCTTTGAGGCTACTCATAGTGGGGAGTATCATATAATACAATATACTAGTGTATGATATACAACTTTTATAGTGCATAGTTTCATAGAGTAGTATCATAGATGATCATATTTATTTCCATGCATGACCCCCTGTCTCTTCTTTAATTCTCTGCCACATCATCATGTATGCTATTCCCGAGTGTATGTACTCCCCACTATGGCCAGCCTCGACGTAGAGCAGTCGTGTGCACCGGGAAGCGGTGCTCTCTCGGCCGTCGCGCTGCTTCAAAGCCGGCGCCAGTGAGAGGCCGCCTCCGCTCTGGCCGGGCATTAATGTGGCACTGACGCTCTGGGGCGGCACTGACTGTTTCAGGCGGGAAGCGCCCGCCAGCAAGGGAGGGGGTTTGGATCGGTCAGGGCGGTCAGACGCGGGCATGGTGGTGGTATTGATTTTGTACCGTTTCAGGTGTAGTACTCGTAGTTTGCAAAACTAAATTTTTGCACTCAGTTTCCTAAAAAATTGTGGTAAAAAATGTTACTTGCAATGCATGCATGCGTGACCAATATATATGACCAATAAAAAACTACTACTTGCACGCAACGATTTAATGCACATTGTAATCTCAACATGTGATGGGGAGCTCTAAATTTGAATTTGAAACTTATAAAACGTAAAAATTCAAAACAAATAAACTGGAAGAGAGGGAGTATACTGTAGGATGTGTCCCATACGAAACAAGTCCCCTGGTTTGTCACAGCAAAGATGCGGTTAGAAAGGAGCACAACGTCTTTGTACTCGTACGGCAACAAATCGGCCGCAGACAGCATGGTCCACCTTTGACCGCCATGTGCAGTGTTCGTGAAAGAAATCGCGATGTCGAACACCACGATGAGAGTGTAATTTTGGTTGGCGAACGACCTTATCAGGGCTTCCGGGATTGCTATCTTCTTCAATCTTATCGTGGTTCCACCGTACCAATTCAGGCGATGGACCATTTCATGGATGATCCCAATGTTGGACAAAGGTTCTACAGGAACGGTGTCACCACTGTAGATGTTGCGCAAATTGACGTTGGTACCGTCCTGTACATATGCAAGCCAATCTCCACTGGCACCAAGCCTAACCTGTGAAGTAGTCAGCAGCGGGGGAATTAGGAAATGGACACGGAAGTAGTCTTTAGAATGCATTTACTACATGATCAAACTCATCACTTACCTGCTCATCGGACAAAATCCGAGTTTCCCTCAACATCGGCATCTCAAGGGGCGTCAACTTGCAACTACGGCCACGCCGCGCTGGAGAGACCCCCAAGGAAACATCCTCGTCCTCGAGGATGCATGGTAGACCAACTAGCATGGCCTTCTCCCACGCATATTTACGCACCCTCTTAAAATATTTGGTGCAAGTACCGCTAAGTCTTGCGGATGTGAGGAAGTCAAAGCGACTTACGATTTCTCCCAAAGGATCGTCGTACATGGTATCCCAACCTTGACGAGGACAAGAAGCACCACCGCCTTGCGAATCCATGGCAATGGCGACGAACTGCCTTGTCCCTTGTGGAGCTGGTTTACACAAGAGGAGATGGTAACTGCAGGGCTTCATCCCTTCGGAAAGGATGTTCTGCGGGCGCGCACTAGTGCAGTTTATATTTGAGATTAGGGAGCTGGTGGGTGGTTCGTTGTACGGCACTTCGCGTCCATCCACTAGCCCGGAATTAAAGCACGCACGACATTTACAGCGACTGGGATTAGTTTGTTTTCCGGGCGCATGGACCAACGCCGACTAGCGGACCTCGTCGCCCTTTTTTTAGCACGACTTCGACAACTATGTGTGTGACATGCGTGCATGCAAATCTTGCGTGACCAAACACCGTGCGAGGCGGAGCGGTAGGCTGTCGAACTACAGCCTGCATGTTCTAGCCATGTCACTCCGCTAGTGTACTATGCATTGTTTGGCACGAACGTTCCTTGGAGCTCGTGCTGCAACTGGCGTACTAGTACTCGACAGCCCGCTTCCCTTCTCCTTCCTCTTCCATTGCCCGGGCATGTCCGCAGGAAGCAACCGGTCAACCCTAATGATGCATGCATGACCACTAAAATTTCCTTTCTCTTATCTCTATGAAATAAATGTAGCGTGAGACTCAAAGCCCTTTAAGTCTGAGTATAATGGAAATCTATTTTTTTAGACGAGCCCTATAAACAAGAAAGGAGGGAGTATTAGAATTATGTTTTTTTAACAAACAAAAGGCGCTCGCCAAGCTTTCATTCATTCTTCTTAAAAGCAGTTTACATTGAGGAGTAGTACTATGTAGATATCTCAAATCCATACATACCATGCAATAGTAGAACTAGTACTACTAAGTACTACATAACCTAAGCTAGACCACACTACTCGTCGTCGGAGATGGGTAGGCGGTCGCACGCTGCAACTCCAGCTCCTCCTGCTCCTCCTCTAGTTTGGCGAACATCTCGTTGATCCCCACTCCCACTGGCGGTGGAAGCGGCGGTTGGCCTCCACCTCGCGGCCTTCGACTGGATAGACTCGAGGATGGCCTGCTGTTCCACCGCCCCCGCGTCGTCGTCGTCGTCCTCCAGCTCCACCTCGCCTGCGTCGTCATCCTCCTCCCCCGGCTCAGCTTCGCCCGCATTGTCGTCCTCCTATTTCGGCTCCACGTCGCCCTCGTCGATGTTCTCCTCCTCCGGCTCCACGTGCTGCTCCGCTTACACCGCCTCCTCCTTCGGCTCCAGCTAGTCCGGATTCCGAAGGCAGGGCGGCTGTGATCCGGGCTTCGTGCCGCCTCCAGATCTCCGGAAGCAGATCAAAGCGCGGCTCCGGCGGGGGCATGGCATATGTCGTTACCTTCGGCCGGGCCATGGCTATCGGGTGACAGTGACCGAAGAAGAGGCGGCAGGAGGGGAATGAATGCGGCTACTGTTTGGGTTCACCGTCCGACTTAAATAAATGCGCTCCACCACGTGTACCTGCGCGTGCACAAATTGTACAAATACGGGTCTGTTTAGGGGGCGTCACGTAACTGGTATGTGTGTGAGATTATGAGGAACAGAGTGTGTGTGTGTGCGCCTCTACTCTTCGGACATGTACTCCACCTTTTGCATCGGGATATAAGTATAATAGTTACTACACTTTAGCTTGTGATTTATACCGTTTACGTGGCCATATTAATGTGGTTGTGTAAAAAAAGTCACTTGCTGCTCGTGATTTACGTTAGTATATAATTATGAGAAGTTTGCTAACTACTAAAATAAAGTGGAATTTGTCCATGTTATATAAGTAAATTAAGGTGATTGATTATCATATGGGTAAGGTTGGACGAAGGGTGGTAGGAACAAATGCTCCACCTAGAGTATGTGTGTGTGTGAAATGGAGTCTTATAGTGTGTGTGTGTGAAACTGAGTCTTTGGTAGGGAAAGTAATTAAGTATGTGTGGCTTCATCGTAGAGAGGTGATGTGTATGGCAGAGGCCTCCAACGAGGGGGCGGGGGGTACGAGAGAGAAGAGGCCCGTAAAGAAGGAAGAGAAGGAGTGTGCGCGTGAGAGGAGTGGACATCGAGATAACATGTTTGTTCGAGAGACATCGAGGAAGACTACTGTCGATGGTGCATGTAGGCGGGAATTAAACAAAGGGATAGTTTTATTGGTTTCTGGGATAGAGGGGAGGAGTGGGAGAGGGGGTAGCTAGAAGGAGATAGTGAAGTGTGAGTGTGTGTTTCAGAGAAGAGACCCATCCAGACGGAATTTCTGTGCACACAAGAAGAGAAAGATTCGATGTGGGGTGAGGGTTGAGGGTAATTAACTACGTATGGAGACATATGAGACCTTTTGAATGTGCATGTGCGAGAGGTACACATACGTGGGATGTGTGTGTGTGTATGTGTGTGCGCGCATGATCGAGATAACAAAAAGGAGACATAAGTCATGAGATCAACAGGATGGGGGAGATGGATCGGTATGAGTATGACAGTATGCATGCATGTGAGAGTGGAGGGAAGAAGGCCCAATGATTGAGCATGTGTGTTTTTTTCTTTAAGAGAGAGTGGCGTGGGCTGGAGCATGCATCTATGGCGAGGAGAGAGAGAGCGAGACACAACGTGTGTGCAAAAGAGATTGACCTATAGATGCATGTATAGAGAAACACATATAGTGTGCATGATAGAAAGCAAGAGTGCGTGCGAGAAAGAAAGGTTGATGGAGAAACAAATAGATAGAGGGATCGAGATGCTAGCTAGAGGGACATCGGCTAGTTTGTGTGTTAGAGTTAACAGTCGAGTGGTTCAGAGGGGTGCGTTATGTGTGTGTGAGAGAAAGATAAAAAGAGGGTGCATAAATGCATGTAGAGAGAAACATATATAGTGTGCGTGATAGGAAGCAAGAGTGCAGGCGAGAAAGAAGGTTGGTGGAGAAACAGAGAAATAAAAAGATAGAGATGCTAGCTAGAGGGAGATCGGCTAGTGTGTGTGTGTTAGAGATAATAGTCAAGTGGATAAGAAGGCTGAGTTTTGTGTGTGGGTGGGAGAGATATAGAGAGAGGGTGCATGTGAGTGACATACAAACGAATATCAGTGAGAAATGAGATCCCGAGAGACAGAGTTTTGTGTTTGCGAGAGAGAAAGATATTTCACAAGAAGAGTCATAGCTAGAGAGACATATCAGGGAACGCGAGATATCCCTAGGGAGAGAGGGTGTCTGAGCGACATACAAAGGGAATGGTGGAGAGATATGAGACCCTGCGAGACGAAGTTTGTGTTTGTGTGTGAGAGAGAGATATTTAAGAGGGAGAGTCGTGGCTACTGAGACATAGGGAGCGCGAGACATCTATATGTGTGAGGGTGTGTGTGAGCGGCATACATGGGAATAGTAGAGAGAAATGAGACCCCGGGAGATGAAATTTGTGTTTGCGTGAGAGAAAGAGATTTCACAAGGAAAATCATAGTTAATTAGAGATACATAGTAGTGAGCGAGATATACTTCGAGAGAGATAGAGTGAAGGTCGAGGGAGAGAGTACCGTCAGTGTGTTACGGAGATAAAAGACTGTTGTCGACATACAAGTAGCACGAGAGATACCCGTGAGACGGTGAAGGCGTATAGGTCTAGAGAGATATATAAGCATGAGTGATAGCTATATGAGACGAATATCTGGATTAAAGGGGATTCAGATATTTAAACTAGAGATCAGGACATCGATAAATATCATAACAAAAATTTGTCTATCAAACATGCATATTCATTTGAATTTGGGGACACGTGTAATGTTATTTAGTTTATCAATATTAGTGATCCATAGATTTTTTAATTAGAGACAATGCATGGTTTATATGCAATTAATGTCTAAACGGGATTACACTATATATATGTTGCGTGTGTCAAACACATTATACGTGTTTGAGAAGTAAAAAAACCCGCATGAAACACACATTAATTGGAGACAGTTAGCGAGGAATGCATACATTGGATTTCAACATAAAGTGGTTTCAAATATTTGAAAAGTCAAATTAAAATGGATTCAGCCTGATGAATCTGAGATCATGCCATTTGTAAACCATATTTATGTATAAAGGGTGTTGTGCTTTTGAAAGTATATATAAAAAATGATGTATATAGATTTGTATTGGAATACAAAATGGATCCTACCCAAAAAAAAAAGAATACAAAATGGATTCAAATTGAGTTGGCACGGTAAACGTGCAATCTTTTTCTCCAAAAATTTGAAAGAAGTGGCGTAAAATCGAGGAGATGGAAATTACGGCCTAACCCTGACACGCGAAACCAGTCAGCTCAATTTCTATAGGTTTCGATAGGGGTAGGCTTGTAATTTCACTCAAACGTGACATAACCGCCTCTCACCCGGATTCATACACGGCGGGTGCCAAAACACAGTTTCTCCCCGGCCGAAATTGCCTCTCACCTCCCCGGAATCATACAGGGTGGGCGCCAAAACAAACTCTCCTCGGCCGAAATCTCGATCGGCAAATATTCGGTGTATGCGAGATTACCGTCCTATCCCCAACCGACCAATATTGATGTGATGTAGGAAAACATAAACGGGGGCTAAGTTTGTAAATTTCCTCGCATTTGAGACAAGCGCGTCCTGAAGACATGGTTCCCCCTACCTCTCTCCCTCCATTTCCCCATTCGTACTCCGTGGGCACCAAAACACCCTCTCCACCCCAGTTTCCTCCGTCCGCCACCCCATCCACCGCTATCCTCCTCCACCATGCTAGAGCTGTTACCCCGGCGCCGTCGTCCATTACAAGAGATCAACCTCTCTCATCCACGGCTTCGGACCAGGATCCTTGCGTCGCGTCCTCTCGCTTCATCCGCGCCGTCGTCCACCTTGCCGAGGACGCTCGTACGACCATCTCGTCCACCGCACCGGGATATTTCCCTCGCCGCCATCGTCTGCCCTCCTAGATCTGCTTCCACGCCACCGACAGCCATCCTACCGCAGCACCCTCAACGTCTCAGCAGATGCTTACACGGTGCCACACCAGAGGTGGTACTCTTTCGTATCTGCTCAAGTTACTTATCTCAGCAAGAAAATAGATCGCGATTGCTTTACTGTGATTTCTTGTCCATCACTTAGAATCTTACTTGTTAGTTGAAACCAAACATTGGTTGCGAAGTTGCCTTTGTCTGGTTTGCACCTTCAGATCCGCCATGGCACGCTCACCACTATACTCGCAATGCTTATGGTTTTTCCCTTTTATATTCCGCATTAGCTTAAATGACAGTCAACTGGATTTCAATTTGGGGTCAGTCCATTTTTGGGAGTTTGCCCGAGTTTGCTGGAGGGAAGGAAGGGGCTCGCCGGAGGGCTGCCCCATTATCTATCTTAGGGTTTCGGGTGGGGACAATGTTTGTGGGGGGCAGTCGTCGGGCTATGG
Source organism: Thinopyrum elongatum (assembly GCA_011799875.1). NCBI lineage: Eukaryota > Viridiplantae > Streptophyta > Magnoliopsida > Poales > Poaceae > Thinopyrum > Thinopyrum elongatum. The sequence continues at coordinate 509,857,874 of CM022300.1, forward strand.
TGGGGCCTTGCCGGAGACAAAACTCGACGCGGGTGGGTGGGGGGTGGGGTTGGCTAGAGGGATGGCCGGGGCCGCCGGAAGACCGGAGGTGGTGGGCGGTTCAGGGGAGGGTGGGGACCGGTGGTTCGGCCGACGGCCCGTGCGGTGGTCTGTAGGGGAAGAATAAGAGGCGAGGAAGAAGAAGGGTTAGGAGACGTAGGATCTTCATCCAACCGCCTGAAATGGTCGACTGACCCAAATGACGAAAGTTGGGCGACTTGTGTTAAGACATTCCCATATATTCAGTACCATCATCGTAGGTGCTTCAAGACGTGCAAGCAGTGCTCCTCAACCCATCAAGCTAAACAACATGCCACTCATAATAACAAACTTAGTTGCTCAAGTATGAATCTGATATGATGCTGACATGTACCAAAACAGAGAATGTTTAATTGGTCAGCTAATGTTCCTACTTTACTTTCGAAAAGCACGTGCGCCACATATCAAGGGACAGCAGGGAGTTGCATTCTTTATGCGCTCTGGTTCATCATGTGTGGGCAATGAACATTTTATTATCCAAAATCTGCTTGCTCTTCTTTAGCATGCTCCTCTTCTGTTCTTCTTTAATACGTACTCCCTCCGTTCCTAAATATAAGTCTTTGTAGAGATTCCTCCATGGACTACATACGGAGCAAAATGAGTGAATCTACACTCTAAAATGTATCTATATACATCCGTATGTGATCCATAGTGGAATCTCTACAAAGACTTGTATTTAGGAACAGAGGGAGTATAATTGTAGTACAGTATGTTCCTTGTAGTGAAGAGGAGCAGGGACATTTGCACTGTATAGGTCTATTCGGTCGCTTGTCATGGACGCTTTCAACTCTTCATGTTGGTCTGCCGTAATATCCAGTAAATGCTGGGAGCTGTGTCGCCTTTGAGAGTTAGATTGATAGTAACAGCACTGCGCCTTCAGTTGTAGAGAGCTGGTATCCGAAACCTTTCTAGCCGTTCCGGCAATACTAGCACATATTTTCCAGCAAGTTCCACTTTCCTGATTTTACTCGTGATGCTTAGGGTTTTCCCATTATATCTACACTATGATTTGTGTAGGTGCTTTGTGTCATACTAGCAGTAGTCCACTCTTGAAGCTAAACAACACACGAATCATATGTCCAAAGCTTACTTCTTCAAATACGAATGTGATATGATACTGACATTAGTTAACAGACACACATTTAATTGGTCAGCTAATGCTCCCACTTGAGTTTCCAAATGCATGTGGCCACATATAGAGAGACATCATGGAATGGCATTTATTTGGGCGCTCTGATTCATCATGGGTGGGCAACCAACATTATAGAGAAAGAAGCAGAATCTCAATAATATGCTTCCCCTTCTATTCTTTAACATGTTCCTCTTCTGTTCTTCTTTAGTAAGTATAGTATGTTCCTTGTTAGGAAGGGGAGCAGGGACATCTGTAGTCGACAGCTCTATTGGGCCTCTTGTGCCACATGATTTCAGCACTTCGAGTTGGTCTGCCATAATATCCAGGAAATGGTGGGAGTTGTACGGTCTTTGATAGACTAGACTGATAGTAACAGCAGTGCGCCTTCAGATGAATAGAGCTGGCCTGTAGGTGATCGATGGGCTTTATATTAGTAGCGGTAATACAACCCCGTATTTTCCAGCTAGTTCCACTTTCCCGATTTATTTATGATTGTTACGGTGTACCCCTTTTATCTACACTATGATCTGCCTAGTGGCTGTGCGCTCTTGTTATCATGGTTTGGCAATAAACTTTCTATACAGTATATTATGAACCTATCATCTGCCAACTATCCTTACATCTGGAGCTCCCAACAGGGAGCCTATTTTTGTGTGTAGTTGTGCCAGATTATATTAATCTACGCACCATATTACAGCACACATGGGCTCTCTCATCAGAATCCACTGATAGCACACAAGGGTTTACAGGGAGCCCCTATTATATTGGAATATCCTCTTCATTACAAAGATAATCTCACTACTATTTATGTTTTCATGCTTCTCAGATATTGTACGTAATCATAATGAATATAAGAATGCCCACATCAGAAGAATATTACGGAACAGTTCAATGGGTAACAAACTTGGCATCAAGGGATTGAGGTCCATTCTGGATGCAATGAAACCCACATGCTCCCGACCTACATATTCGTATTCAGCATATGATCCTAGTGACTATTCTGAGCTCAAGGAGTCAAAGGCATATGGCCTATCCTGTTCACCCAATAAGGTGCCTGTTCTAGTTTGGCAAGGTTTTATTGGTTGCACGTAACTTGCATAAGGTGTCTTGCATTTCTTCTGTTTCGTTGCACCACCATCTGCTTAGTTTACTCATGATATATGTGAAGATGCCATGCCCATCCATTATCAATACCTATTCCATTTGTGGTCATACTCCCTCCATCCGAAAAAGCTTGTCCCTCAAATGGATGTATCTAGCACCAAGTTAGTGCTAAATATATTCATTCAATGCACAAGCTTGGGACAAGCTTTTTTGGACAAAGGGAGTGCCATTTTTTTCCATTCAAATGTTGTTCTTGTGTTTCAGACATCCAAAAGGAAGAGGGTGATTGCAGAACCTGAGGGAGTACAAGCAAAGTCCTTGAAAAAGGTGGTGGTACCGGAGAAATCTGATAGCACCCCACTTATATTGGCGATAGAACCAGCGCCGCAAAACCTAGGATATCGCAACTATGCTGCTCGATGCTTTGCTCTTGTTAGTACCTATTATCCTATCGTTGTACTTACATTCATACCTGGTGGATTATGTGACATCATTGTGCATTATAGCTTGCTTATCCACTGTTCGCTCCAAATTATCAGATCTATATTAATGCTTACATTAATGTAGAATAAACCCAATGCTTATGTAGAAGTTTTGCTCTGCATTGTTCTTGTAAGTATTTGTTGTCCTTCATCACTGTACTTATATTGTCAGCTAGTTGTTCATATACACTTTGCATCTTATTCCCTTGCCCTCCATTTTCTACACATCACATCTATATTTACTATTGCCAAAATATTGAATAAAACCAATGCTACTGAAGAAGTTTAGCTCTGCATTGCTCTTGTCAGTGCCTTTTGCATGTATGCTGTACTTACATTTATAGTTTGCATCTTAGCTTTAATAATCGCCATTTGTTCCTATATTATCACATCTATATTTATTCTTAACAAAATGTAGAATAAATGCAATGCTCTTGAAGAAGAGTCTATGGTAAAGTTCTTGAATTGCCCCCCCCATCAATATGGACAAGGGCTTTATAGAGCCGGTCATCACTACTAACGTAAGTTTGTCCTCCTCAAGCCTTCAAACTTTGTTGTGTATATTTGGATAGCTATGACTGCAAATGCTGTTTATTTTTGTCATCTGTATCAAATTGCATGTTCAAAGTTTATTACGAAGAAGTACATAAACATAAGTTTGTCCTTCTCAATTTCAGTTTTTAGTTACACAACCTAGTTCCTTATTCATACCATGTAAATTAAACTAAACATAGAAAGTTATCTTCTTTAGCACTACATGTATGCTTGTGTTCTTATCTGTATTCCAGTGGTGTGGTGAAACTACCAACTCCAGCACAATGTCATATCCTGCTATGTCTTAACTATGAACAATGCCATATTATGTTAATGTTATTTAAATCATGTCTCTTTATTTACCAATCTGAAATGGTATAAATTGATAGTAAACTCACCATTCATGCTTATACGTTGTTTAGCACTACATGTATGCTTGTGTTCTTGATCTGTAATCCAGTGGTGTGGTGAAGCTGGCCGCTCCTGCACAATGCCATTTCCTGCCGTCTTAACTATGAACAATGCCTATTATGTTAGTGCTATTTTAAACAGTGTCTCTTTATTTCTGACTAAGAAATGAGATGAATTGACAGCACTGATGCTAATACATGCAAAACCTGTTATCTACCTACTTGTTTCTCTTTCAGGGTGACATCACTGATGCTAGGAAGAACTGCCACAATGATAGTGAGACGAACCCATTGCTTGTCCCTCCAACATATATTCCAGAGAAGAAGGCAACACATCTTGAGGATAGCGATACAACCCCAAAGTCATGTCTTGATGTAGTGTTGAACTTACTCGCTAATAGCAGTGACACAAGGTCGATGAAGTCGTTGCCTGAATCTGTTCGACTTCTTCAGTCTGAAATTCAAGCAGATAGACATGCTTCCGCTCAAATCCAAATGGAACTCCAATCTCTATGCAAGATTAACCATAAGTACAGGACGTCTATTGATGCTATGCAGCTTGAGTTGGTGGATATAAACGTCAAACAAGAGCAGTCTCATCAGGTTGCTAAGCTGCTTGTGCTGCAGCTCCTGGGCAGGGCTAACCTTTCTTGAACTGTGGTGAAGTGCTGTCGGTTCTGTCTATTATTTTGTCGACGTGTTTACTTCCACTGGCGGCGACCTGCCCAGTGTATGGAATCTACTGTCTGGTTGCCCTTTATTATCACTAGCGGCGAACTTTGATGCCCAGGGGATGTAATATGCTGTAATTTCTTTGTTGTATAGTCTAGGTTTATTCTTCGTCACGATGCTGTAATTTATTTGCTGTATGTTCTGTCGTCTCTCTAAGAAAAGGTCATAATCTTCGATTGGAGCGCAATTAGCCAATACGTTAGGTTTATATATAAAAAATCAGTACTAAAACTGGCCGGCCACCAATCACTATGAATGAGCCGAACCGTGGGCCTACAATCATCTTGGGCCTTTAGTAGGCCTAGACTTAATCTGGCCCTCTATTAGTTTCGGGCTTTAAAAGGCCGAGTAAAGTGCTTGCCTTAATTGGGCCAGAAAATAAAATGGGCTTTTAATAGGCTGAGATGTAGATTGAGCCTGAATTGTGTCGAACAAATCACGGGCCGACAGCAGGCAGGAATATACATCGGCCCATTATTGGCCCAGTGATATGACGGGCCATTAACAGGCCGAAATGTTGTTGGGCCTTGGTGGGCCCAATTTCAGGACGGGCTGGAAGCATGCCAATTTCCTAGCGGGCCGAAATTAGGCCCAACACTATCAAGGGCCTTTTACGGGCCAATAGGCAGTTTGGGCTAAAATGTGTCCACGAAGACTACAGGCCGTTAAGAGGCCAGAAGTCACTACGGACCAGAATTAGGCCCAGTTGCAGCTCGGGCCTTTAAATGGCCGAAGGTGAAACTGGGCCGAAAGAGGGCCATATGTACACAGGGCCGCTGACAGGCCGAAACTAATATCGGGCCGAACTGTTAAACGGGCCATTATCAGGCCGAAGAGCAAAGCAGGCCCCCAATTGGCCCAAAGGCACAATAGCTGTTAAAGGGCCATATCTATTATGGGCCATAATTTGTCCCAAACTATTGCAGGCTGTTAACGGGCCGGATCTGATATGGGCCATAAACTGGCCCAGAATATTGCACGCATTTAACGGGCCGTATCTGATGTGGGACACAATTTGGTCCAGAAAATGAATGGGCCGGCCTGTTAGATCTGACGAAATCTTGTTGGCCTTTTCCTGGGCCGGCTTTTAAACCTATTTGGGCCTCTATTGGGCCGTCCCACGTGTCAACGTTTCATTGGTGACTCCTGTCTAGTGGACGGTTGACATTTGTCCCAACGAGGACCTGACGCGTGGATCCTCCGGCGAATGAGAATTTTACACATGGAAAATCCCCATTGGTCAGGGCTGTTAACGGGTTATCGGATCCAAACCGGAACCCGATAGCTTAACGGCGACCCGTTACGCTGGATGCCACATGTAGGTTACCCTTGACGAAAACACTTCCATGACGCACCATTTATCGTCATGGAAGGGGACACTTCCGTGATGATAATTTTGGTATTGTCATGGAACACTTCTACGACAGCACATGTATGACTATCTTGATTCTGTCATAAAATCATCATGAATGTACATGCATGACAGAAAACGTGACCTACTATGACAAACACGTATCATCACGGAAGTGTCGTGGTTTTGTCACGGCAGATGCCCTTGTGCCAGGACTTAGGTGTGGAGCCATCGCAATGTAGTTTAGCTTGAACGGGTTGGATGGGACGAGAGACATGAGTTTACCCAGGTTTGGCCCCTCACTCACGAGGTAAAAGCCTATGTCCTGCTTTGTGTTGTATTGATTGAGTATCGATTACAAGGGAGTGGAATCGCTTGACCTAGCTCTCGATTGATTGTAACTTGAGTTAACCCGCCGCAGGATCTCGCCTTTATATACACAGGTCAAGCCCCTGGGCTTACAAGAGTCCAAGTTGGATCACACAATGTGTCCAACTCGTATTCTAAGTTGCCTTGCCTTGCTAGACAAGTCACCATCGAGCAGCTCACCTCTCCGGGTTACAGCATCATCGCCCGGTCTTGAGCCTTCAACAGGCCCGCCTCATGAGCCGCCTCCAGTCTTCATATCTTTTATTCTTGGGCCTACTTAGGCTTTCTTTATTAAGTCACCAACAGTGTAACCCGGCCCCTCCTGGGCGGGTCACACCGCGGGGTTATATCCCCGACATTAGGCCCCATATTTGACTTGAACTTGTTCATGTCAATATTCACTGCTTCTGGTTGGCGAGTCTTCTTAAATTCTTCCGAGGCTTTATCCTTTAAACAAATCTTGTAACCCGCCATGACGTCATGTAAAATAAATCTAGAAAAAACTGATGACATCACAACAGATCTTTTTGCATTAATTGTCCATCCGAGAATCGAGGTGCCTCCTCTGTTAAGATAATCATATTACCTCCTCGATTTCCGCACATGCCATTTACCGTTTCACCAATCCTTCCCTATAAATAGGCACGGGGGGGGGGTCCCCTTTTTCAATTTTTACCTCCGCTCCCCCTCTTCTTCTTCCTCCTTGCATCATCCGCCGCTGCTGGAGCTCCGCCGCCCCAACCGATCTTCACCAGCAACTCCATCCGGGCCGCTGCATCAACCTGATTATGACCAGAAATCGGCGGTGCTCGTCCGCTCTTCATCAACACCGTCAGGTATTGTTTTACACCTTTCTCAGATCCACATTAGAACACCCTAGTTCATCGAGTTCATCGGCGTTCGACCAAGTTCGTCCAAGTTTTGCTTAGAAAACATAGCTTAATCCAAAAACTAGAATGAAGTGAGGCGGTACTTGTCGTAGCTCTTATTTCATATTTTGGACAGATCCCTCTTCTTCAAAATCCATGCACAGACTGCCACTTTTTCCGCTACCACACTTTAGGTTTAGCAATTTATTCTTCTTTTCCTGAACTGCTGTAGATCCATAATTATAGATGCGATCTATACAACTTGTTTGCCCAACACTTGGTGAAATTTCAGCAATCCTTGAATCCATAGATCACTTACCCGCCATTCACTGTTCGGGCGGCTTAATAACAACCTTATAACCTGCCAGCCCTCGGCCGGCTTATCTATGAACTTTGTAAATCGCCAACTTGTCAATGAACCTGAGAGTCATCTTCCTACTTATAAGGGCAGCTTAATAACAAAATCCATAATCCGCCAAGAGTTCCAAAGACACCTTGCCGGCTCATACTTTTATAGCTTGACCCACCATACACTTAATTGTAGCTGACCCAACCTTCACTTTACGGGCGTCTTAACTTTAAATTTTGTAACTCGCCATTATTCATTGTACCTTATCATCTTGTCTTATTGTAATTTACTTTCATACTTTTAGGCTCCTCAATATGACCATCTGCAACTGGGAACGCTCTTTGGTTACCAAATAAATCCTCAATGATTTCGTAGGTCAAGGCCTATTGGTGACTCAGCAGGAAATCAGTTGGCGGGTTAGCAACGGGGAAACAATCCCTACTCCTGCTGAGGATGAAATTGTAGTCTTCACTGATCATATACTCAGGGGCTTTACCCCGCCCGGGTCTAAATTCTTTCAAGACCTCCTCCACTATTTCAATTTGCACCCTCAAGACATAGGCCCAAACTCTGTATCCAACATCTGCCGCTTCTAAATCTTCAGTGAGGTTTATCTGCAAACAACACCTACTGTTCCTCTCTTCAAAGAGTTCTTTTACATAAACCGCCAGACTGAATGTCAAAATGGCCCAAGTCAACAATTAGGTGGAGTCTCTATTCAGAGACGGAGAGACAATAGTTTTCCTTCCACTGCCTTGCCAAGCCACACCAAAGGATGGGTGACCACCTGGTTTTACTGCAAAAATACTGCTCCTGCAACTGAGAACCCTCTGCACGGGTTTAGAGTTGAATGTCTTCCAGCGGATTTTGACCCGCCAAGTAAAATTATCCCAGAAGAACATGCAGAGGCCTTCCCATTCCTCTCCAGAGCTAAAGCTTTATTGGCTCATGGGTTAATTGGAGTTGATTTGACCCGGTGCTGGGTTTCTTGGAGATACTCCCCTTAAGACGCCGTCCTGGCTTAATGTGTGATTATTCTGGCGAGCCAAATGACCCTCAACGGTACACTAAAGACAACTTTACAGCTGAATAAGTCTTTAAAACTGTGAGGACCTTGCTTGGCGAGTCTCAAGAAAACTGCAACAAAGTCGGCCTACCGCCATTCTTTAAACAAAACCCAGCTCCACCTGTAAGTGTCCATCTTCATTCGGCTCAATATGTTTTAACTCTGAATTATGCCTTGCTTACTTAACCTCTTCCGCATTTATACAGGCTGACTCCGCCTTCTGGACCAAGAAGCCAAAAACTGCCGTGGCAAAGACTTGGGCCAATAAGAAAGTGAAGAAGAACAAGGCAGTTACTATTATCGAGCCGGCTGCTGTCGGCGAGTCAGCAGACATTGAGAACCCATCAGAGGTAGAACTTGACTCGCCTGGTCGACTCTTTATTGAACTAGCTGACACCCTTTCCTCACAGGAAGAGGCTGCTACAAGCCGAGCAGACGATACTAAGGTAATTCTCGTTTCATCCGGTTCAGACTCCACCCCTTCAAAGAAAGAGCGTCGGGTTGTCCGGAAAGTAAAGTTTTCTCACCCAGATGCTCACTTAGATCCACACTTTATTTTGAAGAAGGCTCAACATGATACAAGATGCCAGACCCGGAGCGGCGGCTCAGGCGAATTACTGGCCGGGTTAAGTAATGAACCCTCTGTCGGTGTCAAAACCGGCGGATCTCGGGTAGGGGGTCCCGAACTGTGCGTCTAAGGTCGATGGTAACAGGAGACGGGGGACACGATGTTTTACCCAGGTTCGGGCCCTCTCTATGGAGGTAATACCCTATGTCCTGCTTGATTGATCTTGATGAATATGAGTATTACAAGAGTTGATCTACCACGAGATCGTAATGGCTAAAACCCTAGAAGTCTAGCCTGTTTGATTATGATCGCCTCTACAGACTAAACCCTCTGGTTTATATAGACACCGGAGGGGACTAGGGTTGTACAAAGTCGGTTACAGAGAAAGGAATCTTCATATCGAACGCCAAGCTTGCCATCCACGCCAAGGAGAGTCCCATCTGGACACGAGAGAGAGTCTTTCGTCTTGTATCTTCATGGCCCATCAGTCCGGCCCACTTCATGTAGCCCGGACGCCCGAGGACCCCTAAATCCAGGACTCCCTCAGTAGCCCCCGAACCAGGCTTTCAATGATGATGTGTCCGGAGCGCAGATTGTCTTCGGCATTGCAAGGCGGGTTTCTCCTCCGATTACTTCGAAGTACCTGACTTAAGGAGCTGTATTCGGCCTTCCATTTAATGTCGTGCTCATCGGCTTCCACGCCTTCATGACTTCAGTTTCCACGTGTCGAGCGAATACGAGAGGTCGGGGTATCTTTGCACATAACTCCCTGACCATGTAAGAAGGGCGTCTAATAAAAGAGATTGGATCTTCAGATCCATTCCACGCCAAGCGGGAAATCCTCAAAGCTTGCTATGAGAAACCATTCCAACATGGCTAGTGCTCCCAGTTCTTCCACCCGCCCCCACGGCCCCAAAAAAGGCGATTGGGAAAGATGTTCTGTATCCCATGATCAGCTGGTGAAGCTCCAAACACAGGGATTTCTTCCCCCCGCGGATCTGGTCCCTGTTCGAGCAGGTTTGTCCTCCTTCTCAGGCGAAGCTTTGGCGGAAAATTTCCCTAATCCAACCAGGGGGAACGGGTGTGCTTCATTTCTTATTTGCTAAGAGGCGTCGGGTTTCCAATCCACCCTTTCCTCCGAGGACTCCTGGAGTATTATGGCCTCCAACTGCACAACCTCACGCCGGCCTCTATCTTGCACATCGCGGGTTTTGTTGCCCTTTGCGAGCTTTTCCTGGGCTGTGAAGCCCACTTTGATTTATGGAGAAAACTATTCTGGCTCGTCCCTCGTACCCAAGAGGGATCCATATTCGAGGTGGGTTGCGCCGAAGTATGGCGCATAGCTGGGACCAGATACTTATCCGGCACACCGAAGAAGGCGTCTGAAGAGTGGACCTCAGAGTGGTTTTATATTGAGGACATCGCTCTCCCTAACCCAATCCGAATGGGTGTCCCTGAATTTTCCAGCGCCCCTTTAAAGAAACGCCACAGCTGGCGCCCTAGGAGCCTCGAGGAGGAAGATAGTGCGGAAATCCATCAATTAATGAGCAAGATAAAGACGCTTGCCCAGTCCGGATTATCAATAATCGAGGTAATGGCGATCTCCATAGTGCGGGGTGTCCAGCCACTCCAATTTAGAGGGCTCCCTATGTGGCACTACAATGGGGAAGATGACGCCTCACACTATGGCCGGAAAGGTTCGGACACCCCCGCCGCTTTGGCCAAAATATTGGTCGATCTTTACAAAGGGGAGAAAGAGGAATTTATTCGTCTTAAACGCCGAGAGGGATTTTCCATGTACAATCCTCCCAGCTGGGTGAGTTTTAATCCCACCACCCTACTCAATCCTTTCCATGAGTCACTTTTGACTGATACTAACCCGTCCATTTGTAACAGGAATGGCGAAAGGTCATCACGGGGATCTACAACCCCGCTCCACAGCCGGAGGACCATAACCGGGATCTTGACCCGGATTCGAGGAGGATCCGGACATATTTGTGGAGCTAGAGGAGGGAGTATTTTACCAGGCGAGCTACGATGGCACAAAAGTGGCCATTATAGCAGACTATCCCGGCCTCCTTCCTGCCTGACACGTAAGTAATCAGGAGACCTCTCCTCCGAAAGAGCTTCCTCATTCTGCCTCACCCACCGCACTGTCTCGTGTCCCAAAGGGGAGGCGCTCGGCGCGCCATGTTACACCAGAGGCGACTCAAAAGAGGGCGGCGCCTACGTCGGGCAAGCCTTCGAAGAGGAAGGCAAACGAAGTCATGACCGAGACGTCGTCAAAAAGGTATGGCTTCGTAAATATGACCCTTGGCAGTCACATCCAACTGTGACATTGTCTGTTTGTGTTTCATCAGGAAGAGCGTTCGCCGGACTATGTCCGGGGGTCCTGCAGGTCACGCTCCCAACAGCCAGGCTCCAGAACCTGCCATAAAGACAAGGGCCGGTACGGGAGTGACGCCGGATTGTCCTTCGGCAAAGGATTCAGATGATGTATCTGTCACAAACTCAGAAGTGGAGAGCGCCATGAATCATCGGCGCCGGAGGGCCGCTCTTCGCGACCCCGGCTTTACAAAAGAGGCATTCAATGCCTTCAGCTCGGCTGATGCATACATTCGAGCTGCTCGAGACGAGCTTACCAGTGCCACAGACCAGCATTTGAAAGATATGCGGGTAAGTTCACATCGTACAAACCTGATAATTATATACCAGTAGCCCCCGAGACTTGAAGTAGTTGATACAACGGATTTAAGGATCATTGTATAACCAGGTGCTTACAGAGAAGAACAACCTGCTGTCTCAAGAAATGGAAAAGTGTCAGACTCAACTAACTGCTGCCGTCGCCGAATTGGAGAAATCCAAGAAGGCGTCGCCTGGTAATGTTCCCCTCCATCGATAAAATATAATCATATACCAGCAATGCTAACAGTGTTGCATATCTCATGGCAGGATCGTCAGATCAGCTGAAGGAGGCACTTGAAATCACGCAAGCGGATAAACAAGAAGCCAAAAGGCTACTGGCCGCGGGCGAACGTGTGCTGACACGGGTCAGGGAGGATAAAAACAAGCTGCAGGATTCCAACACCCTGCTGGGCGAAGAACTGAAAGATGTGCGAGCCCAGCTAGCTGACTCCGTGAAGGAAAATAAGAGGCTACGAGGCGGCATATTCAGTATGCTTTCGAACTTACCTCCGTGTAATTCGGCGAGGAAAGGAACTGACAGATTTATGTCTGCAGGTATACTGACCGGCCGTCCCGAAGAGGATATGTCCGGATCTTCAGGTGATCTGCTACAAGAGCTGTCGCAAATGCACGGGCGAGCTCGACAGGCAATGCGGAGTGTTGCCAAGGCCTTTTGGCCATCCGCCTCCCCTCCAGAAAGTATGGAGGAACTTGTGCAGCTATTCAAAGGAGCGCGGAGGCGTTTCCGATTATGGAAGATATCAGCCTGCCGAGAAGGTGCGCGAGAGGCCTGGGCCATGGTGAAAACACGGTATACCAAGCTTGATCCGAATCATATGGCTCGGGTCGGACCTCGAGGATCAGACGGAAAAGAAGTTCCAGTTAGTTTAGTATATGACCAAGTAAAGGTAGCCGCCAAATTGTCCCAACAGGATTGTAGGCTAGACAGCCTGTTGGACGGCATTGAGGAGGAATCTTTTGAGTCTAAGTGACTATGTGCTTCGATTGACAAATTTGTCCCTAGCCGGATTGTAAAACGATTGTCATGGCGGACCTTTTCGCTTCGACCTCCGGACCCGAAGGTGCGGAGTGTTTCCGAATACCCGCACGGTAATAAAAACCGGGGTATGCGTGGAAACCAGGCGTAGGGGTCATAGTTGCTTGAATAGACAAGTTGTATCTGGCTAGCTATGTTTATTACATGTGATTGTAAGAAACATCTTCCAGAGAGAATAGTTCCGTTAAGGGTTCTTTTCCCTGGGTGAACATGCGCTAATGTTCATGTTCGAACTGTGATTTAAAAATCGCAGTATACATAGCATCTGGGGGTTCATAGTGTAATGAGTGAAAAAACATCTTTAGTCCGCCGACCGAATATTCCCTTAAGAATGCTAGCTTTCGGCTTCACCCACTACTGGAATTAGCTTCTTTGCCGTCCGCCATGGCGAACGGCAAAGGCATAGATCACGGACGGCAAAATGCTTTGCCGTCCGCTAGCGGACGGCAAACTGTCCGGATGAAAGCCTGCCAACAAAGGCCTTCTTTGCCGTCCGCTTCTTAGAAACGGACGGCAAAGGATTACGCCGTCCGCCATCCGAGGCCAGCAGACGGCAAAGACAGCTGACGGCAGTGCGGTGGCGTGAGAGCCGTTAGGGGGTTAACGGCGCTCTTTGCCGTCTGCTGGCGGACGACAAAGTGCCCAGCTAGGCAGCACTGGGAAGCTGCCACGTGTCCAGATATGCCGTCCGCTAGCAGACGGCAAAGAGGTTTGAATCATTGCCGTCTGCTGGCAGACGACATAGATGGTCACTTTGCCGTCCGCCAGCAGACGGCAAAATGACCAAATAGGCAGCCAGTGTTCCCAGTTTGCATAGGTGACTGCCACGTGTCCTCTTTGCCGTCCGCTAGCGGACGGCAAAGAGGCTATATATCCCCGGTTTTTATTTAAATCCCATTAATTAGACATGGTTTCAAACACAGATATACATGCATACATATCCAACATATCCAACAGCATGTCCAACAACATATTTCATCCAATCCAACAACATAGTTCAACAAAGTCCAACATATCCATATATACATAACCAGAAACAAGTTTCCAACAACATATCCATATAGATATACATATCCAAACAAGTTTTCATAAACAACAAGGAAGCACCACAAGAATAGTACACTCCATGAATCCAAGCTTCCTCATGTAAAGCAAATCTGCAAATTGGGAAAGATGAAAGTTAGAAGAAGAAGAAGAAGAAGAAGACTAGTTAGAAGAAGAAGAAGAAGATTTTTTTCTTCTCTTTCTTTTTCTCCTCTCCTCTTCTTTATCTTCTTCTTCTTCTAACTAAGGTAGGTAAAAATGAAATTTTATTGCTAAGCTAGGTAAAAATGCTAAGTGTAGGTCATTTTAGAGCTAAGGTATGTAAATAGGTCATTTTGGAGCTTAGTAAGGTTATTATGTCATTTTCGAGGAAAATAAGCTAAGTCTATATCATTTTGGAGCTAACAAAGATTATCATGCCATTTTTTTACCTAAGTATGCTAAGTATGTCATAAATGAACTGAATAAGCTAACTATAGCTTATTTTTTATCTAACTTAGGTAATTATGCCATTTAGGAGGAAAATAAGCTAAGTATCCATTTGTAAAGCAAAACACTAGAGAAAACGTACCCTCATCACAACAAATGTGATGAAGATCGCAACTAAGGTAACAATTGATCCAACGGCATAATGATACCAAACCTCATTATCAATGGCATATTTTCTAATCTTCTTAAGCTTCAGGCGCATTGCATCCATCTTCAAGCGCATTGCATTCATCTTCATCTTGTGATCATCGATGGCATCGGCAACATACAACTCCAATGTCATCTTCTCTTCTTCAATTCTTTTAATTTTTTCTTTCAAATACTCATTTTCTTTTTCAACTAAATTTAACTTCTCGACAAGAGGGTCCGTTTCAAATTCCGGTTCACATACCTCCTAGATTAAAATATCTCTATGTCAACTTGATGGCCATAATTTGCATAAATGCGAAATGCAACAAATAGTTATGAAAGAGAATTTACCACATCCGAATCATAAAGCGGGCGAGGGCCGACCGGGACGGAAATCAAGACCATGGCACTATGTATAAGAAACAATCATACAAAGTAAGAAAATTATAAATACCAACTATATAAATCATACAATCATACAAATAACTATATAAATCAAGTACAACATAAAAATTTGAATACCTAATAATCATTATCGGTAATGACGTGCTCGTCATCATCATTAATAAAAGCATCATCATCATCACTATCGGTAATGACGTGCTCATCATCATCATTAATAAATGCATCATCATGTGGAAGGCCACCTTTACGTAATCGTTCAAGCATTGACAGGTCATCTGCAGCAGTAACTTCTTCTTCTTCCGGCTCTTCTTGTTCCAGCTCAGGGGTGAAGTAGGATTCACTATCGTTGTCTACTTCAATGTTCTGGGGTGGAGTAGAGCGGTTCTTGAAACGTTTTTTGGAAAGACGTGTTTCTTGGAAGAATTCTCCTTCGTCATATGTGTCTTGGTTAATGTGAGGTTCATAATCCTTTTCATTGGGGGGAGGTGGTCTAACACGTGGCGGCACTTCATAAACGACGTCCCAACCACTGAGATTTGGATCACTTTGACAGGCCCACGGTAGATAGAAAACTTGGGTTGCCTGTTGAGCCGTAATATAGACATCAGGAACATACTGATGATTGAAGACACCTATAGCAAGTGTTAGGGGGTTCCTTGGCGTTGATGGAACCCTAAATAGCAAGTGTCATCGATGCGAGATACATGTGGCGCTCGGCGTTGAACACTAGATCCACATCCCACAAGTGAAGCCGGCGCCCGGCGTCCCGCAACAATAGTTCTGGTGGCTGATGACGGTCGAGCACCTTGGCGAATTCGCAATGGTGTTCGACCGCCATCGACGCCGAGAACTGTTGCTGTGGGACGCCGGACGCCGGCGTCACTTGTGGGACGTGGATGTAGTGTTCGACACCGACGGCAACATGTATCTCGCACCGACGATACTTGCTATTTAGGGTTCCATCGACAACGACCCCCTAACCCGCTCGTCCCCGGGTAAACTAAATAGCAACTACCATCGGTGCAATTTACATGAGGCGGTCGGTGTTGAACACTAGATCCACATCCCACAAGTGAAGCCGGCGCCCGGCGTCCCGCAACAATAGTTCTGGTGGCCGATGAAGGTCGAACACCTTGGCGAATTTGTCTGGCAGCCTCTGCAATGAGGATTAAAGCCAAGTTTTGAAATTTCAAACAACCAAACCGACTTGAGTCAGTTAGGGTGTTTCAAGTTTCAACACTTCACTTTTAATCGTCATCGCAGAGGCTGCTAGACAAATTCGCAATGGTGTTCAACCGCCATCGAAGCCGAGAACAGTTGCTTTGGGACGCCGGACGTCGGCGTCACTTGTGGGACGTGGATGTAGTATTCGACACCGACGGCCACATGTACCTCGCACCGACGATGCTTGCTATTTAGGGTTCCATCGACACCGAGGAACCCCCTAACCCGCTCGTCCCCGGGCGCCCTCTTTTCCTACTTCTTTTTTTCATCTTCAACTTCTACTTCTTTTTTTCATCTTCTTCTTCTACTACTACTTATTGTTCTTTTTTCTTCTTCTTCTTCCTCTTCTTCTTTTTCTTTTTTTTCATCTTTCTTGATTATTCTTAAAAACAGGAAAAAAAACCTAAACAATTAAAACTATAAACTAAATGTAACCTAAAATAAACTAAATTAACCTAAACTAAACAATTATAAACTAAATCTAGAAAAACAGAAAAAAAAACTCACCACGATGAGGGGCGGGGCGGCGGCGGGGCAGGGCCGGGCGGTGCGGCCGGGTGGTGCGGTTCGGCCGGGCGACGGCGGCTCATGACGGGGGCGGGGCGGTGCGTGGCGGCTGGCGACTCGGGACGGGGGCGGCGCGGCCAGGCGGGCGGGGCGGGCGGGGCGTAGCGACCAGCGGCGGCGGCTCGTCTGGGCGGCGACGGCTCGGGACGGGCGAGGCGGGACGGCCGACGACGTGGGTGGCGCGGGGCGGGGGCGGCTCAGGCATGGCCGGGCGGGCGAGGCGGCGCGGCCGGCGACGGCGGCTGGGCTGGGTGGGGCGGGCGGCGGTAGGGGTGAGGGGTCGGGGTGGCTCGGGCAGGGAGAGAGAGGGAATGGACAGATCAGGCGCGGGCGCGGCCCTTTATCTGCTAGGTCACAGCTCTTTGCCGTCTGCCAGCAGACGGCAAAGAGCGTACCTAGTGGGGTGGGGCCGGGGGGAAACGGATGAACTAACGACCATCTTCTTTGCCGTTTACTGACGGACGGCAAAGATGTTTTGCCGTCAGCCAGCATACGGCAAAGGAGATGGCCGTTAGGTCGCCCTCGTACGCCCGCCACCCACCCTCTTTGCCGTCCGCTAGCGGACGGCAAAGATATGCTGATGGCAAAGCCATCCATTGCCGTCCGCTGCTTCTTTGCCGTCAGTTTTCTGGTGGCTGATGGCAAAGCCTTTCTTTGCCGTCCGCTAGCTGACGGCAAAGAAGTGGCAGACGGCAAAGAAGTGGATTCCAGTAGTGACCCAGTCTGAGGTACACATCCGGATGACCCGGCAGTAACAATCGCAGAGGTGCTCCCTTTATGCCCTAGCCGAACTAACGGGAACGTAGGGCATAAGCACAGGAGCCAGGCAACCCAGCTTGGCCAAAACTTAAGTCATAATGATGCATATAATGGCGAAGAAAAGGTACATATGAGGAAAAGACACATATGTGGTGAGCTTGATGCTCGGAAAATAATAGTAATAAGCTTCTGTACAAGAAGCCCCTAGGTATTATGGACGTACATATTTAAGGATATGTACATCATAGGTGCGCGGTTTAGCCGCTCAAGAGCTTAAAGCTAGGAAAAAAAATAAAGAGAGGAAAAAAAGGTAATGGACAAAAAGGGAGAAGAAGACGAACAAAGAGTCCGGCTCTTAGGCGTAGAATCTTCGGAGTCTGGCGGCGTTCCATGGGTTCGGCTCCAATCGATTGTCTGATGCATCACGCAGGCGGTACGCTCCTCCAGTGAGAACTTCGTCAATGATGAAGGGACCCTCCCATTTGGGCTTGAGTTTGTCCTTTTTATTCTCTGGCAAGCGTAGAACGAGTTCGCCAACATTATAAGTCTTGGCCCGCATTTCTCTGCTTTGATATCTGCAAGCCTGTTGTTGATACAATGCGGAACGGGCCTTTGCGACATCGCGCTCCTCCTCCAGGGCGTCTAAGCTGTCCTGCCGATCAAGCTCGGCCTCTCTCTCTTCATACATGCGCACTCGTGGTGAGTCATGCATAATGTCGCAGGGCAACACGGCCTCTGCGCGGTACACCATAAAAAACGGTGTGTATCCGGTAGTGCGGTTAGGCGTGGTCCGCAGCCCCCAGAGTACGGAGTCGAGCTCCTCAACCCAGTGCTTGTCTAATTCTTTCAAAGACCGCACTAGTCTGGGCTTAATGCCGCTCATAATAAGACCATTGGCTCGTTCGACTTGACCATTTGTTTACGGGTGATAGACGGAGGCATAATCGAGCTTGATGCCCAAGTTAGCGCACCAGGTTTTCACCTCGTCGGCTGTAAAGTTGGAGCCGTTGCCTGTGATAATGCTGTGTGGAACACCATAATGGTGTACGACACCGGATATAAAGTCTATCACTGGTCCGGCTTCGGCCGTTTTAACCGGTTTGGCCTCAATCCACTTAGTGAATTTATCTACCATGACCAGCAGATATTTTTTCTTGTGGCTTCCCCCTTTAAGGGGTCCGACCATATCAAGCCCCCAGACCGTGAAAGGCCATGAAATGGGGATTGTTTGTAGCGTAGTAGGCGGCATATGGCTTTGATTAGCGAAAAGCTGGCATCCGACACAACGTTGGACAAGGTCCTGTGCATCTGCTCGGGCCGTAGGCCAAAAGAAACCTGTACGGAAGGCTTTACTCACAAGGGACCGAGCCGCGGCGTGGTGACCGCCAAGGCCAGCATGGATTTCGGCCAGGAGCTGCCGCCCCTCTACTTCGGAGATACATCTTTGAAGGACTCCGGTAGCACTTTTCTTGTAGAGCTCACCGTCATGGACCTTGTAGGCTTTCGAGCGCCGGACAATGCAGCGAGCCTCGTTAGAATCCTCAGGGAGCTCACGCCTATTAAGGTAGGCCAAGAAGGGTTCGGTCCATGGGGCAATTACTGCCATGATGAGATGGGCCGATGGTGTTGCTTCAGTGGCTGAGCCCCCGATGACATCGGTATTGTGCTCGGACTCAGGGGGTATGATCGGGTCCGGGCTAGTGTTGCCACTTTCATCCTGCCACACCACGGATGGCTTGAAGAGCCGCTCCAGAAAGATGTTAGGCGGGACGGGATCGCGCTTGGCTCCCATGCGAGCAAGAACATCCGCTGCTTGATTACTTTCTCGAGCCACATGATGAAACTCGAGTCCCTCGAACCGGGCTGATATTTTGAGTACGGCGTTACGATAGGCCGCCATTTTCGGATCTTTTGTGTCAAAGTCTCTGTTTATTTGGGATATTGTGAGATTTGAATCCCCGCGCACCTCCAGACGTTGTATGCCCATGGAAATGGCCATCCGAAGACCATGCAGTAAGGCCTCGTATTCGGCTGCATTATTGGAGTCTGTATATAAGATTTGGAGTACGTACTGGACTGTGTCTCCCGTTGGGGATGTTAAGACGATGCCCACTCCCAAATCGGCCAGCATCTTAGAGCCATCGAAGTACATGACCCAGTTGGAATATGTGCCGTACTCTTTAGGGAGTTTGGCCTCTGCCCATTCGGCGATGAAGTCAGCCAACACTTGGGATTTAATGGCTCGGTGCGGTTTATACGTTATGTCGAATGGCAGGAGCTCAATGGCCCATTTGGCAATCCGGCCCGTAGCGTCGCGGTTGTTTATTATGTCATTGAGTGGTACTTCAGAAGCCACCGTGATCGAGCATTCTTGGAAGTAGTGTCGTAGCTTCCGGGATGCCATGAAAACCGCGTATGCTATCTTTTGGTAATGAGGGTACCGGGATTTGCATGGTGTGAGGATAGTGGATACATAGTATACCGGCTTCTGAAGCGGGAATTTGTGTCCGTCCTCCTCTCGTTCAACGACGAGCACTGCGCTCACCACCTGGTGAGTCGCAGAGATGTATAACAACATTGGTTCGCTGATGTTTGGCGCGGCCAGGATTGGGTTGCTTGCTAAAAGAGCCTTTACTTCTTCCAGTCCGACCGTTGCTGCATCCGTCCACTCAAAGTGGTCGGTGCGTCGGAGAAGGCGATAGAGTGGCAATGCTTTTTCTTCGAGTCTGGAGATAAAGCGGCTTAAAGCTGCCACGCATCCGGCTAGTTTTTGGACCTGTTTAAGGTCAGTTGGTGTAGCCAATTGTGACAAAGCTCGAATTTTGGCTGGATTTGCCTCAATTCCTCTACTGGAAACAATGAAGCCCAGCAGCTTTCCAGCGGGAACGCCGAAAATGCACTTTTCCGGATTGAGCTTGATGTCATATGCACGGAGGTTGTCGAATGTGAGACGTAAGTCGTCTATTAATGACTCGATGTGTCTAGTCTTGATGATGATATCATCTACGTATGCTTCAACTGTCTTGCCGATTTGCTTCTCCAGGTATGTTTGAATCATGCGTTGGTAGGTAGCACCGGCGTTTTTAAGCCCAAAGGGCATAGTGTTGAAGCAGAAAGGCCCGTATGGGGTAATGAATGCCGTTGCGGCTTGATCGGACTCCTTCATTTTAATTTGATTGTATCCGGAGTATGCGTCGAGGAAACACAGTGAGTCATGTCCTGCAGTAGCATCAATGATCTGATCGATGTGGGGGAGGGGGAAGGGATCCTTGGGGCAGGCTTTGTTGAGGTCTTTGAAATCGACGCATAGGCGCCAGGATTTATCCTTCTTTGGTACCATCACCAGGTTTGCTAGCCAGTCCAGATGTTTTATTTCTCTGATGAATCCGGCCTCGATTAACTTGGCCAGCTCCTCCCCCATAGCTTGTCGTTTGGGTTCGGAAAAGCGCCGCAGTGTTTGTTTGACCGGCTTGTATCCCTTCAATATATTGAGGCTGTGTTCGGCCAACCTGCGTGGGATTCCTGGCATATCAGAAGGGTGCCAGGAAAATATGTCCCAATTTTCGCGTAGGAACGCTCGTAATGCGGCGTCAACCGTTGGGTCCAGCTGTGCCCCGATAGAGGTTGTCTTCTTGGGGTCCGTTGGGTGGACCTGGAATTTGACGATTTTGTCTGCTGGTTTGAAGGAGGTGGATTTGGGTCGCTTGTTCAGGATTACGTTGTCCCTATCCACCGTGGAGCATAGTGCGGCTAATTCTTCGGCCGCGAGGGCTTCGGACAATTCCTCGGGGGCCAGGGATGCGGTTTTGTTTTCGGCGTGGAGTGCTATGTCCGGATCACTAGAAAGAGTGATAATACCATTGGCCCCGGGCATCTTGAGCTTCATGTACCCGTAATGAGGTATAGCTTGGAAGCGTGTAAATGCATCTCGCCCCAATAGGGCGTGATATCCACTGTTGAAAGGGGCCACTTGGATGGTCATCTCTTCGGACCAATAATTCTCCGGCATGCCGAATACCACGTCGAATGTGATTTTTCCCGCGCACCGCGCCTCCCGACTCGGAATTATTCTTCGGAAGGTCGTGCTACTTTGCTCGATGCGGCTCCTGTCTATTTCCATTTTGTTGAGCGTGTCCTCATAGATGAGGTTTAGTCCGCTGCCGCCATCCATGAGTACTTTGGTGAGCCGAAAGCCATCCACGATTGGACTGAGGACCAAGGCAGCTGGTGCCCGGACTGTCCTGGATTTTGGTTCGTCACTGGCATTGAAAGTTATGGCCGTGTCGTTCCAGGGGTTTATTGCTGCGAGTTGGCAGACTTCGGCGAGGTGGCGGAGTGCCCTTTTGCACCTATTGTTTGAAGCGAAGGTCTCGAAGATCGTCAATACTCTGAGGTCGTCGTCTTCTGGGGGTGTTGTTCTGAGGTGTTTTTGGTGAGGATATCCTTGCCGCTCTTGGCCACTTGCCGGAGTATCCAACATGCTCTAAGGCTGTGAGATGGTACGGTATCCGGTGTTGTGTGTATTTTGCATGGCCTATCGAGCCATCCCTCCAGAACGGTTCCGCGCCCCGTAATGGGCTTAGATTTCTTTACTATTGGCTCGGGCACCCCATGGGGGTGCATCCTTTTTGCTCGGACTAGGGGTTGAGTGGAAACCAGTGGTTCCCAACGAGCTGCCTGAGTTTTCCAGGCACTTTCCATTGTGCAGTACTTCTATACTATGGTTGCCAAGTCAGCGATGTGTGATATGCGACGGCGGTTGATGGCGTTGAGGATTCCCTCGTCCGTGCAATTGTTGCTGAATGCTGAGATCGAGTCTTCGTCGCGGCAATCTTCAATCTTGTCTTTGACAAGGAGGAATCTGGCCCAAAAGTGATGGACTGTTTCCTGAGACTGCTGTCATACGTACATGAGATCGCGTATATCTGGGTGGGTGGGTGGCTTTAAATCCGAACCCTGACCCAGTTTAGGATCCGGAGTTTGAGAAACTTCCGAGCATAATAATTCGGGCTCCGGGATATCGACTGATTTTTCAGGCCCATCGTCCGATTCTAGGTTCGAAGGATAGAGCGTGTCGTTCCGCAGACAGGTATCCGGCTCTTCGAGCTCAGAAATCCGAACATAGTTCGTCCTCAACACAGGGGAAGAGTTGTTGTTTTGCTCTTCTTCCACCGCTATCTGATGGGTGATCGGTGGAGATTTGATTTCTCTCTGATCGGGTTTAAGCCCAATCTAATCGTAGTCTGTAACGACCCCCAAGGCGGCAATGCGATCCAGGAGTTCGTTTAAAGACGACAACTCCGTCGGATCCATCCGTTTGGAGTATTCGGAGTCAACGCGGAGGCGATTTTCGATGACCTGAGAAGTCATCGTCGGCTTAACGGCCGGACGGGCGGTCATGACAAAGCCGCCCAGCCGGAGGGTTTGGCCTGAGGCCAGGGCTCCTCCGGAGGTGATATTGTGCTTGATAACAAGGCGAGCCATCAACCCTGTCTTCGACATCACAACGGAACTCTCAATGAAAGCACCAATGTCGGTGTCAAAACCGGCGGATCTCGGGTAGGGGGTCCCGAACTGTGCGTCTAAGGTCGATGGTAACAGGAGACGGGGGACACGATGTTTTACCCAGGTTCGGGCCCTCTCTATGGAGGTAATACCCTACGTCCTGCTTGATTGATCTTGATGAATATGAGTATTACAAGAGTTGATCTACCACGAGATCGTAATGGCTAAAACCCTAGAAGTCTAGCCTGTCTGATTATGATTGCCTCTACGGACTAAACCCTCCGGTTTATATAGACACCGGAGGGGACTAGGGTTGTACAAAGTCAGTTACAGAGAAAGGAATCTTCATATCGAACGCCAAGCTTGCCATCCACACCAAGGAGAGTCCCATCTGGACACGGGAGAGAGTCTTCCATCTTGTATCTTCATGGCCCATCAGTCTGGCCCACGTCACGTAGCCCGGACGCCCGAGGACCCCTAAATCCAGGACTCCCTCACCCTCTGCCCGTAAACGCCCAGCCGAGGTACCACACCATCCAACCTTGCTTTTGCCCAAAGCTGGTCTTATAAGACATCCTCTTAATTCCTCTGACTTTGACTACCAGGGGTCGCCACCTTCTTCTGGTGACTCAACCGGGACTAAAATGCCTATTTTCAAGATTGCCCATGGGTAAGTATCTTCGGTTGTTCATAAATGATCTTGTAGTAACACACTCATAGACTTGTATTCTTGTCACAGAGGTGTGGCCAAAGTGGGTAAAGAAGCAAAAGGTGGGCGGCTCGTCCAAGGACCCCAAAAATGCTGAGCCGGAGAGGCAGGTGCAAGAAGCTCGTGAGGCTTCAGTCCAAAATCCCGAAGACCTTGGCAATGATCTGCCACCGCAAGCTGATACCGCAGTCTTTGAGGCGATGCATACTAAGATCAACCAGGCTGCCCATCAAGACCCACCAAGTCCTAAGCCGCCTAGTCCTGTCAAGTCCACTGTCCAGAGCCCTGCTACTGACGTTGATGACATCACTGTTACCGGGTCAGCTTTTAAGCCGCCCGAGGTCTCCAGAGTCCTAGCCAAACATTCAGCCAAGGAACAAACACCTTCACTAGAAAAGGGCAAAGCTAAGCTGGACTTGGAAGATTACTCATCTTATAGTGCAGGTGACGTGTACGCAGGCTATTTGAGCCGCCTGAACACAAGCCGGGATATGGAGGCTGGGTTAGTCCAGTTGATGAAGCAGAAGTATGAGGTATGAAAATATTCAACCTCTCTTTAGCCTTGTGCATATACATATGTCCATAGCAGCCCCCAAGTCTGAAGTATAGGAAAAATCCTGACTATGCTTTAGACTTGTAAAATTTCCAAAGTGTACCCCCAAGGGCCGGCTTGTCTTGAAAGGACGAGCCGGGTCTTTATTGTTTTTATAGAACCAAATATGTAGCCCCCAAGGGCCGGCTTAAATTGACAAGATGAGCCGGGTCTTGATGACCTTAATAGAATCAAATATGTAGCCCCCAAGGGCCGGCTTACCTGTTGTCAAGATAAGCCGGGTCTTAACAGAAATTAAAATGACCTACATTAGCCCCCAAGTGCCAAGTATATTGCTTGCAATGTGCTTGGGACTTAATGTAATTGTAGAACTAAACGTTGCTCCTTGTGTGGTAACCATTGCTTCAATATTGTATTGCAGGAGGAGTTGAGCGTGAAAGAGTTGCATCTTGGCGACTTAAAGAAGAATATTGAGCTGCAACAAGTGGAAACCTCCAAGGCCGAGTCAAAGCTGAAATCTTCACTGGAGGAAATTGACAAATTCAAGGCAGGTTTTGATGCTAAGAGAACCGCCTAGGAGACTGATAAGGCTGCGCTGCTGAAAAGAGCAGAAGACGCTGAGGCTGAACTTATGCCGGTAACTGAAGAGTTAGTTGGTTTAAAAGAACATATCTGTCAAATGTCAGCCGCCATCTTTGGTAAGATTCACATGCAACTCATCATCCATTTAACATTTCCTTAACTTGCCAGCAATTCATAACATATAATTCTTAACCCGCCTAGCGACTCTCATGCAAAAATTGAACAGGCCCCAGAAGCGCCAGTCTAGGTCAGAACATGCTGCTCAAACTAAAGGCAGCTTATTCATTGACTGAGCAACTATACACGGGCACACTTTGTAGCCTTGTCGCCTTGTCTGGTGGGAAGAAACCTCCAACCCATATCAAGATGGTGCTGGATCATCTCTCCACAGTACCGGCTCAAATTGATGAGGTCAGACTATCAGCCGCCCGTGCCGGAGCCATTGTTGCTCTAGGCCAGGCCAAGGCATGGCAATCAGAACTTGACCCAGAGGAAATAGCTATTGGATGCCCAGAGTTCAAAGATGACGGGTCAAGCTTTGAAGAAAAAGACTTCAACCAATGCGTCAGAGAGATGCGGCCTGTGGCATGCAAACTCATAGAAGAGCTAAATTTGATCAAATACACGCCGGCTTATGATGATAACAACAACAAGATTAAGCGGCCTTCTCATGGTGTCATGGACCTTATTCCTCCAAGGCGTAAGCATACCTTCACCCTTGATGTTGATCATTCCATTATTCTTAATGATGAGGCCACATTCGAAGCTTTAACCGGCATCGACTGGACATCGGCTGATCTCTTGATGGTCGACAAGGAAGAGCCGGCGTGGGATGACCCAGAATCTTCAAAGCGTCAAGAAGATAACTGAGCTGGGGTGATCATAAGCCAGACGGCTCTGAAGCCGGTTTATAGGAGTGCAGCTCCACAAAAACACTTGATTCAAAATCTTTTGGGCTAAATTTGAAGCCTTGTAATAGGGTAGCTTGAAACAGTGATCCGCCCTATCATGCCTTCGTGCATGTTTATCTCCACTTAGCAGATGAACTTTGTTGCATGCTTGATTTGATCATTCATATGAGCCTTGTCATGACTCAGCTTTCAACTGAGGTCTTGCATAGTTTGCAGAAGACCAAACAACATATATACTGGCGACTTAAAGTCAAAAACCAGGGGGGTGACAACCCGAAATACTCAAACATGAGCTACCTAATCCGGAACCTCATGACCCGGGTAATCAAATTTTGCATAAAAGCAAAAGCTTAAGATAAAAACATCCAAAAAAAGCCAAAAGAGAGATATACACAAATCTCAAATATTTGTTAGGCCGGTTTTTTAGACACGACCGAAAAAAGTTGGCTCACATGCCTCATATTTTCTTTCAAGGCCGCATAGTCATTGAGTTTATCCTAGCTCACTGTAAGCCGGCTCTCACGTCACACAAGCCGCCGTTTTAACCTTAACAAGTTCAGGGTCTTAAAAAAGATTGACTGTTAGGAGTTTGACGGGTCACCTGGCGGAGTAGCAAGTTGCAAATAGGCAGGTGTAACTCATAATGTGGCAACTCAGGCCGGTCAAGAGGGTATGAAAGCTAAACCCGGTGGGTTGGAAGCCGCCAAGTGACCTTATGATCAACTAATAAAGACTCAGATACACAAAAATGAAACGACAGAGGCCCTGAATTTTTTCAGGGATGCCGGCTTTATTATATTGATCATAAAAAGATATATACATTGACAGAAGTATGTACAATGATGAGAGCCGGT
Organism: Thinopyrum elongatum; assembly: GCA_011799875.1. NCBI lineage: Eukaryota > Viridiplantae > Streptophyta > Magnoliopsida > Poales > Poaceae > Thinopyrum > Thinopyrum elongatum. The sequence continues at coordinate 509,884,391 of CM022300.1, forward strand.
GGCTCAAGTGTAGTAAGGCCGAAGATGAGCAATGTTCCATGGCCGGCGGTTCTCCTCTTCCGACTTGCGTGAATCCTTGTGCTCTCGTATATCAATGAGGTAGTAAGACCCGTTATTGAGATTTTTGCTGATCACAAAAGGCCCTTCCCAAGGAGGAGAAAGCTTATGCATCCCTATGTGATCTTGAATTAAACAGAGCACTAAGTCACCCTCTTGAAAGGTCCGGCTTCGAACTCTATGACTATGATAGCGATGTAGATCTTGCTGATATATCACCGAATGAGCCGCCGCAAGGTCACGCTCTTCATCCAAAGCATCAAGTGAGTTCTGACGTGCCGTCTCATTATCAGCTTCAACATAAGCCGCCACTCTAGGAGAGTCATGAAGGATATCACTTGGGAGAACTGCCTCTGCACCATAAACCATAAAGAAAGGCATATAGCTTGTTGATCTGTTGGGGGTGGTATTGATACTCCAAAGCACGGAAGGTAACTCCTCAACCCAACAACCCGACGTTCGCTTCAAAGTAACCATGAGCTAGGGCTTGATGCCTCTCAAAATTTCTTGATTAGCTCATTTTGCCTGACCATTAGACTGTGGATGAGCCACTGAAGAAACGTCAAGACGAATATGCTCTCTTTGACAAAACTCCTTCATAGCACCCTTAGAAAGATTAGTGCCATTATCAGTGATGATACTATGAGGGTATCCAAAACGGAAAATCAGCTTTTTAACAAACTGAACAGCTGTGGCCGCCTCACAATTGCTAACTGGCTTGGCCTCAACCCACTTGGTAAACTTGTCAACTGCCACCAATAGGTGGGTCTTTTATCCTTAGACCTCTTGAACAGTCCAACCATATCGAGCCCCCAGACTGCAAACGGCCAAGTTATTGGAATCATACGCAATTCTTGAGCCGACACATGAGCCTGTCTTGCAAATTTTTGACACCCGTCGCACTTGCTAACGATATCCTCCGCATCAGCATGAGCCGTCAACCAGTAAAACCCGTGTCAAAGAGCTTTTGCCACTAAAGACTTAGAGCCGACATGATGACCACAATCACCTTCATGAATCTCTCGTAAGATCTCACGGCCATCTTTAGGAGAAACACAATGTTGGAACATGCCTGTCACACTGCATCGGTGTAACTCGCCGTTGATGGTAGTCATAGACTTAGACCTCCTGGTTATTTGCCTTGCCAAAGTTTTATCCTCAGGTAACTCGCCCCGAGTCATATAGGCCAAGTAGGGAAGCGTCCAATCAGGAATAGCATGGAGAGCCGCCACCAACTACGCCTCCAAGTCAGGGACAGCAAGGTCTTTTTCAGATGGTAACTTGACTGAAGGATTGTGCAATACATCAAAAAACACATTAGGAGGCACCGGCTTACGTTGAGATTCAAGCCGGCTTAAGGTATCAGCCGCCTCGTTCTTTCGTTGATCAAGGTGATCCACCTGATAACCCTTGAAGTGACCAGCAATATTGTCTACCGCCCGGCGATAAGCCGCCATGAGCGGGTCTTCGGAATCCCACATGCCTGAGACTTGCTGAGCCACAAGGTCTGAGTCGCCCAGACACCTGACCCGGCTTAAATTCATTTCTTTGGCCATATGAAGGCCGTGGAGTAAAGCTTCATATTCAGCTGCATTGTTAGTACAAGGAAACATTAGCCTTAAAACATAACAAAATTTGTCACCTCATGGGTAAGTCAAAATAACTCCAGCCCCCGAGCCGTCCAACTGCCTGGACCCATCAAAGTGAATTGTCCAATATGTGTTGTCAGGTTTTTCCTCAGGTGTCTGCAACTCTGTCCAATCATTTATGAAATCCACCAGAGCCTGAGACTTGATGGCTGTTCTTGGCACATACTTCAAATTATGAGGTCCAAGTTCAATTGCCCACTTAGCAACTCGGCCTGTGGCTTCTCTATTTTGAATAATATCTCTTAAAGGAGCAGAACTGACCACATTAATAGGATGGCCAAGAAAATAATGCTTCAGCTTTTGACTGGCCATGAACACCCCATATACTAGTTTCTGCCAATGTGGATATCATTGTTTGGACTCAATTAACACATCACTGACATAATAAGTCGGCCGCTGAACCGGGTACTCCTTACCCGCCTCCTTGCGCTCCACAACCACTGCCACACTGACAGCCTTGCTATTAGCCGCCACGTACAGGAGCAAAGGCTCTTTCTCAATAGGAGCAGCAAGGACGGGCGGCTCAGCTAACTGTTTCTTAAGCGCCTCAAATGCCTTATTAGCAGCATCACTCCAGACAAAGTGATCTGTCTTCTTCATCATCTGGTATAAAGGAATTGCCTTCTCTCCCAGGCGACTTATAAAATGGCTCAAAGTTGCAATACGACCTGCCAAACGCTGGACATCATTGACACACGCCGGCTTAGAGAGCGAGGTGATAGCTTTAATCTTCTCCAGGTTAGCTTCAATGCCCCTTTTTTAGAACAGAAAACCCAATAGTTTACCTGCAGGCACATCAAAAACATACTTGGCCGGGTTAAGCATCATTTTATAGATCCGGAGGTTGTCAAAAGTTTCCTTCAGATCATCCAGGAGAGTCTCCTTCTTTCTAGACTTGACCACAATATCATCCACATAAGCATGCACATTGCACCCAATCTGAATGTGAAAACAATTCTGAACACAGCGTTGATAAGTCGCCTGAGCACTCTTAAGCCCAAAAGGCGTAGAAACATAGCAGAAGGCTCCAAAAGGGGTGATAAAAGACGTCTTCTCTTGGTCCTTAACTGCCATCTTGATCTGATGATAACCAGAATAAGCATCCAGGAAACATAAACTCTCACAACCCACCGTGGCATCAATAATCTGATCGATATGAGGGAGAGCAAACGGATCAGCTGGACAAGCCTTGTTAAGATCTGTGTAATCACCACACATACGCCATGTACCATTCTTCTTGAGTACAAGCACAGGGTTAGCCAACCACTCAGGGTGAAAGACTTCCACAATAAACCCAGCTGCTAAGAGCCGGACTACCTCCTCTCCAATAGCCTTATGTCGCTCTTCATTGAAACAACAATGGAATTGCTTAACCGGCTTAAACTTAGGATACACATTAAGAGTGTGCTCAGCGAATTCTCTCGGTACACCCGACATGTCAGAAGGTTTCCATGCAAAGATGTCCCGATTCTCCCGGATGAACTCGATAAGCGCGCTTTCCTATTTAGGATCCATATTAGCCCCCACTGTGAACTGCTGAGATGAGTCGCCAGGGACAAAGTCAACCTGCTTAGTATCATCAGCCGACTTAAACTTCAACAAAGGGTCTTGCTCAGTGGTGGGCTTCTTCAAAGGGGTCATATCAGCCGGGTCAACATTATCATTATAAAATTTAAGCTCCTCAGTGGCACAAGCCGACTCTGCATAAGCCTCATCTCCTTCCTCACACTCCAAAGCGATTTTCCGATCACCATGGACTGTAATAGTGCCCTTACGACCTGGCATCTTAAGCTATAAATAAACATAACAAGGTTGAGCCATAAATTTGGCATAAGCCGGCCGCCCAAACAAGGCATGATACGGACTCTTGATCTTAACCACTTCAAACCACAGCGTCTCTGCTCTGTAGTCATAGTCATCACCAAAAGCAACTTCCAGGGCAATCTTTCCAACAGGATACGCCAACTTACCAGACACCATGCCATGGAAAACTGTAGAAGACGGCTTAAGATTCTTGTTAGTTAAGTTCATCCGGCGAAAGGTGTCATAATACAGGATGTTGATACTGCTACCACCATCCATGAGCACTTTAGTGAATTTATAACCCCTGACCTGAAGGGCTACCACCAATGCCAGATGACCCGGATTCTCAACCCGGGGCGGGTGATCCTCCCAAGTCCATGTGATTGGATACTCTGACCACCACAAGTATTGAGGCACCACCGACTCTATTGTATTGACCGCGCGCTTATGAACCTTCTGATCTCGCTTGCATAGACTTGTGGTGAAAACATGATACTGGCCACTGTTGAGCTGTTTTGGATTACTCTGATATCCTGACTAATGACCTTGCTGCTGGTTTCCCTGACCAGATTGTTGGTTATAACCACCCTGACTGCTCTGTCCTTGATAACCAGAATTTGACCCGCCGCCACCAAAGTCGGGCCCTTGTGAACCGGATCCTGACCCACCGGGCGGGCCATTATTGTTACCATGATTCTGATTAAAATTATAATTCCTGTACTCCCGCATGATAAAGCAGTCCTTCCAGGCATGAGTCACCGGCTTATTAGGCAGACTGTGTTTTGGGCAAGGTTCATTCATCATTGCCTCAATATTAAAGTTTTTCCCTCCAAAGGATGGCTTACCATTACCGTTACGGCACTGGTTTTTATATCCAGTGTTGGTGTTAGCTACGAGATCTGACCTGCCGTCGGGTTGTCTGCGCTTACCACCATTACCCTGGTTGCTTCCATTGTGTCCTGCCATATTCTGCTGCTGACCCTTACCATTACCACTTTTCTTACCCTTGTTGGATTTCTCATCATCAGATCCAGGGTCCTTGGAGGTATCAGAGTCGGCATACTTAATGAGAGCCGCCATAAGCTCACCCATATCATTACAATGACGTTTAAGTCGCCCAAGCTTCTGCTTAAGGGGGGTAAAGTGACAGTTCTTTTCCAAAACCAGAACCGCCTGACACGCCGCAATACTATCTGAAGAGTGCATAATAGCCGAGACCCATCGGACCCAATGATGAGCCGACTCATCTTCACGCTGCACACATTTATCAAGATCAATAATCGTCAAAGGCTGCTTGCATGTTCCTTTAAAATTCTGAATGAACCGTGCTTTCAACTCTTCCCATGAATTGATGGAGTTGGCAGGCAATCCTTTCAACCAGGTTCGAGCTGGTCCATCCAACATGATAGTAAAATATTTGGCACATACAGCATCATTGACATCTGTCGGTGCAACAAACCCTGGGTCTGTTGCCCAGACTGTGCACAGGCACGGGGACGAGATTGAAGCACCAACCCAAGTCAGAATACAAGGGACTGAGAGGTTCTTAAGGACTAACATGCAGATCATAGGGACCAAGATCAAGCCAAAGAAGCAAGGCACCATCAGGAGAAGGGCCTCCTTTGCCCATCAAGCTAAAGAAGCAAGGCACCATCAAGCCAAAGAAGCAAGGCACCATCAGGAGAAGGGCCTCCTTTGCCGGGCAGGCGAGCTCGGCAAGGGGTGAGGCCACCCCCGGAAGACGACGTCCAAGACGTCCCGGCAGGGCCTGCCGGGGCACACGGAGGCAAAACCACCTCACCAACTACTCCACCACGACCCACGTCGTCAATCAGTGCGGTGTCAAACCGCGGAGTGACTAAGTGGCAGCCATTCACCACATGGCAGCCTCTCCCTACAGGAAACACCTGCAGATGACACCCGTCCTGCGATGTGTCAAGCGAGCAGGCGTGGAGCTGGCGAGATAGCCCGGCAAGCCTTGCCGGGCAACCAACGATGTGCGTTGAGCGGTGCATTTAATGCGCCCTGTCAGCCCACAGAGTTAGGTCTGATAGCACTGTTTGCTATCTTATCAGTGCATAATGACTATTTTGCCATTGTGGTGACCCCTTAATCTATAAAAGGAGGCCCATGGCGACCGTAGAGAGGGTTAGAAGGTTGGATAACTCAGACCCCCATACACGCGTAGCCACTGCCGCCCCAAGGCAACCCTTGCCGGGCAAGTGTACTACGCTCCACCACCACCTTTCCACCATCAATCCACCAAAGCAGGAGTAGGGTTTTACACCTCACGGCAGCCCGAACCTGGGTAAAAATGCCTGTGTGATCTCTACCGTGCTGCCACACGCTCTTCTGCTCTTTGTGCAATGCGACGCCCCCCTGCCGAACCAGCAAGGGGCCTCCTGGTCCCATAGGTGGCCGTGGTTTCCCGCGACATCTTTGGCACGCCAGGTAGGGGGACCGCTTGCGCGAACCTAAAGGCGTGTGTAGCGCGTCACCTTCATCACCATCAGCATCATCGACAACGCCATCGACCATGGTGCCCAAGAAGAAACCTGGTTCTTCGGCTCGTCCTTCCACCTCGAAGGCTCCGCCGCCCGCGGCCTCTTACCCTGCGGGGGGTGTGGAGACACGCGAGGACGCGGACGCTGCTGGGGATGTGGTCGGAGCAGGTGGCGCCGTCACCACTTCCCCCGCGGCCGACGTAGGAGCAGGAGACATCGGAGGAGAGCAGCATCAGCAACATCCCGACGGCCACACTCCACAAGGTCCGAGTGAAGGGGTTATTCCATCTGCACCCCTTCCGCCCGCCGACGGGCACAGCCGCAGCAACGGTGCTCGGGCCAGGGCGAATCGCTGCCCTCTGATCACTCCCACCATAGGTGCGATCGCAGCGCATGCACCTCCCTCGGGACGGGTCGACCAAGCCGCTACGCCCGACGGAGCCACTGGCCCTCGAGCGCCTTCGCCGCACCACCCTGCCATCCAGGTGGTCGCCTCGCAGCAGCGGGGGCGCAGTGCTGCTGCCACTGGCACCATCAGGAGCCGAGCGACGATGCGATCGACTTCATCATCACCCATGCCAAGTACAGCCTCGGAGGCCATGGCGCGGGCTCAGCTGCTGTTGAGATTTCCACCAGCGGCCGAGCAAATGGACGAATGGCGTGCCACCATCCAAAGTCTGCTCGGTTTCGCCGAAGCTAGGGGCTCACGGCGAGCTGGCCCGCCACGGCCGCCCCAAGCTACAGCAACGGCTCATGCTGCTGACCGTACAGAACGGGCCGTCCCCACGGTGCAGTCCCCGCCACGGCAGCCAGCGCGAGCGCAACAGAATCAAGACCCCGACGACGTCTCGATGGCCTCTTCTGACCCTCGAGCGCGTCTAGGCCAACGACGAGCCCCGGAGGATAGGCCGAGAGGAGACACGCGCGCTGTTGTCGAGCAACGCCGCGACGACCTCCGCCGGACCGATGGGTGCGACGGCCCCGGCGTCGACGAGCCCGCGCTCGGTATTGGCGGGTGCCTACCTTTTGAGGTTAGCTGCCCTGCCTTTACCCGTGAGTTGCGGCAAGTCTGTTGGCCGTTTGTTCGCACGTTCAAGCCAGAGATACCTGAGAAGTACGATGGGAGGTTGAACCCGGCAGAGTTCCTGAGCATCTACACCATCGCTGTTCAGGCTGCCAGGGGAAGAGATGAGAAGGTGTTCGCCAACTACTTTCCTTTGGCCCTCAAGTCCAATGTGAGGTCTTGGCTGATGCACCTGCCGAAGAACTCCATTTCGTCATGGGCAGACCTGTGTCATGAGTTCATCGGTGCCTTCACCAGTGGCCACCAAGAGCCGGGCCGACCCAGCGACTTGCAGCTTCTCCAACAAAAGGAAGGAGAGACCCTCCGTAAGTATTTACAGAGATTCAGCAAAGTTCATAGAAATATCCCAAATATCCATCCGGCAGTCGTGATAGCCGCCTTCCAGTCCAATGTGCGCAACCGCCGGATTCGTTCCAAGATGAACATACAGTTGCCCAAGACTGTGAAGGAGCTCTACACATTGGTGGATAAGTGTCCTTGGATGGAGGAGGGAAGAAAGTTGCCCGGAGAGGAAGATTGCACCAATATTGATTCAGAGGATGAGGATGAATCAACCAATCAGAAGAAGAGCAAGAAGCACAGTAAGAAGCGAATGGATAAGGCAGTAATGACTGTTGAAGGATCGGGTACACCTAGTACCGGCAAGAAGGCCAAAGCTGAGGCCCCCAGCAAGGAAGCTGCCGTGTGCGCTGACTGCCGGGAAGCCGCTGCTGCCGAGAAAGCCGGGAAAGGTGATGGGCCGTATTACAAGATTCATCAGACCAAGGGCCACGACCTTCAAGAGTGTTATTAGGTTGAGCAACTTGTCAAAAGACAGAAAGCAGAGTATGAGAAGCGTGACAAGGAAAAGGGTTAGAATGTTGCTGGCGGCAAGGGCCGAGGTGGTGAAGTAAATCGCCCCGGCAAACCCTTTCGGAACCAAGGAAAACCCGCCAGAGGTCGAGAGAAGGAAGCATGTGGTGATGAGAGTGATGGAGGGGATGAAGAGGAAACCAGTGAGCAAGGGTTTCAGAAGGCCACCGACGCCCTGTGCATTGACGGGGGTGCATCTCTGCACACCTCTCACTGCCAACTCAAGCGGTGGGCACGAGAAGTCAATGCCGTGGAGTCAGCGCCCGAGGCCCGGAAGCTGCTCAAGTGGTCCCGTACACCCATCATCTTTGACAAGGAGGATCATCCTAGCCGTACCACTGCGGTAGGATGTTTGCCATTGTTGGTCTCCCCAACAATCCGCAACCTCAAGGTCACAAAGATGTTGGTGGACGGCGGGGCCGGGTGGAATCTGATTTCCCCATTAGTTATCAGCAAGCTTCAGATAGCAGAGGAAGAGCTGGAGGTTACCGGCGCGTTTCAAGGAGTTAATCCCGGCAGGAGCTGTCCTAAGGGAAAGATCACGTTGCCGGTAACGTTTGGGGGAGAACTGAACTACCGGACTGAGAGGATTGTGTTTGATGTGGTTGATCTCCCCCTGCCATACAATGGGATTCTTGGACGCCCGGCCCTGACTAAGTTCATGGAAGCATCTCACTATGCCTACAACACGTTGAAGATGCCTGGGCCACTGGGAGTCATCACCATCCCATCAGATGAGAAGGATGCAATCATTTGTGTGGACAAGATGTACCAGGATGCGGTCGCAGCAGAGGCAGCGGCAGCGGCAGCTCCTGCTAAGGAAAGCAAAGGAAAGAAGAGGGATTGTAGGAGCTCCGGCAAAGAGTCCGGGAAGCGTGCCCCCACCGAGTGCACGACACCCGTTGACGATGTGCCGGAGTGTTCCAATGGCAAGAGATCCAAGGTCGCTGCACCCCAAGTGAAAAAGGTCCCAACAGGGCTGGCTGGCATTGATGGTACTTTCACTATCAGTGCCACCCTCGATGACAAATAGGAAAGCGCGCTCGTTGCCTTCCTACGGCCGAATATCGATGTGTTTGCCTGGCAACCATCTGATATTCCCGGTGTTCCCAGGGAGGTAATCGAGCACCACCTTGCTGTCTGCCCACATCCCGACCTGTGAAGCAGAAAGTTCAGAAGCAGGCCTTGGAGAGGCAGCAGTTCATATCAGAAGAGATCAAGAGACTAGAGGCAGCTGGATTGGTCAGAGGAGTACTGCATCCCACGTGGTTGGCAAACCCAGTGGTAGTCCGGAAGGCTAACGGGAAGTGGAGGCTTTGCATAGATTTCACAGATCTCAACAAGGCTTGCCCGAAGGACCCGTTTCCCTTGCCGCGTATCGATTAGATTGTGGATTCCACTTCAGGTTGTGATTTGCTCTCCTTTCTGGATGCGTATTCTGGGTATCACTAGATCTTCATGTCCAAGGAAGATGAAGAGAAGACGTTGTTCATCACTCCATGTGGTACGTACTGTTTTGTCCACATGCCATTCGGATTAAAGAGTGCCGGGTCCAGTTTCGCAAGGGCAGTCCAGATTGGTTTTGAGCCACAGTTGCACAGAAACATAGAAGCCTATATGGATGATATTGTGGTCAAGACCAAGGATAGGGCCACCCTTATTCAAGATTTGGAGGAGACATTTGCTAATCTGCGCAAAATCAATTTGAAGCTCAACCTGGAGAAGTGTGTATTTGGTGTTCCCTCCGGCAAGTTGCTTGGGTTCTTTGTCTCCCATCGCGGGATCGAAGCCAATCCCGACAAGATCAAGGCTATCGAGCAGATCAAAGCACCAAGGACAGTTAAGGATGTGAGGCGTCTGACAGGATGCTTTGCCGCACTAAGCAGATTCATCTCCAAGTCTACCGAGCGCGCCCTGCCATTCTTCAAAAGTTTGAAGAAGGCATGACCCATGAAGTGGACCCTGGAAGTAGATGCAGCTTTGCGAGAGTTGAAGGCCTACTTGTCCTCCATGCCTACCTTGGTCGCTCCCAAACCCCATGAGTCGTTGCTGCTGTACTTAGCGGCAACCAACCAAGTAGTCAGTGCAGCTTTGGTAGCGCCGCGAGAAGTGGATGAAGCAGAGAGTGAGCAGAGACCAGCAGAGTCAGAGAAGGATCAGGACAGCAATGAGCACGGCAACGAGAGCAACCCCAAGGACGCGGCAAGGAAGAAAGTGGTGCAGCGCCCAGTGTACTTCGTTAGCTCCTTATTATAGGGGGCTAGATCGAGGTACTCTGGCATGCAAAAGTTGATTTTTGGTCTCATCATGGCCTCGAGGAAACTGCGCCACTACTTCCAAGCCCATGAGATCACGATTGTCACTCGTTTCCCGTTGCAACGGATACTCCGAAACCCTGAGGCTACCGGCAGAATAGTGGAGTGGGCTTTGGAGTTATCCAGTTTTGGTTTGAAGTTTGAAAGCACGTCAACTATTCAGAGCAAGGCTTTGGTAGAGTTTATTGCAGAATGGACGCCAACGCCTGATGAGGAAGTGACGGAGACAGCTATCCCCGGCAAGGAATCGCCCCAAGAATGGATTGTGTATTTTGATGGTGCTTTTTCCCTACAAGGTGCAGGAGCTGGCGTGCTTCTTGTTGCCCCCTCCGGGGAGCACTTGAGGTACATCGTCCAAATGCATTTTGCCCGGGAAGAAGCAACCAACAATACAGCAGAATATGAAGCGCTCCTTGCCGGGCTCAGGATTGCAGCTGAATTGGGAATTAAGAAGCTGATCATTCGAGGAGATTCATAGCTTGTGGTGAGACAAGTTAACAAGGATTACCAAAGTCCATTGATGGAGGCATACGTCGAGGAAGTGAGGAGATTGGAGGAGCACTTTGACGGATTGCAAACAAAGCACGTACCCTGTGCGGAAAACAGCATAGCTGATCATCTGTCAAAGTGTGTTGCGCAGAAGCTCCCTGTGGAACCAGGGACTTTTGTTCTCCATCTCACTCAGCCCTCCGTATCCCCAGCAACAATGGCCCAGAAAAGGAGAAATTTGGACTCCGGTAAGCCTCTCCCGGTAGAGCCGTCCGCTCCTGGCAGAGACCCTGCCGGAAACAACTCCTCACAGTCTGCCGGACCACACCCTCCAGCCGGGCCCATGGACCCCGCGAACGAGGCATGTGCTCCCGCAGCAGAGGAGGTGCCGCTAGTCCTCGTTGCCGAGCCCCAGGCTCCAACTTGGGCAAGGCACATTGTCCACTTCCTCCAAACCGGAGAGCTTCCCGGCAACCAAGACGAAGCAGAAAAAGTAGCCCGGAGGGCCAGTATGTATCAGTTTGTCGATGACACTCTGTACAGAAGGAGGCCCAACGATGTGAAATTAAAGTGTGTCTGCCGGGAAGAAGGAAAGGAACTGCTGGCTGAGATAAACAAAGGCATGTGCGGCTCCCACATTGGATCAAGGGCACTAGTTGGGAAAGCATTCCGGCAAGGATTCTATTGGCCCACAGCCCTCCAAGATGCGGTCGAGCTAGTCACCAAATGTGAAGCCTGCCAGGTCCATTCCAAGAAAACCCACCTGCCTGCCCAAGCTCTTCAAACAATCCCTCTATCATGGCCATTTTCGGTCTGGGGGCTCGATATCCTCGGCCCCTTCCCCCGAGCAATCGGGGGCTTAGAATTCTTGTTCGTTGCTATTGACAAGTTTACAAAGTGGCCGGAAGTGACTACCGTGAGAAAGTTGACTGCTCAGTTAGCTATCAAGTTCTTGAAAGAATTGGTGTGTCGTTTTGGAGTTTCGGCAAGGATCATTACTGACAACGGCACCCAGTTCACGAGCCGCGCCTTCATGCAATATGTTCATGCCCTTGGATGCAAGATCTCAATTGCCTTTGTGGCACACCCCCGGAGCAATGGGCAAGCTGAGAGGGCGAACGCTGAAGTGCTGCGTGGACTCAAGACGAGAACCTTTGATACGCTACAGAAGCACGGCAGGCGGTGGATTGAGGAGCTGCCGGTAGTTCTCTGGTCCCTCAGAACGACACCAAACCGAGCTACCGGGCAGACTCCCTTCTCCCTGGTCTATGGGGCAGAAGCAGTTATCCCCACGGAACTCATTTATGGGTCGCCTCGAGTGATTGCCTACGATGAAGTAGCACAAGATCAGCATCGGCGTGACGACGCTGTGCTACTCGAGGAGAACTGTCTCCGGGCTGCTATGCGTGCTGCACGCTATCAGCAAGCCCTGCGTCGCTATCATAGCCGCAGGGTTCACGCCCGGTGTTTTGAGGAAGGTGACCTTGTCCTTAGGCGCGTTCAGTCCGCCAAGGGTACAAACAAGTTGTCACCGAAGTGGGAAGGCCCTTACCGGGTAGTACGAGTCACTAGACCTGGTGCAGTCCGTCTGGAGACCGGAGATGGCATTCAGTTGCAAAACTCATGGAATATTGAGCATCTCCGCAAGTTCTACCCGTATGGCGTGGCTGTCGGGCCCTGCCCGGCAGCCACCCTTTTGTATAGGCCTTGCCTCAGCTGCATGTAACCCCTTGTACAAAGCCAGGGCGATGACCCTGTGCAAGAGAAAATAAAGAAGCGTTGTGGGGGGGCCCCGACCAAGATTGCATGCATGCATGAGCATTCCAAGATCACTGCATAAGCATTTCATGAGCATTTGCATATGCATATAGATAGGATCGCATCCTGCATTCATTCTCATCTGCATGAAGCTGTAGGTTCCTGCCGTGAAGTTGGCTTTGACGAGGAGTTGAGAAGATTGCCCGGCACTGCGGTCCCCGGCAAGCCAAACAGATAAGTTCTACCTCCTGTCCATTAGTGTTCTGTAAGTTATAACTTGTGCATAAGAAAACCCCACCACTCTTTTGAGACTTTGGTGCTCCCGTCCCTGACTCGAACGTTGCTTCGGACAGGATGGTCGTAGTGGCCTTTGGTAAAAGAAGTTGGCGGGGGGATGGCCCCTTTGCCTGTTGCCCGGTAGACACAACTCTCCGGCAGACAGAAAAGGTGCTGGCAGGATAGCCTGCCGGGGAAAACTCATTTATTTACACTAAAGAAGCATCTCGCCTCAGCATGGACATACACATGCACGGGTTCCCGGCAAGGTTCATCTTTTTCATTAATATGATGATACAAGTACAAGCATTACAGAACACAAACATGGACTCGAGAGATTACATTATTTGAATTAAAATTTGGCAAGTGCCTGCAGATTTAAGAATGAAAAAAGATAAGTGCCCCGTAATGCCTTTGCCCCTGTCCATCTCCTACAGGAAGAGGTCGAAGAGGCTGGAGACGGGCACAGCTGGGATTCGGCGCCTCCCCAGGATCAAGACGGCACCGCTCCCGAGCAAGGAGGAAGAAACCGGAGGGCAGGCGTGGATGGTGACGCTGCCGGAGGACCAGATGGGGGACACGGAGTCACCGGCAAACACGACTCGTCAGAGCGGTCGTCTCCATTCTTGATGCGTCGTGGGTTGCCGCTGCCGTCCGCATCACTACCACCCGAAGACCTCAGCACGGCCGTCGTGTCGGGCAGCATGCTCTCTGGGTCTTCCCACAGAGAGCATGGTCGTCCCCAGGAGCCCTGGCGTTGGAAGTCACTGCACGTCCCGGGGACGTATGTGAAAGCAAGGAGCCCTCCCGCACGACAAAAGGACGGCGCCCGGGAGAAGTCAGATTTGCCTCTACCAGCGGCAAATCTCTTCCGTGACTCCTCCTCAGTGTCGCGAAGGGAAAAAGAATAGGGAGCGATCGACTACCACGCGCCATGCCCGCCTCAAGCCTCGACATAGTGTCATTCACGTCCCCTCCCACTGAAATCAAGGCCACGGGCTGCCCGGCGGCGAGCACACCGGAGTTGCCATCCCCGGCGTCGTCGCCGCGCCGCCCGAGTCTCCCTTTCAGACCCAGGAAAGGCTTTGAGATGGAGCCCAGGGCGCGGCCCCAGGCTCTTTTTCCGAACATAACCAGCAGAGGCAGACAGCGGAGGGGAAGAAGAATGCGAGGGTGGATGACTCCGCCCTCCTCCACCCCTCCTTTTATAGGCGGATCGGGGGGGGGGGGGGGGGGGGGGGAGAGCCGCTCCCTCAACGGGCGGCCACCGTCCTCCTCCACCAACTCAAGACGACCGGGCCCTCGCCTTGACACTCTCCCACACCACGCGCCTCCGTTACCTACCCTGCGCGATGCATGCAACATACGTGGCTAAGGATAAGGGCGTGGTGGGTAGAGTGAATTGGCAGTTTCTCCCCTGTGCGTTAAAGTGATTCACGGGCCATCACTGGAGCGGCCCCACCACCATTTTCCTTACACAACGCGTGGAGAAACCGGCAACTGGCCCGGAATCAAGGCTAATGAAGAAGCAAAGAAGACCTCAAGAGACCAGCCTCTTCAGCGACCCCGCCTGTGCACTTACTAGGCCCTACCCCGACGACGCTCGGTAGCACGTTTGGGGCAGGCCCGGGGGCTTCTGTTGGTGCAACAAACCCTGGGTCTGTTGCCCAAACTGTGCACAGGCACGGGGACGAGATTGAAGCACCAACCCAAGTTAGAATACAAGGGACTGAGAGGTTCAAAGGACTAACATGCAGATCAGAGGGACCAAGATCAAGCCAAAGAAGCAAGGCACCAACAGGAGAAGGGCCTCCTTTGCCGGGTAGGCGAGCTCTGCAAGGGGCGAGGCCACCCCCGGAAGACGACGTCCAAGACGTCCCGGCAGGGCCTGCCGGGGCACACGGAGGCAAAACCACCTCACCATCTACTCCACCACGACCCACGCCATCAATCAGTGCGGTGTCGAACCGCGGAGTGACTAAGTGGCAACCATTCACCACATGGCAGCCTCTCCCTACAGGAAACACCTACAGATGACACCCGTCCTGCGATGTGTCAAGCGAGCAGGCGTGGAGCTGGCGAGATAGCCCGGCAAGCCTTGCCGGGCAACCAACGATGTGACGTTGAGCGGTGCATTTAATGCGCCCTGTCAGCCCGCAGAGTTAGGTCTGATAGCACTGTTTGCTATCTTATCAGTGCATAATGACTGTTTTGCCATTGTGGTGACCCCTTAATCTATAAAATGAGGACCATGGCGACCGTAGAGAGGGTTAGAAGGTTGGAAAACTCAGACCCCCATACGCGCGTAGCCACTGCCGCCCCGAGGCAACCCTTGCCGGGCAAGTGTACTACGCTCCACCACCACCTTTCCACCATCAATCCACCAAAGCAGGAGTAGGGTTTTACACCTCATGGCGGCCCGAACCTGGGTAAAAATGCATGTGTGATCTCTGCCATGCTGCCACACGCTCGTCTGCTCTTTTTGCAATGCGACGCCCCCCTGCCGAACCAGCAAGGGGCCTCCTGGTCCCATAGGTGGCCGCGGTTTCCCAATCTAGGCCTCAGGGGGAAGATCAACTGTATAGTTAGCCACCTTACGAGGACCCTTGAAGTCCATAGGCAGACGTTCATTAAGTAAAGCTGGTACTAAACAAGGCACCCCAACAGACCTGGAAATTACACCAGCCCCTACTGACGCCGAAGGGATCACCGGAGGCTGCTAATAATACCCCAGTTGAGCCGCCGCTACAGCCTCCGCCTCTCGGCGAGCTCTGGCATCGTCCATAATCGCCTGAGCATGAGTAAGGGGCGGGTTATTCCCACGGGGTGGGTCATCCTGATTTAGTCGACGACGTCGTTCGCTACTGGAAACCATCGGTGACTCAATGCACCGGCTGTAACTGCGGCTTGGGAGGGGAGTTGAGTGCAACCGCTCACGACTGTGTGAATATTTCTCTTGCCGTGCGACCGCCGTCTGTAAGAGCTCAATTGCGTTCCGCGCTTCAGCCGTGAAAGGCGTCTCATCCGTAATAGGGATTGCATTAAGCTGGGTAGCCGCCGCTATCATGTTATCCACCGGGTTAGAATACTGGCCAGATGGTGTTGAAAAACTTTAAGGCGGGGTCTGATCCCTGTGGGGCGGGTCTGGTAATCGAGGCTGAGCCGCCGCCCTGCTCCCTGGGATTTCAGCCGCTCGGGCCATACCTGGCGGGTTACTTGGCCCTGCACCAGGCATGTTGAAAAGGTTTCGCGCCTCATACTGCAAAGGCAGGCGGGTTTGGTACCTCCTTTGAAGAACAGCATTGGACGCATTCTGATCCAGACTCAGGCGAAAAGCCTCCGCCCTTATACGCTGTGACTCGGCATCCATCCGAGCTCGTTCCGTTGCCATCCTGGTGTTCTTTGTATTAAGCTCCTCTTGAGCCTTGGATACCTCATCTCGCACCTTTGCAACCTCTGCATTATGCTATGCTTGATTCGCTGTAGTAACCTCTGTTGTTAACAGGGTTGTCAAAGTGCCTAAAAACTCAGACAAAACTTGAGCCACCAGTCGAGCTGAGCCGCTAGCCCCAGCCGCCACAGCAGCAGTCGATCCAGACGTCATAGCCACCGCTGTTGATTAGTCGAGAGCCGACCCTGTACCAGCTATAAAGATAGCAGCCTGATACGGCGGCTCATGGGGATCCGGAATACCGTCAGAATCGGAATAGCCCCCAAGCCTGCCGTCTTGAAGCTGGTAGATTGACTCCATCTCTCCAGTCGAGGACTCATCACCTGAGTAGATGAGAGTCTCTCCTCCGGACACAGAATCCTCCGCAAGGTCCATGCCATGCGCAAATCCCACGAAGACACGCTTCCAGCCAGGCTGAACCTTGGTGGGTCACGCACGCCGAGCTGGCTTGACGATGTCGCTGCAGATGTCCGGCTCAGGCTCTGATCCGCCAATCTTGGCGATGAAGACGTGAATCCCGCCAGAGGGGACCCGATACCCGTACTCCATTGAGTCAGCCTCAGGGCCCTAGCCAGCATCGTCGATGTAGAGCTTGCTGCAGCGACTCTTAGTCATCCTGCCAACGGCGTATCCCTCGATCCCTGGGAAAGAGCCCTTCAAGAACTCAAAACCACCATGCGCTGGCCCCACGGTGGGCGCCAACTGTCGTGGTTTTATCACGGCAGATGCCCTTGTGAAAGGACTTAGGTGTGGAGCCATCGCAACGTAGGTTAGCTTGAAGGGGTTGGATGGGACGTGAGACACGAGTTTACCCAGGTTCGGCCCCTCACTCACGAGGTAAAAGCCTACGTTCTGCTTTTGTTTTGTATTGATTGAGTATCGATTACAAGGGAGCGGAATCGGTTGACCTAGCTCTCGATTGATTGTAACTTGAGTTAACCCGCCACAGGATCTCGCCTTTATATACACAGGTCGAGGCCCTGGGCTTACAAGAGTCCAAGTCGGATCACACAATGTGTCCAACTCATATTCTAAGTCACCTTGCCTTGCTAGACAAGTCGCCATCGGGCGGCTCACCTCTCCGGGTTACATCATCATCGCCCGGTCTTGGGCCTTCAACATGCCCGCCTCGTGAGCCGCCTCCAGTCTTCATATCTTTTCTTCTTGGGCCTACTTAGGCTTTCTTTATTAAGTCACCAATAGTGTAACCCGGCCTCTCCTGGGCGGGTCACACCGCGGGGTTATATCCCCAACATCAAGGAAAACCCAGTTCCGAGCAACAAACACTTTGTTCTCTTCCCGGTTGTAGAAGCTATATCCCAAGGTTTCCCTCGGATATCCCATGAATATGCATTTATCCAACTTGGGTGTAAGCTTGTCTGACATAAGTCGCTTGACAAATGCTTCACAACCCCAAATCTTTAGAAAAGACAAACTGGGACTCTTCCCGGTCCACATCTCATGTGGTATCTTGTCTATGGATTTTAATGGTACCCTGTTAAGTGTGAAAGCTATAGTTTCTAGAGCGTATCCCCAGAATGACAAGGGTAAATCTGATTTGCTCATCATTGACCGGACCATGTCCAACAAGGTCCTATTCCTCCATTCCGACACACCATTTCTCTGTGGCATATCCGGAGGTGTGAGCTGAGGTACTATACCTCGGCTTTTCAGATGATCATCAAACTCCTGGCTCATGTACTCACCTCCATGATCTGATCATAGAAGTTTTATAGTCTTGCCAAGCTGATTCTCAACCTCGTTCTAAAACTCTTGAACTTTTCAAAAGTTTTTGACTTGTGCCTCATCAAATAGATATACCCATATATACTCAAGTCGTCGGTAAAAGTCACGAAGTACTGATAGCCATCTCTGGCAGTTGTGCTCATTGGACCACACACATCACTGTGTATAAGCTCCAATAGCTCAGACGCCCTCTTGCAACAAAAGGAGACTTAGTCATGTTGCCGAGCAAGCATGATTCGCATGTCTCGAACGACCCAAAGTCGGACGAAGTTAGGAGCCCATCATCATGTAGCTTCTTCATGCGTTTCAGACTAATGTGTCCAAGCCGGCAATGCTAGAAGTAGATCTGGTTTATCTCATTAGGCTTATGCCTCTTGACATTCACGTTATAGACCGGTTCCTATTCCAGATTCAATATAAAAAGCCCATCAACAATGGGTGCATAGCCATGGAACATTCCATTCAAATTAAACGAACAACCATTGTCCTTTAAATTGAATTCATAACCCTAACTCATCAAACATGAGGCAGAAATAATGTTCCGACTAAGTGCAGGAATGTAATAACAATTATTAAATTCCAAAATAAATCTAGAAGGAAGCTGGAGCTGCATCGTGCCGACCTCCAACGCAGCAACTCTTGCTTTGTTGCCGACCCTGATGTCAATCTACCCTTGTGCCACACGCCTAGTTCTTACCAGCCCCTGCATTGAGTTGCAAATATGAACAACTGATCTGGTATCAAATATCCAAGAGCTACTAGGTATGTCAGCAAGGTAAATGTCTATAACATATGTAACAAGTGTACCTTTGCCTGAAGCAGCATTTCCGGCCTTCTTGCCATGCTCAGCAAGCCACTTGCTACAATTCCTCTTCTAGTGACCAATTCCCTTGCAATGATAGCAAATGGTCTTTGAGTCCGGTCCTGACTTCAGCGCATCGGTGGAGGTTACCATCTCCGTGCCCTTTGCCTTAGCCTTCTTCTTGGACCAACTCTTCTTGAACTTGCCCGAATTTTGCACCATCAACACTTGATGTGTGCCTTTCTTAATATCCTGCTCTGCCACCTTAAGCATCCCATGCAATTCAGTGAGCTTCTTATCCATGTCATGCATATGATAGTTCAAGATGAACATCCCATAGCTAGCTGGAAGAGAACCCAGAACTGCATCTGTAGCTAGCTCATCCAAGAGCGGGAAGCCTAACTGATCCAAAGCTTGCATATATCCAATCATCTTGATCACATGCGGGCTCAGTGGATCACCTTCCTTCAGCTTGCAATCCATCAAGGAACGCCAGACCTTGAACGTGTCCTAGCCTGCACCTAAAACATGCTCTTGAGACTCTCGATCATATCGAAAGCCCCAACATCTTCAAAATGCTGCTGCAAATCAAGCTCCATACAAGCCAGCATGAGGCAGGTGATCTCGTTTGATTCATCAACGAGTTTCTGGTAGGCATTCCTGGTTGTGGCATTAGCATTATTGGCAGGTTCCTCTGGAAGTGGATCCTCTAGAACATGTTCCTTTTTATCATGCTTGAGAACAATTCTCAAATTTCTGTACCAGGTGGTAAAGTTTGTTCCATTCAGTTTATCCTTTTCCAGAATTGATTTCAATGCAAAGTTGGGTTAAGCAGGTGGTGCCATTGATCTACAACAGAAAAATACGCAATCACTAAGCAATCTGTTTATGTAGAGTAATTCTAGCCTTAAACAGAAATACTCCCACTGAAGTCGGCATCCCTCCGCAAACTCTCAGTGATTCAGAATCCGACTAGCGCATGCGACTAGTGAGATTTAGCATCACTGCTAGCCAACATACCTATCCAGTAAGCAACTCCTTGCTAATCGTATCTCTATACGGCTCCTGTCAGTCGGGAAGGTATCTCATACCCCGGGTCCCAACCTTCTTTGCCACAAGGCCCAAAACCGTTTTGATAGCCTTGTCAAGATAACCTCATGTAGTGCATGTCTGTGTCAGACATGAACCCTTCAGTTCAAGGACACCTAGCAGCACCCCAATTTCATGAGCCCACTACTATATGTACTTGACATGCGAAGCTGCAACATCGGGAATGGAAAATTGCTTGATTCAACGACGCTTGAATCCTAAGATGAAAGAAGTGGTAAGAACTAAAATATTAAAACTTCTGGAAGCAGGTATAATCTATCCCATAGCTGATAGTAGATGGGTAAGTCATGTTCATTGTGTCCCTAAGAAGGGAGGTATTACTGTTGTTCCTAATGATAAAAATGAACTTATTCCACAAAGAATTCTTACTGGTTATAGAATGGTAATTGATTTTAGAAAATTAAATAAAGCAACTAGAAAAAATCATTACCCTCTACCATTTATTGATCAAATGTAGGAAAGATTATCTAAGCACACACACTTTTGCTTTCTCGATGGATATTCTGGTTTTTCTCAAATACCTGTTTCACAACCTAATCAAGAGAAAACCACCTTTACTTGCCCTTTTGGAACTTATGCTTATAGACGTATGCCTTTTGGTTTATGCAATGCACCTGCTACCTTTCAAAGATGTATGACTGCTATATTCTCTGATTTTTGTGAAAAGATTGTTGAGGTTTTCATGGATGATTTTTCTGTTTATGGAACTTCTTTTGATGATTGCTTAAGCAACCTTGATCGAGTTTTGCAGAGATGTGAGCAAACTAATCTTGTCTTGAATTGGGAGAAGTGCCACTTTATGGTTAATGAAGGTATTGTCTTGGGGCATAACAGTTCTAAATGAGGTATTGAGGTGGATGAAGCTAAAGTTGATGCCGTTGAGAAAATGCCATGTCCTAAAGAGATTAAAGGTATTCATAGTTTCCTTGGTCATGCTGGTTTCTATAGGAGATTTATTAAAGACTTCTCTAAAATTTCTAGGCCTCTTTCAAATCTTTTACAAAAGGATGTTCCCTTTGTTTTTGATGATGATTGTGTAGAAGCCTTTGAAACACTTAAGAAAGCCTTAACTTCTGCACCTATTGTTCAACCACCTGATTGGAATTTGACTTTTGAAATTATGTGTGATGCTAGTGATTATGTTGTTGGTGCTATTCTAGGACAAAGAGTTGATAAGAAATTAAATGTTATTCATTATGCTAGCAAAACTCTAGACAGTGCCCAAAGAAATTATGCTACCACTGAAAAAGAATTTTTAGCAGTTGTGTTTGCTTGTGACAAATTTAGATCTTATATTGTTGATTACAAAGTAATTATTCACACTGATCATGCTGCTATTAAATATCTTATGGAAAAGAAAGATGCTAAACCTAGAATCATTAGGTGGGTTCTTTTGCTACAAGAATTTGATTTACATATTACCGATAGGAAAGGAGCTGAGAACCTCGGAGCTGATAACTTGTCTAGGTTAGATAATATTCTTGATGACCCACTACCTATTGATCATAGCTTCCCTGATGAGCAATTAGCTGCAATAAATGTTTCTCATAATACTCCTTGGTATGCTGACTATGCTAATTACATTGTTGCTAAATATATACCACCTAGTTTTACATATCAACAAAAGAAAAAAATTCTTCTATGATTTAAGACATTACTTTTGGGATGACCCACATCTTTATAAAGAAGGAGTAGATGGTATTATTTGACGTTGTGTACCTGAGCATGAACAGGAACAAATCCGACAGAAATGTCACTCTGAAGCTTATGGAGGGCATCATGCGGGAGATAGAACTGCTCACAAGGTATTGCAATCTGGTTTTTATTGGCCTACTCTCTTTAAGGATGCCCGTAAGTTTGTTTTATCTTGTGATGAATGCCAAAGAATTGGTAATATCGGTAAGCGTCAGGAAATGCCTATGAATTATTCACTTGCTGTTGAACCATTTGATGTTTGGGGTTTTGATTATATGGGACCTTTTCCTTCCTCTAATGGGTAGGCACATATTTTGGCTTCTGTTGATTATGTTACTAAGTGGATAGAAGCTATTCCAACTAGTAGTGTTGATCATAACACTTCCATTAAAATGCTTAAAGAAGTTATTTTCTCAAGGTTTGGAGTCCCTAGATATTTAATGACTGATGGTGGTTCACACTTTATTCATGGTGCTTTCCATAAAATGCTTGCTAAACATGATGTTAACCATAGAATTGCTTCACCCTATCATCCTCAATCTTGTGGTCAAGTTGAACTTAGCAATAGATAAATAAAACTAATATTACAAAAAACTATCAATAGGTCCCAAAAGAATTGGTCTAAGAAATTGGATGATGCATTTTGGGCCTACAGAAGAGCATATAAAAATCCTATGGGTATGTCTCCCTATAAAATGGTTTATGGAACAGCTTGTCATTTGCCTCTTGAGTTAGAACATAAAGCATATTGGGCAATTAAAGAACTTAACTATGATTTCAAACTTGCCGGTGAAAAGAGGTTATTTGATATTAGCTCACTAGATGAATGGAGAACCCAAGATTATGAAAATGCCAAATTATTTAAAGAAAAAGTTAAAAGATGGCATGACAAAAGAATCCAAAAGCGGGAATTCAAAGTTTGGGAATATGTTCTTTTGTACAACTCTCATTTTAGATTCTTTGAAGGAAAACTTCTGTCCAAATGGGAAGGACCATATATTATCGAAGAAGTTTATCGCTCTAGAGCTATAAAAATTAATAATGCCGAAGGTACTAACCCGAAGGTGGTCAATGAGAAAATAATTAAACACTATATATCAGGTACGCCTATTAATGTTGAAAGCAATATTATTCAAACCATGACACTGGAGGAACACATAAAAGAAACCTTCCAAAACACTCCAGAATCCTGAAAAAGAGGAGGTACGTGATACGGTAAGTAAACAGACTCCGAAAAATCCATAAAAATATTTTATGTCAGTTTTGGAATATTACAAAAATTAGGAAAATAAGAAATAAACAGGAAGGCAACCGAGGAGGGCACAAGACACCAGGTCACGCCTGCCTTGCCTGGCGCGCCCAGGTGGGTTGTGCCCCCCTCGGGAAACTTCCCGACTCCGTTTTCCTCCCATTTGCTTGTTTCCTAAGATAAAAAAATCTTTATATACCCCCCGAACGTATTGACCACCGTATCGCGGAGAAATCTTCTGTTCTTCTTTCATGTTGTTTTTTGTCGGACCTGTCAAGCCATGCATCATGTCTTCTCCATCCTCCAACAAAGTAGAAGAGGATGCTTGGTTGATGAAGATATAACTAAAGAGAGAGGAACCAAAGGAAACCATCAAGGGTGATAAGGTCAAGGAAGCTGCGGGAGATCAAGCTCCAGTAGTAGGACAGGCCGTTCCAGCAACAGAAGAAGATATCCTTCAACCATACTATGATCATCTTACCCCTACTGAAATTGAAGCCTTTAGGACCATTGAAACAGTTCATGTGCAAAATAAACATCTCACTCATGAAAATATTCTGTTGCAAGAGCAAATCATCCCCCTCCGGAGCATCATTCGTAGATTGGAGTACCTCCTGAGCCTAAAGTGTGACACTACCTCATCACCACCACCATTATCATCTTCCCAACAAAAGGAGACTTGAGTACATGGTATGGGCACTCCCCTTGGCTTGTGCCAAGCTTGGGGGAGGTGCCCTGGTATCATATCACCACCACTTTCTTTGCCTTTATCTATCTTAGTTCGATCTTTAGTTATCCTATGATTTAGTTGAATAAAAGTTTAGTTTGATCTATTTTCGAGTGCTTGCTTAGTGATTTATCTATCTATGTAATCGTGTGCGAGATATATAATAAAGAGTAGTTTGAGTTTTGTTTCTTTACTGTTATGTTTCAATAAAAAGAAAGGAAAATAAATGAAAAAGATCATATGCTAATCCTATGGTAAGTAATGACATCACATAAGGAAAAGTATAAGTGGTAAAATTTATTGGATATTGACAAACGTAGCATTGGTCAATGATGCAATTCATGAAAGAATTAATAAGGGAAGAGAAGATTCACATGCAAATACACTATCTTGGACATCTTTTATGATTGTGAACCCCCATTAAATATTATATGTCGTTGATGTTGGACAAGGAAGACAACATAATGATTTATGTTTGTTCATATTCACATAGAAGTTATATTATCATAGATCCTTCAACATGTGGTGCTTGCTCAATATCTTTGCTAGCCAGCACTAAGTAGAGATACTACTTGTGCATCCAAAAATCCTTAAACCCAAAATCTTATCTTGAGAGTCCACCATACATACATATGGATTGAGTAAGATCCTTCAAGTAAGTTGCCATCGGTGCAATAAGGCAACAAAAATTGCTTCTAAATGTGTTGGATCATTTAGTGTGAGAGAAAATTGAGCGTTGTACGAACTTGTGATGGCAAAGAAATAAAACTGACGGACTGCATAATAAAGGTTGCTATCATAAGGGGTAATATAACGTGACGTTCTTTTACATTAAGGGATTTGGCATACAAACAAAAAGCGCATGGCAACCTCTGCTTCTCTCTGCGAAGGGACTATCTTTTACTTTTATGTATTTACTTTTATGTAAGAGACAAAGTATTCTTCCTTATTCCTTTTTATTTTCTCTTTTTGCAAGCATCATGTGGTGAGGAAAGATCTAGGCACATATATCTAGTTGGATATGAGTAAGCATGAGTTATTATTGTTGACATCACCTTTGAGGTGAATACGTTGGGAGGCGAAACTATAAGCCCCTATCTTTCTATGTGTCTGGTTGAAACTTTTTTCTCATGGGTATGCTGTGAGTGTTAGCAATCATAGAAGGTTAAATGATGGTTGAGTATGTGGACTTGCCAAAAGGCTCCGATACATGACCCTTCCTAAAAATATGATGAATTGTAGTTGCAAAGTTGACTGAGAACATAGTTTGTTGGTTTTCAATAGAGTTTATGCTTTATACTTCAATGTTGTGATGAATTGTTACTTGTTCATGAGAAGTTCTATGATAAAAGTTGTATGATAAAGCTTTATGATTAAGTTTGTTGCTGTTATGATAATAAGCATGATGCTACTATGTCCGTATTTTGTTTTTATCGACACCTCTCTCTCTAAGCATGTGGACATGTTTCTCGATATCAGTTTTTCGCTTGAGGACAAGCAAGGTCTAAACTTGGGGGAGTTGATACGTCCATTTTGCATCATGATTTCCTACTGTTATTTATAATGTTTTTATGCATAATAATGCTTTATGGAGTAATTCTAATGCCTTTTCTCTCATAATATGCAAGGTTTACACAAAGAGGGAGAATGCCAGCAGCTGGAATTCTGGACCTGAAAAAGCTACGTCAGAGTTACCTATTCTGCACATCTCCAAATGACCTGAAAATTTATGAAGAATTATTTTGGAATATATACAAAATACTGGAGAAAATAACTACCGGAGGGGGCCACCTGGTGACCACAAGACACTAGGGCACGCCAGGCGCGCGTGGTGGGTTGTGCTCAGCCCAGCCCACCTCCGGTGCCCATCTTCTAGTATATAGGTCATTTTTACCTAGAAAAATTACGGGGAGGACTTTTGGGATGGAGCGCCGCCGTCTCGACGCGGAACTTGGGCAGGAGCACTTTTGCCCTCCGGTGGAGCGATTCCGCCGGGGAACTTCCCTCCCGGAGGGGGAAATCGAAGCCATCGTCATCACCAACAACCCTCTCATCTTTGGGAGGGCAATCTCCATCAACATCTTCATCAACACCATCTCCTCTCAAACCCTAGTTCATCTCTTGTGTTCAATCTTTGTACTGGAACCTCAGATTGGTACCTGTGGGTGACTAGTAGTGTTGATTACATCTTGTAGTTGATTACTATATGGTTTATTTGGTGGAAGATTATATGTTCAGATCCATTATGCTATTTAATACCCCTCTGATCTTGAGCATGATTATCATTTGTGAGTAGTTACTTTTGTTCTTGAGGTCACGGGAGAAGTCATGTTGCAAGTAATCATGTGAACTTGATATGTGTTCGGTATTTTGATGATATGTATGTTGTGATTCCCTTAGTGGTGTCATGTGAACGTCGAGTACATGCCACTTAACCATATTTGGGCCTAAGGGAATGCATTGTGGAGTAGTTATTAGATGATGGGTTGCTAGAGTGACAGAAGCTTAAACCCTAGTTTATGCGCTACTTCGTAAGGGACCGATTTGGCTCCAAATGTTTAATGCTATGGTTAGATTTTATGTTAATACTTTTCTCGTAGTTGCGGATGCTTGCGAGGGGGTTAATCATTAGTGGGAGGTTTGTTCAAGTATGAACAACACCCAAGCACCAGTCCACCCACATATCAAATTATCAAAGTAGCGAACGCAAATCAAACCAACATGATGAAAGTGACTACATGAAATTCCCGTGTACCCTCAAGAACACTTTGCTTAATATATGAGACCATTTTGGCATGTCCTTTGACACAAAAGGATTGGGCTACCATGTTGCACTTTATTTACTGTCACCGTTACTTGCTCGTTTCAAATTATCTTGCTATCAAACTACCTGTTACCGACTATTTCAGTGCTTGTTGAAAATACCTTGCTGAAAGCCACTTGTCATTTCCTTCTGCTACTTGTTGGGTTCGACACACTTACTTATCGAAAGGACTATCTTGCTATCAAACTACCTATTACCGACTATTTCAGTTCTTGTAGAAAATACCTTGCTGAAAACCACTTGTCATTTCCTTCTGCTCCTCGTTGGGTTTGACACACTTACTTATCGAAAGGACTACGATCGTAGTCCTTTCGATAAGTAAGTGTGTCAAACCCAACGAGGAGATAGCAAGATAATTTGTAACGAGCAAGTAACGATGATGGTAAATAAAGTGCAGCAAGGTAGCCCAATCCTTTTGTGGCAAAGGACAGGCCAAAACGGTCTCTTATGATAAGCAAAGCGTTCTTGAGGGTACACGGGAATTTCACCATATCACTTTCATCATGTTGGTTTAAGTCGTGTTCACTACTTTGATAATTTGATATGTGAGTGGACCGGTGCTTAGGTGCTGTTCCTACTTGAACAAACCTCCTACTTATGATTAACCCTCTCGCAACCATCCGCAACTAGGAGAAAAGTATTAAGATAAAATCTAACCATACCATTAAACTTTTGGATCCAAATCGGTCCCTTACGAAGTAGCGCATAAACTAGGGTTTAAGCTTCTGTCACTCTAGCAACCCATCATCTAATAACTACTCCACAATGCATTCCCTTAGGCCCAAATATGGTGAAGTGCCATGTAGTCGTCATTCACATGACACCACTAAGGGAATCACAACATACATATCATCAAAATATCAAACACATATCAAGTTCACATGATTACTCGCAACATGACTTCTCCCGTGACCTCAAGAACAAAAGTAACTACTCGCAAATAATAATCAAGCTCAAGATTAGAGGGGTATTAAATAGCATAATGGATCTGAACATATAATCTTCCACCAAATAAACCATATAGTAATCAACTACAAGATGTAATCAACACTACTAGTCACCCATAGGTACCAATCTGAGGTTCCGGTACAAAGATTGAACACAAGAAATGAACTAGGGTTTGAGAGGAGATGGTGCTGTTGAAGATGTTGATGGAGATTGCCCTCCCAAAGATGAGAGGGTTGTTGGTGATAATGATGGCGATGATTTCCCCCTCCGGGAGGGAAGTTCCCCCGACGGAATCGCTCTGCCAGAGGGCAAAAGTGCTCCTACCCAAGTTCCGCCTTGAGACGGTGGCGCTTCGTCCCGAAAGTCCCCCTTGATTTTTTAGGTCAAAGTGACCTATATACCAGAAGATGGGCACCGGAGGTGGGCCGTGTTGGTGTTCTGGGAACGGGGGTACCAAGACTTGCCTGCCTGCGGACCAGCATGCGGACTCATCGACGACCCGGTACAGCCCAGCTACAAGACCCTCACGAGGGCCCCGGCCTCGCGAGGCGAGCTACGCCAAGACCTCCCGTGGAGCAGCTCCCCGAGCCTGCCTCCCAGGGAGCGGAGATTTCTATACAGGTACCCCACCTCATGAGGCCGCGATGACGTGAGCCATGACGACCAAGGCCAGGCAGGCGCCAGCGGGCGCAGAGGGGACAGTTTCCTCTTCGGTGCTAAGGGAGCAAAAGGACAGGCGTGGGTTCCCGAGGGATCCCCCAAAGCTTTCCACTTCGGTGCAACGAGACCAAGTCCACGAGCTCGGCAGGATGGATGTCATCGTCGAGCCCACTGCTGTGTCATAGCCAGAAGCTTTTCAGGCGAAGACCACCTTTCGTCAGGATAAGATGTACTCCGTGTCCCCTTTCAAAATTGGCCACTATGGGATCCCTTCCCGCCTAAGCTATGAGGGAAGAGGACTAAGGCCACTATAAATATGGGCTAGCCACCACCGTAGAAGGGGATCCCGGACCGATCCATCCTTACCACCGGAGCCCTCACGAGGCTGCTCACCCATTGTACTAGTTCATCCTCAACCTCCTCGTGAGGCCAATCCACCAAAAGCAGGAGTAGGGTTTTACCCCGCAAGGTGGCCCGAACTTGGGTAAATCTGTGTGCTCATCCCTTCTCTACGATCGCGCGCACCCGGTGAGATCAAGCCTTGGGTGTGGTGAGCAGAGTGTCGTTGTGAAGCGAGATCCTTTGTACACGCCCCAGAGTTCGAACCTTCTTTGGGTCTGTGGAGCCCTGATTCCGACATTTGGCGCGCCAGGTAGGGGCGTGTCGAAGCTTCGCCTCTTCACCGACCACGCTTCGCCCTCGCTTCGTTGTTCACATAGCGGACGCCATCTCAGAGACTTGGCCGCCCGAAGCCTATGGGAGCGCCGCGGACTACCCGGCCTTCATCCCCGGCCTGCGCCGGGTGCGGTGGCCGGTGAGGTTCAGGCCAGCGCTGCCCCCGCGATACGACGGTGCTATGGACCCCAAGGAGTTCCTCCAGCTATACGCGCAGTCCATCCAAGCGGCGGGTGGCAATGACAAGGCCATGGCGAACTGGCTCCCCCTAGCCCTCACGGGGGCCCCTCGATCTTGGCTCCGCGGCCTCCTAGATGCCTCAATCTCCTCTTGGGAGGAGCTCTGCGGTCAGTTCGTCATGCGCTTCGTGGCACTGGCGCCCCATGCGGTCGCCTGCATCATCGGCGGGTCGCAGGCGCCTGCCTCTAGCCGCCACATCAAGCAATTTTTCCGTCAAGCAAGCACTACTCGGCCACAGCCTGAGGCATTGTGGGGCCACACAAGGCCTGAGGCCGACATCACCTTTGACTTCAGGGATCATCCCAAGAATGTGGTCGCTGCCGGTTCGCTCCCCATGCTGTGCACACCCACCATAAGTAATGTCGCGGTCACCAAGACCCTCACCGACGGCGGCGTCGGCCTCAACGTCCTCTCCATGGAAGCCTTCAACATGCTCCAGGTGCCTTACGACCAGCTTGTGCACACCGAGCCCTTCTCGGGGTAACCAAAGGCTTCGCCACTCCCTTGGGGTAGGTGCGCCTCCCCGTCACCTTCGGCAAGCGCGACAATTACCACACCGAGCTGAACGACTTTGATGTGGCCCGCATCGGCCTCTCGTACAATGCCATCCTCGGGTATCTGGCCCTCGCCAAATTCATGGCGGCAACCCATCCGGGCTACAATGTCATCAAGATGCCAGGCAGCAGCGGCGTCATCATGGTGGCCGGAGACACAAAGGATGCAGTCCGGGCCCTCAAGCTCGCTTACAAGGCCGCGGCGGCCTCCCGCCCCGACGCCGGGGGCGCCCCGGAGGCTCTGGTGGTCGCGCCCAAGAAGAAAAAAAAACTATTCTCTCAGGACGGGCCGAGACGAAGCAGGTGCCTGTCGACAATGGGGGCTCGGGCCCCACCTTCACCACAGGCGCCGGCCTTCCCCTAGAACAGGAGGAGGCCCTGATTGGCTTCCTTCGGGCAAACAAGGACGTATTTGCGTGGGAGGCGTCCGACTTGGTTGGTGTCCCGAGGGAGGTGATCAAGCACCACTTGGCGGCATGCCCCAGTGCGTGCCCGGTGAAGCAGAAAGCGCGACGTCAAGCACGGGAGAAGCAAGCGTTCATCGTTCAAGAGGTCCGCAAGTTGCAAGAAGTCGGTGTAATTTGAGAGGTACGGCACCCGGATTGGCTGGCCAACCCTCTGGTTGTCCCCAATAAGGGGGGAAGGAGCGCATGTGCGTCGACTTCATGAGCCTCATCAAATCTTTCCCTCAGGACCCATTCTCGCTACCGCGCATTGACCAGATCGTGGACTCCATAGCCGAGTGGATCTGTTGTGATTTTTGGATGCATTCTCGGGTTATCACCAAATCTAGATGGCGATAGAGGACGTCGAGAAGATGGCCTTTGATACGTCTCCAACGTATCTATAATTTATGAAGTATTCATGCTGTTATATTATCATTCTTGGATGTTTTACAATCATTTTATAGCAACTTTATATCATTTTTTTGGGACTAACCTATTGACCCAGTGCCAGTTATTGTTTTTGCTTGTTTTTTTTACATCGCACGAAATCAATATCAAATGGAGTCCAAACACCGCGAAACTTTTTGTGGATTTTTTATGGACCAGAAGACATCCAGTGGGCCAGAGAAGCACCTGGGGGGTGCCCCGAGGGGGGCACAACCCACCAGGGTGCGCCTGGGGGCCCAGGCGCGCCCAGGTGGGTTGTGCCCACCTCGGCGGCCTCCCGCACCCCCTCTTTGCCCTATAAATCACCAAATATTCCAAAAACCCTCGGGGTAACCCTAGATCAGAAGTTCCGCCACCGCAAGGCCTCTGTATCCACGAGATCCAATCTAGACCCCGTTCCGGCACCCTGCCGGAGGGGGAGATCATCACCAGTGGCCATCTTCATCATCCCGGCGGCCACCACGATGAGGAGGGAGTAGTCCACCCTCGGGGCTGAGGGTTTGTACCAGTAGCTATGTGTTTAATCTCTCTCTCTCTCTCTCTTGTGTTCTTGAGATGCACAATCTTGATGTATCGCGGGCTTTGTTAATATAGTCGAATCATATGGTGTTTTCCCCTCTCTATCTTGTTGTGATGAATTGAGTTTTCCCTTTGAGATTTTGTTTTATCGGATTGAATACTTTTATGGATTTGAGAGCACTTGATATATGTCTTGCATACGAATACCTATGGTGACAATGGGGTATTATATTGATTCACTTGATATATGTTTTGGCACTCAACTCGTGGATTCCTGAGGTGACATTGGGGTAATCTATGCATAGGGGTTGATGCACGTTCTTGTCTTTGTTTCTTCGGTAGAAATCTTGGGGCACTCTTTGAGGTTCTTTGTGTTGGATTGAGCTTTACGAATCTGAATTTGCTTTGGTGTTATTTTAGTACAAACTCTTGGATAGATCGATCGGAAAGAATAGCTTTGAGGTGGTTTCGTACCCTACAAACAATTTATTCTTATGTTCTCCGCTAGATAGGAACTTTGGAGTGATTCTTCATCGCATGTTGAGGGATGGTTATATGATCCAATTATATTAGCATTGTTGAGAGATTGCACTAGCGAAAGTACGGACCCTAGGCCTTGTTTTTAAGCATTGCAATACCGTTTGTGCTCACTTTTGTCACTTGCTACCTTGCTTTTTTTATTTAGTCAGATTATAAAAATATATTTCTACCATCCATATTACACTTTTATCACCATCTCTTTGCTGAACTAGTGCACCTATACAATTTGCCATTGTATTGGGTGTGTTGGGGACACAAGAGATTTCTTGTATTTGGTTGCAGGGTTGTTTGAGAGAGACCATCTTCATCCTACGCCTCCCATGGATTGATAAACCTTAGGTCATCCACTTGAGGGAAAATTGCTACTGTCCTACAAAACTCTGCGCTTGGAGGCCCAACACGAGTCTACAAGAATAAACTTGCGTAGTAGACATCAAGCTCTTTTCTGGCGCCGTTGCCGGCGAGGTGAGTGCTTGAAGGTATATCTTTAAATCTTTCAATTGAATCTTTTAGTTTCTTGTTTTATCACTAGTTTGGTTTATAAAATAAAACTACATAAAAAATGGAATTGAGGTTGCATCATATTATTGATCATCTTTATAATATCTTTCTTGAAAATGATGGATAGGAAAATTGTGCTCAATTGTTAGAAGAAGAAGTCAATAAAATGTTTGGCACAAATTATTTGAATGATGAGCATGATTGCAATATTGTTAGTATGAATTCCTTGAATATCAAAAATGCTAATGATTATTGCACTAGTCATGAGAAAAATGTCTCCTATAAGAATGTCAATTTTTGCGGAGTGAATTGGGAGTGCAATTGCACACCAAAAAGGGAAGATAGATTTTGTAAGAGGCATAAATATTTAGAAACGAAAAAATTGCAAGAGAGGCTAGATGATTGTGCTGAAAGATTTAATTTTTTTCGCCATCCTTGTGAACTTTGCAATGAACATGGTCATTTAATTCTCCAATGCAAATTCTTTCATGATCAAATCGTGTCCAAAAATTGTGATAACTTGATTACCCTTGAGCATCATAAAGACCTTAGTCTTCTTTTGGGGTATGAAGAAATGAAACGTATAACTAAGGGTATTCCAAAATTTAATCTCGAGAGATTTTTTGATTTTGATCTAAAGGAAATTTATATGTTTTGTGCGGTAAATTGCATTGAGAATCCTTATATTGCCAACTATCTAAAGACAAGAAAACAAATAGAATATGAAGAGAGTACTAATGAAAGGGAAAATATTTCCAAATACCCTCCTAGTGTTTATTATGATGAATCAGGTAACAAGGAGGAGCTCCCTATTCAACCAATCTCATCAATAAGAAGCTTGAAAAGATTTATTAAACCCACACATGATGTGGTGAAGAAGAAGAAAAGAAGAAAGAATAAAGGTAAAAAGGTATCTCTCCCAAACGATGTTGCCTCTATTATTGTTGTGCCTCATGAAAATGAATCAAAATTAATTATGGAAGATGATGCACTTGATGATGATTTTATTATGCCTATTGCTTGTTGTGATGATTATGATTGGGAAGATAATGATACTTATTATAATCTTGGAAATCTTTTTGGCACCAACTTGGGAAATTATGATGAAAACAATTGTTATACCGTTGGTGCTATTCATACTATTAATGATGAGGGTGATTATGCTTATGATATGCCAAGCCACAAGCTTGGGGATGCTGTGTTTGATGAGAATCACATGTTTGAGAATTTATTTGCTGCAATTAATGTTTTTCCCAAGCTTGGGGATGCTATGCTTAATGAAGATGATCTTTTTAGCCCCCCTACTTTGAATGATCAAATTTGCTATGATGATTGCATGCCTCCTATCTATGATGAGAACAAAGTTGCTACTTATGATGATTATTGTGATGATACTTATGTTATAAAAAGTAGTGATGATTATATTTATAAAACTTTTCATAGTTATGATTACCCTTTTCCTGAACATTACTCTTTTAATGTGGGGACAATTTATAGTATTCGAGTTTCATATGATACTCCCACCATTGTGAATGCGGAGAAATTTTCTTATGTGGAGAGTAATAAAATTTCTATGCTTGGGGATCATGAAAATAATGTTTTATGTGATGGTTATATTGATGAATCTATTCATGATGCTACTGAAAATTATTATGAGAGAGGAACTTATGATTCATGATGCTCTTGTTATGTTTCAATCCTTATCTTTTATGCGAGCATCATTGAACTTATCATGCCTAGCTAAAAGGCATTAAAGAAAAGCGCTTGTTGGGAGACAACCCAACACTTTTACCTAATGTTTTTGTGTGTTCACATGATTATGATACTGTAGTAATCATGTTTTATTGCTTTTGTTTCAATAAAGTGTCAAGTAAAGCCTTTGGGATAGTGTGGATGATAGTTGACTTGAATCTGTGCAAAAACAGAAACTTTTGCGCTCAGTCCAGGAATTTTGAAAATTCACTGGAACGTGATTTTGATCTGAATTTTTTAAAGG
The DNA here is from genome assembly GCA_011799875.1 of Thinopyrum elongatum. Taxonomy (NCBI): domain Eukaryota; kingdom Viridiplantae; phylum Streptophyta; class Magnoliopsida; order Poales; family Poaceae; genus Thinopyrum; species Thinopyrum elongatum. The sequence goes on from CM022300.1 coordinate 509,918,308, forward strand.
TGATATATATACAAATTCTTTACGTTTTCCTAATTTTTCAGAATTTTTGGAGTAGCAGAAGTATGGTTGGAGTACAGATTATTACAGACTGTTCTGTTTTTGACAGATTCTGTTTTCAATGCATAGTTTGCTTGTTTCCTAGTTTCTATGGATTATATTGATCAATATAAATTGTGGAAATGATATGATACTGTAGGAATTGTGTGGAAACAATTATGAATCTTGTCTTTGACAGTACCAAAGTGAAATGGTTTGCTTTTTATCATACTAACCTATCTCACGAAGTTCCGTTAAGTTTTGTGTGATTGAAGTTTTCAAGTTTTGGGTGAGATATCAATATGAGGAGAATAAGGAGTGAAAAGACGCTAAGCTTGGGGATTCCCAAGTCACCCCCAAGGCAATATTCAAGGAATATCCAAGCAACTAAGCTTGGCGATGCCCCGGAAGGCATCCCCTCTTTCGTCTCCAACATTATCGGTCACATCACTTGGAGCTATATTTTCATTCGTCACATGATATGAGTTTTTCTTGGAGAGTCATTTTATTTTATTAGGATTTGCTTGCTGTTAGTTATAATAATGTTTTGCATCTTTTATTTCAATAAAAGTGGCAAGGATAGCCATCACCATGCTTATTTTGCAAATATATGAGTTGCTGTTTCAAAACAGAATGTTTATCGCTGTTGCAAAAATTATCCAGAAAATTCAGAATGTGATAAAATGTTGAAACTTTCTGCACAATAAAATATGATAAATTTTCTACAGTTTGGTAAATTTTCATAATTTTTGGAGTTTAAGAAGTATTGTGACTCTTGCATTCTTTACAGACTGTGCTGTTTTGAATGATTGCTGTTATGTTTGCATATGTTTGCTTGTTTAATGATTCTATTTGAGGATAGGAGTATTAAATATGCAGAGGCATTTAGTATGCAATGTTGAATAATAATTTTAGTGATTTTCTACAGTAGAGAATGATAAGGTTTTTGCATTGGTTTATACTAACTTATCTCACGAGTTCTTCTTGAGTTTTGTGTGGATGAAGTTTTTAAGATTTAGGGAAACCGTGATATAAAAGGAATTAAGGAGACACAAAAGCTCAAGCTTGGGGATGCCCAAGGCATCCCAAGATAATATTTCAAGAAGTCTCAAGCATCTAAGCTTGGGGATGCCCCGGTAGGCATCCCACCTTTCTTCATCAACAATTATCGGTTAGTATCGGTTGAGCCTAAGTTTTTGCTTCTTCACATGAGTTGTGCTATTCTTGGAATGTAATTTTGTTTTGTTTTGCTTGCTGTTTTAATAAAATACTTAGATCTGAAAGTTTTTAAATAAGAGAGAGTCCACAATTAGCTACCTATTTACTTAACTACTTGCTTGATCTTCACTTATATCTTTTTGGAGTAGCTTGTCATTTACTCTTGTGCTTCACTTATATCCTATGAGTAAATTGTTGAATGAATTGAATATCATGAAGTTGAAATTATATGTTCATATCATGCCTAGTGGTAGCTTCACATTGGGTTTAGAAAGTGAAATCTTTTGAGGCTTGACAATCACAATATTGGTCATACAAGCAATTCATGAATGATTAGTAGAAGGAAGAGAACTTTCACATGCAAATACACTATCTTGGAAATCTTTTGTGATTGTGAGCCCCCATCAAAATATTATATGCCAAAATTGTTGACGTTGGACAAGGAAGACAACGTAATGATTTATGTTTGTTCATATTCACATAGAAGTTATATTGTCATAGATCCTTCAACATGTGGTGCTTGCCCCCCATCTTTGCTAGCCAAAAATTCCGCACTAAGTAGAGATACTACTTGTGCATCCAAAAACCCTTAAACCCAAATCTTATTTTCAAGAGTCCACCATACCTACCTATGGATTGCGTAAGATCCTTCAAGTGAGTTGTCATCGGTGCAATAAGGCAATAAAAATTGCTTCTAAAAGTGTGAGATCATTTAGTGTAAGAGAAAATTGAGCGTTGTACGAACTTGTGATGGTAAAGAAATAAAAGCGACAGACTGCATAATAAAGGTTGCCATCACAAGGGGCAATATAACGTGATGTTCTTTTGCACTAAGGGGTTCAGCATACAAACAAATAAGCGCATGGCAACCTCTGCTTCCCTCTGCGAAGGGCTTATCTTTTAATTTTATGTATTTACTTTTATGCAAGAGTCAAAGTTTTTCTCTCTATTCCTTTTTATTTTCTCCTTTGGCAAGCATCATGTGGTGAGGAAAGATCTAGGCACATATGTCCAGCTGGATATGGGTGGCATGAGTTATTATTGTTGACATCACCCTTGAGGTGAATACGTTGGGAGGCGAAATTATAAGCCCCTATCTTTCTATGTGTCTTGAAACGTTTTGCTCATGTGTATGCGGTGAGTGTTAGCAATCATAGAAGACTATATGATGGTTGAGTATGTGGAGCTCTTACTTAGACTCTGTTGAATAAGTTGAATTGCAATTGTTTGGTGACTGAGAACATAGGTTGTTGAGTTTCAAGAGAATTCATTGTTTGAACCTTAACATGTGAATTGGTTGCTACTTTAACATGAGAAGTTTTATATGAAAGAATTGATGTTATGATGCTAGGAAAAGTGATTGAAATTGTCATTGATCAAACTTGTGCACTTTGCTAGCATTCACACTTCATAAATTATTTCTTTTATCATTTACCTACTCGAGGACGAGTAGGAATTAAGCTTGGGGATGCTGATACGTCTCCAACGTATCTATAATTTATGAAGTATTCATGCTGTTATATTATCATTCTTGGATGTTTTACAATCATTTTATAGCAACTTTATATCATTTTTTTGGGACTAACCTATTGACCCAATGCCGAGTGCCAGTTGTTGTTTTTTGCTTGTTTTTTTACATCACAGGAAATCAATATCAAACGGAGTCCAAACACCACGAAACTTTTTGTGGATTTTTTATGGACCAGAAGACATCCAGTGGGCCAGAGAAGCACCTAGGGGGTGCCCCGAGGGGGCACAATCCACCAGGGGACGCCTGGGAGCCCAGGCGCGCCCAGCTGGGTTGTGCCCACCTCGGTGGCCTCCCGCACCCCCTCTTTGTGTAGGAGATATGCCCTAGAGGCAATAATAAATGTTATTATTTATCTCCGTGTTCATAATTAGGTTTATGTTCCATGCTATAACTGCTATGGTTCCCGAGCCCGTATATCCATAAAGGCTCTGGGGAAAACCCATGTGCACGTGTGGAATAATAAACGGTAAAATGTATTCCTAGTCATGCCTCTAAGACTAGCTCAAGTGTTGCATGATGATTATGTTTTCCCAATCATAGGCATGTCTATGCCAGCAACTTTGAGGGCACAAATGTTAGAAGAACATTTGTGTTGAATCGACCCGATTGATGTTATGCTATGAGATACATTCGTCACAAGTTAATGGTTAATAACACAGAGATGGTTAACGTTTGCATGATTCCTCAGACCATGAGAGTATCGAGTTTCTTCATGCTTGCTTCATGAACTTTGGGGTTTGTTAAACGTCATCCGTAAATGGGTGGCTATTACGGCGGCTTACGGGTTCATGGGAAAGTATGTCAAGTAACTTGATAGCTCAAGATTGGGATTTGCTCCTCCGGCGATGGAGAGATATCTCTGGGCCCTCTCGGTGTTACGGTATCCATCATCGTCTGGCCAGACACTTTGTGATTTGATCACGGGGATGCCGGAACATGGTAACGAGCAAAGAGAACAATACCGGTAACGAGGTAACTAGCATAGTGGACAAGTTGTTGATCCACGGGAATGCCAACATGTCTCACCTCGGGTATTTGTAACATATCGCGAAGCAACAGGAATAGCACACGGCAACTGGAGGTTCACTCGAATATTCATTCGTGTGGGTATAGGGGTCAATATGGGTGTCCACGGCTCCGATGCTGATCATTGATCGGAAAGTGTTCCGGTCATGTCTATACTTCACCGAACCTATAGGGTCACACGCTTAAGGGTCATCTATCTATTGAACGCTAGACAGGGAGTCTGAGAGAAAGTCACCGAAAATGTTTTGGAGACAACGGAAGAGTTCCGAGAGAGAGAACACCGAAAGAGTTTCGGTAAAACCGAAAAGTTGTTTCGGAATATATTATTTGGTCAAAAAGGGTTTCGGCGCCGCCTGGAAATTTTCAGAGGATGCCAGAATTGGTCTGGGAACTTCTGGGAATTTTCGGAGAGAAAAACCGGAAATGTTCCGAAACTGCCGTAACCGCTGTTAATGCTTTCCGCTGATGAAAACCACCGCACCGAAAATGTTTCGGATCATGCCCAGAATAATTTTAGAGCGTGCCGGAAATGTTCTGGGACCTTCTGGAATTTTTCAGAAAAAGTTTCGCGGAAAACATCTTGTCTCAGCGCGAGGGGACAAGATCCCACGAATCGGGGGTTGCATGTTTGTTGGCTTTTTGTCTAGGGAGCATGCATGTTTCATGGAGACATGTTGGTGGCTTGTTGGGCCCCCCCCCCATGGGGAGACAAGGTGTGGGCCGGCCCAAGGGCTGCCATGGTGGTGTCCCCTTGGTGCCCCCCTTGTGTTACCATTATGCCCTTTCATGTGTGACATGAAGCTTGGGTATTTTGGTATTTCAACATCCCACCCCACCCCTTGCCTTGGCCTATAAAAGGAGGAGAAGGGGCTGCCATTCTCCCCATCCATTGCTCTCATACACATGCCAAGATGTTATCTGGCTTCTCTCTCCCTCCCACGAAAAGAGTTTCGTAGAGCCGAAAGGCTGTCTGGGTTCCGGCAGGAACTAGTTCTGGACGGCGAAGCCCTGCCGGATAGGTGACACCGTATGTGTGCAACTCCGTAGAGAGGTCATAGTTTCGATCTTAGTGCCCGAGGGGCTGTTCGAGAGTGCCTCCCGAAGGGCTGTCCAAGTGACGGTCCGAGTTCTGTGAGTCCTCCCGAAGGGCTGTCCGAGTGACCGTTCGAGTTTCGAAGGTCCTCCCGAAGGGCTGTCCGCGACATCGTCCGGGGGACTGTTCTACCGCCTCCCGGAGGGCTGTCCGAAGGGAAGACGAGGGTATACATCCTCGCGGTTGGGAGGTTGTAAATCCTAGCTGCGGGGATCTGCACCGCCGATCGTCATCGACTCTACTTCCGCTGCGCTACGAGTCGGTAACGAAAATGATCAAACCTTGTATGCAGTCTCCATAGTGGTCCTGGGCTGGTGCGTAGGGCGGAAAATTTTTGTTTTCTACTGCGTTACCCTACAGTGGCATCATGAGCCGTGCTATGCGTAGATGCAGGTTGCGATCTAGAATACATAGAGATGTATGGGTGTTGCACAATATAATTAGGTAGTAGATGGGATCTATTGCTGAAAATTATTTGTGCGGGTAGCAGATGAAATCTGTTACCCGATGTTCTTGTTGCTTCCCTTGAATTTGCGTAGTCCTGATCTTGACAGCATTGTGGAATCTCACAAAGTTCTGGCAATCCGCGATCCTTTCATGCTGCTCCTGAGTATGCTGATTGACAGATCAACGAAGTGCTAACAGTTCTTTGGGTTCCACTTTAGTTAAAGAAAGATGGATGTTTCGCAGACAAAAGGGCAATGCAGATATGATCTGCACGGGGGTCATGCGTATGACGAAGTTCAGTATGGGGCTCGAGATTTTATTATCTCGTGTTTCATACACCCCGCATTGTTAATCTAGCGACTTGGATTATCATACTTGATGATGGACGTTGGTAGCTTCAGTTTGTTTCGAACCTTAGAAGCCACGTAAAACAAGTTTTTGCATGAACCAATTAGAGGCGTCTAACTTGGTTTTGCAGGAGGGTTTGCATGTGCATATGATGTGGTATAGCAGTGCTCATAATAATTTGATTATGTATGAGATGACTATATAATGTAAATTTATTAACATGACCTGCGTGTCATGATTCGGCATGATGGCTGGAGCCATATGATTGCACTTTAATGACCTGCGTGTCAACCTTGTTGTAATGCATTATTTTATTAGCTATAAAGATAGCAATATTATCTGGTGCATCGACAAGGTGGTGGCAATCTTCGCGAAGGTGAACACCGACGCGAATGCCGAAGACGAAGAAATACAAGACTTCTCCGTCAGAAAGGGCTATACCATATCATGCTATTATGAATTGCCTGACATGTTTATCCCTTATGATGCACCCTTTTTGATTGCGTGGTAGTCGCTTTTATTAGGGTGATCTCTCACAAAAATATCAAGTAGTTAGTGTTCTCCCAAGTGTAGCACCGTCACGGCACCTAACTTTTCGGGGCATCACATGGACACATGGGTGCGAACGATTAGGGAAGTGTGAGGCGGGTGAGTTGAGACCTCGCAGCAAGATCACTTGGTTGTCTTGACATTCTGGAGGAGCGTCCTGAGCTCGGAACACGCCCATCGAAATATGAACAAGAGTCACATAGAGATGTGCTTGGCAAGTTGGCCTACCGATTGCAATTTTCGTCACTTGAGATGGACACATCCTTGGCGTTGAATTGTAATATGGATCTTGAATCGCTCACAATCAATTATGAGAGATATTGATTTGAGTGGGAGAGCACTGTTGAATTAACCTGTTTAATTCTCGGTGCAATTAATTTTGAACAGTGTCTAAAGTGTGATTTGCATAATAGTTGTAGAATAATGACTCGCGTTTCCACCTTCCCTATTAAAATTGAATAGCTGTTAAATATCTGGTTAAAACTTTACGGTTGGTAACGTAATGTGAGGATTTTCCTCAAGAGTGCCGAGAAGGACTTTGTCCTATCACATACTTTGGTATTCTCTCGCTTATGCTATGGATCATGTGACTCTCGTCCTTCGATCCAAAAGCTAGAATTCCGTTTCAGTCAAGTGCAATACATTTGCTTCCATGAGACCTGAACTTCGAAAGTTTGGATAGTTATGTGATATTCATGGAATCTGAAAATCATTTTCAGAGACAGACAAAGGCTAAAAGATATGAGATATCCAAAGCAATGTTTGTTTGCAAACTATTAGTAAAGGAGTTTACTATGCATTAGACTGATAAGAGAGGGATCCAGTAGAACGCCTGTCATATGATGAAAGGTGAATAAAACAACAACTTAAAGAGAATGGAAGTGTCCGAAGGGTGTTAGTGAAACTTTCACGCCTAGGAAGTCCTGGGCTAACGCCACTCTTTAGTTGGGTGCTTCTTCTGAGAGTAGGAGAAATACTAAAAGTTAAACTGTTAGAAGTATAAAGGCAAAAAGAGAGAAGACTGGAATATCCAGCTCAAGTATGAATGTCATACAAGTTTTTGATGTATAGAAGGCTGGTCAAAGATATAGTTCTTGGGAATTATGATTAAATTGTTAATCACTAATTCTTGGGTATTGTGAGTTAATCACAAATATACCCGCTCGATTGCATTCTGTTGCAACTCGATGTAAGAACTACTATGGCCTGAAAGACTAGCCAAGAATGAGGTTTTGGTATACACAGGGAACATAGTAAATGTTACTATACCTTCCATCGGTGTATTACCATCTGTATTTATTTTCATAATTCATTTAGAGTTTCACAAACTCTAGCCCATTGCATAAGGTATCTTGCAAGAAGGTTGTTCATAAGAGAATTTTTGATGTTCGAAGTTATGAATAACATAAGGGCCATACTTTCATTGAGAATGAGATGTATGTTATGAATAATGATATTAATATATTACCTCTGGATTTACTTTCATAATTCATTTTAGAGTTTCATACACTCTAGCCCATTGCAAAATGTTTGTTGCAAAAGGGTTGTTCATAAAAGAACAATTGTTGTTCAGTATTATGAATAACATGAAGGGCCATGCTTCCATCCAGATGGGACGTATGTTATGAATATTGATGGTAATATGATACATCCATAACACTGACGCTAAATGTCGCAAGACTAAAAGAATACCACACAAGTGTGGCACTGCATTTGGTCACATTGGAGAAACCCGCATGGAAAATTCCATTATGATGGATTTTGAAGTCATTTGATTTTGAATCATCTGACACTTGCAACTTTTCTCCGAAAAGTGAAGTGACTAAAATACCGTTCATAGGCCATAAGGAACGAACAAAGAACGTATTGGTGATCATGCATCATGATGTATGTAGTCCAATAAATGTTGTTGCAAGTAGTGGATTTATCTATCTTCAGAAATGACTCAAGTAGATATATGGATATTTACTTGATGAGACGTAAGTCTAGATCTTTTGAATTCAGTCAAAAGGTTTTCAAGAATGAAGTAGAAGTTATTGTAGCAAGAAAATTATGTTTCTACAATTGGATTGCAGAAAGAAATATTTGAGTTACAAGTTTAGCGAATGTCTGATGAGTTGTGAAATGGGTTTCATAACTTGCAACTCCCGAAACACCACTGCAAGTGGAAAGTCCGTGAAGATGTAATCGAACCATTTATGACATGGTAAGATCAAAGATGACATAAATAAATTTGCCATTATCCCTTTTAAAAGGTGATGCTTTAGAGACTGCAGCTTTTACACTGAAAAGAGCTCCATCAGGTCTGTTGAAATGACACCATGGTATGGTACGCCCAACCATGTTATATCTTTTCTTAACATTTGGAATATGGGGCTTGTGTAAAAGGTTACAAACCTATTCCAAATCAGACAAGTGCTACTTTGTAGGTTATCCCAAGTCATTGGGTATTCCTCCCTCACTATACCGAGGCAAATAGGTTTGCCACAAAGAACGGTATGCTTTTTGAAGAAAATGGTTCTTTCAAAAAGGTGAGTGGGAGAATAATGCAACTCGACGAGATAACCAGTATCTCCATCATCAGGTCAAAGGAAAGAGACCTTGGAAGTAATTCCAGAGTTTCCTACTGCGACTGATATGGAAGTCTCTACAATAAAATGTATGGACTTCGGTCGAACTTGCAGCTGGACCATGTAGGCAAGGCTCGTGCAAACCTCTCAGGTGCGCAAACGAGATATTGTTGTTAGACAACAGTATACCTACGATACACAAGGAAGCGTTGATGGGCCCTGACTCCGGAATTGGCTAAATGCCAATACAATCCGAGATAGTTTCCATATAAGTGATTCAAGATTAAAACCTTGATACACCTTTCGGAAGACTTAGAGTCTGACGAATATTTATGGAACTATAACTGATATGAATAAAAATGTTTTATCCATAAAGCTCGACTTGTTGCAATATACAAGTTCAAGGAGTTGACTACGATGAGGTTGCTTCACCGTAGCGATGCTTAAAGTCGGTTCGGGTTGAACTAGCAATTAATACATATTTCATATCATGAGATATAAAACAATGGATGACAAAAGGATTTCCATCTGATGGAAATGAGACCAAGGACTTGCATGTGTTACAGTCCAAGGTATTTTGTCAATCCAGAGGATGCTAGTAAGGGTGCAAACTTCAGAGTTCCAGCGATGGACAGAAGAGAGCAAAGAGGAGTTGGAATCTTCGTGTTTTGATGAAATGGTCAAAAAGGGTTTTGACTTCATAAATGGGTAACGAAGATGCTTGTAATTCAAGAAAGTAAGTGGGAGCATAATAACATTTCTAAAAACCTTGTGTGCTTGACACATTGTTAATTGGAAATAAATTTCTTGACACGAATTAGGACTTCGTTTGAAAATAGTTTTTCGATGAAGTGCTTGGGCTAAATAGCCTCAATATTAGGCATGATGATCTATGAAGATAGATTTACCTAATGGGGCTGAGCAAAGATACATATTGACAAGATGCTAAAACCTTTTAGCATTAAAAACGTCAAGGAGTGATTCTTGCCGAAGTCACGTGGAAAGAGTTTTTGCAAGACTCGGTGTCCCAAAACACTGATGAGCAAAATACATGATGGAGATTCCACACACTCTTGTGTTTGGATTAATCATGTATTCCATGGTATGTAAAAACAACCAGATATGTCCAATACTCCCAAAGTTGTTGCGAGTATAGATACCAAAGTGATCAAAAGTACTGATCATGGGACAACAGTGAAAAAGGGTCATTGAGTACTATAGTAGCACTGATGACATGTTTTCTCGCAAGCAGAGATCATGAAGAGTTCGTTGTAAAAGGTTACATCGATACAGTCTTCATCCATGCTCCAAGCGATTTTCGATTTAAGTAAAGGGTTTTGTGCAATACACAATATGGTGGCACGGTAGTTGGAAATTGTTCCAAACAAGTTACTGTGGCGAATTCTATAACAGAGGCGAAGTATGTTGCCGCTTTTAAAAGCGACAAAGAAGACGTTGAATCATATAGTTCATTCATGAACTTAGTATGGTTCCAAGATGGCTTTTGTCAATAGGACACTACTGCAGGTAGTTGCTCCATAACTCAGTCTGAGGAATCCAGGTTCGACCTGTGATTCACATACATACAAAGCCAAGTCCACACAAAATATGAATTTTGTGAAAGCGTGAAAACGTGAGGATATGCAAAGATACACACGGAGCTGAAGTCGTCAGATCCGTTGGACATCAGGCTATACCACAAGCGAAGCATATTTACACCGGTGTGCCACAGGTGTAAAGTGCATTAGCATTAACTAGATTATTGACTCTAGTACAAGTGGGAGTCTGTAGGAGATATGCCCTAGAGGCAATAATAAATGTTATTATTTATCTCCGTGTTCATAATTAGGTTTATGTTCCATGCTATAACTGCTGTGGTTCCCGAGCCCGTATATCCATAAAGGCTCTCGGGAAAACCCATGTGCACGTGTGGAATAATAAACGGTAAAATGTATTCCTAGTCATGCCTCTAAGACTAGCTCAAGTGTTGCATGATGATTATGTTTTCCCAATCATAGGCATGTCTATGCCAGCAACTTTGAGGGCACAAATGTTAGAAGAACATTTGTGTTGAATCGACCCGATTGATGTTATGCTATGAGATACATTCGTCACAAGTTAATGGTTAATAACACAGAGATGGTTAACATTTGCATGATTCCTCAGACCATGAGAGTATCGAGTTTCTTCATGCTTGCTTCATGAACTTTGGGGTTTGTTAAACGTCATCCGTAAATGGGTGGCTATTACGGCGGCTTACGGGTTCATGGGAAAGTATGTCAAGTAACTTGATAGCTCAAGATTGGGATTTGCTCCTCCGGCGATGGAGAGATATCTCTGGGCCCTCTCGGTGTTACGGTATCCATCATCATCTGGCCAGACACTTTGTGATTTGATCACGGGGATGCCGGAACACGGTAACGAGAAAAGAGAACAATACCGGTAACGAGGTAACTAGCATAGTGGACAAGTTGTTGATCCACGGGAATGCCAACATGTCTCACCTCGGGTATTTGTAACATATCGCGAAGCAACAGGAATAGCACACGGCAACTGGAGGTTCACTCGAATATTCATTCGTGTGGGTATAGGGGTCAATATGGGTGTCCACGGCTCCGATGCTGATCATTGATCGGAAAGTGTTCCGGTCATGTCTATACTTCACCGAACCTAAAGGGTCACACGCTTAAGGGTCATCTATCTATTGAACGCTAGACAGGGAGTCTGAGAGAAAGTCACCGAAAATGTTTTGGAGACAACGGAAGAGTTCCGAGAGAGAGAACACCGAAAGAGTTTCGGTAAAACCGAAAAGTTGTTTCGGAATATATTATTTGGTCAAAAAGGGTTTCGGCGCCGCCTGGAAATTTTCAGAGGATGCCAGAATTGGTCTGGGAACTTCTGGGAATTTTCGGAGAGAAAAACCGGAAATGTTCCGAAACTGCTGTAACCGCTGTTAATGCTTTCCGCTGATGAAAACCACCGCACCGAAAATGTTTCGGATCATGCCCAGAATAATTTTAGAGGGTGCCGGAAATGTTCTGGGACCTTCTGGAATTTTTCAGAAAAAGTTTCGCGGAAAACATCTTGTCTCAGCGCGAGGGGACAAGATCCCACGAATCGGGGGTTGCATGTTTGTTGGCTTTTTGTCTAGGGAGCATGCATGTTTCATGGAGACATGTTGGTGGCTTGTTGGCCCCCCCCCCATGGGGAGACAAGGTGTGGGCCGGCCCAAGGGCTGCCATGGTGGTGTCCCCTTGGTGCCCCCCTTGTGTTACCATTATGCCCTTTCATGTGTGACATGAAGCTTGGGTATTTTGGTATTTCAACATCCCACCCCACCCCTTGCCTTGGCCTATAAAAGGAGGAGAAGGGGCTGCCATTCTCCCCATCCATTGCTCTCATACACATGCCAAGATGTTATCTGGCTTCTCTCTCCCTCCCACGAAAAGAGTTTCGTAGAGCCGAAAGGCTGTCTGGGTTCCGGCAGGAACTAGTTCTGGACGGCGAAGCCCTGCCGGATAGGTGACGCCGTATGTTCCGATCTTAGTGCCCGAGGGGCTGTTCGAGAGTGCCTCCCGAAGGGCTGTCCAAGTGACGGTCCGAGTTCTGTGAGTCCTCCCGAAGGGCTGTCCGAGTGACCGTTCGAGTTTCAAAGGTCCTCCCGAAGGGCTGTCCGCGACATCGTCCGGGGGACTGTTCGACCGCCTCCCGGAGGGCTGTCCGAAGGGAAGACGAGGGTATACATCCTCGCGGTTGGGAGGTTGTAAATCCTAGCTGCGGGGATCTGCACCGCCGATCGTCATCGACTCTACTTCCGCTGCGCTACGAGTCGGTAACGAAAATGATCAAACCTTGTATGCAGTCTCCATAGTGGTCCTGGGCTGGTGCGTAGGGCGGAAAATTTTTGTTTTCTACTGCGTTACCCTACACTTTGCCCTATAAATCACCAAATATTCCAAAATCCCTCGGGGTAACCCTAGATCAGAATTTCCGCCGCCGCAAGGCCTCTGTATCCATGAGATCCAATCTAGACCCCGTTCCGGAACCCTGCCGGAGGGGGAGATCATCACCGGTGGCCATCTTCATAATCCCGGCGGCCACCACGATGAGGAGGGAGTAGTCCACCCTCGGGGCTGAGGGTTTGTACCAGTAGCTATGTGTTTATTCTCTCTCTCTCTCTCTCTCGTGTTCTTGAGATGCACAATCTTGATGTATCGCGGGCTTTGTTAATATAGTCGGATCATATGGTGTTTCTCCCTCTCTATCTTGTTGTGATGAATTGAGTTTTCCCTTTGAGATTTCGTTTTATCGGATTGAATACTTTTATGGATTTGAGAGCACTTGATATATGTCTTGCATACGAATACCTGTGGTGAAAATGGGGTATTATATTGATTCACTTGATATATGTTTTGGCACTCAACTCGCGGAATCCCGAGGTGACATTGGGGTAATCTATGCATAGGGGTTGATGCACGTTCTTGTCTTTGTTTCTCCAGTAGAAATCTTGGGGCACTCTTTGAGGTTCTTTGTGTTGGATTGAGCATTACGAATCTGAATTTGCTTTCGTGTTATTTTAGTACGAACTCTTGGATAGATCGATCGGAAGAATAGCTTTGAGGTGGTTTCGTACCCTACAAACAATTTATTCTTATGTTCTCCGCTAGATAGGAACTTCGGAGTGATTCTTCATCGCACGTTGAGGGATGGTTATATGATCCAATTATATTAGCATCATTGAGAGATTGCACTAGCGAAAGTACGGACCCTAGGCCTTGTTTTCAATCATTGCAATACCATTTGTGCTCACTTTTGTCACTTGCTACCTTGCTTTTTTATTTATTCAGATTATAAATATATATTTCTACCATCCATATTACACTTTTATCACCATCTCTTCGCCGAACTAGTGCACCTATACAATTTGCCATTGTATTGGGTGTGTTGGGGACACAAGAGATTTCTTGTATTTGGTTGCAGGGTAGTTTGAGAGAGACCATCTTCATCCTACGCCTCCCATGGATTGATAAACCTTAGGTCATCCACTTGAGGGAAAATTGCTACTGTCCTACAAAACTCTGCGCTTGGAGGCCCAACACGAGTCTACAAGAATAAACTTGCATAGTAGACATCAGCCTTCATTTCCCCATGCGGCGTGTATTGCTACACCTGCATGCCTTTCGGGCTGCGGAACGTCGGAGCAACCTTCAAACGGTTGATGCGCATTGTGCTGGGACCGCAGCTGGGGAGAAATGCGGAGGCGTATGTAGACGACATTGTGGTCAAGTCATGAGAAGCAAGGACCCTGATTGGAGACCTGGAGGAGACATTCGCTAACCTGCGCCAAGTGAACCTGAGGCTCAACCCAGAAAAGTGCGTGTTCGGGGTCCTGTCCGGCAAGCTGCTGGGCTTCCTTGTGTCACATCGAGGGATCGAGGCTAACCCTGAAAAGATCAAGGCGATTGAAAAGATGTGCCCGCCTCAGACCCTCAAAGAGATGCAAAACCTCACGGGCTGTGTGACCTCCCTGGGGCGCTTAATCTCCATGCTCGACAAGCGCGCCCTCCCTTTCTTCAAGGTAATGAAGAGGAAGGGCCCTTTCGAGTGGACTCCGGAAGCTAAGGCGGCCTTCGAGGACCTCAAGAGATACCTCACGAGCCCACCTGTTATGGTGGCGCCTCGTCCTCGCGAGCCCCTAGTGCTCTACTTGGCGGCCACCCCCCACTCGGCCAGCGCAGCACTCATGGCGGTCCGGAAGGAGCGTGCCAGCGCAGGCTTGAGGCCAGGCGACCCGCGAGGGGTCGCACAATGTTCGCCATCTTAGGATAGCGCCCCTGAGGCCCTCGTCACTTCACCAACCAACGGGGCTCCCGATCCCCTCGCCCCACGCGAAGAAGGGCGTCGTCCACACCTCGCCCCTTATCGATCACCGTGTGTACTTCGTCAGTACCATGTTACGGGATGCGCGCGCGCTACCCTATGCAGCAAAAGCTCCTGCTCGCGCTCCTCGTCGCCTCAAGGAAGCAGCGCCATTATTTCCAGGGCCACCCCATCAAGCTCATCTCTGCATACCCCTTGGAAAAGGTGCTGCGCAGCCCCAACACTGCTGGGAGGGTTGCAGAGTGGAACATCGAGTTGCAAGCCTTCCAGCTGGAGTTCAGCACGACCAGGGTCATCAAGGGTGTGGCCCTCACCGATTTCGTGGTGGAGTGGACGGACGCTCGCGACCTGGGGCTGGGCGAGGGCCAGTCCCTTGCGCCTGGCGACGAGGCGCCCGATGGCTGGGTCATGCACTTCGACGGTGCCTTTGCGCGGCAGGGCTCGGGGGCTGGAGTCGTACTCATCCCACCGACCAAGGACAAGCTCTACTATGCCGTGTAGCTTTGCTTCCAGCATGGCGAGAAGGTCTCCAATAACATCGCGGAATATGAGGGCTTGATCCCCGGCCTCAGGGCCGCGGCCACTCTGGGGGTCAAGCGCCTCACTATCAAGGGTGATTCCCAGCTCCTCATCAACTTTTCCAACAAGGAGTACAAAACGAAGGACGAGCACATGGAGGCATACCTGGAAGAGGTATGTAAAATTGAAAAGTGTTTCTTAGGCTTGGAACTGCAGCACGTCCCACGTGGCGCAAACAAGGAAGCAGACAACATCGCTAAGAGGGCATCTCGCCGCGAGCCTCAGAAGCTTGGCGTCTTCGAGGAGAGGCTCTTCAAGCCGTCGGCTATGCCCCCGTCTACAAGCCCGACACTGCTCCGGGAAGAGCCGCCACCGGCCCCGGTCTCGGGCGCCCCAGCCTGCAGCCCGACCTCGGGAGCCTGCCTACTCATGACGCTGGAACCTCGGGCAGGTGGCTGGACCGAGGAGCTCAAGGCGTACTTACTCCATGGCGCCTTACCAGAGAAGGAGGAGGACGCAGAACACGTGACTCGCCAGGCCACTGCTTATTGCTTGCATCACGGCGAGTTGTACCACAGATTCCCCGACGACGCCTCGCTACGGTGCATATCCGAGGAGCAGGGGCATGAGCTGTTGGCCGACATCCATAGTGGAGATTGCGGACAACACTCCTTGTCGCGCACCCTCGTGGGAAGGTGTTCTGCAGCGGGTTCTACTGGCCTACAGTGCTCCACGATGCCACCGAGCTAGTCTGATCCTACGAGGCCTGCCAGTTCCATGCCAAGCAGATTCATCAGCCCACGCAAGGTCTCCAAACCATCCCGCTCTCGTGGCCCTTCGTGGTCTTGGGGCTGGATATACTGAGCCCGTTACCTCGCGCAGCCGGCGGTTACAGCTACATCTACGTCATCGTCGACAAGTTCACCAAGTGGGCGGAGGTGGAGCACGTGCGCACCATCCCCGCCGGCACAGCCATCAAGTTCATCAAGGGCCTCGTGAGCCAGTTCGGTATCCCCAACCATATCATTACCGACAATGGCTCCCAATTCACAAGAAACCTCTTCAGGATATATTGTGCTAACCTTGGAACGTAGATATGCTACGCTTCGGTGGCGCACCTGTGGAGCAACGGCCAGGCTGAGCACGCCAACGCGGAGGTCCTGAGGGGCCTCAAGACAAGGAGCTTCAAGAAGAAGCTTGAGGCCTGCGGCAGGGGTTGGCTCGGTGAGCTTCAGTCCGTGTTGTGCTCCGTCCGCACCACTCTGACTAAGCCCACCGGCGAGACCCTGTGCTTCCTCGTCTACGGGGCTGAGGCAGTCCTCCTGCACGAGGTCAAGCATCGCTCCCCGCGAGTCTTGGCATTCGATGAGGCACGTCAGGATGCTTCGCGGGGAACTGATCTCGTGCTCGGTGAGGAGTCCCGTCGCCAAGACTCTCTCCGCACCGCGAGGTACCAGCAGGCGCTGCGGCGCTACCATTGCCGCAATATCCACCCCCGGACCCTCGAAGTCAGAGACATCGTCCTGAGACGGGTCCTCTCCAGGGAGGGCCTCCACAAGCTCTCGCCCATGTGGGAGGGCCCATTCAGGGTCACCCGCGTCTCCAGGCCCGGCGGCGCACACCTGGAGACAGAGGACGGGGTCCCCATCCAGATTGCTTGGAACATCTAGCATCTCCGCAAGTTCTACCCGTAACACTCTCACGTAATAATGAGTGGGGTTGTACACGCCGCGGAGTCTCCCGGTGCGCCGCCCCAAGGCCTCACGGGAGCTCCCACCCACGCCCAAGTGGAAGCCCCATGCTCCACGCTGGCGGACGACACGGTCGAACAATGACTATGCCCACGCCAAGTGGAGGCCCCATGCTCCGCGCTGGTGGGAAGACTAGTATAGGCGCCGGACGCGACTTTCTCTTTCGTTCATTCTTGTAGCCAAATTTGCCACTTCTTGGAATGAAGTTTGAAGTTCTTGCATCTTTATTCGAAAAGGGGTGGGGATTTTTCTCCTTGCAGCATTTTCTATCTTGAATCTCGTTTTTAAGAGGAGTGGCAGCTGCCAGTTGCTCCCTCCCGCGCGTCCCGCGAGCGGGGGCTGGGCACGGTGTGTACGCTCGAGCCAGCCTCAGCGGCGTCAAGGGCCTAGGCCACGACACCCGCTGGTCCGCCCATGCGCACACCTCGCCAAGACTTTGGCGTCCGAATCCTCGCGCGATGCTCTCGAGCGAGCCAACATGTACGTATTGCCTTCGGCCCCTGGCCTCAGGAGCACTCATCTCCTGGCCTTGCCGAGCATCACGACTTGGCATACCAGTGACGATCAGTCCTCGCTCGGGGGCTTTAGATGCATGATGGGCGCCAACGAAGGGTGGCTTGGGAAAACATAGCCACGGTTTAGCTCATCGTTAAGGAATCCTTCGTCAAGTGCTTTTTACATCTCCGCGAGGCTCGACACCTGGCAGAGGCGTTTCCGGAGGCCCCGAGCCCTCGCAAGTCCCCCAGGGGCCTCGCGAGCCACGAGCCGCGAGCCCCTCGAGACTCCGGAGCGGTCTGGTCCGTGAAGAGGGAGCCTCCCCGACAAGCTCTCTCGGCTGCCCCGGAGCTCCGGCAAGCTCCGGAGGAGTGCGCCCCCACGACACAGGAACCCACCAAGGACCACGAGCGCACCAAGCTAAGTTATCCTAATCACGCCAGGTAGGAACATTTCAAGTAGTAACAATATAAATGCTAGAATATGAGCGAGAAACACTGATATAAAAGCGCAAGTGCCGCAGTTCATTACACGCCCCCGCGGGGCTCTTCATGACTCTTGATGCAGGAAACGCAAAAAGAAAACAAAAGGAGCGGCCTCCCGAGGGCCGCTGTTCCTGAAGCCCAGCTCCGGCACCGCCCACGCTCAGTCGGAGTCCTCCTCCTCCTTGATGGGGGTATGGCGGCGTGGCGGCTCAATGTCCTCCTTGGCAGGGGCACGGCGGCGTGGTGGCTCGCCGTCCTCCTTGGTCCGGGCACGGCGACGTGGCGGCTCATCGTAGTCGTCATCGCTCAAGCTCCCCCCGGGGAAGGCACCACTGCTGCTGGAGGTATCGCGGCCGTCGCCAAGGGCAAGTTCACCGCCGAGGACGCCGCCACCGCGATGGCCGTCATCGTCGGAGAGGTGGTCGCTATCGCTATTGTCGCCCTCTGGGCAGCACCCCAAGCGCCCGCTGTCTTCCCCGGAGACCTTGACGAAGAGCGTCGCCGCCCTGTCATACTTGAAGTGGAGGGTACGCCTCCCCTGCAAGCAGCGGGTGCGGCGAACGTCTGCCACCCGTGGTTCGGGAACACATAGCCCGCGGGGGTAACCTCGACCTCCACCCATGAGGCCTTGTTGCAGCAGCTGTCGGGCTGCAGCCATAGGCCATCGGGTCATCCGGCCGGCAACTCCTCCGCGAAGAAGCACAGGAGCTGGATCCAGGTGCCCGCCGTTCTCTCCACCCACACCACGAACTCTTGGGCAACGTCGGCCAAGTGGGATCGCGGGCGGGGTGGCCGATTGGCCACCATGAGCTTTCCCCCTCGACCCCGCCCGCCACGGCTTCCGCAGCCGCTTCCGTGGGAGAGACCCTTCCCACAGCCGTCGAAGGCAATACGGACCCCCATGGGAGTGCGCTCGCGCCCCTAAGGAACCACCGTCGGCGTTGCAGTGGACTTGCGGGGACGGCCACGCCACCTCTTGGGCGGCGGCGACCCTGGTCCCACCTGGGGGCTTTCCCCTTTTCGACGGCGGAGAACCTCCTCACTGGATCTATGGCTGTCGAGGCAGTAGTTTGGAGTGGGGAAGCAAGAAGATGAAGATGGGCTGGGGGCTCCGCCCCCCTCGCCCTCTTATAGGCGATCGGAGGCTAACCGGCACCCCTTTGCATTCCGAGCAATGATGGCTCTACAGTGTGCGCCAGGCCTTTGTCAGCCGGGGCAGTTGCCGAGGCGATGTGGGAAATTGGAGGCATCCGCGCCCCGTCATGCGCCACTCATCGAGCCTGGCCCACAGGCAGTTGGGCCCGCAGCGCTTCGCCCTTCGCTCCTTGTCTTCGCCTCGAAGCCAGCCCGAGCGCGCCTTGGGCCCAGGGGCTACTGTCGACATTCTGGGAACGGGGGTACCCAGACTTGCCTGCCTGTCGCCCAGCAAGCGGACTCATCGATAACCCGGTACGGCCCAACTACAAGACCCCCAGGACAAGATCCTCACGAGGGCCCCGGCCTCACGAGGCGAGCGACGCCAAGACCTCCCGTGGAGCAGCTCCCCGAGCCTGTCTCCCAAGGAGCGGAGATTTCTACACAGGTACCCCGCCTCATGAGGCAGCAATGACGTGAGCCATGATAACCAAGGCCAGGCGGGCGCTAGCGGGTGTAGAGGGGACAGTTTCCTCTTCGGTGCTAAGGGAGCAAGGATAGGCACGGGTTACCGAGGGATCCCCCAAAGCTTTCCACTTCGGTGCAACAAGACCAAGTCCACGAGCTCGGCAGGACGGATGTCATCGTTGAGCCCACCGTTGCGTCATAGCCAGAAGCTTTTCAAGCGAAGACCACCTTTCATCAGGATAAGATGTACTCCCTGTCCCCTTTCAAAATTGGCCACTGTGGGATCCGTTCCCGCCTAACTATGAGGGAAGAGGACCAAGGCCACTATAAATATGGGCTAGCCACCACCGTAGAAGGGGATCCCGGACCGATCCATCC
This sequence comes from Thinopyrum elongatum, assembly GCA_011799875.1. Classification (NCBI taxonomy): domain Eukaryota; kingdom Viridiplantae; phylum Streptophyta; class Magnoliopsida; order Poales; family Poaceae; genus Thinopyrum; species Thinopyrum elongatum. Next base: position 509,938,236 of record CM022300.1, read on the forward strand.
TCACCACCGGAGCCCTCGCGAGCCTGCTCACCCATTGCTCCAGTATTTTTTATATATTCCAAAATAATTCTCCGTAAATTTTCAACTCATTTGGAGATGTGCAGAATAGGTAACTCTGACGTAGCATTTTTAGGTCCAGAATTCCTGCTGCCGGCATTCTCCCTCTTTGTGTAAACCTTGCATATTATGAGAGAAAAGGTATTAGAATTACTCCAAAAAGCATTATTATGCATAAAAACATTATAAATAACAGAAGGAATAGGGAAGAATACTTTGACTCTTGCATAAAAGTAAATACAGAAAAGTAAAAGATAGGCCCTTCACGGAGGGAAGCAGAGGTTGCCATGTGCTTTTTGTTTGTATGCCAAATCCCTTAATGCAAAAGAACGTCACGTTATATTGCCCCTTATGATAGCAACCTTTATTATGCAATCCGTCGCTTTTATTTCTTTGCCATCACAAGTTCGTACAATGCTCGATTTTCTCTTACACTAAATGATCCAACACATTTAGAAGCAATTTTTATTGCCTTATTGCGCCGATGACAACTTACTTGAAGGATCTTACTCAATCCATAGGTAGGTATGGTGGACTCTCAAGATAAGATTTTGGGTTTAAGGGTTTTGGATGCACAAGTAGTATCTCTACTTAGTGCGGAATTTTTGGCTAGCAAAGATATTGAGCAAGCACCACATGTTGAAGGATCTATGACAATATAACTTCTATGTGAATATGAACAAACATAAATCATTACGTTGTCTTCCTTGTCCAACATCAACAATTTTGACATATAATATTTAATGGGGGCTCACAATCATAAAAGATGTCCAAGATAGTGTATTTGCATGTGAATCTTCTCTTCCCTTATTAATTCTTTCATGAATTGCATCATTAACTAATGCTATGTTTGTCAATCCCCAATAAATTTTACCACTTATACTTTTCCTTATGTGATGTCACTACTTACCATAAGATTAGCATATGATCTTTTTCATTTATTTTCCTTTCTTTTTATTGAAACATAAGAGTAAGGAAACAAAACTCAAATTACTCTTTATTATATATCTCACACACGATTACATAGATAGGTAGATCACTAAGCAAGCACTAGAAAAGAAAGGATCGAACTAAACTTTTATTCAACTAAATCATAGGATAACTAAAGATCGAACTAAAATAGATAAGGCAAATATAGTGGTGGTGATACGATACCGGGGCACCTCCCCCAAGCTTGGCACAAGCCAAGGGGAGTGCCCATACCATGAACTCAAGTCTGCTTTGGTGGGGAAGGTGATGATGGTGGTGGTGATGGAGTGGTGAGTTTGTCCAGCTTGCGCCAGAGGCTAAAGTTGTTCTCCCTTAGATCCTCATTCTCCAGCTCGAGCTTTAATATCTTCTTACATAATGCCTCCTTGCTTTCCTGCAGGAAACGAGGAGGGATATGTTCGGTTTCATCCTCCTCATGTGTGAACCACACATAGGGAAAAGTATCCTTGAAGATATTTGGGTCCAGAGGCTGGTAAGAAACATGGCACTCTTCCTCCGAATCTTGAGATGACATATTTTCAGATCTGCCAGAAAAACAGCATGAAATAAGAACAGAAGATTTCTCCACGATATGGTGGTCAATGCGTTCGGGGGGTATTTAAAGATTTTTTATCTTGGTAAACAAGCAAACTAGAAGAAAACAGAGTCGGGAAGGTTCCCGAGGTGGGCACAACCCACCTGGGCACGCCAGGCACGCCCTGGTGTCTTCTGCCCTCCTCGGTTGCCTTCCTGGTTGTTCCTTATTTTCGTAATTTTTAAAATATTCCAAAACTGACAAAAAATATTTTTGCAGATTTTTCGGAGTCCGTTTACTTACCGTATCATGTACCTCCTCTTTTTTAGTATTCTGGAGTGTTCCGAAAGGTTTCTTTTATGTGTTCCTCCCGTGTCATGGTTTGGATAATATTGCTTTCAACATTAATAGGCGTACCTGAGATATAGTGTTTAATTCTTTGCCCATTAACCACCTTCGGGTTAGTACCTTCGGCATTATTAATTTTGATGGCTCCAGAGCGATAAACCTCCTTTATAATATATGTACCTTCCCATTTAGAGAGAAGTTTTCCTGCAAAGAATCTAAAACGAGAGTTGTACAAAAGAACATATTCTCCAACTTTGAATTCCCGCTTTTGGATTCTTTTGTCATGCCATCTTTTAACTTTTTCTTTAAATAATTTGGCATTTTCATAAGCTTGGGTTCTCCATTCATCTAATGAGCTAATATCAAATACGCTCTTTTCACCAGCAAGTTTGAAATCATAGTTGAGTTCTTTAATTGCCCAATAAGCTTTATGTTCTAACTCTAGAGGCAAATGACAAGCTTTTCCATAACCCATTTTATAAGGAGACATACCCATAGAATTTTTATATGTTGTTCTGTAGGCCCAAAGTGCATCATCCAATTTCTTAAACCAATTCTTTCGGGACCTATTAACAGTTTTTTGTAATATTAGTTTTATTTCTCTATTGCTAAGTTCAACTTGACCACTAGATTGAGGATGATAGGGTGATGCAATTCTATGGTTAACATCATATTTAGCAAGCATTTTATGAAAAGCACCATGAATAAAGTGTGAACCACCATCAGTCATTAAATATCTAGTGACTCCAAACCTTGGGAAAATGACTTGTTTAAGCATTTTAATGGAAGTGTAATGATCAGCACTACTAGTTGGAATAGCTTCTACCCACTTAGTAACATAATCAACAGCAACCAAAATATGTGTATACCCATTGGAGGAAGGAAAAGGTCCCATATAATCAAAACCCCAAACATCAAATGGTTCAACAACAAGTGAATAATTCATAGGCATTTCTTGACGCTTACCGATATTACCTATTCTTTGCCATTCATCATAAAATAAAACAAACTTACGGGTATCCTTGAAGAGAGTAGGCCAATAAAAACCAGATTGCAATACCTTGTGAGCAGTTCTATCTCCCGCATGATGCCCTCCATAAGCTTCGGAGTGGTTCCTGTTCATGCTCAGGTACACAACGTCTAATAATACTATCTACTCCTTCTTTATAAAGATGTGGGTCATCCCAAAAGTAATGTCTTAAATCATAGAAGAATTTTTTCTTTTGTTGGTAAGTGAAACTAGGTGTTATGTATTTAGCAACAATATAATTAGCATAGTCAGCATACTAAGGAGTATTATGAGAAACATTTATTGCAGCTAGTTGTTCATCAGGAAAGCTATCATCAATAGATAGTGGGTCATCAAGAATATTTTCTAACCTAGACAAGTTATCAGCTACGGGGTTCTCAGCTCCTTTTCTATCAGTAATATGTAAATCAAATTCTTGAAGCAAAAGAACCCACCTAATAAGTCTAGGTTTAGCATCTTTCTTTTCCATAAGATAGTTAATAGTAGCATGATCAGTGTGAACAATTACTTTGGAATCAACAATATAAGATCTGAATTTGTCACAAGCAAACACAACTGCTAAAAATTCTTTTTCAGTAGTAGCATAATTTCTTTGGGCACTGTCTAGAGTTTTGCTAGCATAATGAATGACATTCAATTTCTTATCAACTCTTTGTCCTAGAACAGCACCAACAGCATAATCACTAGCATCACACATAATTTCAAAAGACAAGTTCCAATCAGGTGGTTGAACAATAGGTGCAAAAGTTAAGGCTTTCTTAAGTGTTTCAAAGGCTTCTACACAATCATCATAAAAAAAATGGAACATCCTTTTGTAAAAGATTTGTAAGAGGCCTAGAAATTTTAGAACAGTCTTTAATAAACCTCCTATAGAAACCAGCATGACCAAGGAAACTACGAATACCTTTAATATCTTTAGGACATGGCATTTTCTCAATTGCATCAACTTTAGCTTTATCCACCTCAATACCTCGTTCAGAAATTTTATGCCCCAAGACAATACCTTCATTAACCATAAAGTGACACTTCTCCCAATTCAAGATAAGGTTAGTTTGCTCACATCTCCACAAAACTCGGTCAAGGTTGCTCAAGCAATCATCAAAAGAAGTTCCATAAACAGAAAAATCATCCATGAAAACCTCAACAATCTTTTCACAAAAACCAGAGAATATAGCAGTCATACATCTTTGAAATGTTGCAGGTGCATTGCATAAACCAAAAGGCATACGTCTATAAGCATAAGTTCCAAAAGGGTAAGTAAAGGTGGTTTTCTCTTGATTAGGTTGTGAAACAGGTATTTGAGAAAAACCAGAATATCCATCCAGAAAACAAAAGTGTGTGTGCTTAGATAATCTTTCCAACATTTGATCAATAAAAGGCAAAGGGTAATGATCTTTCCTAGTTGCTTTATTTAATTTTCTAAAATCAATTACCATTCTATAGCCAGTAAAAATCCTTTGTGGAATAAGTTCATTTTTATCATTAGGAACAACAATAATACCTCCCTTCTTAGGGACACAATGAACAGGACTTACCCATCTGCTATCAACTATGGGATAGATTATATCTGCTTCCAAAAGCTTTAATATTTCAGTTCTTACCACTTCTTTCATCTTAGGATTAAAACATTGTTGATGATCAACAACGGGTTTAGCATCAGGTTCCATATTAATCTTGTGCTGGCAGAGAGTGGGACTAATGCCCTTAAGATCATCAAGAGTATATCCGTTGGCAGCACAGTGCTTCTTCAGAATTTTCAATAATCTTTCTTCTTCATGTTCTGAAAGGTTAGCACTAATATTAACATGATATATCTTTTTCTCATCAAGATAATCATATTTCAAAGTATCAGGCAATTGCTTTAATTCAAACTCAGGATCACCTTTAGGTGGAGGAGGACCTCCTAGAGTTTCAATAGGCAAATTGTGTTTGAGCAGAGGTCGTTGTTTAAAGAAAATTTTATCTATTTCATTTCTTTCATGCATATGCATATCATTTTCATGGTCTAGCAAATATTGTTCTAGTGGATCAGTAGGGGGCACGGCCATAGAAGCAAGACCAATTATTTCATCTTTACTAGGTAATTCTTTCTTAAGTGGTTATCTACTAAACTTGGAGAAATTAAACTCATGAGACTCATTACCAAAGCTAACACCGACCGTTTGTTTTTCACAATCTATTTTAGCATTCACGGTGTTCAAGAAAGGTCTACCAAAGATAATGGGACAAAAGTCGTCTTGTGGGGAACCAAGAACTAGAAAATCAGTAGGGTATTTTATTTTCCCACACAAAACTATTAGCAAGTTTAATAGTAACATCTATGTCTTCTATTTCAGCGGGTGCTATGTCATTCATAATTTCTTGGTATAAGGTAAAAGGAATGGCAATCACGCTAGCACCTAAGTCACATAAACCATGATAACAATGATATCCTACTTTAACTGAGACAACAGGCATGCCAACAATTGGTCTATGTTTATCTTTTTCATCGGGTTTGGCAATTCTAGCAGCATCATCGTAGAAGTAAATAACATGCCCATCAATATTTTCTACCAGGAGATCTTTAACCATAGCAACACTAGATTCTACTTTAATTTCTTTAGCAGGTTTAGGTGCTCTAATATTACTTTTGTGAACCACAGTTGAAACCTTAGCATGTTCCTTTATCCTAACAGGGAAAGGTGGTTTTTCAATATAAGCAGTAGGCACCACTGGATCAACATTGTAAATAATAGTTTCATCTTTAACTATGACTGGTTCTTTAATTTCTTCTTTAATAGGGGGATGATATTTAAACCACTTCTCCTTAAGGAGATCAACATGATTAGCAAAATATTCACAAAAAGAGGCTACTATCTCAGAGTCAAGTCCATATTTAGTGCTAAATTGTGAAAAACACCGGTATTCATAAAAGATTTAACACAGTCAAATTCAAGCTTAATACCTGACTCTTTACCTTCGCTGAGTTCCCAATCTTCAGAGTTGCGTTTAATTCTTTCTAAAATATCCCACCTGAATTCAATAGTCTTCTTCATAAAAGAACCAGTACAAGAAGTATCGAGCATGGATCGATCATCATGAGAAAGCCGAGCATAAAAATTCTGAATGATAACTTCTCTAGAGAGCTCATGATTGGGGCATGAATATAACATTGACTTAAGCCTCCCCCAAGCTAGAACGATACTTTCTCCTTCACGAGGCCAAAACTTATATATATAATTCCGATCATGATGAACTAGATGCATAGGATAATTTGTTTGGTGAAATTCCAATTTCAATCGATTCCAGTTCCAAGATCCAATATCATCGCATAGCCTATACCATGTCAATGCTTTTCCATTCAAATATAAAGGGAAAACATCCTTCTTAGCTTCATCTCTGGATAAACATGCAAGCTTAAATAATCCACAAATTTCATCCACACATATCAAGTGCATATCAGGATGTTCAGTTCCATCTCCTGCATAAGGATTAGCTAGCAGTTGTTCTATCATACCCGAAGAAATTTATAACCAATATTTGCAGTAGGTGTAGTAGGTTGAGGGGCAACTAGTTGTGCTTACGTTCGAGGTGAAGATACCCAGAACAAACCCCTCAAAGGATGGTTCTCCATAGTAACAAGTGACAATAAATTTCAGCACGTAGTAATAATTTTTTTCTTACCATTTTCCACTTACCAAGAGCGCTTCCTTTCCCGGCACCGGCGCCAGAAAAGAGTCTTGATGACCCACAAGTATAGGGGATCAATCATAGTCCTTTCGATAAGTAAGAGTGTCGAACCCAACGAGGAGCAGAAGGAAATGACAAGTGGTTTTCAGCAAGGTATTTTCTGCAAGCACTGAAATAGTCGGTAACATGTAGTTTGATAGCAAGATAATTTGTAACAAGCAAGTAACGGTGATGGTAAATAAAGTGCAGCAAGGTAGCCCAATCATTTTGTGTCAAAGGACAGGCCAAAATGGTCTCTTATGATAAGCAAAGCATTCTTGAGGGTACACTGGAATTTCACCATATCACTTTCATCATGTTGGTTTGATTCGGGTTCGCTACTTTGATAATTTGATATGTGGGTGGACCGGTGCTTATGTTATGTTCTTACTTGAACAAACCTCCTACTTATGATTAACCCCCTCGCAAGCATCCGCAACTACGAGAAAAGTATTAAGATAAAATCTAACCATAACATTAAACTTTTGGATCCAAATCGGTCCCTTACGAAGTAGCGCATAAACTAGGGTTTAAGCTTCTGTCACTCTAGCAAACCATCATCTACTAACTACTCCACAATGCATTCCCTTAGGCCCAAATATGGTGAAGTGCCATGTAGTCGACGTTCACATGACACCACTAAGGGAATCACAACATACATATCATCAAAATATCGAACACATATCAAGTTCACATGATTACTTGCAACATGACTTCTCCCGTGGCCTCAAGAACAAAAGTAACTACTCACAAATAATAATCATGCTCAAGATCAGAGGGGTATTAAATAGCATAATGGATCTGAACATATAATCTTCCACCAAATATACCATATAGTAATCAACTACAAGATGTAATCAACACTACTAGTCACCCACAGGTACCAATCTGAGGTTCCGGTACAAAGATTGAACACAAGAGATGAACTAGGGTTTGAGAGGAGATGGTGCTGTTGAAGATGTTGATGGAGATTGCCCTCCCAAAGATGAGAGGGTTGTTGGTGATGACGATGGCTTCGACTTCCCCCTCTGGGAGGGAAGTTCCCCCGGCGGAATAGCTCCGGCGGAGGGCAAAAGTGCTCCTGCCCATGTTCCGCCTCGAGGCGGCGGCGCTTCATCCCGAAAGTCCCCCCTTGATTTTTTTCCAGTAAAAGTGACCTATACACCAGAAGATGGGCACCGGAGGTGGTCCGTGCTGGGCACAACCCACCAGGGCGCGCCTGGGGGCCCAGGCGCGCCCTGGTGTCTTGTGCTCACCAGGTGGCCCCCCTTCGGTAGTTATTTGCTCCAGTATTTTTTATATATTCCAAAATAATTCTTCGTAAATTTTAAGCTCATTTGGAGATGTGCAGAATAGGTAACTCTGATGTAGCTTTTTCAGGTCCGTAATTCCAGCTGCTGCCATTCTCCCTCTTTGTGTAAACCTTCCATATTATGATAGAAAAGGTATTAGAATAACTCCAAAAAGCATTATTATGCATAAAAACATCATAAATAATAGTAGGAAAACATGATGCAAAATGGACGTATCAGTCATCAGTGGCTCCTATGAAATGAAAACACAAAGGGTGTGTGGGGTTCCATAGCAAGAAGTAGCTACGGTGCTCCTCGGCCCCCCAACAACCAAAATAACAAAGAGAAAAAAGTTCTCGTGGACAAATAGCTAATAATTGTGTTGGGTGCATCTTCAAACACACAACGATGGACCAAACCACACATATAATAGAAGACACAAAGAGATGGAAAATTTTGCATCATTTTTGAGGCACCTACAAAAAAAGACAAACTGACTAGGCATGTTTTTGGATGCTTGACAACCCAAAGCCAGGACTTGCTTTAGAACTACATGGGAATTGCTATCTATTTATCTGTGACTTGCCTATTTTTTGGACAAAAAGATTTTTGAATTCTTTGTTTCCACATGCGTAAAATGTCGGACACCCAAAAACTACCTACCCCGCTAAATGTGTGCCTACCATTTCACTTGACTTTCACTCTGTTGACCTAGAATAGTTTTTAAGTTGCTTGATCTGTGTGTGTCAATTGCCTGGTCCAGCTGTGTGAAGTTGCCTAGCCCCTGATAGGTGTGTGTTTTCTGAACTATCTGAGGACTACATTTTGAGGACAAAGTTCTGCATCATTTTGAGGCAAATAATACACACACAAAAATGCTTAGGCAAGTTTAAACACATGATCAAAGTTCATGTAAACCTAGTGACACAGTTGTATAAAAAAACCAAGCATGGACTGCCTACCATTTTCTAGAAAAAATACTTTGGGCAACTCACACCAGCATAGTATGTAGCAACAGTCTACTTCGTGTTGGGCAAATTTTTGGCACTTTCCCAAGGCCCTTCAATTCGTGTACTCTGCTTATCAGTTTCTCAAATTACGTATACACGAGCATGCAACTCATGCCCCTCTGTCAGGCAACTTCCACCTCGAGCCCTCCCGAAAATTGCCTGTTGTCAAAAACCTGATGATGATGCTATCAACAGCAAAACCCATTCCCCCTCCCTTTCGTCCCTTAGATATCGACCTCGTCCTCTACACGAAAATGCACTCACAGATCTGCATCTATCCCGCACACACCCTGCCATTCCTCCCGCACATGGTATGTTAAACACAACTCGGCACTCCCCCCTTCCTGGCTTGCGCATGGTGATTTACCCTTTTCACAAAACTCTGTGTTCCTTTTAAAATGTTTATTGAATATTGTGGACACCAAAACACACAAGTTATAGGTTTGTTGTTTGGAAAACATAGAAATAATTTCCCTAAACAAACCTCGAGCAAGGGAGAAAAAGGATTGTGTGTCAGGTGAATCACACATACCGAACAAGCAAGTCATAAAATTGCCTAAAACAGCCTGCAAGTCACAGCCAAATGTCACGCAAGTCCTACTCATCACTAGCTGCAATGCACTGTCTAATGCACTCTAACTTGCTAGGGTAGACAAAAACAACCTTGTGTTATTGGGAAAAATGTGGACAATGAAACACATAAGTTATAGGTTGGTTTGTTTGGAAAAACTTAGAAATAATTTGCCTAAACAAACTTCAAGTGTGGGGGAGAGGGGGTTGTGTCTTAGGTAGATCAGACGTTCAGAAACATGCAATGTCACAGAGTTGGCCTAAAAAACAACAAGCAAATAACATACTTAACACTAGCAAGTCACATTAAATTTTCAAGCGAGTCCTACTCAGATGTCAAACAAACCATGGGGGTGTCTGAAAAGGGAAAAGGAAAAAGTGCTTACTTGCAGCTAGTGTTGAGTATGTTACTTGCTTGACATTTGAATGTAAATTGCCTGTTCTACATGTGTGATTTGCCTGACACACAACCCCCTATCCCCTCCCTCGTCGAGTTGCCCCCTGACATAAAACCATTGGGCGAGTCAAAAAGCAAAAACAAGCAACTACTTATCAATTGTTATGCATGTTTTGTGGAGGGGGCACACTAGTATCAAGCTAAAAAACCACAGATCTGACAACTCGTACCACACATCTGGCAACTCATGCCTATAGACCTGGCAACTCATAGCCAACTTTGCCTCTATCCGCTAAAGAAACAAAATTGGTTTGAAGTTTTCCACTCCAAAACAACATGTCTTTTTGTCCCAAGCAATTAGCAGTTGTTACTTAGGCAAGTTGCATCTTGTACTAGATAACTAGTTATTTTTACTAGGAAACTTTGCCTTTGACCACGAAGTGAACTAGCAGTGATGAGGTGGTGATAAGATTCTAAGTGAACACATACTATTGATCGCAAGGAATCTCACATATAACATATAGAAACAAACAATGGTGAAAATAGTCCATTTCTTCAAAAAGTGAAAGGATTTACCTCGTGCAGACAAACAAACATGGTGTCGCTATGCCAGTTCCTTCGACATCCTCTTGCAGCGGCGAATAGGCCCCCTCACATTCCCACTCGCCACTTCATGTTCGTGCATCCCTCATCGTCGCCCCTCCGTAAAACGGCCAACACTGGAAAATTAGAAAGTGATTTAAAATGGCATCTTCCAAACCCATTGAGTGGAGTGTTTTTCTAGTGCGGAACGTTTTTTGTCCTTCACATATGGGTGCATAGAGAAGGAATTGTGGTGAAAAGGAAACATAAACAGCATGCCAAAATTAATCTATTCCAAACCGCTAGGTCTTGCGTGTATGCAAGTAGTAGACCATATGAATGTCCACCCCTGCACTGGCAAGGTAATTAACTTTGCCAATTTTATTTTCAGTTTACGATCTTGATTCGTAGTTGCCAATCACCACACGTTCTAGTTAGTTGGGCTATAGATATTATGGAGTAATTAACAATGTCACTCAAACCAGGTGTGCAACAAGGGACTGTCCCGCACACACCTCGCCCTTCCTCCCGCACATGGTATGTAAAACACAACTCGGCACTCCCCCCCCCATCTTCTTGTCTTACGCATGGTGATTTACCCTTTTCACAAAACTTTGTGTTCCTTTTAAAATGTTTATTGAATATTGTGGACACTGAAACACACAAGTTACATGTTTGTTGTTTGGAAAACATATAAATAATTTCCCTAAACAAACCTCGAGCAAGGGAGAAAAAGGATTGTGTGTCAGGTGAATCACACATGCCGAACAAGCAAGTCATAAAATTGCTTAAAACATCCTACAAGTCACAACCAAATGTCAAGCAAGTCCTACTCGTCACTAGCTGCAATGCACTGTCTAATGCACTCTAACTTGCTAGGGTAGACAAAAAAACGTTGTGTTATTGGGAAAAATCTGGACAATGAAACACATAATTTATAGGTTGGTTTGTTTGAAAAAACTTAGAAATAATTTTCCCAAACAAACTTCAAGTGTGGGGGGAGAGGGGGTTGTGTCTTAGGTAAATCAGATGTTCAAAAACATGCAATGTCACAGAGTTTGCCTAAAAAACAACAGGAAAATCACATACTTAACACTAGCAAGTCACATTCAATTGTCAAGCAAGTCCTACTCAGATGTCAAACAAACCATGGGGGTGTTTGAAAAGGGAAAAAGAAAAAGAGCTTACCTGCAGCTACTGTTGAGTATGTTACTTGCTTGACATTTGAATTTGAATTGCCTGTTCGACATGTGTGATTTGCCTGACAAATAACCCCTATCCCCTCCCTCGTCGAGTTACCCCCTGACATAAAACCATTGGGCGAGTCAAAAAGCAAAAACAAGAAATTACTTATCAATTGTTATGCATGTTTTGTGGAGGGGGGAACACTAGTGTCAAGCTAAAAAACCAAAGATCTGACAACTCGTACCACACATCTGGCAACTCATGCCTGCAGATCTGGCAACTCGTAGCCAACTTTGCCTCTATCCCCTAAACAAACAAAATTGGTTTGAAGTTTTCCACCCCGAAACAACATGTCTTTTTGTCCTAAGCAATTAGCAGTTGTTATTTAGGCAAGTTGCATCTTGTACCAGACAACTAGTTATTTTTACTAGGAAACTTTACCTTTGACCATGAAGTGAACTAGCGGTGATGAGGTGGTGATAAGATTCTAAGTGAACACATATTATCGATCGCAGGGAATCTCACATATAACATATAGAAACAAACAATGGGGAAAATAGTCCATTTTTCAAAAAGTGAAAGGATTTACCTCGTGCAGACAAACAAACATGGCGTCACTATGCCAGTTCCTTCGACATCCTCTTGTAGCGGCGAACAGGTCCCCTCACATTCCCACTCGCTACTTCATGTTCGTGCATCCCTCACCGTCACACTCCGTAAAACGGCCGACACTGGAAAATTAGAAAGTGATTTAAAATGGCATCTTCCAAACCCATTGAGTGGAGTATTTTTCCAGTGCGGAGTTTTTTTTCCTTCACATATGGGTGCACAGAGAAGGAATTGTGGTGAAAAGGAAACATAAACAGCATGCCAAAATTAATCTATTCCTAACCACTAGCTCTTGCGTGTATGCAAGAAGTAGACCATATGAATGTCCGCCCCTGCACTGGCAAGGTAATTAACTTTGCCAATTTTATTTTCAGTTTACGATCTTGATTCGTAGTTGCCAATCGCCACACGTTGTAGTTAGTTGGGCTATTGCCATTATGGAGTAATTAACACTGTCACTCAAACCAGGTGTGCAATAAGGGACATGATAGCATGTACTAACTGAAACTAGTTGATGAAAGTTCCATCGATTCCACATCAGGAATTGTCACCTCTGCACTGGCAACTTTCCTCATCCCATCTCCCTCAAACTGCCCCTCCTGTGGATCTCTCGATGAGCAAGGTTCTTTGAGGAAACACCAGGGGGAGCCCCTGCTCTCTTCCACCACATCCACATGACCCACGCGTGGACGAGTTCGACAAAATTCCCAGCCCCACTACGTCGCTTCCTTATGACGTTCATTTTTGTCACCCGCGTGTAGACCACGACACCTAACCATGGAACATTCCGGCCCCAGCGCTCGGATTCGTCGATTCAACACCACCACCACCAAGGCACCAACGCAACAGATCCCCCTCTCAGCCCTCGCCAAATCTCCAAAAAATCCACTATGTCCGCCTCTCCCCACTTGCAAGTTCGCAGATCCAGAAATTAGATGAAGGTAGCAGTTAATCTTACCGGCGATTGAAGCCATGCTCAAATCCGCGGTCTATTGTGCAGAAGGAGCTCGGGCCTTCTCCCTCCTCTGCTTTGCTCTGACAGAGCGGACGACGTGCCAGCCCTGCCCCTTCCCTTTGGCTGCGGCGCGATGTGCTATCTTCCATCTCCTCTTGCCCCATGACCGCCGTATCACTCGTGGTTTCGAGAACAGTGACCAGAGGAGGAGAGACTGGGCATGGCGGCTGACCCTTAAACCGCTCGACGAAATGCTCGGACGCGTGGGGTTAGGAGCCGACGGGAGCTGAAACCGACCAAGTGGCACCTGAGCGGGCCGATCTGAATCAAACGGTTCACGCTTGTGTGTGCTCGGGAGCTGTAAAAAGTGCAGCTGCACTTTTTAGAATTTAGGAATAGCATATGCATGCATAAAATCCTGTAAAAAACATGTAAGCATCGCTTAGGAAAGGAATTGGTAGATCAATGCCAATTGAAGTAAAACAATGTTGAATGAGCATGTGAACACACACACATATGCGGATCATTGCACTAATAAAAGAGGTTCAAGTACGAATTTAAAATGTTGAAAAAAGGTTAGATGCTACGAGGTGAGTAAGAGTAAGATATATGGTTTTTTTGGATGGAGGATAGGCGAAGCAGCAATCTCAGCCTCGGGCCATCAAAATAGGGCGCACGAGAGCCCTGCCCGAGTCAGACATTTTTGTGGAAGCCAACGAAACATGAGAGCAATGAATTGAGGAGCGCTCCTTCGGAGCCTCCCCAAGGGTCACCTGGGGTAGGTTGAGAGCGCGCCACTTGGCGCGCCCTCAGCCGCTGCCACGTGTCGTGCTCTGGCGCTCCCTCCGATTTTTGTTTCTTTTTATATGTTTTTTCTGGCATTTTTTGATTTTTCAGTTTTCATCGCCCTATCTTAGCTTTTGCACAAAAGAAAAAATTGGAAAAAAATTTGCGTGAAAAAACGTGTTACTTTTTTTTTCCTTTCGCGAGAAGCACGGATTTGCTTCTGCGAAAGGCACGACCGTGCCTCTCAGAAACGGAAAGTGAGAGGCACAGGTTTGCTTCGCGAGAGGCACAGGTTTGCTTCGCGAGAGGCACAACCATGCCTCCCGGAAAAGCAAAAAGAAAATGCATTTTCTTCTTTTTTCTTCCGCGAGAGGCACGGCCGTGACTCTCGAAAATAAAAAAAATATGTTTTCTTTTCTTTTTTCCTTTCTTGAGAGGCATGGGTTTGCTTCTGTGAGAGGGACGGATTTGTTTCCGCAAAAGGCATAGCCGTGCCTATCGAAAACAGAAAAAAAAAATGTTTTCTTCTTTTTTTCCTTCCACGGGAGGCACGGCTTTGCTTTCGTGAGAGCTACGGTCCTGCCTCTTCGGAAAACAAAAAAACCGCGCTCTTGGTTTCGGATTTTTCGTCCGATATTTTTGTCCGGTTTTTTCGTGAAAAAACTTCATCAAAACCTATCAACATGGGATCTAGTTTTGAAGATCTTGACGCGAGAAATCCAACGGTGAAACCGGTTCGAGATATGGACACGGTTTAAGAGATAAAATGTTTTTGAATAAATGGATCTACGAAAAAGGGAAAACTCTCACCACTTGTCGCAACCTGGGGTAGTGGGAGTGACCGGTGAACCCCTCGCTAAAGGGAACTGCCAGTTGGGCCGGCCCAAGTGGAGGGGAAACACCAGGCTTCCTTTATGTTTTGTTTTCACTTTTTTGTTTTCGTGTTTTGCTTCTTCTTTTTTTACTTTTGTTTATACTTCCAAATTTTCTGAAAAATGTTAAATGTGTATAGCGAAAATGTTTATCACGTATACCAAAATTGTATACCAAAAATAAAATGTGTATGAAACAATTTAAACTTGTATTTTAACAAAGTTAATCGAGCATTCAAAAAAATGTTGAACGAGTATGTAAAAAAAGTTAAGCAAGCATTTGAAAAATGTTAAATGTGTATAGAAAAAAAGTTTGACTATGTATTAAGAAATGATCAGGCAAATTTGATCATTTATATAATAATTTTACTTAAGCATTTGAATTTTTTTTGAACAATTATTGGAAAAATGTTAAATATGTATAGAAAAAATGTTGACCATGTATTAGAAAATGATGAAATTTTTTGACCATGTATATAAAAATATGAATCAAGCATTCCTAAAAATGTTGAACACATATATAAAAAAATTTAATCAACCATTTGAACAATGTTAAATGTTTACAAAAAAAATATTGACCATGTATTAAAAAATGAGGAATTTTCTTGATCATGCATATAAAATCGTTAACCATGTATTGGAAAAATGTTGAAAAAGTATTTGAAAATGTTGATCAAGCATTTGAAAAATATTAAAATTGTCTAGAAAAATATTGACCATGTAGTACAAAACGATGATTTTTTATAATGTATATTAAAAGTTAATCAAGCATTTAAAAATTTGAACAAGTATTTGAAAAATGTTAATAAAGCATTTAGAAATTATTAAATGTGTATAGAAAAATATTGACCATATGTTCAAAAAAAAGTTAATATTGAATTTAGAAAAAATAGTCAAGAATTTAAAAAAAATGTAAAAATGCATGGAAAAAATGTTAATTTTGTATTTAAAAAATGTTGATCAAGCATTTAATGTTTTTTAAAATTGGTTATAGAAATATTGTTGACCATGTATTATAAAATGTTAAACTTGTATTATGAAAATAAAAAACATGCATTAGAAAAATGTTGTTGACATATACAAAAAATTTAGAATGAAAACAAAAGAAACAAACAAAAGAAAAAAAAAGGAGAAACAAGGTAAACCAAAAGAAAAAAGGAAAACTGAAGAAACAAATGCAAGAAGAATAAATAAGAATGAAAACCAAACGAAAAACTTAAGAAGAAAAAAGAAAAGAAGCAAAAGAAAACAAAAAAAGCATTGAAAACCGAAGAAACATATGAAAAAAACAAAAAGACAGGGAAGGAAAAAAGAAGAAAAAAAAGAAGAAGAAAAAAAAGAAGAAGAAAAAGCCGAGGAAAACCCCAAAGAAAACTGAATAAAACATATGAAAACAGAGAAAAGAAAGAGACAGAAAACGAGTGTAAAACCAGTTATTTTCCTTCTAGTAGGTTGCACCCAAGTATTTTGACACCAATTGCATGTTGTCCCGGTGGCTATCAGTGCGAACAAGCAATCTAGAGATCTCTTGTTTCGATCCCCATGCGCTCGCCATTTTACTCAGTTTTACAAAAGAAAATCTCTACCGGCCTGACCCGATCATAGCAAACGCTTCAGCGAGAGAAAGCGAGACATAGCTCTCGCTCGCCCATAGTTATGTTGACCAGCTGAAAAATCCCCATGAGTGTGCATTGCAAGTCATCGGCCTTCATTCATCAGTATCTTGCCCCTCAAAAACAATTCATGAGTATCCTTCTTTTATTTAATGGATTTATACGAAACTCTCATGTGGAGATAAATTAAATTGACGAATATTCTAGCAAAGACAAATAACTGCCGCAGGAAATAATACAAAGTCTCCATGTCATGTATCTAGCTAATAGTTTTTTATAATCTGACATGCCATAACAACACACCAGCATCTTAAAACTATTGTTTTAGTAGAAAAAGAACAAAAATGCAACCACGCAACAAATCAAGCCACTCAAATGCACAGACCATCCTTCTAGTTTATACTCTACATTTTTCTAAGACTTATTTTTTTATAACACATTAGAAACGCAGATGCTCACATACACTCACCCCTATAAACGCTCACACGCACATCCTACCCCTATGAGTACCTCCGAGATACTTAGCCGGCACAACATCTTGAGATTAACGAAGTCATCATAAACACCAAATAAATTAGCCCACAAGAAACCTAACCATCTGAGATACACTCAGTTCACTAAAAAAACTTACTTTAATGGCTTTAAATTAAAATAAAGTACACTAAGAGCTCGGGAGCCAGAGATCCCACCGCACCTATCCCTCAATTTCTCCAACCAAGTGGGCCGTAATTTGTAACTTATCATGTTTAGCTTAGCCTCTCCCGGTATCTATGGCCGGCATTGGAAAAAAAATTGACCAACTCACCTCGAGCAGTCAGACACAAACACTTGATCATGTTCACTCAGTTTCGAGGCAAGGCATGGGGCATTTGCTTCAAAAGAAAAAGAGAGGCATGGGCCAATTTCTTTGTTTACTTCCTTGGATGCGGCTCGACACGAAGTTCCCTCCCTGGCTCCCGGCATCATCAGTAGTGACGGCATTCATCTCCTTCTCGGCTTCTTTTTCTTCAAGCAAAGGAAACCATTTCTCTCATCTGATCTGATCAATGCTTCCTCTTGCTAAGGCCGCAGACATATTTTTATATACACTCACCAGGCATGCTCGATTTGCCCAACGGTCAACGCCTTCCCAGTGCACCACTGTTCAGCGAGAAAACTATAGTCAGTCAGTCAGCCAGCCCCATAACTCCGTAAGCCATGGTAAACATGGAGCAGCAAGACGTCGCCGAGGACATCGTCATCGCAGGCGCCGGTGTGGCAGGCCTCGCCGTCGCCCTGGGGCTCCACAGGTAAAGCAGAGCTTTGGCCTCTAGCCTGTACATACATATGTCTGCAACTCTGCATCCTGATGTGATCAGACGGGGATGAACCACAGGAAGGGCGTTCGGTGTGTGGTGCTGGAGTCGTTGCTGGTGCTCCGGACTTCCGGGTTCGTGATCGCAGCATGGACGAACGCCTTCCGCACGCTTGATGCCCTTGGGGTAGGCAGCACCATTAGGAGTAAACACCTGCAGATCCAGGGGTTCGCATGGTTCTAATCACTCGATTTCTCATCAATTTTTAGTCGTTGGGTTTGTAACTAATTAGATGTTCTCCTTCGTTGTTTGGTAGGGCGTGTGTCATGTCTTCGACAATAGGGGAAGTGGCGCGAGAGATTGATCTCCAGGTGCAAGGAAAATGGTGAGACACGGATCCATAATCTCTAATCTGAATTGCAGACTTGGTTGGAATTACAGCTACTCTGTTCTTCGTGAAGTAATCCTTGACGATGCAGGGGACCCCATGAAGCCCAGTGCATGCAGCGTAACGTGCTGCTCCAGGCCTTGCAAGAAGAGCTGCCGCCCGGCACCATCCGCTACTCCTCCAAGGTCGTCTCCATCGACGAGGGTGCCGATGCCAAGATCCTCCATCTCGCTGACGGCTCAACTCTCCGTGCAATGGTGCTGATCGGCTGTGACGGGATCAACTCGGTGGTGGCGAAATGGCTGTGGCTCTCAAAGCCATCTGACTCGGGGCGCAGGGCCACGCGGGGCCACGCCAAGTACCCCGACGGCCATGGCTTCGAGCATAAGATGCTGCAGTTCAGCAGCCAGGGCTTCCGCGCGGGCTTGATCCCCTGCAACCACACCGGCATCTACTGGTTCTTCACATGGTCTCCTCCTGCTCCTTCATCCCCGGACAGTTAGGATGACGTCGACCAGAGCGCGGCGACGATGAAGCAGTTCATGCTGGACAAGCTTGTTGGTGTCTAAACCTTGAACCCTAGCTAGCCCTAGCTCCCTCTCTCTCTCTCTCTCTCTCTCTGTAGCACTCTCTTCTCTCTCTGCTATGCTTCGAACGATGCAAGGAAGAAGAAGAAAGGAGGAGGAAAAAGGACACAAGAGACGGTGGACTCGGTGGTTTTTCCCCGCGCACGAACGCCGCCGCCGCAACAACGGTTGTTTCCCTCAAGCAACAGACTCGAGCCACATTGCCACATCGTTACAACGATCCCCGCAGGGCTTAAATACCTGGGCCACCGCAGGAGCATGATCCCCACGCCCCTACCCACCCGCGCGCCACGATCGGCCTGCTCTGGCTGCATCCTCGCCGGGCCCGTACGCGAACGAGTCGCACCAAGCCCGCACGATCTCCACGCGCGCCCTGCGGAACAACCTACGACCTAGCCCCGTACACTGGTCGGGCACAGGTCAGACTATGGCCAGACTATGAACTAGTCAGACCATGGCCAGACAATGGCCAGACATTGGCCAGACACACATACACGCACACACGCACACTAGTAGAAAAACTACTTTACATGAGCAACATTAGTCCCGGTTTGTAAACGGACCGGCACTAATGTGACCATTAGTGCCGGTTCCAACAGCGAGGGGGCGCGAATCATTAGTCCCGGTTCGTGTTGAACCTCTAGTACCGGTTCGTGACACGAACCGGGACTAAACGGGTGGTGGCAGGCTGGTGTCAGGCTGGGGCTCCACTAGCACCTTTAGTCCCAGTTCGTGACACAAACCGGGACTAGATATAAACCCTTCGTCCAGCCCGCGAGCTCTCTGTTCTTCCCCTTTCCTCTCCTCTCTGTTTTCTTCCTCTCCTCTCGAGCTCATCCTCCATTTTTGCCAAAATTTGTCAAGATTTGAAGGCACCCCATCCATCCAAGTGTTCTCAAAGGTTACCAACTTTGTCCTTTCATCTCTCATTGCTAGATTAGCTCTTGCAATGCTCTATAAGTATAAAGATTTGTGGGTTTTAGTTTGGGAGTATTTATATGTGGTAGTTTATTTGATTTATATGTAATTTGAGCTCAAATTAACTTCTTAGTTTGCATGTGTAGGTGTGGTTTACTTAGTGCCTTCCCGTCCCCGTCGTAACCACCGCCGATCGCCCGCGCCGTCCCGTCGCCGGCACCATCTTGGTGAGCCTCTTGTTCTTATCCTTTTTATAAAAAGATAATCATGTTTGTGTGATTTAGATAGTTACTTGTATAATTTTCTTACCCGTATGTTGTTTGTTATACATAGTGGCATGGTTTTGATATCCGTCCCCATCGGCCCTCGTCCGGTTTATGATTCGGATGTGGCATATATTCTCTTTTATAACTATTTGTTGCATTTTGTGTTTATGACAATTATGCTGACCAACGTGACATAGATATTTTTATCTAGGAGGTATGTGAACCAAAAATTCCAACCGACCCTCTTGTCGAGAGGTTAAATTTAGTTGAACAAGAAAATGAGTATTTGAAAGAAAAATTGAAAAGGAAGAAGAGAAGATGAAACTGGAGTTGCATGTTGCCGATGTCATCGATGATCACAAGATCAAGATGGATAAAATGCGCTTGAAGATTAGAAAGATTAGAAAGTATGCCATTGATAGTGAGGCTTGGTATCATTATGCTGTTGGATCAATTGTTACCTTAGTTGCGATCTTGATCGCATTTGTTGTTGC
Source organism: Thinopyrum elongatum (assembly GCA_011799875.1). Classification (NCBI taxonomy): domain Eukaryota; kingdom Viridiplantae; phylum Streptophyta; class Magnoliopsida; order Poales; family Poaceae; genus Thinopyrum; species Thinopyrum elongatum. The sequence continues at coordinate 509,958,702 of CM022300.1, forward strand.
ATTTAAATGCTTTAGCTAAAGAGTTTGTATGTTGTTTTATGAGAATAAGTGTGAACGAACTTGTATTAATTTGGTCTTTTCGGTGTTGTGTAATGAAGATGAGCCGGCAATGGATGTATGATGACCGATGCTCTCCCCAGTTCATTAATGGCGTGCATACTTTTCTGCTTGCGGCTGAGGCAAACAAGCGGGCGGATGGTTTTATGTGTTGTCCATGTGCTAACTGTAAGAATGATCGAAATTACTCTAATGCAAGAACCATTCACGTCCACCTGTTTGAGTCCGGTTTCATGTCTGGCTATAACTGTTGGACCAAGCATGGAGAAAGAGGGGTCCTAATGGAAGAGAATGAAGAAGAAGAGGATGACGACAGCTATCCTGGCCATGGGTTCCCTGAATACGATGGTACAACAACAATGGGGGAAGAAGCTGAGCCGGCAATGCGAGAAGAAGTTGAAGAAGAGGCATCAGATGAGCCCGCTGATGATCTTGGTCGGGCCATTGCCGATGCAAAGAGAAACTGCGCAAGTGAAAAAGAGAGGCTGAAGTTGCAGCGCATGTTAGAGGATCACAAGAAATTGTTGTACCAAAATTGCGAAGCTGACAAGAAAAAGCTGGGCACCACACTGGAATTGCTGCAATGGAAGGCAGAGGATGGTGTATCTGATAAGGGATTTGAAAAGTTGCTGATAATGTTAAAGAAGATGCTTCCAAAGGACAATGAATTGCCCAACAGTACGTACGAAGCAAAGAAGGCTGTGTGCCCTCTAGGATTAGAGGTGCAGAAGATACATGCATGCCCTAATGACTGCATCCTCTACCGCGGTGAGTACGAGGATTTGAATGCATGCCCAGTATGCGGTGCAATGCACTATAAGATCAGCCGCGATGATCCTGGTGATGTTGAGGGCGAGCACCCCAGGAAGAAGATTCCTGCCAAGGTGATGTGGTATGCTCCTATAATACCACGGTTGAAACGTTTGTTCCAAAACAAAGAGCATGCCAAGTTGATGCGATGGCACAAATAAGACCGTAAGAAAGACGGGAAGTTGAGAGTACCTGCTGCAGGGTCGCAGTGGAGAAAAATAGAGAGAAAGTGGGAGGACTTTGCAGATGACGCAAGGAACGTATGGTTTGGTCTAAGCGCAGATGGCATTAATCCTTTTGGGGAGCAGAGCAGCAATCATAGCTCCTGGCCTGTGACTCTATGTATGTATAACCTTCCTCCTTGGTTGTGCATGAAGCGGAAGTTCATTATGATGCCAGTGCTCATCCACGGCCCTAAGCAACCTGGCAACAACATTGATGTGTACCTAAGGCCATTAGTTGAAGAACTCTTACAGCTGTGGAATGAAAAAGGTGTACGTGCGTGGGATGAGCACAATCAGGAGGATTTTGACTTACATGCGTTGCTGTTTGTGACCATCAATGATTGGCCTGCTCTCAGTAACCTTTCAGGACAGACAAACAAGGGATACCGCGCATGCACGCACTGTTTTGATGATAACGATAGTATATATTTGGATAATTGTAAGAAGAATGTGTACCTGGGACATCGTTGATTCCTTCCGAGCAGGCATCCTGTAAGAAAGAAAGGCAAGCATTTCAAAGGTGAGGCAGATCACCGGAAGAAGCCTCGCCACCGTACTGGTCGTGATATACTTGATATGGTCAAGGATTTAAGAGTAATCTTTGGAAAGGGTCCTGGCGGACAATCTGTTCCGAATGACGCTGACGGACGCGCACCCATGTGGAAGAAGAAATCTATATTTTTGGACCTACCCTATTGGATAGACCTAGAGGTCCGCTCTACAATCGACGTGATGCACATGACGAAGAATCTTTGCGTGAACCTGCTAGGCTTCTTGGGCGTGTATGGGAAGACAAAAGATACACCGGAGGCATGGGAGGACCAGCAACGTATGCACGGAAAAGATGGCATACATCAGGGTCATGCCAGCTATGCTCTTACCAAAGAAGAGAAGGAAATCTTCTTTGAATGCCTGCTCAGTATGAAGGTCCCGTCTAGCTTCTCGTCGAATATAAAGGGAATAATAAATATGGCAGAGAAAAAGTTTCAGAACCTAAAGTCTCATGACTGCCACGTGATTATGACGCAACTACTTCCGGTTGCATTGAGGGGGCTTCTACCGGAAAACGTTCGATTAGCCATTGTGAAGCTATGTGCATTCCTCAATGCAATTTCTCAGAAGGTAATCGATCCAAAAATCATAACAAAGTTAGAGAATGATTTGGTGCAATGTCTTGTCAGTTTCGAGTTGGTGTTCCCACCATCCTTCTTCAATATCATGACGCACGTCCTAGTTCACCTAGTCGAAGAGATTGCCATTCTGGGTCCTATATTTCTACACAATATGTTCCCCTTTGAGAGGTTCATGGGAGTCTTAAAGAAATATGTTCATAACCGTGCTAGGCCAGAAGGAAGCATCTCCAAGGGCCATGAAAATGAGGAGGTCATTGAGATTTGTGTTGACTTTATTCCTGACCTTAAGCCGATTGGTGTTCCTGAATCGTGGCATGAGGGCAGACTGGTTGGAAAAGGAACGCTAGGACTGAAAGCAATAATATGTATGGACGGGCATTCTCTCACTCAAGCACACTACACAGTTCTACAAAATTCCTCCTTGGTGGCTCCGTATATCGAGGAACACAAGAATATTCTACGCTCCAAACACCCGAAGCAGTCTGACGACTGGTTTACACGTGAACAAACGGGGACTTTCGCCGGTTGGTTGCAGACACGTCTCATGCATGACGACGCTATTGAAGATGAGCTGTACTTGCTGTCCAAGTTACCATCTTCGAATATATTGACTTTCAAAGGGTACGAGATAAATGGGAATACATTTTACACGATCGCCCAAGATAAAAAGAGCACCAACCAAACCAGTGGTGTCCGCTTTGATGCAGCAAACACCAATAGGCCAAAGGACACATATTATGGTTATATCGAGGAGATATGGGAACTTGACTATGGACGTGATTTGAAGGTCCCTTTCTTTCGGTGCAAATGGGTCAATCTGACAGGAGGCGGGGTAACGGAAGACCCACAGTACGGAATGACAACAGTGGATCTCAACAATCTTGCGTACGCAGACGAACCATTCGTCCTAGCCAATGATGTGGCGTAGGTTTTCTATGTGAAGGACATGTCTACCAAGCCGAGAAAAAGAAAAGATAAGGAAGCAAATACATCATACGATGAGCCAAAGCGCCACATAGTTCTTTCAGGGAAAAGAAACATCGTGGGAGTGGAGGACAAGACAGACATGTCAGAAGATTATGAAAAGTTTCATGAAATTGCTCCCTTCACAGTGAATATTGACCCGAGCATCCAGTTAAATGATGAAGATTGTCCATGGTTACGGCGCAAAGGGACACACGCGAAGAAAAAGTTTTATACCCAAAGATCCCACTCTGGGATGTGACTGGCTTCACTGTCATCACTTTCTTCTCTAGTGAGTTTCTGAACTTATATATCTGGAAAGTGCCACTTCGGACAAACCGGAGGGAATCTTTGTAATAGTTAGGGTACTTATGTGTTTTGGCATTTGAAACGCGAAGAAATATTATGTACAAACAAATTTTCAACCCTTTCTGACTTCATTTGCTATTTTTCATGCATTTACTGATTTCTTTGAGCTAAATGACCCTGAAATTGAAAAGAACTACAAATGAACTCTGAAAAGGATGAAAGTTGGCATGGTATCATCATTTCACCCACATAGCATCTGCTAAAAAGTTGAGAAGGTTACGGCAAAAACTGGATGCACTTCATGTACAAAATGGACAATCTCTTTTGAAGTATCAGGGTTTCCGACGAAAACTCGTCTGTTACAAAGGCATTTCATTTTTTAAACGTATTTCAACTCCAGACTTTTTGTGCGTTCAGTATGCACCATTCGAAGCCACATCATCAATTTTCAACCCTTTCTGACTTCATTTGCTATTTTTCATGCATTTACTGATTTTTTTGAGTTAAATGACCCTGAAATTGAAAAGAACTACAAATGAACTCTGAAAAGGTTGAAAGTTGGCATGGTATCATCATTTCACCCACATAGCATGTGCTAAAAAGTTGAGACGGTTACGGCAAAATCTGGATGCACTTCGTGTACAAAATGGACAAACTTTTTCGAAGTATCAAGGTTTCTGACGAAAACTCATCTGTTACAAAGACATTTCATTTTTTTAAATAACCTAAAAATTACCAAATTGAATATAATGATAAAACATAGTAATATTAAACGGCAGAAAAAAGAATCACTGAAAAATCTATTTTTAAAGTAAAGCTATTCACAAACTAGTGATTCACACAAATTTCAAATAATTCAATTTTAAACTATTCAAATTTGAAAACTACTGGCACTAACAGAAAACTACTGGCACTAATAGAAAGTTTACAATAGAAAACTCTATATAAAGCAAAAAACAACTCAGAAACAAAAGAAAATAAATAAAGCAGAAAACAAAAAAAACAAAACAAAATAAAAAAAAAGCCCGCCTACTGGGCCACCACGGCCTGCATACGACTAGAAACCCAACCTCTAGTTGGGCCAGGATGCAGGCCCAGTAGGCCCAACAGGGCAACGCAGGATTCGGTAGGCCCATAAGGCCTGCATTAGAGAGGAGCTCGATGGAGAGGCTGCGCCGGGGCTTATAAACAGGTGCTGGCTCATCTCAACTAGCGAGGTGGGACTAAACATCCACCGCGCCCCTCGCCTGGCAGCACACAACCTTTAGTCGTGGTTGGTGGCTCCAACCGCGATTAAAGGCCCCCCTTTAGTCGCGTTTGCAGCCACCAACCGCGACTAAAGGTGGGCGCTTCCCGCCGGTTCGGCTGGCCAAAAGTGACCTTTAGTCCCGGTTGGTGGCTCCAACCGGTACTAAAGGGGGGCGCATATATATAGAGCACTTAAAATTTTTTAATCTCTCACTACTTCTTCTCGACGCCGCGCGACCACTATGACACAGAGGACGCCGCCAGGCTGCCGCCGTCGCCTGCCTCGATGCCGTCTCACCTCCCCCGACGCCGGAGCTCGCATCCGGCCTCCTCCCTGCATGACGTGCCGCCGCCCGCGCCTCCTCCCCCGGCCGAGCCCCGTCGACGCCGCCCGCGCCCTCCTCCCCGATCGAGCCTCGCCGTCGCCTCACCCCGCTGTGAGCTCGCCGCCCCTCGATCTCCGGCGATTTCTAATAAATGGATGAATTAGTGTATTTTTTGTGTACATGAATGCATGTTAGATGGATATAATTAGTGTTTAATTAGTATAGAATTTTTTTATATAATGTTGTTTTTCTGTTTTTTAATGGATTTATAGAAGTATGCTTAATTAGTGTTTCTTTTTCTGTTTTTGAATTTTCTATAATGTTGTATATCATAGTATAGAAAATTTGAATATAAAAAAGTTGCATAGGAAAAAGTTGACCATTATATATATTTGTTAGGTTTTTTGTGTAGATGAATTAGTGTAGTATATAATTTTTTTGTGTACATGAATGCATGTTAGATGGATATAATAAGTGTTTAATTAGTATAGAATTTTTTTTATATAATGTTGTTTTTCTGTTTTTTACTGGATGTATAGAAGTATGCTTAATTAGTGTTCTTTTTCTGTTTTTTAATTTTATATAATGTTGTTTTTCTGATTTTTAATGGATGTATAGAAGTATAGAAAAAATTTGCATATAAAAAAGTTGCATAGGAAAAAGTTGACCATATATATATTTGTTAGAAGGACTATAAGTGGGAAAAGTTTTGGAATTTTTTGAAAAAGGAATATTATTAGGGTAGTTATAACCTAGGAATGGGACATTATAATTGAAAAGAGGATATTTTGCTCAAAATTTCCTAATAAAATGACATTGCATATATAGGAATTTTTTTTCATAAGAATTTGTTCTCGACATCAACGATGTCCGGCCCGCATCCTCGTCGTCGACTCGTTCGCGATGACGTCCTACTTCAGAGAGGCCATGTCCGGGACTGTGCTCCGCCGGGCTAGCACTGGGAGGTGTTACCTTCAGGGGCGCGCAGCTTGGTGAGGAACCCGGCCCCGGGTCCCGTCGTCGACCCGGAGCTCCTTTGGTGGCGTTTGCGTGGGCCACTTTCGGTGTGGAGGCAGCCGGCCCCGCCGGATGTGGTACGTCGCCGTGTCAGGGAGGAGGACGAGCACGTCCGTCGCTACATGGATGCGTTAGATGTCAGGTTCTCCAATACCTGGTAGGTTCTTCAGGGATCTCACCCAAGCTATGATCCTGTGATCGTTCCTTCTCTTTGGGTGTCCACCGCCCGCGCCTCAGGAACCGTGAGTGAACTAGATTCTTCGATAATATTCGATCTGTATTAGCTAGTGATGTTATATATATGATAATATTCGAGATGTATTAGTGATAATACTCGAGATGTATTCGAGATTATATTCGATAATATTCGAGACGATGTATTCGAGATTATATTATTCGATAATATTCGAGACGGTGTATTCGAGATTATATTCGATGATGCATATTATCTGGATTAATTATTCGAGATGTATTATCTACTATGATTCAGTTTTTCCTTATTGATTGCATGCATGCATTCTAATTTGAATACTAAATTGTTTTATCTTTCTTCTGGATTAGTTAAATAAAAGCTATGGACAATACCGGCAGAGAAGGAGAAGAGACTATGTTCGACATCATACGCTCCCCGAGCCCAGATGAGAATGAAGAAGATGACGGCTCGCAATATCTGAACAATACCGGTGAGGGTATGATATTTGATGAAGATGAACGAATAGATGAAGTCCAGAACAATGACGATGAAGGAAATGTTGTTCTTCAAATAACAAAGACCGGCGAGGTATATTTATATAAGGCATCTGGTGATCATCACATGTTTTAATTGATTTGTATATTTATATTAATGAATCGATCTTTCTTCTTTTAGCCCTCCGGATCGAGCAAATCTTCTACAAGCAGCAGGACAGTTCGAGGCCCGGCCAAAAAATTGAAAGCTGGCGTAAAGTACAACAAAGATACCATCAAACCTAATGGCGAACCGGATGAACCTAAGACGAATGTGAAGAAGTTCATTCGTCAATGCGGAGTTATTGTCTGGGACCAAATCCTGATCTCCGTTCAAGAATGGAAAAAGCCAGCAAAGGGAGATCTGAATGTTACTTTTGTCGACCAAAGAGCAAAAGATTTGCTTTGGGAATTTCTCATGTCACATTTCACCCTACCAGATCATTTGACCCATGCAGATTTGGAGAAAGTCAAGAACAGTGCTCTTAAGAAGATGGCGATAGCATTCAACAACCACAAGAAAAATATATGGGCCGCGTATGTCAAAGCAGGAAAGCAGACTCCAGAATTCAAGGGAACACTGGAGAAGGCAAGAGATCACTGGGATGCTTTCGTGAACTTCAAGGAATCGGAAGCAGCTCAGGAACGGTCGAGAATAAACAAGATTAATGCCGCGAAAAAGCAGTGGCACCATAATATGGGGCCAGGTGGCTACTGTAACACCCCTATGTAATTAAGCACAGTGATCATTTCATAATCATGCCAAGTCATCATCATTGCAATGCTTGATCATAGTGGTTAAACAGTTCAATTCGAATTCCCCCTCTGAAATCAATTCAAATTCAAAGTGCAAATTGAAGTTGCTCAAAACTTGCTGGAAAAATGTTCACCTTCTAGCAAAAAATTCCAAAACAAATATTTGTTAAGGAAAACAACATCACTTAAATGCTAATTGAGCAGTAGCATTTAAAACAGTGCCAAAACAACACTCTAAATGCCATATTCGTTTTTAGAAAGTCCAAATGAATTCCAAAATTGGCAAAACTTTTTGTGGCAGTGCTGGATAATGCATTCTATTTTGTGGACAAGTTTCACATTTTTTCAAATGCATTTGACAGCTCATTTTAATTCAAAAACCATCTCTAAAAAAGAAAAATAGAAAAACAAATCGAGATAAAGAAAAATGCTACTGTGGACTTGGCCTAAATGCACAGTGCCCGTGGCCCAGCCCAACCGGCCCACCTCTCCATCCTCTCTTCTCTCTCTTGCGCGCTGCCGCCGCGCCCATGGCTGCGCGCGCGCCCGCCGACGAGACGACGACACGACGACGCCACCGATGCGAGGAGGGGATAAGGACCCACCCTCGGCCTCTTCCCTCCGTCCTCATCCACTCGCCCCTCCTTCCCTCTCTCTCTCGCTCGCTCACCACCTCTTCCCACGCGGCCGTCGCCGTTCGCCGTCGATCCCGCGGCCACCGCCACCGCGAGGCCTCTCCGCCGTGCCAGATCGAACTGCCGTCGTCGACTACGTCATATGCTCCGACTAGCGCAAGACGGGAGCCACCGCAGCGAGCCCGGCAACCTCTTCTTCCCCTACGGCCGTCTTCGCCTCCATCGCCGATTCGTCGCCGTCGATCTTCCCCGAGCCCGCTTAAGCACACCTGCAGGCTCACTGTAAGCCTGCGCGATGTTCCCCTCCCTCTCCCATGCGTTTTTGTCGCCGTAGCCACCGCTGCCATCGCCGCTCGAACGCAGCTCCGCCGCATAGCTCGCCGCCGTCGCTGTGGGCATCGTCATGCTCACCCGAGTACACAAGCATGCTCAGGGCTGCTCGCTGAGGCCGCCCGTGCCACTTGCTTCCCTCCCAGTGCCCCTTAGCACCTACCTCGACGAGCGCCCGAAAGCGTCGCCGCCTCCGCTCGCCACCGGCGTGCTTCCGGTGACCAAATGGTCACGGGCTCGCGACCATTGGCCTCGCCGCAACGCGTACGCATTGCCCAGCCTCTCAGTTCACTCGCTAACGCACCGCATCGCCTTCGCCGTAGCTCGCCCGAGCGCGTCGCCGCCGGCGACGCCGTAACTCCCAGCTCCGGCCACCACCATTCGACGCGCGGTCGAGTGGCCGTTCGAACGCGCCTACCCGCGCTCTTCCCCGTGCCCTATAGACATTTTTCGATGACCCCCGTGGTCGCGCCGCCGTGTTTCGCCTCGCTGGCGTTGCTCCGGCGACGGCGCCGACGTGGCATGGCCAGGCCCACCTCCGGGTCACTGCCAGCGGGCCCCACGGGCCCCAGTTGACCATGTTGACCGGTCAACTGGCTAACGTGGCAGCACTGTGCCACTGACATGCGGGCCCCACTCCCTTTATCAACGTTTTATTTAATTAAAATTAATTAGTTAACTTATTGACTCACTGACATGTGGGGCCCAGCTGCTAATTAACCTCAGTTAGAGCTAACCAAAACTCTATTTAACTCACTGTCTATGACAGGTGGGACCCATTGGTCAGGTTTGACCTGGTCAGCGGGTCAGCTGGCTGCTGACATCATGCTGATGTAAAGCTGACGCAATATTTCATTTCTGTTAATTTAAATAATTCCAGAAAATGCTAAAATCTTTAGAAATTCATATCTTTTAACCCGTAGCTCAAATCAAAAAACTTTATATATGAAAAATGATCAGAAAAACGAGACGAATCCAACCGTGCCATCTGTTTCCGTGTCAGGGCCCTCTACGGAGGTGAACCTGCAACTTTTTGATCATTTCCGGTAGATGGATAGTGCATACATACCGGTTAATAAATCGAACGTAAATCCTAAAATAACTAATATGACTTAGACATGGTTTTAGGCAACCCTGCACTGCACCATAGCATGACATGCTCTGTGTTGCATATGTTTGATGTGTATTTATCTGTTTCCTCCCCCTCTTCTCTCTCGGTAGATCCCGGTACCGACGTAGTTCCCGAGATCGACACAGCTCCGGAGATCGACTACACCCCTGACGACCAGACTTTTGCAGCAGAGCTTCCAGGCAAGCACCCCCCCTTTGAATATACCGATATCGCCTATTCTTTCTCTCTTATGCTTGCACTAGATAATGCTATTGCTAATGTTTATCCTATTTCTAATGCATAGCCTGATTTTGTAAATTGCTATTGTTACCTACCTGCTTATCCTAAACTGCTTAGTATAGGCTGGATAGAGACCCACTAGAGACCCCACTTTGTCCCAATTGCCCCGCTGGATTATCAGATGACTCAATCAACGTGATCGACAACCAGGCCCCGGCACCGCACATCACCCCCTTAGTTGTACGACATTGCAGCGTTACTATCGAGTGCCGAGGGTGATACCTCGTTTAGCACTTCTGATGTTAACTCTGTAGAGTAGCTATTCGGTCATGGTCATCGAGGGTGATTCCTCCTTCACCACTCCCGATAACGACGCCGTCGTGCAACACCTTCAAGTGTGAACCTCGAGGGTGATTCCTCCTAAGTTCACCTTGACGACTACATCAGGTAGAATCCATGGAGGGTGATTCCTTGGGTTTCCCCCTGGTGTTTGGACACACGGTTACTTTGACTTAACACAGAACCATGATGACATCGGGTCGGCCCTGAGGGGTACCCGCGAGTGTTGTGAAGTCGGGTTGACTTGGAGGGTACCCGAGAGACAATTACGAGGCACGGTCGGGCATTCTTAGCCCTTGCAGCAAGTCCTCGAGACGGGGCGACGGGGTCACATCGATCGTGAATCTCTGCTCGTTACCGCACACGCCCAATACACTAACGGTTTGGATATTTCATCCGAGTGGGCCTCTGGCCTGATAGCACTAACCATCACGCGGGAATAAATATGGGTACTCTGCGTCGTATACATCAGCCGAAGCTTTCTAGATGTCAGCGACTGAGCGGCACACGCTGGGTTGGACTGGGAACGCAACCGCACTTGTATTAAGGGGTTGCTAGGTCTGCTCACCGGCGGTGCACGTAACGTGCAGGAGTTCCCGAGGCGATGGCCCAAGACCCCTAGGGGCATAGGTTAGTCCGGCATGTTGACCTCTCTATTAAGCCTAGGTCGGGTTGCGGCGTGTTGTTTAGCTGAGGCCGGGCATGACCCAGAAAAGTGTGTCCGGCCGGAGTTAAGCGAGCGTGGTGGGTAACTTGGTGCACCCCTGCAGGGAAGAAAATATATATGCATTGCCGGATCCTCGGTAACGGACGCTCGGAGTTGTATCCCGATCGATACAACTAAATTTAATAATGAGATGAGAAATGGATATTAGGGCTCTGGGATCACTTCTCGCAGGGAGTCGAGGAAGGATCTCTGGGCGAGGTTGATACTTAATACTGCTACTACTTTATACTCTACTAATCTACACTCTTCTAATGCTGCAAGACCGCTGAAGATGCTAGTCTTCGATAGGACTAGGCCTTCTCTCTATTCTGGCATTTCTGCAGCCCAGTCCACATATACAGCCTTTCTTTGATAATGTTGCATATGTAGTGTAGATCCTTGCTTGCTGAGTACTTCAGATGAGTACTCACGGTTGCTTTGCTTCCTCTTTTTCCCCATATCCGTTTGATGCAACCAGATGACGGAGCCCCTAAGACAGCTGCCCCCACCGACGACTACTACTACCACCCCGAGGGTGGTTACTACTTCGAGTTGACCGACGACCCGGAGTAGGTTCGGAGGGTCCCAGGCAGGAGGACTGCGCCTTTTTGATCGTAGCTTTTATTTTGCACCGCCTTCTTAAAGGCTTATCTGTTTCTCTTTTATATCTGTACTCAGATATCTAATGCTTCCGCTGATGCTTGTTGACATCAAGCTTATGTATTCAAGCCCTCGAAGCCTTGGCTTGTAATACAATGCTTGTATGCCTTTATTTATGTTTTAGAGTTGTGTTATGGTTCCTTCAAGTGAGTCCTTAGGCTAGATCGTGTGCATTTGCATGTATGATTAGTGCACGATTAAGCCGGGGGCGTCACAGGTTGGTATCAGAGCCGACTGCCTTTAGGAACCACCTTTCCAACTCCTTGGCCGAAGTTGAGTCTAGTTGTCAAAACTGTTTTACTAACTTGGCTGTGTGGCTTACGGGCCCACGTCACCAATTGGGAGGTATTAGGATCTTTTATTCCTCGTCTATACTCTGGGATTCTGATCTCTCGTCTACTCGGGTTAAACATTTTACTCACTCTGACATTAGGTTCTCATAACCACTTCATCCTAGAGAGCTCCTTCATCGCTTGCTTCGCCAGAAGATTCTGCAGATACTCCTCGATCTTTCCCGAGACCATTATGCCCACTGCTTTTGCAAGTTCCCTACTACCGATAATCACCGTGGACAGCTACACATCTTTGCCGTTTGTATCTTCATTCCCAGATACTCCTTTATGTACGAGATACCCCTAAATACTCCTCGTTAATCCGGGAATCCTTTGAGCCTACTGCCATGCAGCTTCTTTCGCACTGCGGATAATTCCTCACATTTACTAGGGATCCGTTCATCCCCAGTTGTTCAGGTGTTTTGCAAAATACTTTGCATTGTTAATCGATCTTCCGAAAATCTTCTGCAGACTATTTCTCTTGAAATTCTTGCCTGCTTGCATTATGGTTAATTCCATATGTTTAGCAATCTTCGTTGACATTCCTTGTCAATGCCTTTGCATCCCTTCTCCCTCTGACTGATTACCGATACTCACATCAACTCCGTCGTAAATCGCCAGATCCATTGTTGGGTTGTTATCCGACAGTGTCCTTAACATCTGGAATCTTGTAAGTTCTCCCATGATACATAATGCCTTTAGTAAAATGTTTCCTCTCCTTTAGTTAGCCATGCTCTACCATCGAGCTTGAGTTATGTACTCCTGCAGTTTGTGGTATATGTTCCTAAGATGCCCCGATGGGTTGAACATATGCTTTCCCTAATCTGTGTGAACTGAAAGTTATGCGGTTTATATCTACTCGCGTTCCGTCGGATAAATTCTCAACTCTACAACTTCTTCAAAAGCGAGAAGTGAATGGAAGGTTATGCCTTGGAGAAGTGGGAGTCAACCTTGGACTTTTGCGTTCATGCCCATAGACACGATGTAGATCTTATCATGAAAGCTTCTCTTAAAATCAATTGTTCCCTTGGTATAAGTTCATCTTGTATCTGTAAATTGATCCTTTGCAATCATGGTTCTGGCCATATTAATATTCTTTGATTCCTTTCTCGGACAAGTTATAGTACTTGTCTTCTGCAGATCATTTCACCTGTCCAACCTCTATTCTAATCTACCTTCAAATATTGCCCCATGTTATCTCAAGGATATTGTGACATTGCACTACCTATTGTGAATTCTTATTGTAATGATACTCTATCATGTCATCCCTGTCCTGATCGGCTACATAAATATCATGCTAATTTGTGACTGGTAAGATGACACCGTTCTCCCTACTCTCGATCGACCCTCATCACAGTTCCACAGGATCGGAACCTGACTCTCCTATATATCCTTGATTCCGAAGTATCATATGACGTTGGTTTTGTGTGTTATCACGAGCCACCCTCTGAGAGATGATCTATTCCCGATGCTCTAAACCCCCTTCTCACACTCTGCTCAGGTATCGATAGGATGTCCATTCGCCTGAAACTTCCTATTGTACCTTCATATTTCGCTCTTGATGTTTTCTTAAGTTTCAACTCGAGAGATACTTCTGCCACATTCCCTAAATTGTTCACCAGATAATTAACCCTATAAGGGTCAGTTCTCCCGAAGTTACCCTTTACTTACCCAATTAAATATCGGGACAAGATTTCTTGTAGTGGAGGAGAATTGTAACACCCCTATGTAATTAAGCACAGTGATCATTTCATAATCATGCCAAGTCATCATCATTGCAATGCTTGATCATAGTGGTTAAACAGTTCAATTCAAATTCCCCCTCTGAAATCAATTCAAATTCAAAGTGCAAATTGAAGTTGCTCAAAAGTTGCTGGAAAATTGTTCACCTTCTAGCAAAAAATTCCAAAACAAATATTTGTTAAGGAAAACAACATCACTTAAATGCTAATTGAGCAGTAGCATTTAAAATAGTGCCAAAACAGCACTTTAAATGCCATATTCATTTTTGGAAAGTCCAAATGAATTCCAAAATTGCCCAAACTTTTTGTGGCAGTGCTGGATAATGCATTTTATTTTGTGGACAAGTTTCATATTTTTCCAAATGCATTTGACAGCTCATTTTAATTCAGAAACCATCTCTGAAAAAGAAAAACAGAAAAACAAATCGAGATAAAGATAAATGCCACTGTGGACTGGGCCTAAGTGCACAGTGCCCGTGGCCCAGCCCAATCGGCCCACCTCTCCATCCTCTCTTCTCTCTCTCGCGCTATCGCCGCGCCCGTGGCTACGCGCGCGCACGCGGACGAGACGACGACACGACGATGCCACCGATGCGAGGAGGGGATAAGGACCCCCCTTGGCCTCTTCCCTCCGTCCTCATCCACTCGCCCTCCTTCCGCTCTCTCTCTCGCTCGCTCTCCACCTCTTCCGACGCGGCCGTCACCGTTCGCCGTCGATCCCGCCGCCACCGCCACTGCGAGGCCTCTCCGCCGTGCCGGATCGAACCGCCGTCGTCGACTACGTCATATGCTCCGACCAGCGCAGGCCAGGAGCCACCGCAGCGAGCCCGGCAACCTCTTCTTCCCCTACGGCCGTCTTCGCCTCCGTCGTCGATTCATCGCCGTCGATCTTTCCCGAGCCCGCTTAAGCACACCTGCAGGCTCACTTTAAGCCCGCGCGACATTGCCCTCCCTCTCCCATGCGTTTTCGTCGCTGTAGCCACCGCTGCCATCGCCGCCCGAACGTAGCTACGCCGCATAGCTCGCCGCCGTCGCTGTGGGCATCATCATGCTCACCCGAGCACATGAGCATGCTCAAGGCCGCTCACTGAGGCCGCCCGTGCCACTTGCTTCCCTCCCAGTGCCCCTTAGCACCTACCTCGACGAGCGCCCGAACGCGTCACCGCCTCCGCTCGCCGCCGGCGTGCTTCCGGTGCCCAAATGGTTACGGGCTCGTGACCGTTGGCCTCGCCACAACGCGCATGCCTTGCCCAGCCTCTTAGTTCGCTCGCTAACGCACTGCATCACCTTCGCCGTAGCTCACCCGAGCGCGTCGCCACCGGCGACGCCGTAGCTCCCAGCTCCGGCCACCACCATTCGACGCGCGGTCGAGTGGCCGTTCGAACGCGCCTAGCCGCGCTCTTCCCCGTGCCCTGTAGGCATTTTCCGATGACCCCCGTGGTCGCGCCACCGTGTTTCGCCTCGCCGTCGTTGCTCCGGTGACGGCGCCGACGTGGCACGGCCAGGCCCACCTCCGGGTCACTGCCAGCGGGCCCCACGGGCCCCAGTTGACCACGTTGACCGGTCAACTGGCTGACGTGATAGCACTGTGCCACTGACATGCAGGCCCCACTCCCTTAATCAATGTTTTATTTAATTAAAATTAATTTGTTAACTTATTGAGTCACTGACATGTGGGGCCCATCTACTAATTAACCTTAGTTAGAGCTAACTAAAACTCTGTTTAACCCACTGTCTATGACAGGTGGGACCCACTAGTCAGGTTTGACCTGGTTAGCGGGTCAGCTGGCTGCTGACATCATGCTGATGCAACGCTGACGCAATATTTCATTTCTGTTAATTTAAATAATTCCAGAAAATGCTAAAATCTTTAGAAATTCATATCTTTTAACACGTAGCTTAGATCGAAAAACTTTATATATGAAAAATGATCAGAAAAACAAGACGAATCCAACCGTGCCGTCTGTTTCCGTGTTGGGACCCTCTACGGAAGTGAACCCGCAACTTTTTGACCGTTTCCGATAGATCAATAGTGCATATATACTGGTTAATAAATCCAACTTAAATCCTAAAATAAGTAATATGACTTAGACATGCTTTTAGGCAACCCTGCACTGCACCATAGCATGACATGCTCTGTGTTGCATATGTTTGCTGTGTATTTATCTGTTTCCTCCCCCTCTTCTCTCTCGGTAGATCCCGGTACCGACGTAGTTCCCGAGATCGACACAGCTCCGGAGATCGACTACACCCCTGACGACCAGACTTTTGCAGCAGAGCTTCCAAGGAAGCACCCCCCCTTTGAACATACCAATATCGCCTATTCTTTCTCTCTTATGCTTGCACTAGATAATGCTGCTGCTAATGTTTATCCTATTTCTAATGCATAGCTTGATTTTGTAACTTGCTATTGTTACCTACCTGCTTATCCTAAACTGCTTAGTATAGGATGGATAGAGACCCACTAGAGACCCCACTTTGTCCCAGTTGCCCCGCTGGATTATCAGATGACTCGATCAACGTGATCGGCAACCAGGCCCCGGCACCGCACATCACCCCCTTAGTTGTACGACATTGCAGCGTTACTATCGAGTGCCGAGGGTGATACCTCGTTTAGCACTTCTGATGTTAACTCTGTAGAGTAGCTATTCGGTCATGGTCATCGAGGGTGATTCCTCCTTCACCACTCCCGATAACGACGCCGTCGTGCAACACCTCAAGTGTGAACCTCGAGGGTGATTCCTCCTAAGTTCACCTTGACGACTTCATCAGGTGGATTCCATCGAGGGTGATTCCTTGGGTTTCCCCCTGGTGTTTGGACACATGGTTACTTTAACTTAACACAAAACCATGATGACATCGGGTCGGCCCTGAGGGGTACCCGCGAGTGTTGTGAAGTCGGGTTGACCTGGAGGGTACCCGAGAGACAATTACGAGGCGCGGCCGGGCTATTATAGCCCTTGCAGCAAGTCCTCGAGACGGGGCCACGGGGTCACATCGATCGTGAGTCTCTGCTCGTTACCGCACACCCCCAATACACTAACGGTTTGGATATTTGATCCGAGTGGGCCTCTGGCCCGATAGCACTAACCATCACGCGGGAATAAATATGGGTACTCTGTGTCGTATACATCAGCCGAAGCTTTCTAGACGTCAGTGACTGAGCAGCACACGCTGGGTTGGACTGGGAACGCAACCTCACTTGTATTAAGGAGTTGCTAGGTCTGCTCACCGGCGGTGCACGTAACGTGCAGGAGTTCCCGGGGTGATGGCCCAAGACCCCTGGGGGCATAGGTTAGTCCGGCGTGCTGACCTCTCTGTTAAGTCTAGGTCGGGTTGCGGCGTGTTGTTTAGTCGAGGCCGGGCATGACCCAGAAAAGTGTGTCCAGCCGGAGTTAAGCGAGCGTGGTGGGTAAGTTGGTGCACCCCTGCAGGGAAGAAAATATCTATGCATAGCCGGATCCTCGGTAACGGACGCTCGGAGTTGTATCCCGATCGATACAACTAGAACTTAATAATGAGATGAGAAATAGATATTAGGGCTCTGGGATCACTTCTCGCAGGGAGTCGAGGAAGGATCTCTGGGCGAGGTTGATACTTAATACTGCTACTACTTTATACTGTACTAATCTACACTCTTCTAATGCTGCAAGACCGCTGAAGATGCTAGTCTTCGATAGGAGTAGGCCTTCTCTCTATTCTGGCATTTCTGCAGCTCAGTCCACATATACAGCCTTTCTTTGATAATGTTGCATATGTAGTGTAGATCCTTGCTTGCTGAGTTCTTCGGATGAGTACTCATGGTTGCTTTGCTTCCTCTTTTTCCCCATATCCGTTTGATGCAACCAGATGACGGAGCCCCTGAGACAGCTGCCCCCGCCGATGACTACTACTACCACCCCAAGGGTGGTTACTACTTCGAGTTGACCGACGACCAGGAGTAGGTTTGGAGGGTCCCAGGCAGGAGGCCTGCGCCTTTTCGATCGTAGCTTTTATTTTGCACCGCCTTCTTAAAGGCTTATCTGTTTCTCTTTTATATGTGTACTCAGATATCTAATGCTTCCGTTGATGCCTGTTGACATCAAGCTTATGTATTCGAGCCCTCGAGGCCCTGGCTTGTAATATAATGCTTGTATACCTTTATTTATGTTTTAGAGTTGTGTTGTGATTCCTTCAAGTGAGTCCTTAGGCTTGATCGTGTGCATTTGCGTGTATGATAAGTGCACGATTAAGCCGGGGGTGTCATAGCTACGAGGTGGCCCGGCCTAAGTGGGATCTCGCTGAGCAAGAGATGATTGATGCAGGGGTCACTCCAATTACATTGAGATGGACCCCCAGGTGCAGGACTTGGTTCTATGCGCATGGGGAAAGTTGGACCCAAAGACAACGCTGGTTTTGGAGCGGGCAAGTCTTAAAGGAGCCACCGACAGTTTACTTGTTGCAATAGAAGAGGCTCGAAGGGGGTGTTCACGCCCAACAGAGAGAACGACGAGCTTACGCGTGCGATGAAAAATTCTGAACACCCAGGAAGAACACGAGGCAAAGGCGTTGTTCCGTGGTTTGAGGGGTTTGCGGACTGGAACGCCGACTACAGAAGCCGTGCGAGAAAGAAGCAGCAGGAGGAGCAGAAGAGGAAGCTGGAGGAGGAGCAGAGGAAGCAAGAAGTAGACCGCCTTCAAGGCCTAGAATCAAAGCACGCGGAGTTGGAACTCGCTTTCAAGCGGCGGCAGCAGCAGATCGACTCACTTAGCCAGGAAAGGGGGTCTCAGCAGCGGCAGCAGCTAGCGGATCCAGCATTGGATAGCACCGTCCCATCCATGCCGAGAAGCAGCGTGGGTTCCGCCCTGGGCGATGATGCACTGCTGGACACATACTCTGTGGATGATATCATAGCTACGACAACTTGTGAGCTACACATGAAAATTAAGAACATATCCATGAAGGTGGCGGACGGCTATGCTTTAACAAATACCCCTGAAGCAACCTTCCATTGCAATCTGATTCCAGCTGGCTATGTTCGTGTCGGGGTTGATGAAGTGGTGAAAGGATATTTGGGGCTAGAGCTTGACATTCCTGGAGGTGAAGAGGAGCGCACACTGGGAGAGGCCATACATCGTATGGTTCTATGGAGAAAGGATTGCATCGTCTTTCCAAGGCCACTGCCACCGCGTCAACCAGCTCCTCCTCCAAGTCCGCCACCACGTCAGTAGACTCCCGCTCCTCCAAGTCTGCCATCGCGTCACCAGACTCCTGCTCCTCCAAGTCTACCACCGCATCAGCCCACTCCTCCTCCTCCAAGTCCAGCACCGCGTCAGCCGACTCCTCCTCCTCCAAGTCCGGCACCACATTAGCCGACTCCTCCTTCAAGTCAAGCACCGCGTCAGCCAGCTCCGCCGCCTCAGCGGGCTCCGCCGCCTCAGCAACAAAAGAAGAAGAGAGGTGCCGCAGCTACGGCGGCTAGCGGTACAAAAGGAGGCAAGAAATACAAATATGGTCCAAGCCTCAAGCCTCTTCCGTTGTTGCCTTACCACATCACTGACGAGGAAACCGACGCCAAAGTGGCTGCCCAACTGCAGGCCCATTTTGGACCGAAACCGCCCCCGCCGCCAAAGGAGAAAGTACCTGAGCATGTCATACAACACTTTATTCATAATGCTCAACCAGCTGTCAAGCATAGGGACTCAGACTATGAGCGCTCTATTAGGAAGTTATATAATGCACAAAAAAAGGAGTCGAGCTCGAGCTCGAGCCAAGCAGCTGCCAAAAAAAGCGGGAAAACTTTTCCCCAGCTGGGAGAACAGGCAGTGCAATCGATACCCCCGCTCATTGCACAAACACATGGGAGTACCGCCGATCAGCTGGTAATAACCGAAGATCATAGAAGGCAGGCTGAAGAGGCCGGTGTCATTGTTGAACAACTCCTAGGCATCGAGGAACTCCCCGTGTTTAAAGAGGAGGAACTACAATGGAAATATATTCGCGGCCAACCTCTGGTCAAGCCTGAGAAGTTCCCGCTTCTATCAACGAGAATGTATGAATTGCATCAATGGTACCTGAGAGAAGTAAAGACCAATCGAGAGTCCCTCATGGTGAAAGTCAAGGTAGAGCATTACTTCCATGAAAAAGATCTGTGGGTTGAGTTTCAAGAAATGTTTCAGTTATTTAATCAAGACGCACTCGAAAAATCTATCGTCAGTTGCTATTGTCTGTAAGTGATTTCTTTCTGTAATTTAAGTCTCTAGCTAGCTGTAGTGCTCGTTCATTACCTATAATTATCCTCACTATATTCTTTTCTCTGGTATTATGCAGAATGAAGATGTATGAAATGAAAAGAGCTGGACGCTATGGCATTGGGTTCATTGACCCAAATACCATTAATCAAGAGACATGGTCACGTGAATATGATCGACCATCCACAGAGAAAAGCTTGCTAGAGTTCTTGAAGCGACTAAATACCCAACCAGAAATACTACTTCCTTACAACTACGGGTGAGTGACACAGTCTTGTACTAAAAATTCTATTTTTGCAATTACTAGATGTTGATAAGTAGTGTAGTTGATGAGTTATGCACATGCCCGCTTAATTATACAAATGTGTGCGCATGCAGTTTCCACTGGATCCTGCTAATCATTGAAGTTGATGAGGGAAAAGTTCAAGTACTGGGCTCACTACTTAAAGACCTTAATGACTACGCAATCATGAGAGGGATGGTCTACAGGTAATTTCAATCATTATCGCACTATGTCGGCCTCTTTAGTTCATTTCCTGGTATCAACTAATTAATAACTCCTTTATTCATTTTCTTTGCCGGCGGGCAGGGCTTGGGAAAAGTTCATCAAACAGGTTCAAGGCCCATGGAAAATAAAGCTGAAATGGTGTCGACCCAAGGTAATTAATTAAGTAGTACTAGCTAGCTATCATCTCTTTAATTCTAGTTTCAATACCATTATCTTGCTTGATTAATTATTATCTGATTGAATTCTATTCTCGTAAAGGCCCTAAAGCAGGCGCCAGGGAATAATTTATGTGCATACTACGTTTGCGAGAACATTCGCATGATGATGTCCGAAAGGAGCAAAGATGATAGACACCAATGGGTACGTTTGCCAGAACACTATTCACAATTTTTACATCATTATCTAATATATATACACACAACTAATACATGCAAATTGATCTCCTTCTTTAAAGATGAGGGAGATGCAGGATCAGCTCCTACCAGAGGATCGCGTACGAGCAATTTAAGAGGAAATAGCGGGATTTTTGCTCGACCAGGTCATAGATCCCAAAGGAGAATACCATTACAAGCTATAATGCCTCCATGTAATGATCTGCAAATTGTAGGAGAAATTGTATATACCAAATTGTATATATATATATATATGTGTGTATGTGAATGGTCGTGCGAGAAATTCGATGATATATATATGATCGGTTCTACGAGAAATTCTATTTATATATATGCATAACGTGTACAAGATGTAGTAGCGTAAAATATGTTTGAAATGAAAAAGAATTAAATGGAAAACACAAAATTAAAAGGAAAAATAAATCATAAACCCATAAACCCCTAAACCTTTTAGTCCCGATTGGTGTAACCAACCGTGACTAAAGGCCCCCAGCCCCCCGGCGCTGGCTCATGCCACGTGGTGGGCCTTTGGTCCCGGTTCATGACGAACCAACACTAAGGGGGGGGGGGCTTTAGTCCCCACCCATTAGTGCCTGTTGCAGAACTGGCACTAAAGGTCCTTACGAACCGGGACTAAATCCCGATTCTGCACTAGTGGCACGCCACGCACCCGACGCGTCTCGCGCACGCACACACGTGCACCCAACGCGCTCGCTGTGCCTTATTGCCAACACCTCCCCCCTTAAACCATAGCCTAGAGGAGTCCGTCGTGCTCGACGTCGATGTTGGCGAGAAGGGCCTACTCCGCCGCCTGCGCCTTCCGCGACTTCGGGCACTCACGCCGGAAATGCCCGCGCTCGCCGCAGTTGTAGCAGCGCCCTCGCCGCTTCCCTCCGCCGCCTGAAGCCGTGCTCGCTGCTCTATCGTCATCGTGGTAACCGTAGCCGCGCCCGCCCTGCTGTCGCCGCCGTGCCGCCCACTGACCAGCGGTAATCATCAGCTGCTCGCCCGCGCGCTCGCCGCCTGCCTGCATGCGCCGCCGCGTCCTTTCTTTGAACGCCCACTAGTAGAAAAAGGGCCTAATGTGAAGCACATTAGTCCCGGTTTGTAACTAAACCGGCACTAATGGTACCGGTTCCAACGGCTAGGCGGGCGGCGCTCATTAGTACCGGTTCGTGGCGAACCTTTAGTACCGGTTCGTGCCACGAATCGGTACTAAAGAGGTGGTGGCAGGCTGTTGTTAGGCTGGGGCCCCACCAGCACCTTTAGTACCGGTTCATGCCACGAACCGGGACTAGAGATGCACCTTTAGTACCGGTTGGTTAGGCGAACCAGTACTAAAGGTCAACCTATATAAACCCCTTCGTCGAGCCCGAGCGCTCTGTTCTTCCCCTTTCCTCTCCTCTGTTTTCTTCCTCTTCCTCTCGAGCTCACACTCCATTTTTGCCAAAATTTGTGAAGATTTGAAGGCACCCCATCCATCCAAGTGATCACAAAGGTTGGCAACTTTGTCCTTTCATCTCTCATTGCTAGATTAGCTCTTGCAATGCTCTATAAGTATAGTGATTTGTGGGTTTTATTTTGGGAGGAATTATATGTGGTAGTATTTGATTTATATGCAATTTGAGGTCAAAATAACTCTTAGTTTGCATATGTAGGTGTGGTTTACTTAGTGCCTTCCCATCTCCGTCCTAACCACCGTCGATTGCCCGCACCGTCCCGTCGCCGGCACCACCTTGTGGTGAGCCTCTTGTTCTTATCTTTTTATATAAAAAAATCATGTTTGTGTGATTTAGATATATAGTTACTTGTATAATTATCTTACCCGTACGTTGTTTGTTATACATAGTGCCATGGTTTTGATATCCGTCCCCGTCGGCCCTCGTCCGGGTTATGATTCGGATGTGGTATATTCTCTTTTATAACTATTTGTTGCATTTCGTGTTTATGACAAATTATGCCCATCAAGTTGACATAGATATTTTTATCTAGGAGGTATGTGAAACAGAAATTCCAACCGACCCTATTGTCGAGAGGCTAAATTTAGTTGAAAGAGAAAATGAGTATTTGAAAGAAAAATTGAAAAGAATTGAGGGGGAGAAGATGGAATTGGCGTTGCATGTTGCCGATGTCGTCGATGATCACAAGATCAAGATGGATAAAATGCGCTTGAAGATTAGAAAGATTAGAAAATATGCCATTGATAGTGAGGCTTGGTATAATTATGCTGTTGGATCAATTGTTACCTTAGTTGCGATCTTGGTAGCATTTGTTGTTGCATTTAAATGCTTTAGCTAGAGAGTTATTTGTATGTTTGTTTTATGAGAATAACTGTTGTATGAACTTTATGTATGAACTTGTATTAATTTGGTCTATTCGGTGCTGTGTAATGAAGATGAGCTGGCAATGGATGTACGATGACCGATGCTCTCCCCAGTTCGTTAATGGCGTGCAAACTTTTCTGCTTGCGGCTGAGGCAAACAAGCGGGCGGATGGTTTTATGTGTTGTCCATGTGCTGGTTGTAAGAATGATTGGAGTTACTCTAAGTCAAAAACCATTCACGTCCACCTGTTTGAGGCCGGTTTCATGCCCCACTATAATGTTTGGACCAAGAACGGAGAAAGAGGGGTTATGATGGAAGACAATGAAGAAAAAGAGGACGACAACAGCTATCCTAGCCATGGGTTCCCTGAATACGATGGTACAACAATGGGGGAAGAAGCTGAGCCGGCAATGTGGGAAGAAGCTGAAGAAGAGGCATCAGATGAGCCCACTAATGATCTAGGTCGGGCCATTGCCGATGCAAAGAGAAACTGCGCAAGTGAAAAGGAGAAGAAGAAGTTGCAGCGCATGTTAGAGGATCACAAGAAATTGTTGTACCCGAATTGCGAAGCTGACAAGAAAAAGCTGGGCACCACACTGGAATTGCTGCAATGGAAGGCAGAGAATGGTGTATCTGACAAGGGATTTGGAAAGTTGCTGATAATGTCAAAGAAGATGCTTCCAAAGGACAACGAATTGCCCGAGAGTACGTACGAAGCAAAGAAGGCTGTCTGCCCTCTAGGATTAGAGGTGAAGAAGATACATGCATGCCCTAATGACTGCATCCTCTACCTCGGTGAGTACGAGGATTTGAACGTGTGCCCGGTATGCGGTGCATTGCGCTATAAGACCAGCCGAGATGATGCTGGTGATGTCGAGGGCGAGCGCCCCAGGAAGAAGATTCCTACCAAGGTGATGTGGTATGCTCCTATAATACCACGGTTGAAACGTTTGTTCCAAAACAAAGAGCATGCCAAGTTGATGCGATGGCACAGAGAAGACCGTAAGAAAGACGGGAAGTTGAGAGTACCCGCTGACGGGTTGCAGTGGAGAAAAATCGAGAGAAAGTACTGGGAGGACTTTGCAGGTGACGCAAGGAACATATGGTTTGGTCTAAGCGCAGATGGCATTAATCCTTTTGGGGAGCAGAGCAGCAATCATAGCACCTGGCCTGTGACTCTATGTATGTATAACCTTCCTCCTTGGGTGTGCATGAAGCGGAAGTTCATTATGATGCCAGTGCTCATCCAAGGCCCTAAGCAATCCGGAAACGACATTGATGTGTACCTAAGGCCATTAGTTGAAGAACTCTTACAGCTGTGGAATGGAAAAGGTGTACGTGCGTGGGATGAGCACAAACAGGAAGAATTTGACCTACATGCGTTGTTGTTTGTGACCATCAATGATTGGCCTGCTCTCAGTAACCTTTCAGGACAGACAAACAAGGGATACCGCGCATGCACGCACTGTTTGGATGATACCGACAATATATATTTGGATAATTGTAAGAAGAATGTGTACCTGGGACATCGTCGATTTCTTCCGAGCAGGCATCCCGTAAGAAAGAAAGGCAAGCATTTCAAAGGTGAGGCGGATCACCGGACGAAGCCTCGCCACCATACTGGTGATGATGTACATGATATGGTCAAGGATTTGAAGGTAATCTTTGGAAAGGGTCCTGGCGGACAATCTGTTCCGAATGACGCTGACGGACGCACACCCATGTGGAAGAAGAAATCTATATTTTGGGACCTGCCCTATTGGAAAGACCTAGAGGTCTGCTCTGCAATCGACGTGATGCACGTGACAAAGAATCTTTGCGTGACCCTGCTTGGCTTCTTGGGCGTGTATGGGAAGACGAAAGATACACCGGAGGCACGGGAGGACCAGCAATGTATGCATGGAAAAGATGGCATACATCAGGGTCATGCCAGCTACGCTCCTACCAAAGAAGAGAAGGAAATCTTCTTTGAATGCCTTCTCAGTATGAAGGTACCGTCTGGCTTCTCGTCGAATATAAAGGGAATAATAAATATGGCAGAGAAAAAGTTCCAGAACCTAAAGTCTCATGACTGCCACGTGATTATGACGCAACTGCTTCCGGTTGCATTGAGGGGGCTTCTACCAGAAAAAGTTCGATTAGCCATTGTGAAGCTATATGCATTCCTCAATGCAATCTCTCAGAAGGTAATCGATCCAGAAATCATACCAAGGTTAGAGAATGATTTGGTGCAATGTCTTGTCAGTTTCGAGTTGGTGTTCCCACCATCATTCTTCAACATCATGACGCACGTCCTGGTTCACCTATGTGAAGAGATTAACATTCTGGGTCCTGTATTTCTACACAATATGTTCCCCTTTGAGAGGTTCATGGGAGTCTTAAAGAAATATGTTCATAACCGTGCTAGGCTAGAAGGAAGCATCTCCAAGGGCCATGAAAATGAGGAGGTCATTGAGTTTTGTATTGACTTTATTCCTGACCTTAAGCCGATTGGTGTTCCTGAATCGCGGCATAAGGGCAGACTGGGTGGAAATGGCACGCTAGGACCGGAACAAATAATATGTATGGACGGGCATTCTCTCACTCAAGCACACTACACAGTTCTACAAAATTCCACCTTGGTGGCTCCGTATATGGAGGAACACAAGAATATTCTATGCTCCAAACACCCGGAGCAGTCTGACGACTGGATTACACGTGAACAAATGGGGACTTTCGCCGGTTGGTTGCAGACACGTGCCATGCATGACGCCGCTATTGAAGATGACCTGTACTTGCTGTCCCAGTTACCATCTTCGAATATAATGAATTTCAAAGGGTGCGAGATATATGGGAATACATTTTACACGATCGCCCAAGATAAGAAGAGCACCAACCAAAACAGTGGTGTCCGCTTTGATGCAGCAACCAAGAGGGGAAAGGACACATATTATGGTTACATAGAGGAGATATGGGAACATGACTATGGACGTGGTTTGAAGGTCCCTTTGTTTCTGTGCAAATGGGTCAATATGACACGAGGCAGGGTAACGGAAGATCCGCAGTACGGAATGACAACAGTGGATCTCAACAATCTTGCGTACACAAACGAACCATTCGTGCTAGCCAATGATGTGGCGCAGGTTTTCTATGTGAAGGACATGTCTACCAGGCCCAGAAAAAGAAAAGATAAGGAAGCGAATACATCATACGATGAGCCAAAGTGCCACATAGTTCTTTCAGGGAAAAGAAACATTATGGGAGTGGATGACAAGACAGACATGTCAGAAGATTATGAAAAGTTTGATGAAATTGCTCCCTTCACAGTGAATATTGACCCGAGCCTCCAGTTAAATGATGAAGATTGTTCATGGTTACGGCGCAAAGGGACACACGCGAAGAAAAAGTTTCACACCCAAAGATCCCAAACTGGGATGTGACCGGCTTCACTGTCATCACTTTCTCCTCTAGTGAGTTTCCGGACTTATATATCTGGAAAGTCCCACTTTGGACAAACCGTAGGGAGTCTTTGTAATAGTTAGGGTGCTTATGTGTTTTGGCATTTGAAACGTGTACTTTTGTGCTTCGGACAAACATGTACCTTTCTGACTTCATTTGCTATTTTTCAGCTCATTTACTATTTTTTTAGCTAAATGACCCTGAAATTGAAAAGAACTACAAATGAACTCTGAAAAGGTTGAAAGTTGGCATGGTATCATCATTTCACCCACATAGCATGTGCAAAAAAGTAGAGAGGGTTACGGCAAAAACTGGATGCACTTCGTGTACAAAATGGACAATCTCTTTCGAAGTATCAGGGTTTCGAACGAAAACTCATCTGTTACAAAGGCATTTCATTTTTTTAAACTTATTACAACTCCAGACTTTTTGTGCGTTAAGTATGCACCATTCAAAGTCACGTCATCAACTTTCAACCCTTTCTGACATCATTTGCTATTTTTCATGCATTTACTGATTTTTTTTGAGCTAAATGAGCCTGAAATTGAAAAGCACTACAAAATGAACTCTGAAAAGGTTGAAAGTTGGCATGGTATCATCATTTCACTCATATAGCATGTGCAAAAAAGTAGAGAGGGTTACGGCAAAAACTGGATGCACTTCATGTACAAAATGGACAATCTCTTTCGAAGTATCAGGGTTTCGGACGAAAACTCAACTGTTACAAAAGGCATTTCATTTTTTTTAACTTATTTCAACTCCAGACTTTTTGTGCGTTCAGTATGCACCATTAAAAACCATGTCATCAATTTCCAACCCTTTCTGACTTCATTTGCTATTTTTCAGCTCATTTACTGAATTTTTTTAGCTAAATGACCCTGAAATTGAAAATCACTACAAAATGAAGTCTGAAAAGGTTGAAAGTTGGCATGGTATCATCATTTCACCCACATAACATGTGCTAAAAAGTTGAGAGGGTTACGGCAAAAACTGGATGCACTTCTTGTACAAAATGGACAATCTCTTTCGAAGTATCAGGGTTTTGGACGAAAACTCATCTGTTACAAAGGCATTTCATTTTTCTAAACTTATTTCAACTCCAGACTTTTTGTGCATTCAGTATACACCATTCAAAGCCACGTCATCAATTTCCAACCCTTTCTGATTCATTTGCTATTTTTAGCTCATTTACTGATTTTTTGAGCTAAATGACCCTGAAATTGAAAGCACTACAAAATGAACTCTGAAAAGGTTGAAAGTTGGCATGGTATCATCATTTCACCCCATAGCATGCTAAAAGTTGAGAGGGTTACGGCAAAAACTGGATGCATTTCGTGTACAAAATGGACAATCCTTTCGAAGTATGAGGGTTTCGACGAAAACTCACTGTTACAAAGGCATTTCATTTTTTAAACTTATTTCAACTCCAGACTTTTTGTGCATTCAGTATGCACCATTCAAGCCACGTCATCAATTTCCAACCCTTTCTGACTCATTTGCATTTTTTCATGCATTTACTGATTTTTAGCTAAATGACCCTGAAATTGAAAAGCACTACAAAATGAACTCTGAAAAGGTTGAAAGTTGGCATGGTATCATCATTTCACCCACATAACATGTGCTAAAAATTTGAGAGTTTACCCGGAAAAACTGGATGCACTTCGTGTATAAAATGGACAATCTCTTTCGAAGTATCAGGGGTTCGGACGAAAATTCATTTGTTACAAAGGCATTTCATTTTTTTAAACTTATTTCAACTCCAGCCTTTTTGTGCATTCAGTATGCACCATTCAAAGCTACGTCATCAATTTCCAACCCTTTCTGACTTCATTTGCTATTTTTCATGCATTTACTGATTTTTTTTTAGCTAAATGACCCTGAAATTGAAAAGCACTACAAAATGAACTCTGAAAAGGTTGAAAGTTGGCATGGTACCATAATTTCACCCACATAGCATGTGCTAAAAAGTTGAGAGGGTTACGGCAAAAACTAGATGCACTTCGTGTACAAAATGGACAATCTCTTTCGAAGTATAAGGGTTTCGGACGAAAACTCATCTGTTACAAAGGCATTTCATTTTTTTAAATAACCTAAGTATTACCAAATTGAATATAATGATAAAACACACTAATATTAAACATAAGAAAAAAGAATAACTGAAAAATCTATTTTTAAAGTAAAGTTATTCACAAACTAGTGATTCACACAAATTTCAAATAATTCAAATTTAAACTATTCAAATTTGAAAACAACTGTTACTAACAGAAAGTTTATAATTTTTTTTACCTAAAGCAAAAATATTCACAAAGAAACTCTAAATAAAGCAAAAAATAACTCAGAAATAAAAGAAAATAAATAACGCAGAAAACAAAAAAAATGCCCGCCTACTGGTCCACAATGGCCTGCATACGACTAGAAACCCAACCTATAGTTGGGCCAGGATGCAGGCCCGCTAGGCCCAGTAGGCCCACAAGGCAGCGCACACTTTTAGGCCCAGAAGCCTGCTTTGGAGACGAGCTCGAAGGAGCAGCCGCGGCTGGGTTTATAAACCAGTGCGGCTGCCCTTCGCTCGGCGAGGTGGGACTAAACTTTAGTGCATCGCGGGTGGCAGCGCACCACCTTTAGTACCGGTTCGTGGCTCCAACCGCGACTAAAGGGGGGGGGTCTTTAGTACTGGTTGGAGCCACCAACCGGTACTAAAGGCCTGCGCTTCCCGCCGCTTAGCCTGGCCAAAACAGACCTTTAATACTGATTGGTGGCTCCAACCGGTACTAAAGGTCCCTCCTATATATCCAACACTTGAAAAAAATTCAGTTTCACTCTCTTTCTTCCTCTTCGTCAACGCCGCCTGCCCCGATCGACGCCGTCGCCGCCGCCGTCGCCGCCCCCGTCCCCGTCGCCGCCCCCGTCGCCGCCCCTGTCGCCGCCCCGGCCCGTCGCCGCCCCCTTCGCCTCGCCTCGCCGCTGTGAGCCCCTGCCGCGCCATGGCCGCACACACACACACGCACGCACACACACACACAAGTTATTTTCTGTTTTATATAAATGTTAGATGAATTTTTTAGATGAATTTTTTAGATGAATATGTTAGATGAATTTTTTAGATATATATAAATGTTAGATGAATATGTTAGATGAATTTTTTAGATATATATAAATGTTAGATGAGTTTTTTAGATGAATGTTTTTTTATTTTTTAGATGAATGTTAGATGAATTTTTTAGATGAATGTGTTAGATGAATTTTTTAGATATATATAAATGTTAGATGAGTTTTTTAGATGAATGTTTTTTTAGTTTTTTATACTTTTAGTACCGGTTGGAGCCACCAACCGGTACTAAAGGTCCGTCCTATATATACAACACTTACGAAAATTTCACTTTCTTCTTCTCTGTTCGTCTCCTCTGCTTCTTCGATCGACAGCGCCGCCGCCCCCCGTCGCCGCCCCCGTCGCGCGCCGTCCCCTTCGCCGTCGCCGCCCCCGTCCCCGTCGCCGCCCCGGCCCGTCCCCGTCGACTCGCGCGCCGCCCCTGTCGCCGACCCGTCCCCGTCGACTCGCAACCCCCGTCGCCGCACCGGCCCGTCGCCGCCCCTGTCGCCTCGCCGCCCTGGCCCGTCGCCCCGCTGTGAGACCCCCACCATGCCCGGCCGCCCTCCCAAGCCCGCACACACACACACATATACATGCACACACACACACACTTAGATGTTATATTTTTAGTTTTTAGTTTTTTCTATTTTTTAGTTTTTTATACAAAGGTTTTAGATGAATTAATTAATTAATTAGATTAATGTCAAATGTCAAAGGTTTTAGATGAATTAATTAATTAGTTTAACGTCAAATGTTAGATGAATTAGCTCGATATATTAATGTTAGATGAATTAGTTTTTTATACTTTTAGTTAGATGAATTAGATATATTAATTAATGTTAGATGAATTAGTTTTTTATACTTTTGTCAAAATGTTAGATGAATTAGCTAGATATATATATTAATGTTAGATTAATTAGCTAGCTAGATATCATATGTCAAAGTTTGAATTTTGACATATGCAACGATATTTGATCGTCGACATATGTCAAAATTTGCATATAAAATTTGTATATAAGAAATCACAATCCAATCATTTAAAAAATGTTACATTTGCATATAGTATTTGTTCTCGACGTCAACGATGCCCGGCCCGCATCCTCGCCGTCGACCCGTTCGCGACGACGTGCTGCTTCAGAGGAGCCATGTCCGGGACTGGGCTCCGCCGGGCTGGCACTGGGAGGTGCTACCTTCAGGGGCGCGCCACTTGGTGAGGAACCCGGCCCAGGGTCCCGTCGTCGACCCGGAGCTCCTTTGGTGGCGTTCGCGTGGGCCACTTTCGGTGTGGAGGGAGCCGGCCCCGCCGGAGGTGGTACGTCGCCGTGTCAGGAAGGACGAGCACGTCCGTCGCTACATGGCTGCTATGGACGTCAGGTTCTCCAATACCTGGCAGGTTCTTCGGGGGTCTCACCCGAGCTATGATCCTGTGATGGTTCCTTCTCTTTGGGTGTCCACCGCCCGCGCCTTAGGAACCGCGAGTGAACTAGATTATTCAATAGTATTCGATCTATATTAGCTAGCTAGTGATGTATTCGATAATATTCAAGACGATGTATTCGAGATTATATATATTATTCGATAATATTCGAGACGATGTATTCGAGATTATATATATTATTTGATAATATTCGAGACGATGTATTTGAGATTATATTCGATGATGCATATTATGTACTATGATTCAGTTTTCCCTTATCGATTGCATGCATGCATTGTAATTTGAATACTAAATTATTTTATATTTCTTCTGGATTAGTTAAATAAAAGCTATGGACAATACCGGCAGAGAAGGAGAGGAGACCCTGTTCAACATCATACGCTCATCCCCTCGCCCAGATGAGTTTAAAGAAGATGACGGCTCGCAATATCTGAACCCTACCGGTGAGGGTGTGATATTTGATGAAGACGAACGAATAGATGAAGTCCAGAACTATGATTATGATGACGAAGAAAATGTTGATCTTGAAATAACAAAGACTGGCGAGGTATATTTATATAAGCAGGCATCTGGTGATCATCACATGTTTTAAATAATTTGTATATATATTAACGAATTGATCTTTCTTCTTTCAGCCCTCCGGATCGAGCAAATCTTCTACAGGCAGCAGGACAGTGCGAGGCCCGGCCAAAAAGTTGAAGGATGGCGTAAAGTACAACATCGATGCCATCAAACCTAATGGCGAACCAAGCGAGCCTAAGAAGAATGCGGGCAAGTTCGTTCGTTAGTGCGGAGTTCTTGTGAAGGACCAAATCCCGATCTCCATTCAAGAATGGAAAAAGGCAGCAAAGGAACACCCAGATCTTACTTTTGTTGACCAAAGAGCAAAAGATCTGCTTTGGGAATCTCTCATGTCACATTTCACCCTACCAGATCATTTCACAGATGCAGATGTGCAGAAAGTCAAGGACGCTGCTCTTAGGAAGATGGCGGTTGCATTCAACAACCACAAGAAAAGTATATGGGCCAAGTACGTCGAAGGAGGAAAGAAGACTCCAGAATTCACGGGAACACTGGAGAAGCAAAGAGATCACTGGCCCGCTTTCGTGAAATTCAAGGAATCAGAATTAGCTAAGGAACGGTCGAGAATAAACAAGCTCAATGCCGCGAAAAAGGAGCATTACCATAGGCTGGGGCTAGGTGGCTACACGGTGGCCCGGCCTAAGTGGGATAAGGCTGAGCAATAGATGGTGGATGCAGGGGTCATTCCAGTTACATTGAGCTGGCCCCCCAGGTGCAGGACTTGGTTCTATGCGCATGGGGGGACGTTGGACCCAAAGACAGGCAAGGTTTTGGAGAAGGCAAGTCTTAAAGGAGCGGACCTCAAACTACTTGTTGCAATAGAAGAGGCTCGAACGGGGGTGTTCACGCCCAACAGAGAGAACGATGAGCTTACGCGCGCGCTGGGAAATCCTGAACACCCGGGAAGAACACGAGGCAAAGGCGTTGTTCCGTGGTATGAGGGGTTTGAGGACTGGAATGCCGACTACAGAAGCCTTGCGAGAAAGAAGATGGAGGAGGAGAAGAAGAGGAAGCTGGAGGAGGAGCAGAGGAAGCAGGAAGCAGAACGACTTCAAGGCCTAGAATCAGCGCACACAGAGTTGGCACTCCAATTCCAGCGGCAGCAGCAGCAGATCGACTCACTTAGCCAGGAAAGGGGGTCTCAGCAGCGACAGCAGCTAGTGGATCCAGCATTGGATAGCACCGTCCCATCCATGCCGAGAAGCAGCGTGGGTTCCGCCCCGGGCGAGGCACTGCTAGATAGATACCCTGTGGATGACATCATGGAAAACACTAATTGTGAGCTACACTTCAAAATGAAGAACATATCCATGAAGGTGGCGGACGCCCTTGCTTATACAAATCCCCCTGAAGCAACCTTCCATTGCAACCCGATTCCAGCTAGCTATGCTCGTGTCGTGGTTGATGAAGTGGTGGCACAATATTCGGTGCTAGAGCTTGACATTCCTTGAGGTGACGACGAGCACACACTGGAAGAGGTCGTACATCGTATCATTCTATGGTGAAAGGATTGCATCATCTTTCCAAGGCCACCGACACCGCGTCAGTTGACTCCTCCTCCAAGTCCGCCACCGCGTCAGCAGACTCCCGCTCCTCCAAGTCATCAGCCACCGCCTCAGCAGAGTCCTGCTCCTTCAAGTCCGCCAATGCGTTAGGCCACTCCTCCTCCTCCAAGTCCGGCACCGCGTCAACCCACTCCTCCTCCTCCAAGTCCGGCAACGCGTCAGCCCACTCCTCCTCCTCCAAGTCAGGCACCGCGTCAGCCGTCTCCATCGCCTCAGCGGGCTACACCGCCTAAGCAATAGCGAAAGAGAGCCGCCGCAGCTATGGTGGCTAGCGGTACAAGTACAGGTACAGGAGGCAAGAGATTCCAATTTGGTCGAAGCCTCACGCCTCTTCCGAAGAGGCTTTACGACCTGACTGAGGAGGAAAACAAAGCCAAAGTGCAAGCACAATTGAGGGCCCATTTTGGACCGAAACCGCCACCGCCGCCAAAGGAGACAGTACCTGAGCATGTCATTGACCACTTTATTCGTATGGCTGAACCACCAGCTCCCAAGCCTATTGACTCAGACTATGAGCGCCAAATCAGGAAGGCATATCAAGCACAAAAAAAGAAAGAGTCGAGCTCGAGCTCCAGCCAAGTAGCTGCCAAAAAAAGCGGGAAAACTGTTCCCCAGCTGGGAGAACAGGCGGTGCAATCGATCCCCCCGCTCATTGTACCAACACATGCGAGTACCGGCGCCGATCAGCTGGTAATAACCGACGCTCATAGAAGGATGGCTGAAGAGGCCGGTATCACTGTTTATCAACTCCTAGAGATCGAGCCCGTGGATATGATTAGAGAGGAGGACATAAAACCGAAATATGCCCGCGGTGAACCTATGGTCAAGCCTGAGGAGGTCAAGAAGCTCTCAACGAGAATGTATGAATTGCATGAATGGTACATGAAAATTGCCAATACTACCAATCGAGAGTCCCTCATGGTGAAAGTCAAGCCAGAGTATTACAACCATGGGAAAGATCTGTATGTTGAGTTTACAGAACTGTTTCAGTTATTCAATCAAGACGCACTCGACAAATCTATCATCAGTTGCTATTGTCTGTAAGTGATTTCTTTCTGTAATTTAAGTCTCAAGCTGTTAGCTGTAGTGCTTGTTGATCATTACCTGTAATTATCCTCACTATATTCTTTTCTGTGGTATTATGCAGGATGAAGATCTATGAAATGAAAAAAGCTGGACGCTATGGCATTGGGTTCATTGACCCAAATACCATTAATGAAGAGACATGGACGCGTCCATGGGAACGAAAAGACACAGAGAAAAGCTTGCTAGAGTTCTTGAAGCTCCTAAATACCAATCGAGATATACTACTTCCTTACAACTTCGGGTGAGTCTCACACTGTCTTGTACTACAAATTCTGTTTTTGCTTACTAGCTAGATGTTAATAAGTGTATAGGGTTTAGGGTAGTTGATGAGTGTTAGTCACATGCCCGCTTAATTTATACATGCAAACGTGTGCGCATGCAGTTTCCACTGGATCTTGTTAATCATTCAAGTTGAAGATGGAAAAGTTGAAGTACTGGACTCACTACTTAAACCAGTTATTGAGTACAAAATCATGAAGGGGATAGTCAACAGGTAATTTCAATCATTATCGAACTATATATGTCGGCCTCTTTAGTTCGTCATTTCCTAATATCAACTAATTAATAACTCCTTTATTCATTTTCTTTGTTGGTGGGCAGGGCTTGGGAAAAGTTCATCAAACAGGTTCCAGGCACTTGGAAAGAAAAGCTGAAATGGTATCGACCCAAGGTAATTAATTAAGTAGTACTAGCTAGCTACCATCTCTTTAATTCTAGTTTCAATACCATTAATTATCATGCTTGATTAATTATTATCTAATTGAATTCTATTCTCGTAAAGGCCATGAAGCAGGCGCGGGGACTGATTTATGTGCATACTACATTTGCGAGAACATTCGCATGATGGCGTCCGAAAGGAGCAGATCTGATAGACAGATATGGGTACGTTTGCCAGAACACTATTCACAATTTTTACATCATTATCGATATCTAATATATATACACACAACTAATACATGCATATTTGATATCCTTCTTTAAAGTTCAATGAGATGCGGGATAAGCTCCTACCAACGGATCACGTACGAGCAATTCAAGAGGAAATAGCGGGATTTTTGCTCGACCAGGTCATAGATCCCAAAGGAGAATTCCAGTACCCGCTACCGCAGTAATGCCTCCATGTAGGAGAAATTGTATATACCAAATTGCATATATACATTTGTATGTGTGAATGGTCGTGCGAGACATTCGATGATATATATATATATGATAAGTTCTACGAGAAATTCTATTTATATATATGCATAACGTGTACAATATGTAGTATCGTAAAATACCAGCAAATAAAAAAGAATTAAATGGAAAAACACAAAATTAAAGGAAAAATAAATCATAAACCCAAAACCCCCCAAACCTTTTAGTACCGGTTGGTGTTACCAACCGGTACTAAAGGTCTCCCAGCCCACGGTGCTGGCTCGTGCCACGTGGTGGCCCTTTAGTGGCGGTTCGTGTTGAACCGGTACTAAAGGGGGGGGGGCCTTTAGTCCCCACCCTT
Source organism: Thinopyrum elongatum (assembly GCA_011799875.1). Classification (NCBI taxonomy): domain Eukaryota; kingdom Viridiplantae; phylum Streptophyta; class Magnoliopsida; order Poales; family Poaceae; genus Thinopyrum; species Thinopyrum elongatum. Next base: position 509,994,515 of record CM022300.1, read on the forward strand.
TAGTGCCGGTTACAGAACCAGCACTAAAGGGCCTAATGAACCGGTGCTAAAGCCCGGTTCTGCACTAGTGGCCTTGAGCCGTCTGAGCGCCTCCTCGAACGCCATCTCCTCCACATTGCAGAATTGTTCGATTCCGGCCACCGCGGCGTACAGGCGGTCCGGCACGGTGTCGAGCAACTTCTTCACCATGGCGCTGTCGTCGAGCGTCGAGCCGACCACCGCGTACCTCGCCGCCATGCCGCTAACCTTCCCGGTGTACTCGTCCAGCTCGTCGCCGTCGTCCATTCGCAGCCGATCGAACTCGCCGCGCAGCGTCGCGAGCCTCGCCGCCCGCACCCGATCGGCGCCGACGAAGCGCACTTTGAGGGAGTCCCATACCATGGTCTTCGTCGCCACCTGCATCAGTAGATCCTCCGGCAGCGCCTAGCATCGCCTCCCGCGCCGTCTTGCTCTTCCCGGCGTCGACCGCCGCGCCCTCCGCCGGAGCCACCGCACTCCACAGTCCTTGGGCGTCAAGGATAGCCTCCGCCTTGATCGCCCAGGAGGTGTAGCTCATCGTCGTCAGCGGCGGCAGCTGCAACGACACCACCCCGCCACCACCGCCGTGAGGGACGAGCGCCATGGCCGCCGGTGATCGCCTCGAACCATAGCTCTGATGCCAATTGTTGGTGTCTAACCCTTGAACCCTAGCTAGCCCTAGCTCTCTCTCTCTATGTAGCACTCTCTTCTCTCTCTGCTATGCTTCGAACGATGCAAGGAAGAAGAAGAAAGGAGGAGGAAGAAGGACACAGGAGACGGTGGACTCGGTTGTTTTTCCCCGCGCACGAATGCCGCCGCCGCAACAACGGATGTTTCCCTCAAGCAACAGACTCGAGCCACACTACCACATCATTACAATGATCCCCGCAGGGCTTAAATACCTAGGCCACTGCAGGAGCATGATCCCCACGCCCTTTCCCACCCGCGCGCCCCGATCGGCCCACTCTGGCCGCGTCCTCGCCGTGCACGTACGCGAACGAGTCGCACCAAGCCCGCACGATCTCCACGCACGCCCTGCGGAACTACCTACGACCTAGCCCCGTACACCGGTCGGACACATGTCAGACTATGGCCAGACAATGGCCGGACACACACACACGCACGCACGCCACGCACCCGACGTGTCCCGCGCACGCACACACGCGCACCCGATGCGCTCGTTGTGGCTTATTGCCAACAAAGCTTAGAAGCATCAACGCTCATACCATGGTGCTGGAAGCGGTGGAGAGGAGCGAGATGAATGACATGCTCGTGGCGCCCCTGCGGTACCGTCCCCCGCTGTCGCTCCTGTTCGCAATCATCAGCAAGGGACGTGTGCGTCGCCGGCGATGCCCTCCACCCGACGACGCCGGACCTGGCACAGGGCGCGTGCGTCGCGCTAGAAGACGCTGTCTTCCTCGCGTGGTGCCTTGGCGACGCCATCGTCGGAAGGGAACAGGAGACGGTGGAGGCGGCTATGCGCCAGTACGCCGGGATCCGATGGTGGAGGAGCGCGCAGGTGATCGCCGCGTCCTATATGGTGGGGTTGGTGCAGCAGAGCGATCACGCCGTGGTGAGGTTTGCGCGGGACAGGCTACTGTCCGGGATGCTCGCCAAGGGGCTCCTCATGATGCCGGACTACGACTGCGGCACGCTGTGAATTGTGAGGTCTCATAAGAGAGAGCTGAGGTTGCTGTCACAGCTGTGGCTTGTGACTCGGTGTCAACCTGCCACTTAGGCCTTGTACAATGCTAGGTGCTTAGAAAAATAAACCGAATTTTTCTGAAGCACCGGTGCCTATTTCTACAGGAGAGACGCCTAACTAAGCGTCTACCCTGTACAAATAAGCACCGGTGCTTAAGAAAAGTCTGGTTTATTTCTCTAAGCACCTACCCTAAGCACCTTGCATTGTACAAGGCCTTAATGTACTTCTTTTAACTGGAGTAATATAGTATCTTTACAGTTTCTAAGCTCGCATGAATTATAGCGCTCTGGTGGTCAAGGCTTTTAGCCGTGCTCGTGGCCCCACTTGTACGTGGATATGGGGTTTAGTCGGTTTGACCACACGTCGGTTCCCTTCCCTCTCCAACGGGAAAATATATGGTACTCTCATCCTTGGGTACTCCCGGTGCTCCAAGTTTAGAAAAGGCATTTATAAGTGTTTCAAAAAAATTCAAAAAAAATGTCAATGTTCACATGAAATGTAACTACAACCCTTAAAAATTTCAGGTCCAAACTAGAAATGCACAGTGTGTTTCTAAGCTCCCATGAATTATAGCGCTCTAGTTGGTCGAGGCTTTTAGCCGTGCTCATGGCCCCACCTGTACGTGGATATGGGGTTTAGTCGGTTTGACCACACGTCGGTTCCCTTCCCTCTACAACGGGAAAATATATGGTACTCCCATCCTTGGGTACTCCCGGTGCTCCAAGTTTTAAAAAAGCATTTATAAGTGTTTCAAAAAATTTCAAAAAAAAATGTGAATGTTCACATGAAATGTAACTACAACCCCTAAAAATTTCAGGTCCAAACTCGAAATGCACATTAAAAAGTGAATAGTGTAAAAAAGACAAAATCAACCATGACACTATTCACATCTGGATTTCACATTTTTGTTTCTCATTGTACATTGCGAGTTTGGATCTGAAATTTTTAGGGGTTGTAGTCTCATTCCTTATGAATATTCATATTTTTTCCCCGGAATTTTTGAAAACATTTAAGATTTGTTTTTGAACTTGGAGCACCGGGAGTACCCCAAGGATGGGAGTACAAAATATTTTCCACCTCTCCAACCTATCTGCTAGCCCTCCCCTGAATCCCGATCCCCTTCTGCGTCCGCCTTCCACTTCTATCGTGTCACTGCCTCCGCCATTGCGCCCGCCTCCACTTTGATGCCGCGCCACACCCAGCTCCGCGTCCACCTTTGCTCCTCCCCGCGCCCTGTCCTCTACGCCGTTGTGCTGGTCGCCTCGCCTCTACCGATCTACGGTGCTGGCGCCGGGGATCCGTTCCGCGCGGTGCTTGTTCGCCTCGGCTCGACGTTCACAAAGGATTCTTCCTTAACCTCCTCTGCAGCACCACTCATGGTGGGTGTCCTCTCGTGACCGGAGAGGCACATGTTCACTCCTCTTTCATTGTATTTGTCTTCTCTCTCCAATGCCGATGATGTCGTCGAACATGCTTGTGGCGGCCTTGTCCGATGCGACTGAGTGGTGCTCTTTGGCGAAGTTGTAGCGAAGTCGAAGTCGTCGGGCCGTGAGCGCAGTAGGTGATGTATGATGACATCGCTTTTGTGACGACCCCGGCTTAATCGTGCACTAATCATACACGCAAATGCACACGATCAAGCCTAAGGACTCACTTGAAGATATCACAACACAACTCTAAAACATAAATAAATTCATACAAGCTTTATATTACAAGCCAGGGCCTCGTGGGCTCGAATACATAGCTCGATGGCATACAAGTGTCAGCGGAAGCATCAGATATCTGGGTACAGATATATTACAGAGAGAGAGATAAGCCTTCACAGAGGCGGGGCAAAATAAAAGCTACGATCGAAAGGCGAAGGCCTCCTGCCCTGGACCCTCCGAATCCTACTCCTGGTTGTCGGTCGGCTCCTCGTAGTAGTAGTAGTACTCGCCGGGCGGGTAGTAGAAGTGGTCGTCGACTGGGGCATCTGCCTCAGGGGCTCCGACGTCTGGTGGCATCAAAAGGGATATGGGGAAAAAGAAAGTAAAGCAAACGTGAGTACTCATCCGAAGTACTCAGCAAGCACGGATCTACACTACATATCCAACATTTTCAAAGGATGGTTGTATATGTGGACTGGGCTGCAGAAATGCCAGAATAGAGGGAGAAAGCCTAGTCCTATCGAAGACTAGCATCTTCAGCAACTTCATCAGTCTTGCAGCATTAGAAGAGAGTAGAATAACATAATGTAAAGTAGTAGTAGCATCAACCTCGGCCAGAGATTCTTCCTCGACTCCCTGCGAGAAAGCAATCCCAGAGCCGTACTATCCAGTTCACATCTCAGTTCTAGTTGCACCGATCGGGATACAACTCCGAGTGTCCGTTACCGTAGGACAGGCTATCGATAGAAGTTTCTTCCCTGCAGGGGTGCACCAACTTACCCACCACGCTCGCTTAACTCCGGCCGGACACACTTTTCTGAGTCATGCTCGGCCTCGGCTAAGCAACACGCCGCAACCCGACCAAATACTTAACAGAGAGGTCAGCACGCCGGACTAAACCTATGCCCCCAGGGGTCTTGGGCCTTCGCCCCGGGAACTCCAGCACGTTACGTTCACGGCCGAGAGCAGACCTAGCAACCCCTTAATACAAGCGCAGTTGCGTAACCAGTCCAACTCGGTGCCCGCCGCTCAATCGCTGACGTCCATTAAGCTTCGGCTGAAGTATACGACGCAGAATGCCAATACTATGCCCACGTGATGGTTAGTGCTATCAGGCCAGAGGCCCCTCGGATCAAATATCCAAACCGCTAGTGGATTAGGAGCGCGCGGTAACAAGCAGAGACTCACGATCGATGTGACCCCGTCGCCCCGTCTCGAGGACTTGCGGCAAGGGCTAGGAATGCCCGGCCACGCCTCGTAGTTATCTATGGGCACCTCTCAGGTCAACCCGACTCCACATCACTCTGCATTCATGCTCGCGCGGGTACCCCTCAGGGCCGACCCGTCTTTAGTATCATGGTTCAAAGTCAAGTCATAATATCCAGAGTAGATGTGTGTCTGACACCGAAGGGAACCCTGAGGAATCACCCTCGATGGAATTCCCGCTCGATGTTATCGCCAAGGTGAACGAATGAGGAACCACCCTCGAGGTCCACACTTGAGAAGTTGCACGACGACGTCGTTATCGGGGGTGGTGTAGGAGGAATCACCCTCACTTACCACGACAGAATAACTAACCTACAAGGTTATCATCAGAAGTGCTGACGAGGTATCACCCTCGGCACTCGATAGTAACCCAGTAGAGTCGAGCATCTTAGGGAAGTGACGTGCGGTGCCAGGGTCTGATCTTCGATCCCGTTGCTCGGGTCTTCTGAGAGTCCAGCGGGGCAGTCGGGACAAGTGGGTCTCTGATAAGGCTCTACCCATCCTATACTAAACAGTTTAGGATAGCAGGAAAGTATCAACAGCAGGTTACAGGTAAACAGGCTATGCAGCAGATATAGGACAATAGTAGCAGCAGTGACTTCTAATGCAAGCATAAGAGAGAAGAGAGTGGGCGATATCGGAATGCTCAAAATGGGGGTGCTTACCTGTCTGCTCGACGGCAAGGGCCTGATCGTCAGGGACGTAGTCGTACTCTGGAGTGGCGTCTGCCTCAGGAGCTACGGCAACGTCGGGGTCTACCGAAAGAGAAGAGGGAGAAGAAACAAGTAAATATGTTGCAAACAGATGCAACACAGTGCGTGCGATGCTATGATGCAGTGCAGGGTTGCCTAAATATGCCTTGAAGTCATTTTAGTTTTTTTTAGAATTAATCTGGGATTTATTAACCGGTGTGTGCACTATTCATCTACCGGAATCGAGCTCGGAGTTACGAGTTCTTCTACATAGGGGGTTCCGACAAGGAAACAGACAACAGGATCAGACTCGTCTCGTCGTTCTGAGCAACTTTCATGTTTTAACTTTTTCGATCTGAGCTACGGTTTAAAAGTTATTAAATTTCAAAGTTTAATTGATTTTTTGGAATTTATTTATTTTATCAGAAAAGGGAATTATGACGTCAGCATGAGGCAATGCTGACATCAGCAAGTCAACAGGTCGTCTGACCAGGGTCAAACTTACATGTGGGGCCCACCTGTCAGCCTCTGTTTATTAACAGAGTTTATTTAAGCTAAACAGAGATTAAATTAAGGGGTGGGCCCTAGATGTCAGTGAGTGTTTAGACTAACTAATCAGTTTTTTTTTAAATCTGTTTAATTAGCCTAATTAGCAGTGGGGGCCCACATGTCATACACAGTGGATGAACAGTAACCCGCGTTGACTAGGTCAACTGGTCAACGGGACCCCACCGGGCCCACCTGCCTGCCTCACAGAGGAGGCCACGTGGTCGCCATGTCGGAACGGCCGGCGGCGAGGCCCCGGCGAGTCCAAAATGCGGCGGCGTTCACCGGAGTGCATCGGAAATCACCGTCCGGTGATCGTTTGACGCGCGGGAGGCACCGTTCGAACGGGCGCTCGATGCCGCATCGAACTGTGGCCGTGGCCTGGCCGGAAGTGGCCGGAAAACTCGTCGGCATCGAGGTTTGGCGGAAGCCAAAACCCGGCGAACTCGCGCGCGACGTAGCATAGGTTAAAACGGGCGGCGCTCTACTCCTACGGCGCCTACTCAACGCGGTGAAAGCGATGGGCATGAGCGCGGGGCCGTTTGGTCGGCGAAACAGCGCCGGCGACGAGCAAAGGCGAAGGCGCTCTCGGGCGCTCGTCGTGCTCGGTGCTAGGGAGGTCGGTCGAGGGCGTGCGGGTGCTTGTTGTGCTCCTCGGATAACCAGGAGCCCAACGGTGAGCTCAGGTGGCCGTGCCAGTGACTGCGGCCACGGCGGCACAGTGTTCAGCGGCGGCGGGTACGAGCTTGAGCGGCGCGGCGGCTATGGCGTAGAAGAAGGGCAAGGGAGCGAGGGAAGGGGAGGAGCAGCTCACCGAGAGGCTACGTAAAGCCGTCGGGAGCTTAGGAGCGTAGAACGTCGGCGAATCGTCGGGGCTCGCCGGCGTCAGAGAAGAAAGGAGGCGAAGTAGTCCGGTTTCAACAGGGCCTCCCCGCCTCCACTTGCGGTCAGAGACGAAGGAGTCGAGGACGGCGGAGCTCGCAGGCGTGTTGGCTGAGCTCGGGGACGACGGTGGCCACGACTACGGCAAGGCCATGGCGACGGAGGCGCTCGGTTGCGGTGGATCTGGAGGAGGAGGAAGGAGGGAGAGGCCGAGCGAGCGAGGGGAAGTGGATAGGGACGGAGAGGAGGTCGAGGGAGCTCCTCCTTATCCTCTCGTCTGGCCTGCGGCGTCGCAGTGTCGGCGCCGGAGCGGCGAGCGCGCGTGTGACCACAGGTGTGGCGACACGGCGATGGAAAGGACGACGACTGTGTGCGGGATGGACTGGGCTGACTGGGCCTCAGGCACTGTGCACTTTGGCCAGTGCACAGTGGCCTTTTTCTTTTTATTTTTCTGTTTTTCTTTTTCTTTTCTGTTAGGTAATAGTTAGGCCACTTGTGCACTTTTATAAAATGTGGGACTTGGCCCAAATAATGCAATGCAATAATACCCTTCACCAAAAACTTGTTTGGACAGATTTGGATTTCATTTGAAATTGAAATGATTTTAAATGGATTTAAATATTCTGTTTTGGTGCTATTTCAAGTTGTTTGAGTCACTTATCTAACTCCCATTATTTTGCTGATGGTTTTATAAATGTTCCTAGAATATTTGCCAGTTAATTAACATTTTTCCAACAGTGTTTGAGCAAATTTATTTTGCACTTTGGAATTTGAGTTAATTTTAAAAATGGAGTTGAATTGTTTTGGTTAACCACTATGACTAGGCTCTGCAAATGTTATGACTTGGTAATATTAGCAGCTAATCACAGTGGCTATTACACCGGGGTGTTACAAGTTCTCCTCCTCTTAAAGAAATTCTCATCCCGAGAATTTAGGAGGTAGAAGGAAAGAGGTCGGGATATTCTTCCCGAAGATGATCCTCGCGTTCCCAAGTGGCTTCATCTTCAGTTTTATTCGACCACTGCACTTTCAGGAACTTGGTCGTCTTCTGACGAGTTCGACGTTCAGCTTCATCAAGGATGCGGATTGGATGCTCCTTATAAGATAAGTCGTCTTGCAACTGAAGCACCTCGTGATCCACTGCGCGGTACGGAGATTCCTTGAAGCATTTGCGAAGTTGCGACACGTGGAAGACATCATGAATATGAGAGAATTGTGGCGGCAACTCCAATTTGTAAGCCACTTGTCCACGTCTGGCAACAATACGAAAGGGACCAATATAGCGAGGAGCTAGCTTCCCTTGATTCTGAAACGACGAGTGCCCTTCATAGGAGTGACACGAAGATAAGCTTGATCACCTGGTTGATAGGTTAGACCCCATCGCTTGCGATCATAATTGCTCTTCTGGCGGTCCCGAGCTGCTTTGAGATTCTCCCGGACAATTCTAACTTGTTCTTCAGCGTGTTGAATAATGTCCGGTCCCACAAGAGGTCGTTCCCCAGTTTCTGACCAGTTCAGAGGGGTTCGACACTTACGTCCATAAAGCACTTCGAAGGGGGCCATTTTCAAGCTGGCTTGATAGCTGTTGTTATAAGAGAACTCGGCATACGGGAGAGATTCCTCCCATTTCTTACCGAAGGATATAACACAAGCGCGAAGCATATCTTCAAGTACTTGGTTAACTCGCTCGACTTGGCCTTGGGACTGAGGATGATAAGCTGAACTCCATGTAATGTGAGTGCCCATAGCTTCTTGGAAACTTTCCCAAAACTTGGATGTAAAAAGACCGCCACGGTCCGAACTGATCTCCTTCGGAATACCGTGGAGTGAAACGATTCTAGAGATATACAGCTCTGCTAGCTGGCTAGCAGTGATAGTCTCCTTGACGGGTAGGAAATGAGAAACCTTGGAAAGTTGATCGACGACGACAAGAATAGCGTCGTGACCTTTCTGAGACTTGGGAAGACCAGTAATGAAATCCATCTGCACTTTATCCCACTTCCATAGAGGAATAGGGAGTGGTTGAAGAATTCCAGCAGGCTTCTGATGTTCTGCTTTCACGCGACGGCATACGTCACATTTAGCAACGTATCGAGCAATGTCCTGCTTCATTCTAGACCACCAGTACCTCTGTCGGAGATCGCGATACATCTTGGTGCTACCCGGGTGGATAGACAGCGGTGTATCATAAGCCTCCTTCATGACCTTGTCAGTCATAAGCTCGAAGCGAGGTACTACGATGCGGTCTCTGAAATATAATGTTCCATCTTCAGCAACTGAGAAATCCCGGTACTTATCAAGGTGAAGCTCCTTCTTCATCAAGTCAATTTTAGCATCTTTGGCTTGCGCTTCCTTAACAGTCTTCTGAAGGTCTGGCTGTACCACAAGGCTATTAAGAGAACCTTGGGGAACAATTCGCAGATTCAGCTGACTCAATTCCGCATAAAGACGAGGTTGAGCTCGCCTAACCATGAGGTTGTTGCAATATGACTTGCGGCTTAGGCCATCGGCCAATACATTAGCCTTGCCCGGGGTATATGAAATACCGCAGTCATAGTCCGTAATTGTTTCTAACCATCGTTGCTGACGGAGATTAAGATCCGGTTGAGTGAACAAATATTTCAGACTCTGATGATCGGTATAAATCTCACACCGATTACCAAGAAGGTAATGTCGCCATAACTTTAATGCATAGATCACTGCAGCAAGTTCAAGATCATGCACTGGATAATTTTTTTCATGCGGTCGCAATTGGCGTGAAGCATATGCAATCACTCTTCGTTCTTGCATTAGGACACAGCCTAATCCTTGACGAGAGGCATCGCAGAAGATAACAAAATCTTTGCGGGAATCTGGAGGACCAAGCACTGGGGCAGAAGTTAGCTTGTCCTTGAGGGTCTGAAAACTTTCCTGACATTTGTCTGTCCACTCAAACTTAACGCCTTTGTGGAGCAGATTAGTCAGGGGCTTGGCGATCTTGGAGAAGTTCTCGACGAATCGACGGCAATAACTGGCTAGACCGAGAAAACTTCGGACTTGCTTGGCATTCTTCGGAGGAGTCCAGTCAAGGATAGCCTGAACACGCTCTGGGTTAACGGCAATACCATCCTTGGAAATTACATGTCCAAGGTAGGTCACTTCAGAAAGCCAGAATTCACATTTAGAGTACTTGGCATATAACTTGTGTTCTCGGAGCCTCTCCAGAACAAGGCGAAGATGTTCGGCATGTTCTTCCTTATTCTTTGAATATACTAGGATATCATCCAGATATACCACGACGAACTTGTCGAGGTAGTCCATGAATATGTAATTCATTATGCGGGAGAACGTAGCCGGAGCATTCGTTAGGCCAAATGACATGACAGTGTATTCATAGGAGCCATATCGAGTAACGAATGCAGTCTTTGGAATATCCTCTTCACGGACACGGATCTGGTGATAACCCAACCTCAAGTCGAGTTTAGAGAACACCGAAGATCCAGCAAGTTGATCATATAAGTCATTGATCCGGGGAAGCGGATATTTATTTTGAATGGTTGCCTGGTTGATAGGACGGTAATCTTGGACCAGCCTATTCGTACCATCTTTCTTCTTGACAAAGAGAGACGGTGCTCCCCAGGCAGAGGAGCTGGGACGGATGAAGCCCTTCCTAAGTGATTTATCGATTTCTTCCTTAAGCTCAATAAGGTGGTGTGGAGGCATCTTGTAGGGACGCTTCGCAATAGGAGAGGTGCCAGGCTTCAAGTCAATGACGAACTCGACAGCTCTAGCAGGGGGTATTCCTGGAAGTTCTTCTGGAAAAACATCCGGGAAGTCACAGACAACTGGGATGTTCTCGATTCCCTCAAGTGGAGAAGCGTTCAATGCGTTCAAGGCATAAATTTGGGCCTCAGCGTTCTGGGTAAGGTGAGCTTGATAATTCACTATCTCATTCGAAATCGACAGGGGTAGTTTAGCAGAAGTCAATGCGAGTGTTAAGCGTCATGCATGACGTAACGTGACGGAATTTAAATAGTACAGCAGATGCTTAATAGTAGTCATTAAGTCATACAGATCCATACAGCGTCGGTTACATTCGGGCAGCATAACGGCGCAAATTCAAAAGCTAGACATGCTAGGCGGCGCGCAGGCACGCGGTAAGAAAGTACACAACGTGACATAGCAAAGGCTACATCAACGTCGGAGAAAACCACTGAAACGGGGTAGCTGCAAGTGCGGACGACGGACGTTCGTCGCAGAAGGATCCTGCGCTCCATGTGCACTCTGATGCAGAACCCGGTCTCGAACTGTAAGAAGAGGTCCACGTGCAGGCGTGTGACCTCCCACAGCAGGCCAATCGATCCCTGATGGCATCTCGGTCCTGCTCAGGTAAAGAATATGCTCCGGATGTATCCCTGCATGAACAGCTGGTAGCAACTGCATCATAGCCTCATAGAGTCGTGCTCGAGTGGCAAACAACTCGACTGCAAGAGCCCGAACAGTGCGATCCAGAGCCTGAGTACACTGAATCAGAACTCGCTGATCGTAGCGACGAGGCTCGTACGGGGCACAAACAGCTGTGTAGAATCCAGAAGCATCTCCAGCAGGGGCATACAGAATATAACGATACTCTGAGGCATCCAAGTCAGCACTGAACTGTCCTCGAAGACGTGCGACAGCAGAGTAGGCGGCATCATGGACTGCCATCTCAATCGTCACGCCGATACCGTGAAAACGGTGTAGCTCAGTGTCTGAGTCATCCTGCTGATCGTAGATGCGAACATCAGCATAGTACTGTTCCTGGTTGAACTCACGATAAACCTCGTATACCATATACTCGGGGCACCAGCGGTATCCCAGCCTGATCAAGAGGGCGATCAGAACAGCTGGAAACCCAGGGACGTCTCGAACACAGGTGCGAAGCACAAGCTGCATCATAGGGCGAGGTGGAAACAGACGGTCCATCTGAAATAAGAAGATTCGGGATTGTCATTCGATGACGAGAAATATAGAAAATCTCGAATTGAAAGGTTAAACAAAACAATGTAAAGGAAATGATTATCAAACTAATCAAATCAAAGACAGGGAAATCGCACTGAATCCAGCTCTCAGGATGGATGGAATTAACGAGATCCTAAGTGTCGGTGTTAGTAAATTTTATTAAACCCGAATAGAAGAGAGATTAGAATCCCAGAGTAAAGACGAGGAATAAAAGAACCTAATACCACCCAGTTGGCGACGTGGGCCCGTAAGCCACACAGCCAAGTTAGTAAAACAGTTTTGGACCACTAGACTCAATTTCGGCCAAGGAATTGGGAAGGGGGATACCTAGAGGCAGTCGGCTCTGATACCAACCTGTGACAACGCCGGCTTAATCCTGCACTAATCATACACGCAACTGCACACGATCAAGCCTAAGGACTCACTTGAAGATATCACAACACAGCTCTAAAACATAAATAAATTCATACAAGCTTTATATTACAAGCCAGGGCCTCGTGGGCTCGAATACATAGCTCGATGGCATACAAGTGTCAGCGGAAGCATCAGATATCTGGGTACAGATATATTACAGAGAGAGAGATAAGCCTTCATAGAGGCTGGGCAAAATAAAAGCTACGATCGAAAGGCGAAGGCCTCCTGCCCTGGACCCTCCGAATCCTACTCCTGGTCGTCGGTCGGCTCCTCGTAGTAGTAGTACTCGTCGGGCGGGTAGTAGAAGTGGTCGTTGACTGGGGCATCTGTCTCAGGGGCTCCGACGTCTGGTGGCATCAAAAGGGATATGGGCAAAAAGAAAGTAAAGCAAACGTGAGTACTCATCCGAAGTACTCAGGAAGCACGGATCTACACTACATATGCAACATTTTCAAAGGATGGCTGTATATGTGGACTGGGCTGCAGAAATGCCAGAATAGAGGGAGAAAGCCTAGTCCTATCGAAGACTAGCATCTTCAGCAACTTCATCAGTCTTGCAGCATTAGAAGAGAGCAGAATAACATAATGTAAAGTAGTAGTAGCATCAACCTCGGCCAGAGATTCTTCCTCGACTCCCTGCGAGAAAGCAATCCTAGAGCCGTACTATCCAGTTCTCATCTCAGTTCTAGTTGTACCGATCGGGATACAACTCCGAGTGTCCGTTACCGTAGGACAGGCTATCGATAGAAGTTTCTTCCCTGCAGGGGTGCACCAACTTACCCACCACGCTCGCTTAACTCCGGCCGGACACACTTTTCTGAGTCATTCCCGGCCTTAGCTAAGCAACACGCCGCAACCCGACCAAATACTTAACAGAGAGGTCAGCACGCCGGACTAAACCTATGCCCCCAGGGGTCTTGGGCCTTCACCCCGGGAACTCCTGCACGTTACGTTCACGGCCGAGAGCAGACCTAGCAACCCCTTAATACAAGCGCAGTTGCGTAACCAGTCCAACTCGGTGCCCGCCGCTCAATCGCTGACGTCCATTAAGCTTCGGCTGAAGTATACGACGCAGAACGCCCATACTATGCCCACATGATGGTTAGTGCTATCAGGCCAAAGGCCCCTCGGATCAAATATCCAAACCGCTAGTGGATTAGGAGCACGCGGTAACGAGCAGAGACTCACGATCGATGTGACCCCGTCGCCCCGTCTCGAGGACTTGCGGCAAGGGCTAGGAATGCCCGGCCACGCCTCGTAGTTATCTCGTGGGCACCTCTCAGGTCAACCCGACTCCACATCACTCCGCATTCATGCTCGCGCGGGTACCCCTCAGGGCCGACCCATCTTTAGTATCATGGTTCAAAGTCAAGTCATAATATCCAGAGTAGATGTGTGTCTGACACCGAAGGGAACCCTGAGGAATCACCCTCGATGGAATTCCCGCTCGATGTTATCGCCAAGGTGAATGAATGAGGAACCACCCTCGAGGTCCACACTTGAGAAGTTGCACGACGACGTCGTTATCGGGGGTGGTGTAGGAGGAATCACCCTCACTTACCACGACAGAATAACTAACCTACAAGGTTATCATCAGAAGTGCTGACGAGGTATCACCCTCGGCACTCGATAGTAACCCAGTAGAGTCGAGCATCTTAGGGAAGTGACGTGCGGTGCCAGGGTCTGATCTTCGATCCCGTTGCTCGGGTCTTCTGAGAGTCCAGCGGGGCAGTCGGGACAAGTGGGTCTCTGATAAGGCTCTACCCATCCTATACTAAACAGTTTAGGATAGCAGGAAAGTATCAACAGCAGGTTACAGGTAAACAGGCTATGCAGCAGATATAGGACAACAGTAGCAGCAGTAACTTCTAATGCAAGCATAAGAGAGAAGAGAGTGGGCGATATCGGAATGCTCAAAATGGGGGTGCTTGCCTGTCTGCTCGACGGCAAGGGCCTGATTGTCGGGGACGTACTCGTACTCCGGAGTGGCGTCTGCCTCAGGAGCTACGGCAACGTCGGGGTCTACCGAAAGAGAAGAGGGGGAAGAAACAAGTAAATATATTGCAAATAGATGCAACACAGTGCGTGCGATGCTATGATGCAGTGCAGGGTTGCCTAAATATGCCTCGTAGTCATTTTAGTTATTTTTAGAATTAATCTGGGATTTATTAACCGGTGTGTGCACTATTCATCTACCGGAATCGAGCTCGGAGTTACGAGTTCTTCTACGTAGGGGGTTTCGACAAGGAAACAGACGACACGATCAGACTCGTCTCGTCGTTCTGAGCAACTTTCATGTTTTAACTTTTTCGATCTAAGCTACGGTTTAAAAGTTATTAATTTTCAAAGTTTAATTGATTTTCTGGAATTTATTTATTTTATCAGAAAAGGGAATTATGACGTCAGCATGAGGCAATGCTGACATCAGCAAGTCAACAGGTCGTCTGACCAGGGTCAAACTTACATGTGGGGCCCACCTGTCAGCCTCTGTTTATTAACAGAGTTTATTTAAGCTAAACAGAGATTAAATTAAGGGGTGGGCCCTAGATGTCAGTGAGTGTTTAGACTAACTAATCAGTTTTATTTTTTTTTAAATCTGTTTAATTAGCCTAATTAGCAGTGGGGGCCCACATGTCATACACTGTGGATGAACAGTAACCCGCGTTGACCAGGTCAACTGGTCAACGGGACCCCACCGGGCCAACCTGCCAGCCTCACAGAGGAGGCCACGCGGTCGCCACGTCGGAACGGCCGGCGGCGAGGCCCCGGCGAGTCCAAAATGCGGCGGCGTTCACCGGAGTGCATCGGAAATCGCCGTCCGGCGATCGTTTGACGCGCGGGAGGCACCGTTCGAACGGGCGCTCGATGCCGCGTCGAACTGTGGCCGGAAGTGGCCGGAAAACTCGCCGGCGTCGAGGTTTGGCAGAAGCCGAAACCCGGCGAACTCGCGCGCGACGTAGCATAGGTTAAAACGGGCGGCGCTCTACTCCTACGGCGCCTACTCAACGCGGTGAAAGCGATGGGCATGAGCGCGGGGCCGTTTGGTCGCCGGAACGGTGTCGGCGACGAGCAGAGGCGAAGGCGCTCTCGGGCGCTCGTCGTGCTCGGTGCTAGGGAGGTCGGTCGAGGGCGTGCGGGTGCTCGTTGTGCTCCTGGGAGAACCAGGAGCCCAACGGTGAGCTCAGGTGGCCGTGCCAGTGACTGCAGCCACGACGGCACAGTGTTCAGCGGCGGCGGGTACGAGCTTGAGCGGCGCGGCGGCTATGGCGTAGAAGAAGGGCAAGGGAGCGAGGGAAGGGGAGGAGCAGCTCACCGAGAGGCTACGTAAAGCCGTCGGGAGCTTAGGAGCGCAGAACGTCGGCGAATCGTCGGGGCTCGCCGGCGTCAGAGAAGAAAGGGGGCGAAGTAGTCCGGTTTCAGCAGGGCCTCCCCGCCTCCACTCGCGGTCAGAGACGAAGGAGTCGAGGACGGTGGAGCTCGCAGGCGTGTTGGCTGAGCTCGGGGAAGACGGTGGCCGCAACTACGGCAAGGCCATGGCGACGGAGGCGCTCGGTTGCGGTGGATCTGGAGGAGGAGGAAGGAGGGAGAGGGCGAGCGAGCGAGGGGAAGTGGATAGGGACGTAGAGGAGGCCGAGGGAGCTCCTCCTTATCCTCTCGTCTGGCCTGCGGCGTCGCGGTGTCGGCGCCGGAGCGGCGAGCGCGCGTGTGACCACAGGCGTGGCGACACAGCGATGGAAAGGACGACGACTGTGTGCGGGATGGACTGGGCTGACTGGGCCTCAGGCACTGTGCACTTTGGCCAGTGTACAGTGGCCTTTTTCTTTTTCTTTTCTGTTAGGTAATAGTTAGCCCACTTGTGCACTTTTATAAAATGTGGGACTTGGCCCAAATAATGCAATGCAATAATACCCTTCACCAAAAACTTGTTTGGACAAATTTGGATTTCATTTGAAATTGAAATGATTTTAAATGGATTTAAATATTTTGTTTTGGTGTTGTTTCAAGTTGTTTGAGTCAATTATCTAACTCCCATTATTTTGCTGATGGATTTATAAATGTTTCTGGAATATTTGCGAGTTAATGAACATTTTTCCAACAGTGTTTGAGCAAATTTATTTTGCACTTTGGAATTTGAATTAATTTTAAAAATGGAGTTGAATTGTTTTGGTTAACCACTATGACTAGGCTCTGCAAATGTTATGACTTGGTAATATTAGCAGCTAATCACAGTGGCTATTACACAGGGGTGTTACAGCTTTTGTCTAAGACGTGCTTCTTTGTTCTTGTGGTTTTCGGCCTTTAAGCGCTCCAGTACATCCTATTGTGCTCCGACCCTAGGTCTGCTTGGTGTTGTGTGCTCTTTGTAAAGGTCTTAGCTCGGTTTCTTCAATTAACCGAGCATCGGTTTCTTTACCGCTTCCTCTTAATGAATAGTAGTAGCACTCGTGTTATCTTTCAAAAATAGTATTTCACCAAAGTCTTCAACTAAGAGCATCTACAACCGGACTTAGCAAATCCGTCCCCCCTAAACATCCGCGCATGTGCCCGGTCAGTTTTTGGGCGTGAATGTTTTGAGCCTCTATCAGTCCATCTATGCAACCATACCCTCATTTTTCTTTCTTATATAATCGGTCACTTGCAAGTGATTGCCGGAGACGAAGAGAGAAAAAGAAAAGAAAGAATAAAGAAAGAGAAAAGGTGTGTGTGTGTGTGTGTGGGAGGGGGGGGGGGGGTCCTACGTGGTGGACTGACCGGGTGCTCCCGCGAGCCATCATATCCTCCCTACATTTGGTCTCAATATGAGGGTTCATGGACGGCCCGGACGTATAAGGATGATATAAGGGGTCCGGTTGGGTCATTTTTTATTCTCTCTCCTGTCTGGTGACTGGGCGCATCCGCCAACGTTTGAGGAGGATTTGAATAGGCCAGCTGAAAGGATGAGGATGTCGCCTAGGGGGGTGAATAGGCGCTTTCAAACACTGAGAGGAGAGGACAGAGCGAGAGCGGAGAGTGAGTGAGCTAGGGTTCCGAGCGAGGAGCCGGATTGGGGTTTTTAGTGGGACAACTGGAGGTCGGTGGTTGGCCGGGCCTGTCAGCTCCAGCATGGCGGACACGCCTCATATCCGTCCTATATTTGGACTAGATACGAGGGGCGCCGGACAACCCGAGTGTTTGAGACCGGTTTGAAGCGCCTGGATGAATCATTTTTTTATGATTGATCTGTCCGCCCGGTCATTTGAGACGGGTTTGAGGTCGCCGGCTGTAGATGATATGATTGGAGCCTCGTGTTTGGCCTAGGCTACCCTGCTGTTTGGCCTCTTGCAAAGCTGTAGTTTTCATTATTTTTTTTGCTCGATTTTTAACTAAAGTTTTGGATCTGCTTTTTTTATGGCAGTAGGTTCTAAAAAATAAGAGCACAACAGGTGTCCCGGCCTCACAGGAACGGCGTGCCTTTGAGCTCCAAGCTTTACGATCGGTCACCTTGCGCATGTGACTACCAACAACAACGGGGAGTGCGTAGCCAAATATTCTCACTCTCTACCTAACAAACAAATAGGATAATGTTAACTTTCTTTTTAGGAAAAATAGGATAATGTTAACTGCAATCATCGGTCGGCTCCAGGGATTTTCAGTTTTCTTCAGTAGCCGCCTGGCTGTCTGCACATTTTTTGAGGGAACTACGGCGGGCAAAGCCAGCCTGGCTGTCTGGCACATAATCAATGCCTGAAGTAAACCATCTAGGCAGTTTCCTTTAAGTCTTCATCGATCTGTAAGGTGGAAAAGATTCAGATCCAGAACACATACGAGTAGTGGTCTCCGAAACTGGTGGCTATAATCATCAGTTTCAGCGGTAGACGTGGAGTCCAATTCATCATGCGTCGACGTGCATGATACAACAAATTTTGCGACAGAGACACGGCACCACACACATGAGTTATTTAGTCAAAATCATCATACTTGGGCTTAGGGTAACAACTTAGTACCAGATTTCAACCAGGGCAAAAAAACCACTGAAACTGAGCCTAATACGTAACACGAAGCACTGATGCTGAAATTTAGTCGCGAAAACAGCAAAACCGACAGGTGGGTCCCGCCTGTCAGGCCGATGTGGCAAAGACCAAGCACAAAAAAAACTTTGACCGGCTGAAGTGGCAGATGAGATGCGGGCCCCGCCTATCATTGACTACATGGTCATCTTCATTCCATCTCTATTCCTATGGAGCATTGTGTCGAGCAGCTTGTGAGCGACCATGCCCTTGCGAACTGGGAGGTCCATGGCCATGGCAGCCGAGCCCTTGCTCAAGCTAGGCGCAGCCTAGCTCGACGTCCAGATCCTCCTCTCCGTTTTCCCTTCGTCTAGAGCTCGCTCCCATCCTCCAATCCCCTCCCCGCTGCCGTCCGAGACCTAGCCGTCGACGCCGCTGCGCACCAGCATGGCCACCGCCGTAGTTTCGCCGAGACACAGTGTCCCAGAGTTTTTCCTCCTCACACTGGTCATCTTCGATGACGAACAAGAGCCGAGACGCCGCACAACGACCGAATCGACCGCGTCTTCAACCTTGAGCCGCCGGCCGTCGCCGTCGAATTCACCACCTTCAGAGCACCCCTGACCTCACCGGCCTGCTCAACTGAATCGCCATGAGCCCCTCTCCTTTTAGCCGTTTCAGCCGTTGCCGATTTTGCTCCGTAACTAATTCCTCCGCCATGCCCGAGAGCTCCGGCCGCCCTACATCTCCGCCACCGTCATTTGAGCACGAATTTATCATGCCTGAGCACTGTACTGAGATGCTGGAGCTACCGTGAGGCCATCTAGCAGCTTAGCTTGCTCACTTGCAAGCTGTAACTCGGCGCTCGCGCTAGCCCGAGCTCCGCCACCGCCCAGCTCGCCGTCGTCAACGCTACTGGCCACCCTAGTACCTTACCGCTGGCGGGCCCTTCCCGCGCCTCCTCCCTTTCCTCTCGAAGGCCATCTCCCGTCAACGTGCCCGTGCGCTTGCCTTCGCTCCGGACCAGCCGCCGCAAGGCAGAGGAAGAGAGGAGGAAGAAGAAGATAAAAGGAGTAAGATGATGAGTGGCTGGCTGCTGGGTCCCCCGTCCACCTCAGCGGGTTAAATATTGACTTGGATTAGCCTTTGCCACGTTGGCCCGACAAGCAGGACCCATCTGTCGGTTTTACTGTTTTCGTGACCAAATTCCAGCATCAGTGCTCCGCGTTACGCATTAGGCGTAATTTCGATGATTTTTTGTGCTCTGATTCAAATCTGGTACTAAGTTGTTACCCTAGCCCAAATGCAGTGGTTTTGGATAAATAACTCCGCGCGCACACACACAGAGGCATTCGCAGACGAGCAGCACAACAATCTTGAAACCGTTTACGGTACTCGCCAAGAATCTCCCCGGCCATACCCTATCTCTGACGACGTGAGAGCCAAGGCAGTAGTATACATGCCCGGACGTGGACGGCCGCCGCGGTGGACCAAAGTCAGAGTTCTCCTTCCTTTTTCTTTTTTTTGCGAAAGAGAGTTCTCCTTCCTTACCCGTGCAGTAGAAAGAATCCGGTCTCCATGATCCGTCCAATTCGTCACGTGAAGATGAGATGATCACCTCACCTCGATCGGCCGCCCTTCCAGCCACCTTCCAATCCATGCTGCCTGTTATAAATACGTCACACAGTGAAGCTCCTGGTTCTTCCATCAGATCCCCTGTTCTCTCTCTTCTTCTTGCTCTAGCACTCTTCACTACTCTCCACGGTAGATGGAGGGCGTCGAGGATATCGTCATCGCCGGCGCCGGGCTCGCCGGCCTCGCGACGGCCCTGGGGTTGCACAGGTAATTGAAGAATCTTCTTGATTTGTTTCTTGTTCGGTTCGGCTTCGGCGCTAGCTCCGGCCTGGATGCGAGATGGAGCTGACGAACGAGTGGTGTTGTGCGGTGGGTGCAGGAAAGGGGTGAGGAGCCTGGTGCTGGAGTCGTCGGCGACGCTGCGGGCGTCCGGGTACGCCTTCACCACATGGACCAATGCCTTCCGCGCGCTGGACGCCCTCGGCGTCGGCGACAAGATTAGGGAGCACCACCTGCTCTACGAGGGGTAATCTTTAAGCAACCCACCAAAGCTTTTCTGTAGAGATGAAGGTACTGTAGCATATAGACTGACTGACAGTGGGCCCCGGGATAATTGGACCATGGTCATACCTGTCAAATTACTTCAACGCTTTTAGATTTAAGATGAACCTTTCTTTAATGGAAAATGTCTATTTTTCTCCACAAACCACTGTCCCTATAGCTCACTGAGTTATTCTACTGTATTTGTTCGCAGGCTGGTGGCCTTCTCTGCATCCACGGGTGAGGCTGCCGCAAAAGTGAGCCTACAGATGCAGGGGAAAAGGTACTGAATCTGAAACCATGCTCATTGAATTCCAGAAGCATCTTTAGGCTCAATGTACTAGTACAATCTTACGGTCAATTCTCTGACCAACATCATGGTTCCATCAGCGGCCCTCACGAAATCCGGTGCGTGAAGCGCAACTTCCTGCTGGAGACGCTCGAGAACGAGCTGCCGGAGGGCACCATCAGGTACTCCTCCAAGATCGTCGCCATCGAGGAAGAGGGCAACGTCAAGCTCCTGCACATGGCCGACGGCTCCACCATCAGAGCCAACGTAAGACATAATAACGATGCAGCGCATCTCTTCTTGTCTGCACTGCAGTGGCAAAATCTTACATCGCCGCCCGGATACGTGTAGGTTCTTGTAGGGTGTGACGGAGTGAGCTCGGTGGTGGCGAAATGGCTGGGCCTCCCCAAGCCGATCCTCTCGGGGCGGTCCGCCACCAGGGGCCTCGCCGAGTACCCGGACGGCCACGGCTTCGGGCCCGAGATCCTGCAGTTCATCGGCCAGGGCTTCCGCTCCGGCGTGCTCCCCTGCTCCAACACCTCCGTGTACTGGAACTACACATGGTACCCGTCCCCGGCGGACGGGGACGCGGAGGAGAGCGTGGCCAAGATGCGGCAGCACGTGCTGGCCAAGCTGAGGGCCGCCAAGATCCCCGCGGAGGCGCTGGACGTGATCGAGCGGAGCGAGATGAGCGACGTGGTGTCGTCGCCGCTGCGGTTCCGGTCCCCGCTGGCGCTGGTCCGGGGCAGCATCTGCAGGGACGGCGTGTGCGTGGCCGGCGACGCGTTCCACCCGATGACCCCGGAGCTCGGCCAGGGCGGCTGCGCGGCGCTCGAGGACGGCGTCGTTCTCGCCAGGTGCCTCGGTGAGGCCTTCGGCGCCGGCGGGCACGGGAGCGCCGAGGCGGCCCTGGCGAAGTACGCCGATGAGCGGAGGTGGCGAGCCATCCGGCTGGTGGCGGCCGCGTACGTCGTCGGCTTCGTGCAGCAGAGCAGCAACGCGGCGATCAAGTTCCTCAGAGAGAAGTTCCTGTCGGGATTGATGGCCAGAGTGATGGTCGACATGGCCGACTACGACTGCGGGAAGCTCTAGTTCTGTCATTCCTTCACGGTAGAATGAAAAACGATGAGATCACGAGAGAAAACGAATTACTTAAAACGCCATTAATCAAATCGATTTGATGATTGTATTTCGACCTTTTGAGGTAAATAAAGAAAATAATTTTAGAGCCGATAGGATTATTTGTTTTTTGAACAAAGTACAGACGAAGATGCTAGTACATTCACACATACACTCGCCCTTACGAACGCATGCACGCACGTCCTACCTCTATGAGCACCTCCGACAAACAGAGCCACCACATCGTCTTGAGTTGATGAAGTCGCCACGGACGCCTTCGTAGTTGACAGAAACATCTCCTCCCATTACACACATCACCGGAAGGCCTGAAATAAATCCAGAAATACGAGCACCAGCGTCAAGTTTAGGACTTAAGCTCTGATGAAATGAGAAACCCTTATCGTCCTAACTACCATAACACAGAATGGTTCACGATGGGATTATTAGTCTACTATATGCACATGATACCCTCGTCTTCATGAAAAACAGTCAGAAAATGGCTAGAACTCAAGTGGCTTTCATCCTTATTTGAGCAACTATCTCGCATGAAGATTAATTTTTATTAAAATGATTTGGTTTCCATTAATGTTGCAGAACCTGACATTCCTATCTTTGCACAAACTTTTGGATGTAAGATTAATAGTTTCCCTACTAAATATTTGGGAGCTCCTCTACATTTTATTAGCAAGTTAAGGAAAGAAGGCCATCACCTAGTGGTTGATAAATTTAGGGCCGTTGGTTGGAGAGGGTGGTTCTTGTCTACTTTGGTGAGAGTTATGCTCATTAGAGCATGTCTTTCGAGCATTCCTGTTTATTTGCTCTTCTGGATTAAATTTTCAAAGTGGGCCTTTAAGGCTTTCAATTCTAGATGGTCTATTGCCTCTCCGGATGATTATGAAGGTCATAGAAAAATATCACTTGGCTAATTGGTATTTGGTGAGTGTGAAGAGAGTTTGGGGGGCTTGGGCATCCCTAATTTGAGAGACTTGAACAGGTCCTTTCTGGCTTCGTGGGTTGGTAGATATAATCTCGATGAGCATGAAATTTGGAAGCAAATCATAGGTTTTAAATACAATAGCCATAATCTGAATGTCCTTTACTGTAGAGAGGACAACATTTCTATCCTGGAGAGGAGTTATGCCGGCCTGCGGGGCTGCTGCCCTGGGATACCAGTGGCTGGTAGGCAACAAAAGTGCATGTTTTTTGGGAATATCTTTGGCTTGGTAATTCTAGTTCATATGTTCCTTTTTTTTTACATTTATTTCATTTGTAATGAGGTGAATGTGACCCTAGGTGAGTTGTGGGATGGGTACAACTAAAGTTCTTTTTCTATAGGAAACCACTACGGATCTGATCCCTAACTTAATTTCCGTCAAAACAGCGTTGGGTCGTTGGATCAAAACTTCCTGCGCGTTAGATGCATACCTCAAATAGTACTCACTTCCTTGGAAGTTTATAAAACAATTTTCCTTTATTTACGTTACTTCCACATCTAAGATCCCTATAATCATGTGTGCCCACAACCTTGGCAGTTTTCAAAACAAACTTCCTCCTGTATTCACGTTCTTTCAATATATTAGGTCCCTGTAATCATGTATGCTTTTGTATACACATAATGCTTCCTTTCATTCCAGTGTACAATAAGCATTCTTCCTTCACCAAGGCATGGTTCATAATTCATAGTCATAGTTTTCTCCAAGCACTATCATGCATAATTCATTTTTATGTTATAAAGCATGTATGGTTGTATTTTTATAAAGCATGTATGGTTGTATTTTGAAACAGAGTTTTGTGGTGGCTGAAGGATAGAAATTCGTTTTGTGCAAGGAAAAAAAGCATGTAAGTATGTTATAGGAAGCAAATCATGTTTGCGTGGGAAACATCTCACATGTAATACCGACACAGTTACAGGGTAGAGAGCCATTGGATACATAGTTTGCTAATTGTTGAAGCAGGAACAAAGAAGTAGCGAAGCATTCTTGCATTGTTGTGGATACTTAGAAACTTGTTGTCCCGGCGTATCTGTCCGATCACCCAGGCCTCCCGGTGGGGAGCAGCTGCTTCTCACGGGTCCTACGGGGGAGGAGCCCGTGTTCATTCCCGCACAAAGGCCAAAGGTTGCGGCCAAGAAGAAACTCGCAAGCCGGCGAGCGCCCGTGTCACCTGCAATCCACCTTCCTCTGGAAGAATGGCCATGCGATACTCTAGGGCTGCGTCATGACTCATGAGTCCTCCTGTGGTGGGAATGACACGAGCGGTGCTCCTGGTTCATTGACCATGCCTCTTGGGGCCACTCTGGGTGGGCCTCCGGCACTGTGCCGTCTGGAGGCCGCCATTCGTCTGGGAGGGGATTCAAACCAGGCTCTGCAGACCGCGCTGGATGACCTTCGTCATGCGATGGAGGTCGGGACCAAGGTGAGCGGACCTTCTTCCTCTCCCAGTAGCCCCCGACGGGCCTTGAGTAGATTGTGTCACAATGTGCTTGAGGTTCTTGTTTTAATCTCTGTAGACCCCTGCGATCCACGCGGCGGAGCTAGACCGTCGAGCCCAGGAACTGGAGCGTCAAGTCGCGGTGGAGGAGGAGCGAGTGGCTCACTTGCGGAGGTCGCTTACGGACGTCTATTGTGAGTCATGTGCTTAATACGTACTTATTTGTCTGCAGAATAGGTTCTTTTTTAACCCCTTCGGTGTTGAATGTCATTGCAGCTTTCGAGCAACTCCAACAGCTGCAGATTTGGGTGGACGCCGATCGCAAGGCCGCGAGCCATGCGCAAGATGCTGCCAGCGCCAAGGGCGCGGAGGCCCGCTCCTTTCAGGAGCTACTGAGGGCGGATAACGGTGTGTTGGATAATAACCACGACATTACCGAGGACCTCCGCTCTCAGTTAAGGGGGAGCCGGGGCATGGAGGCCGACCTCCATCAGCGGCTGGAAACCGCTCAGGGTCGTGCTGCTTATGCCCAGGCCCGCTTGGAGGTCTGTAGGACGCGGGAGACCTCCTTGGCAGAGGCCGGACAGCGTGCGGCGCGAGATCTCTAGTTGCAGCGTACGCGCCAAGGACGGCTGGAGGCCATGGTAAGCATTTGTCATTTATGATTGGTCTTCTCCACACTGTTGCTGACCGCGATTTCTGTTCTCTGGGCAGCTGTATTGCCAGATTTGGTTTGTCCGCCGGGCTCGTCGTGGCTTGGCGTTGTGACGTCTACCCTTGGGAGGATGTCTGAGCAAAGTTTCAGATCGCGGGCGAAAACAGCGCGATCGCGGTGCTATCGCGGGCTGGAAGCCTTCCCGCGAGGCAATCCCGTAAAAAACGCGATCTGCCGCTAACCGCGCGATCGCGCGCGAAACGACGCTATTTGACTTCGCTGCCGCTGCAAAATCGTGGGCATGGGCCGAAAGACTGAAACACAAGGGTCCAAAGGCCCCAAACAGACCAGCAACGGCCCAAATTTCGCGATGGTATATAATACCTCCTCCAGAAAACCTAGCTCGTGTCCCCCCATTCCCTTCTCTCCCTCCCACCAAAAAGTTTGCGGCGGCTGCTCTTCTTCCCAGCAGCGCCGACTGCTGCTTCGTCGGAAGCCAGATTCGGTAGCGGGGGAGGTGGAAAGGCGACCGGCGACGAGGGGCCTCTGCACGTCGCCGCCTCTGCGACCACGATGACATCTCAGTCTCACTCTCACACGGTTCCAGCAGCCGGGGCAAGCACATCGCCAGGAGGTACAGGAGTCCTCCGATTCCATAGCTCATTGGTAGAATATTCAGACTTGTTTGTTGATTCAGATTGTAGGCTCTGGGATTCAGATTTAAAAGGAAGAGGGGTGTCTATGGTAAGAAGAAGAAGATGATGATCCCTGTTACTCAAGAAGATCTACTCTCTGCTTCCTCTGCTTCAGAAAGTGACGACGACGAGGACATCGACATGAGTTCTGGTTCTGACATGTGAGCTTGTCGGTTTCTCTACGAAGTTCGTTTTGGCGCTCATGATTCTATCCTTTCCTGTGTGCTTTTGACAAATGAATTCTGAAGACTTTGTGATGCATGTAATGGACTATGGACATGCTGCTGTTGTTACTGAACTCAAGTGCCGAACTGCTGATGTTATGCTTGATGCAGTCTTGAATTTATATTTCTATTTATCTGTTGAACTGCTGCAGATTGTTATGTTCGAATTTATATTGAGAATCCTCAGTTTTCTACTGAAAATACCCTGTTTTCCAAGAAAAACATGCACATGTATTAGTATGGATGTGTGATATACATGCACAAGTACTGTAGCCGCGAAATGGGTTAGCGGCTGCTATAGCCGGCGATAGCGGCTGTAGCGTTGGCACAGAGCCAGCCGCTAAATGGCTTAGCCCGCGATCTGAAACTTTGTGTCTGAGGCCTTGACCCAGGCTGAGGGGGCGCTATGGGCCAGTGAAGATGGGGGTGCCGATCTCAACCAACGCATCACGCGTTTGCCGCGGGCGGCTCAACGCTTGATGGATCTTCAAGAGACTGCGGCTACGGCCGGCGCTTAGTATGTGCTGGCAAGGCTGCGTGTGTGCCATCCTGAGTGTCCTATTCATGGTGTGGTCACCACGGAGCCGTAGGCCCGGCGGCGCAGGACTTCTACGTAGACGTGGAGCCGGTTGTGGCGTTTGCTGCCGAGGGTAGTCATCATGAGGCCTGAATTGTTAGTCTGAAAACAAAGTAATTCACAACTTTCTTTGCGAAACTTATTAATATAACCTCATTTATGTGCTTTTGATTCTTGAAAAGATGAGGTTTGTTTTTTGTTTGTGCCATAGAGGCGGTGAAGTGCCTCTACCAGGGTTAGGAGCAGAGATCCCCTTTTGTGCTAGTTGACGCCGTAGGCGTATTTAGTGGGGCTCGGCGTGACCAAAATGCCTGATTCAGTCGTCCGGCATCCTCGATGGTTGTTCTCCTCAAAGGAAGGACTATCAACAAAATTACGTCAATGCAGCCCTTGAGCATGAAGTTGTGGGAGGTCGGCAAAAGAAGCATCCACAAGGGTTCGGATCTAAAAGCAGGAAGGTACGACGCAGCCTTTGGGTGGAGTCACGGGGAGGTCCACTGAATATAGCGATGCAGCCCCCGCGTCCATCAATAAAGAGATTCGTTTGTTCTTCCACAATTTATCTATCCCAGGGGGATCAGTATAGTGATTGTACTGAATAGCTACGTGTGATGTATATTTTAGCAAACTGTAGGAGGGACGTGAAAAAGTGTGAAAGATCATTGCGACCTCCTTATTTTCCAACCTAATTCTGTTTGAGCTAAGGTTACATGAGATGCATATTTTGCAATGGAGTTTATGCAGAAAAGTATGTCATACTTAGATGTCTATGCATAAAATAAACGGAGATGCTTGCCATTCCAGGGTCGCAATGTGATCCGACATGTTTTCTTGTTGCGAAGGTAAGTATGCCCCATTGTTGAGGACCTCATGAATGACGAAGGGACCTTCCCATGGGAAGGACATCTTGTGGCGGAGGACGAGGTCGCCGACGCTGAACTCGCGTGCCCGGGCGGGCCGGCCTTGATACTGGCGCAATTTCTGTTGGTAGATGCTGGTGCGTTCGATAGCGAGGAGGTATGCTTCTTCCTTTGCACTGAGTCGTCTTTCCTGTTTTCTTCGGCGACCTCCTCGTCGTATGCTCAGACCCGTGGCGAGTCGTATTCGATGTCCGATGGGAGGACTGCCTCCGACCCGTATACCATGAAGAAGGGTGTGTGAAAGAACATGCGGTGCCTGATGGAAATATGCCCTAGAGGCAATAATAAAATGGTTATTATTATATTTCCTAAATCATGATAAAGGTTTATTATTAATGCTAGAATTGTATTGACCGGAAACTTAAATACATGTGTGGATACATAAACAAATACCGTGTCCCTAGTGAGCCTCTATTAGACTAGCTCGTTGATCAAAGATGGTTAAGGTTTCCTAACCATAGACATGTGTTGTCATTTGATAACGGGATCACATCATTAGGAGAATAATGTGATGGACAAGACCCATCCGTTAGCTTAGGATAATGATCGTTCAGTTTATTACTATTGCTTTCTTCATGTCAAATACATATTCCTTCGACTATGAGATTATGCAACTCCCGGATACCGGAGGAATACCTTGTGTGCTATCAAACGTCACAACGTAACTGGGTGATCATAAAGATGCTCTACAGGTATCTCCGAAGGTGTTTGTTGAGTTGGCATAGATCAAGATTAGGATTTGTCACTCCGAGTATCGGAGAGGTATCTCTGGGCCCTCTCGGTAATACACATCATAAGCTTGCAAGAAAATGACTAAGGAGTTAGTCACAAGGTGATGTATTACGGAATGAGTAAAGAGACTTGCCGGTAACGAGATTGAACTAGGTATGAAAATACCGACGATTGAATCTCGGGCAAGTAACATACCGATGGACAAAGGGAATTACGTATGTTGTCATAACGATTCGACCGATAAAGATCTTCGTAGAATATGTAGGAGCCAATATGGGCATCCAGGTTCTGCTATTGGTTATTGACCGGAGAGGTGTCTCGGTCTTGTCTACATAGTTCTCGAACCCGTAGGGTCCGCACGCTTAACGTTCGTTGACGATATAGTGTTATATGAGTTATATGTTTTGGTGACCGAATGTTGTTCGGAGTCCTAGATGAGATCACGGACATGACAAGGAGTCTCGAAATGGTCGAGAGGTAAAGATTGATATATAGTACGATGGTATTCGGACACCGGAAGTGTTTCGGGGGTACCGGGTACTTATCGGGTCATCGGAAGGGGTACCAGGCACCCCCGACAAAAGATATGGGCCTTATGGGCCAAGAGGGGAAAAGCACTAGCCACAAGGGGCTGGTGCGCCCCCCATATAGGCCGGCCTAAGGAGGAGAAGGAAAGGGGAGAAGGGAAAGGAAAGTGTGGATTGGGATTCCCACTTCCTTCCCTCTCCCCCCCTCTTTCCTTCCCCCTCGGTAATATATGGCAGGGGGGCGCTGCTTGGGAGGGACTCCAAGTAGGATTCCTCCTACTTGGGCGCCTCCTATGGCTGATCCGCCCTCCCTCCCACCTATATATATGTGGGAGGGGGCGCCTAGCACACCCCAGACAATTGCATAGCCGTGTGCGACGCCCCCCTCCACCGTTTACACCCCCGGTCATATTTTCGTAGTGCTTAGGCGAAGCCCTGCGAAGATCACTTCACCATCACCGTCACCACGCCGTCGTGCTGACGGAACTGATATACTACCTCGACATCCTGCTGGATCAAGAAGGCGAGGGACGTCACCGAGCTGAACGTGTGCAGAACACGGAGGTGCCGTGCGTTCGGTACTTGATCGGTTGAAGCGCGAAGAAGTTCGACTACATCAACCGCGTTGTGAAACACTTCCACTTACGGTCTACGAGGGTACGTAGACACACTCTCCCCCTTATTGCTATGCATCTCCATGGATATATCATTGCGTGTGCATAGAAATTTTTTTGTTTTCCATGCAACGTTTCCCAACAGTGGCATCATGAGCCAGGTCTATGCGTAGATGATATGCACGAGTAGATCACAAAGAAGTTGTGGGCGGTGATGTTCATACTGCTTACCACCAACGTCTTATTTTGATTCGGCGGCATTGTGGGATGAAGCGGTCCGAACCAACCTTACATGTCCACGTACATGAGACCGGTTCCACCGACTGAAATGCAACTAGTTTTGCATAAAGGTGGCTGGTGGGTGTCTGTCTCTCATACTTTAGTTGAATCGAATTTGACTGTGGCCGGTCCTTGAAGAAGGTTAAAACAACAAACTTGATAATTCACCGTTGTGGTTTTTTGCCGTAGGTAAGAATGGTTCTTGCTAGAAACCCGTAGCAGCCACGTAAAACTTGCAACAACAAAGTAGAGGACGTCTAACTTGTTTTTGCAGGGTATGTTGTGATGTGATATGGTCAAGACATGATGTGATATACGTTATTGTATGAGATGATCATGTTTTGTAAGTTATCAGCAACCGGCAGGAGCCTTATGGTTGTCTCTTTATTGTATGAAATGCAAACGCCATGTAATTGCTTTACTTTATCGCTATGCGTTAGCAATAGTTGTAGAAGCAATAGTTGGCGAGACGACCATGACGCAATGATGGAGATCAAGGTGTCGAGCCGGTGACGATGGAGATCATGATGATGCTTTGGAGATGGAGATCAAAAGCATGAGATGATGATGGCCATATCATGTCACATATTTTGATTGCATGTGATGTTTATCTTTTATGCATCTTATTTTGCTTAGTACGGCGGTAGCATTATAAGATGATCCCTTCACTAAATTTCAAGGTAAAAGTGTTCTCCCTGAGTATGCATCGTTGCTATAGTTCGTCGTTTCGAGACACCACGTGATGATCGGGTGTGATAGACTCTACGTTCACATACAACGGGTGTAAAACAGTTTTGCACATGCAGAATACTTGGGTTAAACTTGACGAGCCTAGCATGTACAGACATGGCCTCGGAACACTGGAGACCGAAAGGTCGAACATGAGTCATATAGTAGATATGATCAACATAGAGATGTTCACCATTGATGACTACCCCATCTCACGTGATGATCGGACATGAGTTAGTTGATTTGGATCATGTAACACTTAGACAACTTGAGGGATGTTGATTTAAGTGAGAGTTCTTTAGTAATTTGATTAATTGAACTTTATTTATCATGAACTTAGTCCTGATAGTATTTGCAAATCTATGTTGTAGATCAATAGCTCGCGATGTAGCTCCCCTATTTTTTGATATGTTCCTAGAGAAAATTAAGTTGAAAGATGATAGTAGCAATGATGCGGACTGGGTCCGTGATCTGAGGATTATCCTCATTGCTGCACAGAAGAATTATGTCCTTGATGCACCGCTAGGTGACAGACCTGTTGCAGGAGCAGATGCAGATGTTATGAACGTTTGGCAAGCTCGATATGATGACTACTTGATAGTTTAGTGCACCATGATTTACGGCTTAGAACTAGGACTTCAAAAATATTTTGAACGCCACAGAGCATATGAGATGTTCCCAGAGCTGAAATTGGTATTTCAGACTCATGCCCGTGTCCATAGGTATGAGACCTCTGACAAGTACTTTACCTACAAGATGGAGGAGAATAGCTCAGCCAATGAGCATGTGCTCAGAATGTCTGGGTACTACAATCACTTGAATCAAGTGGGAGTTAATCTTCCAGATAAGATAGTGATTGACAGAGTTCTCTAGTCACTATCACCAAGCTACAAGAACTTTGTGATGAACTATAATATGCAAGGGATGACGGAGACGATTCCCGAGCTCTTCGCGATGCTGAAATCGGCGAAGGTAGAAATCAAGAAAGAGCATCAAGTGTTGATGGTTAACAAGACCACTAGTTTCAAGAAAAGGGCAAGGGAAAGAAAGGGAACTTCGAGAAGAATGGCAAGCAAGTTGCCAGTCCCGTGAAGAAGCCCAAAGCTGAACCTAAGCCTGAAACTGAGTGCTTCTACTACAAAAGGAATTGTCACTAGAAGCGGAACTGCCCCAAATACTTGGCGGATAAGAAGGATGGCAAAGTGAACAAAGGTATATTTGATATACATGTTATTGATGTGTACCTTACTAGTATTTGTAGTAGCCCCTGGGTATTTGATACTGGTTCAGTTACTAAGATTAGTAACTCGTAACAGGAGTTGCAGAATAAACATAGACTAGTTAAGGGCGAGGTGACGATGTGTGTTGGAAGTGATTCCAAGGTTGATACGATCACCATCGCACACTCTCTCTACCTTCAGAATTAGTATTAAACCTAAATAAATGTTATTTGGTGTTTGCGTTGAGCATGAATGTGATTTGATCATGTTTATTGCAATACGATTATTCATTTAAGTCAGAGAATAATTATTGTTCTGTTTACATGAATAAAACCTTCTATGGTCATACACCCAATGTGAATGGTTTATTGAATCTCAATTGTAGTGATACACATATTCATAATATTGATGCCAAAAGATGCAAAGTTGATAATGATAGTGCAACATACTTGTGGCATTGCCATTTAGATCATATTGGTGTAAAGCGCATGAAGAAACTCCATGCGGATGGACTTTTGGAATCACTTGATTATGAATCATTTGATACTTGCGAACCATGCCTCATGGGCAAGATGACTAAAACTCCGTTCTCCAGAACAATGAAGTGAGCTAATGACTTATTAGAAATAATACATACCGATGTATGCGGTCCGATGAGTGTTGAAGCACGCGGCGGGTATCGTTATTTTCTGACCTTCACAGATGATTTGAGCAGATATGGGTATATCTACTTAATGAAACACAAGTCTGAAACATTTGAAAAGTTCAAAGAATTTCAGAGTGAAGTGGAGAATCATTGTAACAAGAAAATAAAGTTTCTACGATCTGATCGCGGAGGCGAATATTTGAGTTATGAGTTTGGCCTTCATTTAAAACAATGTGGAATAGTTTCACAACTCACGCCACCTGGAACACCACAGCGCAATGGTGTGTCCGAATGTCGTAACTGTACTTTATTAGATATGGTGCATTTTATGATTTCTCTTACCGATTTACCACTATCATTTTGGGGTTACACATTAGAGACAGCTGCATTAACGTTAAATAGGGCACCGTCTAAATCCGTTGATACGACACCGTATGAACCGTGGTTTGGCAAGAAACCTAAGCCATCGTTTCTTAAAGTTTGGGGTTGCGACACTTATGTCAAAAGGCTTCAGCCTGATAAGCTCAAACCCAAATCGGAGAAGTGTGTCTTCATAGGATACCCTAAGGAAACAATTGGGTACACCTTCTACCACAGATCCGAAGGCAAGATCTTTGTTGCCAAGAGTGGAACCTTTCTGGAGAAGGAGTTTCTCTCGAAAGAAGTGAGTGGGAGGAAAGTAGAACTTGATGAGGTAATCATAGCTTCTCTCGAATTGGGAAGTAGCACATCAGAGAAATCCGTTCCCGTGATGCCTACACCAACTAGAGAGGAAGCAAATGATAATGATCATGAAACTTTAGATCAAGTTGCTACTGAACCTCGTAGGTCAACCAGAGCACGATCCGCACCAGAGTGGTACGGTAATCCTGTTCTGGGATTAGACGAAGGCGAACCGACGAACTATGAAGAAGCTATGATGAGCCTAGATTCCGACAGATGGCTTGAGGCCATGAAATCTGAGATAGGATCCTTGTATGAGAACAAAGTGTGGACTTTGGTGGACTTGCCCGATGAGCGGCAAGCCATAGAGAATAAATGGATCTTCAAGAAGAAGACTGACGCTGATGGTAATGTTACTGTCTACAAAGCTCGACTTGTCACAAAAGTGTTTTCGACAAGTTCAAGGGATTGACTGCAATGAGACTTTCTCACCCGCAGCGATGCTTAAGTCCGTCCGAATCATGTTAGCAATTGCCGCATTTTATAACTATAAAATCTGGCAAATGGATGTTAAAAACTGCATTCCTTAATAGATATTAAAGAAGAGTTGTATATGATGCAACCAGAAGTTTTTTGTCGATCCTAAAGGTGCTAACAAAGTGTGCAAGCTCCAGCGATCCATCTATGGACTGGTGCAAGCATCTCGGAGTTGGAATATACGCTTTGATGAGGTGATCAAAGCATATGGTTTTATATAGACTTATGGTGAAGTCTGTATTTACAAGAAAGTGAGTGGGAGCTCTGTAGCATTTCTGATATTATATGTGGATGACATATTGCTGATTGGAAATGATATCAAATTTCTGGATAGCATAAAAGGATACTTGAATAAGAATTTTTCAATGAAAGACCTCGGTGAAGCTGCTTACATACTAGGCATCAAGATCTATAGAGATAGATCAAGATGCTTGATAAGATTTTTCAATGAGTACATACCTTGACAAGATTTTGAAGGAGTTCAAAATGGATCAATCAAAGAAGGAATTCTTGCCTGTATTGTAAGGTGTGAAGTTGAGTAAGACTCAAAGCCCGACCACGGCATAAGATAGAGAGAGAATGAAAGTCATTCCCTATGTCTCAGCCATAGGTTCTATAAAGTATGCCATGCTGTGTACCAGACTTATTGTGTACCTTGCCATGAGTTTGGCAAGGGGGTACAATAGTGATCCAGGAGTAGATCACTGGACAGCGGTCAAAATTATCCTTAGAGGACTAAGAAAATATTTCTCGGTTATGGAGGTGATAAAAAGCTCGTCGTAAAGGGTTACGTCGATGCAAGCTTTGACACCGATTCAGATGACTATGAGTCTCAATCTGGATACATTTTGAAAGTGGGAGTAATTAGCTAAAGTAGCTCCATGCAGAGCATAGTAGACATAGAAATTTGCAAAATACATACGGATCTGAATATGACAGACCCATTGAGTAAACTTCTCTCACAAGCAAAACATGATCACACCTTAGTACTCTTTGGGTGTTAATCACATGGCGATGTGAACTAGATAATTGACTCTAGTAAACTCTTTGGGTGTTGGTCACATGGCGATGTGAACTATGGGTGTTAATCACATGGCGATGTGAACTAGATTATTGACTCTAGTGCAAGTGGGGGACTGATGGAAATATGCCCTAGAGGCAATAATAAAATGGTTATTATTATATTTCCTAAATCATGATAAAGGTTTATTATTCATGCTAGAATTGTATTGACCGGAAACTTAAATACATGTGTGGATACATAAACAAATACCGTGTCCCTAGTGAGCCTCTACTAGACTAGCTCATTGATCAAAGATGGTTAAGGTTTCCTATCCATAGACATGTGTTGTCATTTTATAACGGGATCACATCATTAGGAGAATAATGTGATGGACAAGACCCATCCGTTAGCTTAGCATAATGATCGTTTAGTTTATTGCTATTGCTTTCTTCATGTCAAATACATATTCCTTCGAGTATGCGATTATGCAACTCCCGGATACCGAAGGAATACCTTGTGTGCTATCAAACGTCACAACGTAACTGGGTGATCATAAAGATGCTCTACAGGTATCTCCGAAGGTGTTTGTTGAGTTGGCATAGATCGAGATTAGGATTTGTCACTCCGAGTATCGGAGAGGTATCTCTGGGCCCTCTCGGTAATACACATCATAAGCTTGCAAGAAAATGACTAAGGAGTTAGTCACAAGGTGATGTATTACGGAACGAGTAAAGAGACTTGCCGGTAACGAGATTGAACTAGGTATGAAGATACCGACGATCGAATCTCGGGCAAGTAACATACCGATGGACAAAGGGAATTACGTATGTTGTCATAACGGTTCGACCGATAAAGATCTTCGTAGAATATGTAGGAGCCAATATGGGCATCCAGGTTCCAATATTGTTTATTGACTGGAGAGGTGTCTCGATCATGTCTACATAGTTCTCGAACCCGTAGGGTCCGCACGCTTAACGTTCGTTGACGATATAGTGTTATATGAGTTATATGTTTTGGTGACCGAATGTTGTTCGGAGTCCTAGATGAGATCACGGACATGACGATGAGTCTCGAAATGGTCGAGAGGTAAAGATTGATATATAGGACGATGGTATTCGGACACCGGAAGTGTTTCGGGGGTACCGGGTACTTATCGGGTCACCGGAAGGGGTTCTGGGCACCCCTGGCAAAAGATATGGGCCTTATGGGCCAAGAGGGGAAACGCACCAACCACAAGGGGCTGGTGGGCCCCCCATATAGGCCGGCCTAAGGAGGAGAAGGAAAGGGGAGAAGGGAAAGGAAAGTGTGGATTGGGATTCCCACTTCCTTCCCTCTCCCCCCCCCCTTCTTTCCTTCCCCCTCGGTTATATATGGTAGGGGGGGCGCGGCTTGGGAGGGACTCCAAGTAGGATTCCTCCTACTTGGGCACCTCCTATGGCTGCTCCACCCCCCTCCCACCTATATATATGTGGGAGGGGGCGCCTAGCACACCCCACACAATTGCATAGCCGTGTGCGGCGCCCCCCTCCACCGTTTACACCTCCGGTCATATTTTCGTAGTGCTTAGGCGAAGCCCTGCGGAGATCACTTCACCATCACCGTCACCACACCGTCGTGCTGACAGAACTCATCTAATACCTCGATGCCTTGCTGGATCAAGAAGGCGAGGGACATCACCGAGCTGAACGTGTGCAGAACGCGGAGGTGCCGTGCGTTCGGTACTTGATCGGTTGAAGCGCGAAGAAGTTCGACTACATCAACCGCATTGTGAAACGCTTCCGCTTACGGTCTACGAGGGTACGTAGACACACTCTCCCCCTCATTGCTATGCATCTCCATGGATAGAGCATTGCGTGTGCGTAGAAAATTTTTTGTTTTCCATGCAACGTTTCCCAACAGTGCCCCCATGTTTGGTTTGGTAATTGATGATAATCTCTATAGACTAATGGTTGCCTTGAGTTATATTTGAAGGATTTGTTCATAGGCTTTTCTTGAAGTCCATGTGTTGGTTTCAAGGAGTTTATCAGATGACAAAGGTGCTATCCAAGGAATTATCCAAAGAGTGGTCATATAGAAGACATGATACAAGGTTGATCAAGACTAAGTCAAAGAGTGAATCAAGTTGATCAACACACAAAGCGCACAATATGTACCGAGAGGGATAAAGTGATCCCATGGTATGGTAAGCATTGCCCATTACGCTTTGTGTACTAACCCATGGTCTACGTGAGAGTTCTATGTGGGGTTAGGTATGTTTCCATGGGTTTGCGTCAAGATGAAGATCTCATACAACCCATGGAGGATGACATCAAGTGGTGATCGTCATCAAGATTGCGGTGTGCAAGTTCAAGTGGAGCATCACAAAGAGATCATCCTTGAATCTTGCCATCCATTGTGGTGTCAATGAACTTGTGAAGATGTGCCGAAGAGTGGCTCACCCATAGTGGAGTATGAGGGAGCAATCAACTAGCCTTCGTCGAGCCAACGCAATCAAGAAAGGTAGTCCAACTTGAGGGAGTCAAGATCGTCATCATCTAGCTCAAGTGGACTATGTGCAAAGCAAAGGTTTTCCCTTGATAGGTTTATGTTTTAACGGTCTCATGGTGGTAGTTGAGAGACCGGGTTATAGGATCAGTTGTCGTACTATCAAGGGGGGCTCTCGATGAGTAGCTTGATCGTATCGTTCGTAGAGAGCTCAAACCATTGCATCCTTACATCATCTTTCTCGGCTCTTGTTTGGTGCTTCTCTTTGTGAGTTTTAGAGCTTATGGTCATCTTCATGACAAGCTCGAGTTCATCGAAAACGGAGTTCACATGCATCTTCTATGATGTTTTCGATGTTGGAGGTTATGCCGGTTCTTCTTTTTTGGAGGTTTCACTCCTCTAAGTTGTTTGCTGGTTGCGTCTTTTGTCGCGTAGATCGTGCGTCGTGCGAGTTTCTGGTTTCGGCGTGTGTCCGCCGCCGTGAATATCTTGTTCAAGGAGGCCTTGCAAGTGGGCTCGTAGCACCGTGGAGGTCGTACAATTCATCTCCATGAGAGATGATCAGGGTGATCATAGACCCCTTGGGCCTGCCCTTGTTTGTTATACATGCGTTTGACGATGCGTGAAGGTGAGATGTCAAGGAATTGTCCTTATCCATCAACGACCAACTCGAAAGAGTCGAATGTGAGGCAATGCCCTGGCGAGGGATCGCCGGCCTCTTTTGTCTCTCCGCACCGGGTTCGGTCTCCGATCGACGTCGCCCCATGCCTGGCATGCCAACTGACAGAGCGAATTTCCGTCATCCCTCGGTAGGGTTCATGACAAGATTGGAAGTACCAGAATGGAGTCTACACGCATAGTTTACCCAGGTTCGGGCCTCTGAAGAGTAATA
Organism: Thinopyrum elongatum; assembly: GCA_011799875.1. Lineage (NCBI taxonomy): Eukaryota > Viridiplantae > Streptophyta > Magnoliopsida > Poales > Poaceae > Thinopyrum > Thinopyrum elongatum. The sequence continues at coordinate 510,032,001 of CM022300.1, forward strand.
CCCTACATCCTGCTTCTTCTAGTTATTCATGAAGAGGGGATACCTCGTGCAGAGGATTACAATGATGTACGGGGATGTCTACCGTGAGTTGGAAATGAGATTGAATGCCTAACGAATACCTAGACCTCCCTTTATATAGACAAGAGAGGTCTAGGGTTTACATAGGAGGTGGATAAGGTCGGTTCGGCCGCCCTTCAACTTGGAGAGCATGCAGATCGTCTTAGCCTCCTCTTGGGTTTTCGAGTATTCATTGGGCCTAGTAGGCCCCGTATGAGACTGAGGCAAGGCTCCCCTTGGTCAGGTACCCTGGGGTCATGACCTTCTGAGTATTCATGAATTACCATGCTACAACAGGTAGACATGCAATGCTACATTAGATAATTGCCATACTATATGAAAATAAATTTGCTTGCCTGTTCAGGAATTGCCATGCTGCTATGCTATATGAGAAGAAATTTGCCTACTTGCTCAGGAATTGTTATGTTGGCAGAAGGAAATTGCCATGCTACATCATAGAAAACTATTGGAAATTGCCACACTACAGGTGTGGAATTTGCCATTCAGATGTGATTTTGAGGGGAAGGTTGAGGGATAAGGTGAATGCCGTCTCGGTTGCTCAGATTGCCATGCAAAATGAACATTTAGTGGCATACGCTTAGTTGTTCGCTCAGAGGGTGCATGGAAGCAGACAAGGATTACCACATGTACGCTTTAAGCTTAGACAAAAAAATTGGACGTACCTGAGATCATTTGAAAACCACTTATAGGGAACATCAGCTTAATAGCTTTTTCGTTTCATACGTGGTAGTTATTTTGTCGGGTTTTCTTTTCGGAAAGGAGGTTAATTCCACAGCCTCTGCATCTTCATGATGCAAACATCCATGTCTATTAATTATTAAATAGAGTACAAAATAAAAAAACTACGATTGAACCATTAAAATATATAAAATAAACATCTATGACTAAGTTGACTTATTCCGCAGCAACGCCTTCAAGAAGAAATAAATGTCTTCGCGTCATCATTGTCTTGTCTGGTCGGGAGACCTGGACAAGGATTTTCATCCCGACTGCCGTGATCATTTAACGAAGACCAACACAAATCCTCCCGCAAAGTTACCATGCCGGCTGTAGAGCATCTACCGTCGGCCTATTCAAATCCTCCTCAAACGTCCGCGGATGCGCCCTGTCAGTGACCAGACAGGAGAGAAAAGAAAAAAAAGACCCAACCGGACCCCTCTTATCATCCTTATACGTCCGGCCCGTCCATGAACCCTCATACTGAGACCAAATGTAGGGAGGATATGAGGGCTCGCGGGCGCGCCCCGTCAGTCCACCACGTAGGACGGGGCCCACCCCCACCACATTTTCTCTTTCTTTATTCTTTGTTTTCTTTTTCTCTCTTTGTCTCCAGCAATCACATGCGAGTGACTAAATATATAAGGAAGAAAAATGAGGAGTATGGTTGTATAGATGGACAGATAGAGGCTCAAAATGAACATGCCTGGAAACTGACTGAGACGTGTGCGCGAACATTTAGGGGGACAAATTTGCTAAGTCCGACTGTAGATGCTCTTAGTTGAAGACTTTGGTGAAATGCTTTTTTTGAAAGATAGCATGAGAGCTGCTACTATTCATTAAGAGGAAGCGGTAAAGAAACCGATGCTTGGTTAATTGAAGAAACCAAGCTAAAACATTTACAAAGAGCACACAACACCTAGCAGAGCTAGGGTCGGAGCACAACATGACATAAAGGAACACCTTTTTTTTCTTTTTTTCAAAAAGGAGGTTATCCCCCGGCCTCTGCATCAGAACGATGCATACGGCCATATTATTAATAAGCAAAAGGTTCAACAAAGTCTTCAGGTCTCAAAAGGGAAAAAAGCTCACATAGAGCGAAAACAAAGGAACAGGATAGCCACAACTGGCAGGCAAAAGAGAAGATAGGAAACTAAACACCTATCCTATTACATGACCGCCATCCAAACCGGTTGAAGATAGCCCATGCTACCGTCTCCCACCGGATAGACCCAGTAACCATACGCTCCCTGGCATCCGTCGGAGTGAGTAGCGACCACGTACGGATCAGTGAAGTGGTCCGGAAAATAACCTGCAAGAAATGAATATTTGTTGTTCTGTTAAAAACCAAATCGTTTCTGCAGTTCCAAACTGCCCATAATAAAGCACATACTCCTACACGGATATGTCTCGCCGTTTCTGAATCTATTCCATCTAGCCACGTCCCAAATAACATGTTGATAGTATTCGGAGGAGTAATATTAAATGCTATGTGGACAGACCGCAACAAATTTTTTGCCAATGGGCAGTCAAGAAAGAGGTGTTTGATGGATTCATCATGATCACAGAAGCTACATCTTGTAGATCCTGTCCAGTTGCGTTTTGCCAAATTGTCCTTTGTTAGAATGACTTGTTTATGGACAAACCACATAAACACTTTAATCTTTAAAGGCACTTTGACTTTCCAAACATGTTTCGATCGAGGTATAGAGCCAGTGTTGATAATATCCAAATACATGAATTTAACCGAAAACTCTCCATTCTTAGTTAGTTTCCAGCGCAACTGATCGGGCTATTGAGGTAGGTGAACATCCACCAATATTCTCACAAGATGGAGCCAAGCTTCCCAATGGTTTCCCGCTAACGTCCTCCTGAATTGAATATTGAGAGGATTGGACTGTAATACTGTTGCAACGTAAGCGTCTCTTCGCTGAACAATATTATAGAGAGAAGGATATTGGAGTGCAAGGGGCGTCTCCCCTAACCATGTATCCTCCCAGAATCTCGTGGTGGTACCATTTCCAACTATAAAGTTTGTCCTGTTGAAAAATACTGATTTCACTCTCATCAATCCCTTCCAAAATGGTGAATCGGTCAGCCTGACCGTCACCTGGGATAAGGTTTTGGAGTGAAGGTACTTATTACGCAGAATCTGGGCCCATGTGGCATCGGTCTCTACAGATAGCTTATACAACCACTTGCTGAGAAGACATCTGTTCTTCACCTCTAAATTTTCAATGCGAGACCCCCTTGGTCTTTTGGCCTACAAATGATATCCCATTTAGCGAGTCTGTACTTTCGTTTTAACTCATCACTCTGCCAGAAGAAGCGCGATCGATAGAAATCTAACCTTTTCCGAACTCCAACTGGTACCTCAAAAAAGGACAAGAGAAACATAGGCATACTCGTGAGCACCGAATTAATGAGAATTAGTCGGCCTCCGTATGACATAAGCTTGCCCTTCCAGCAGCTTAGTTTCTTTTCAAATCGATCCTCAATGCACTTCCATTCTTTGTTGGAAAGCTTGCGATGGTGGATTGGTATACCCAAATATGTGAAGGGCAAAGATCCCAATTCGCACCCGAATAATTTTTTGTAAGCTTCTTGTTCGTCTTTAACTCTTCCAAAGTAGAACAATTCACTTTTATGGAAGTTAATCTTTAACCCCGACAATTGTTCGAACAAGCATAATACAAGCTTCATGTTTCTTGCTTTTGCCAAATCATGCTCCATGAAGATGATAGTATCATCAGCGTACTGTAGGATAGACACTCCTCCGTCTACTAAATGCGGGACGAGGCCACCTACCTGGCCATTATCCTTAGCTCTTCCTATTAGGATCGTCAACATGTCTACCACTATGTTGAACAGAATCGGTGACATCGGGTCTCCTTGCCTCAGACCCTTGTGTGTCTGCAAATAATGACCTATGTCATCATTCTCTTTGATTCCTACACTCCTTTTTTGCGTGAAAGAATCTACATGGTTTCTCCAGGACTGATCGAATCCTTTCATACGCAAGGCCTGCTAAAGGAATGGCCATTTTACCTTATCGTACGCTTTCTCAAAATCCACTTTAAAAACCACCCCATCTAGTTTTTTCGTGTGGATTTCATGGAGTGTTTCATGTAGGACCACAACCCCTTCTAGGATGTTTCTGTCCGGCATGAAAGCAGTTTGAGATGGCTGCACCACAGAGTGCGCAATCTGCGTAAGCCTATGTAACACCCCCTTGTAATAAGCTCTGTGACACTCTGTTAAAACTGCCAAGTCATGATCATTTGCAGTGCCATGTCATATGGGTTAATGATCCAATTCAAATTCACATATGAAAATCAACTCAAATCCAAAAGTGAAATATAAAGTTGGTCAAACACTGTTGGGAAAATGTTCATTAAATGGTAACTAATCCAGGAACATTTCTAAAATCAACATTAAAATATTTGGAGTTGGGTAGATGACTCAAACAAGATGAAACAGCACCCAAATCAGCAATATTAATCCATTTAAAATCATTACAAGTTCAAATGGCTTCCAATTCTGCCCAAACCACTTTTTGGTGAGAGCTAAAATGGCACTGTAATATTTGGACCAGGTTCCATATTTTACAGAAATGCTAAAGTGGCCTAACTATTTTTGCAACAGAAAAGACAAGAGAAAAGGAAAAGAAATAAAGGAAAAAGGCTAAAACTGGACTGGACCAAGTGCACAGTGCACCGGCCCAGCCCAGCTGGCCCATCCCCTTCTCTCTCCCTCGCCGTGTCATCCTCTCTATGGACGAGCGCGCGCGCGCCGGCGAGACGCTGACAGCGCGATGCCGCGGTCGCCCGGGAGGATAAGGGCAAGCCCTAATGCTTCCCCCCTGGTCGTTCTATCCACTCCCCCGTCCTCTCCCTCGCTCGCTCCACCCTCGCGTTCCTCCTTCAGATCCATCGCCGCCCGAGCACCTCCATCGCCATGGCTTTGCCGTAGACATGGCCACCATCGTGCTCGAGCTCAGCTAGCATGCCTGCGAGCTCCGTCACCCTCGGCTCCTTCGTCTTCGACCTCGAGCAGGAGCGGGGAGGCTCTGTAGACACCACACGCCATCGCCCCCTTCTTCTCTGTCTCCGGCAGATCTCCGGCGACCTCGAGCGCTGCAGCTACTAAACCTCCCACCGGCCTTACGTGCGTGCCGCGAGGTGAGCTGCTGCTTCTGCCGTGCCCTTTCTCGTCGCCGCTGGTAGGCCGTAGCCACTGCTCCACTCGAGCCCGAACCCACCGCCGCGTGCGCTCGTCGCCGGCGTGGCCACGGTGACCCTCTGGTCTCGTGCGTGTCCCCATCGCATTCACCGTATCGCGCAGTCACCGAAGCCGCTTCGCATTGTCTAAATTGCACGCCGTAGCCGCATTTCCGACGAGGTCCGAACTCCGGCGCCCGCCGCAAAGCTCACCGTCGGCGACACACGTCGTTTCCGGCCACCTCACCGCCACCGTTAGACGCGCCGTCGAACGGCCGTTCGAACGCATCCGGCCCCGTCCCATTTGGTGGCCTGTGGGCGAAACCCGCCGCTCGCCCGAGCCGCGCCGCCGCATTCTCGCGCCTGCCGTCGTTTAAACGCCGGCCGCCGACGTGGCTGCCACGTGGGACACCCCTGGGTCACTGCCAGTGGGTCCCACGGGCCCACTTTGACCCCGTTGACCATGGTCAACGCGGGGTACTGTTCACTAGCCGCTGACATGTGGGCCCCGTTCGATAATTAGACTAATTAAACATTTTAATTAAATAAAACTAGATAATTAACTTAATGTCTCACTGACAGGTGGGGTCCACCCCCTAATTAACCCTGGTAATTAAATTAATTCATTGGTTAAAGAAACAGAGGCTGACATGTGGGTCCCACTAGACCCACATGTCAGGTTTGACCCTGGTCAACCACAGTTGACCTGCTGACGTCACTGTGACGCAATGCTGACGTCATAATTCATTTTCTGATAAATAAATAAATTTCAGAAATTCAAATAAACTTTAAAAATTAATAACTTTTAAACCGTAGCTCGGATCGAAAAAGTTAAAACATGAAAGTTGCTCAGAACGACGAGCCGAGTCTGATCGTGTCGTCTGTTTCTCCATCGAAACCCCCTACGTAGAAGAACTCGTAACTCCGGACCCGAATCCAGCAGATGAATAGTGCACACACGTCGGATATTAAATCCCAGATTAATTCTAAAAATAACTAAAATGACTTAGATGCATAATTAGGCAACCCTGCACTGCATCATAGCATCACACGCACCGTATTGCATTTGTTTGCATTATGTTTACCTGTTTCTTCCCCCTCTTCTCTCTCGGTAGACCCCGACGTTGACGTAGCTCCCGAGGCAGACGCCGCACAGGAGTACGACTATGTCCCCGATGGTACCACTGAAGACCTTGTCCTTGCCCCAGAGCAAACAGGCAAGCACCCCCATTTTGAGCATGCCTATATCGCCTATTCTCTTCTCTCTTATGCTTGCATTAGAACTGCTACTGCTACTGTTTTCCTATATCTGCTGCATAGCCTGATTATTGTAACCTGCCTTGCTAGCTTTCTGGTTATCCTAGACTGCTTAGTATAGGCTGGGTAGAGACACGACAGAGACCCCCACTTGATCCCGACTGCCCTGCTGGATATCAGAAGACCCGATCATCGGGATTGAAGACTAGACCCTGGCACCGCACATCACTTCCCCCTTAGTTGCCGACACTGCTAGGTTATCGTCGAGTGCCGAGGGTGATACCTCGTCAGCACTTCTGATGTTAACCTTGTAGGTTAGTTACTCGGTCGTGGTAAGCGAGGGTGATTCCTCCTACACCACCTACGATAACGACGTCGTCGCGCAACTCCTCAAGTGTGGACCTCGCGGGTGATTCCTCCTTCGTTCACCTTGATGATAACATCGAGCGGGAATTCCATCGAGGGTGATTCCTCAGGGTTCCCTTCGGTGTCAGACACACAGTTACTGTTGATGTGTGGACTTGCACTAAACCATGATACTAAAGACGGGTCGGCCCTGAGGGGTACCCGCGCGAGCTTAATGCAAAGTGATGTGGAGTCGGGTTGGGCTGGATGGTGCCCGCGAGATAACTATGAGGCGTGGCCGGGCATTCTTAGCCCTTGCCGCAAGTCCTCGAGACAGGGCGACGGGGTCACATCGATCATGAGTCTCTGCTCATTTCCGCGCGCTCCTAATCCACTACGGTTTGGATATTTGATCCGAGGGGCCTCTGGCCCGATAGCACTAACCATCACGTGGGCATAGTATGGCCGTTCTGCGTCGTATACATCAGCCGAAGCTTGTTTGACGTCAGTTTGGAGCGGCGCACGCCGAGTTGGACTGGGAACGCAACCGCGCTTGTATAAGGGGTTGCTAGGTCTGCTCTCGGTGGCCCCGTAACATGCAGGAGTTCCCGGGGCGATGGCCCAAGACCCCTGGGGGCATAGGTTTAGTCCGGCGTGCTGACCTCTCTTATAAGCCTAGGTCGGGTTGCGGCGTGTTGCTTAGCCGAGGCCGGGCATGACCCAGAAAAGTGTGTCCGGCCGGAGTTAAGCAAGCGTGGTGGGTAAGTTGGTGCACCCCTGCAGGGAAGAAACTTCTATCGATAGCCTGTCCTACGGTAACGGACACTCGGAGTTGTATCCCGATCGGAACAACTAGAACATGTGATGATAACTGGATAGTACGGCTCTGGGATTGCTTTCTCGCAGGGAGTCAAGAAAGGATCTCAGGTCGAGGTTGATGATACTACTACTACTGCTTTACATTATGTTCGTCTGTTCTCTTCTATTGCTGCAAGACTGTCGAAGATTGTGGAAGATGCTAGTCTTCGATAGGACTAGGCTTTCCCCCTCTATTCTGGCATTTCTGCAGCCCAGTCCACATATACAGCCCCCTTTGAAAATGATGCATATGTAGTGTAGATCCTTGCTTGCTGAGTACTTCGGATGAGTACTCACGTTTGCTTTATTTTCTTTTTCCCCCATATTCCATTTGATGCCACCAGACGACGAAGCCCCTGAGTCAGACGCCCCAGCCGACGACCAGTACTACTATCCACCTGGCGAGTACTACTACTACGAGGAGCCGTTCGACGACCAGGAGTAGGATCAGAGGGTCCAGGGCAGGAGGCCTACGCCTTTCGATCGTAGCTTTTATTTTACCCTTTCACTCCATGGTATTCCCAAGGAAATCAGTTCAGACCGTGGCAGCATTTTCACTGGCCATTTCTGGGAAAGTTTCCAGAAAGCAATGGGAACTCATATTACCTGGAGTTTAGCTTATCATCCACAATCCCAAGGTCAAGTTGAGCGCGTTAATCAAGTGCTTGAAGATATGCTTCGAGCCTGTGTTATATCCTTCGGTAAGAAATGGGAGGAATCTCTCCCGTATGCCGAGTTCTCTTATAACAACAGCTATCAAGCCAGCTTAAATATGGCCCCCTTTGAGGTTCTTTATGGTCGTAAATGTCGAACCCCTCTGAATTGGTCAGAAACTGGGGAACGACCTCTTGTTGGACCGGACATTATTCAGCATGCCGAAGAACAAGTCCGAATTGTCCGGGAGAATCTCAAAGCAGCTCAAGACCGTCAGAAGAGTAATTATGATCGCAAGCGATGGGGTGTGATCTATCAACCTGGTGATCAAGCTTATCTTCGTGTCACTCCAATGAAGGGCACCCGTCGTTTCGGAATCAAGGGCAAGCTAGCTCCTCGCTATATTGGTCCTTTCCGCGTCGTGGCTAGACGTGGACAGGTGGCATATCAATTGGAACTGCCACCGCATTTCTCCCATATTCATGATGTCTTCCACATGTCGCAACTTCGTAAGTGCTTCAAGGAATCCCCGCACCGTGCAGTGGATCATGAGATGCTCGAGCTACAAGATGATCTTTCCTATAAGGAGCATCCGATCCGCATCCTTGACGAAGCTGAACGTCGAACTCGTCAGAAGACGACCAAGTTCCTAAAAGTGCAGTGGTCGAATCACACTGAAGATGAAGCCACTTGGGAACACGAGGATCATCTTCGGGAAGAATATCCCGGACTCTTTCCTTCTACCTCCTAAATTCTCGGGACGAGAATTTCTTTTAGAGGAGGAGAACTTGTAACACCCCCTTGTAATAAGCTCTGTGACAGTCTGTTAAAACTGCCAAGTCATGATCATTTGCAGTGCCATGTCATATGGGTTAATGATCCAATTCAAATTCACATATGAAAATCAACTCAAATCCAAAAGTGAAATATAAAGTTGGTCAAACACTGTTGGGAAAATGTTCATTAAATGGTAACTAATCCAGGAACATTTCTAAAATCAACATTAAAATATTTGGAGTTGGGTAGATGACTCAAACAAGATGAAACAGCACCCAAATCAGCAATATTAATCCATTTAAAATCATTACAAGTTCAAATGGCTTCCAATTCTGCCCAAACCACTTTTTGGTGAGAGCTAAAATGGCACTGTAATATTTGGACCAGGTTCCATATTTTACAGAAATGCTAAAGTGGCCTAACTATTTTTGCAACAGAAAAGAAAAGAAATAAAGGAAAAAGGCTAAAACTGGACTGGACCAAGTGCACAGTGCACCGGCCTAGCCCAGCTGGCCCATTCCCTTCTCTCTCCCTCGCCGTGTCATCCTCTCTATGGACGAGCGCGCGCGCGCCGGCGAGACGCCGACAGCGCGACGCCGCGGTCGCCCGGGAGGATAAGGGCAAGCTCCAGTGCTTCCCCCCTGGTCGTTCTATCCACTCCCCCATCCTCTCCCTCGCTCGCTCCGCCCTCGCGTTCCTCCTTCAGATCCATCGCTGCCCGAGCACCTCCGTCGCCATGGCTTTGCCGTAGACGTGGCCACCGTCGTGCTCGAGCTCAGCAAGCACGCCTGCGAGCTCCGTCACCCTCGGCTCCTTTGTCTTCGACCTCGAGCAGGAGCGGGGAGGCTCTACAGACACCACACGCCATCGCCCCCTTCTTCTCTGTCTCCGGCAGATCTCCGGCGACCTCGAGCGCTGCAGCTACTAAACCTCCCGCCGGCCTTACGTGCGTGCCGCGAGGTGAGCTGCTGCTTCTCCCGTGCCCTTTCTCGTCGCCGCTGGTAGGCCGTAGCCACTGCTCCACTCGAGCCCGAACCCACCGCCGCGTGCGCTCGTCGCCGGCGTGGCCACGGTGACCCTCTGGTCTCGTGCGTGTCCCCGTCGCATTCACCGTATCGCGCAGTCACCGAAGCCGCTTCGCGTTGTCTAAATTGCACGTCGTAGCCGCATTTCCGACGAGGTCCGAACTCCGGCGCCCGCCGCAAAGCTCGCCGTCGGCGACACACGTCGTTTCCGGCCACCTCACCGCCACCGTTAGACGCGCCGTCGAACGGCCGTTCGAACGCATCCGGCCCCGTCCCATTTGGTGGCCTGTGGGCGAAACCCGCCGCTCGCCCGAGCCGCGCCGCCGCATTCTCGTGCCTGCCGTCGTTTAAACGCCGGCCGCCAACGTGGCTGCCACGTGGGACACCCCTGGGTCACTGCCAGTGGGTCCCACGGGCCCACTTTGACCCCGTTGACCATGGTCAACGCGGGGTACTGTTCACTAGCCGCTGACATGTGGGCCCCGTTCGATAATTAGACTAATTAAACATTTTAATTAAATAAAACTAGATAATTAACCTAATGTCTCACTGACAGGTGGGGTCCACCCCCTAATTAACCCTGGTAATTAAATTAATTCATTGGTTAAAGAAACAGAGGCTGACATGTGGGTCCCACTGGACCCACATGTCAGGTTTGACCCTGGTCAACCACAGTTGACCTGCTGACGTCACTGTGACGCAATGCTGACGTCATAATTCATTTTCTGATAAATAAATAAATTTCAGAAATTCAAATAAACTTTAAAAATTAATAACTTTTAAACCGTAGCTCGGATCGAAAAAGTTAAAACATGAAAGTTGCTCAGAACGACGAGCCGATTCTGATCGTGCCGTCTGTTTCTCCATCAGAACCCCCTACGTAGAAGAACTCATAACTCCGGACCCGAATCCGGTAGATGAATAGTGTGCACACGTCGGATATTAAATCCCAGATTAATTCTAAAAATAACTAAAATGACTTAGATGCATAATTAGGCAACCATGCACTGCATCATAGCATCACACGCACTGTATTGCATTTGTTTGCATTATGTTTACCTGTTTCTTCCCCCTCTTCTCTCTCGGTAGACCCCGACGTTGACGTAGCTCCCGAGGCAGACGCCGCACAGGAGTACGACTACGTCCCCGACGGTACCACTGAAGACCTTGTCCTTGCCCCAGAGCAAACAGGCAAGCACCCCCATTTTGAGCATGCCTATATCGCCTATTCTCTTCTCTCTTATGCTTGCATTAGAACTGCTACTGCTACTGTTTTCCTATATCTGCTGCATAGCCTGATTATTGTAACCTGCCTTGCTACCTTTCTGGTTATCCTAGACTGCTTAGTATAGGCTGGGTAGAGACACGACAGAGACCCCCACTTGATCCCGACTGCCCTGCTGGATATCAGAAGACCCAATCATCGGGATTGAAGACTAGACCCTGGCACCGCACATCACTTCCCCCTTAGTTGCCGACACTGCTGGGTTACCGTCGAGTGCCGAGGGTGATACCTCGTCAGCACTTCTGATGTTAACCTTGTAGGTTAGTTACTCGGTCGTGGTAAGCGAGGGTGATTCCTCCTACACCACCTCCGATAACGACGTCGTCGCGCAACTCCTCAAGTGTGGACCTCGAGGGTGATTCCTCCTTCGTTCACCTTGATGATAACATCGAGCGGGAATTCCATCGAGGGTGATTCCTCAGGGTTCCCTTCGGTGTCAGACACACAGTTACTGTTGATGTGTGGACTTGCACTAAACCATGATACTAAAGACGGGTCGGCCCTGAGGGGTACCCGCGCGAGCTTAATGCGAAGTGATGTGGAGTCGGGTTGGCCTGGATGGTGCCCGCGAGATAACTACGAGGCGTGGCCGGGCATTCTTAGCCCTTGCCGCAAGTCCTCGAGACGGGGCGACGGGGTGACATCGATCGTGAGTCTCTGCTCGTTTCCGCGCGCTCCTAATCCACTACGGTTTTGATATTTGATCCGAGGGGCCTCTGGCCCGATAGCACTAACCATCACGTGGGCATAGTATGGGCGTTCTGCGTCGTATACATCAGCCGAAGCTTGTTTGACGTCAGTATGGAGCGGCGCACGCCGAGTTGGACTGGGAACGCAACCGCGCTTGTATAAGGGGTTGCTAGGTCTGCTCTCGGTGGCCCCGTAACGTGCACGAGTTCCCGGGGCGATGGCCCAAGACCCCTGGGGGCATAGGTTTAGTCCGGCGTGCTGACCTCTCTTATAAGCCTAGGTCGGGTTGCGGCGTGTTGCTTAGCCGAGGCCGGGCATGACCCAGAAAAGTGTGTCCGGCCGGAGTTAAGCGAGCGTGGTGGGTAAGTTGGTGCACCCCTGCAGGGAAGAAACTTCTATCGATAGCCTGTCCTACGGTAACGGACACTCGGAGTTGTATCCCGATCGGTACAACTAGAACATGTGATGAGAACTGGATAGTACGGCTCTGGGATTGCTTTCTCGCAGGGAGTCAAGAAAGGATCTCAGGTCGAGGTTGATGATACTACTACTACTGCTTTACATTATGTTCGTCTGTTCTCTTCTATTGCTGCAAGACTGTCGAAGATTGTGGAAGATGCTAGTCTTCGATAGGACTAGGCTTTCCCCCTCTATTCTGGCATTTCTGCAGCCCAGTCCACATATACAGCCCCCTTTGAAAATGATGCATATGTAGTGTAGATCCTTGCTTGCTGAGTACTTCGGATGAGTACTCACGTTTGCTTTATTTTCTTTTTCCCCCATATTCCATTTGATGCCACCAGACGACGGAGCCCCTGAGTCAGACGCCCCAGCCGACGACCAGTACTACTATCCACCTGGCGAGTACTACTACTACGAGGAGCCGTTCGACGACCAGGAGTAGGATCGGAGGGTCCAGGGCAGGAGGCCTACGCCTTTCGATCGTAGCTTTTATTTTACCCCGCCTCTGTGAAGGCCTATTTCTCTCTCTGTAATATATCTGTACCCAGATATCTAATGCTTCCGCTGACGCTTGTATGCCATCGAGCTATGTATTCGAGCCCCCGAGGCCCTGGCTTGTAATATAAAGCTTGTATGACTTTATTTATGTTTTAGAGTTGTGTTGTGATATCTTCAATTGAGTCCTTAGGCTTGATCGTGCGCATTTGCGTGTATGATTAGTGCACGATTAAGCCGGGGTCGTCACAGCCTATTAGTTCCAACCTTGGTGAAGATTTTAAAGCTGACATTAAAAAGACAGATCGGCCTGAACTGTTCAATCCGCACGGCCTCTGTTTTCTTATGAAGCAATGTAATGGTTCCGAAATTCAAGTGAAATAGATGTAATTGTCCAGAGAATAAATCATGGAACATCGGAAGCAAGTCACCCTTAATGATGTGCCAACACTTTTTATAAAACTCCGCCGGAAAATCATCCGGCCCCGGTGCTTTATTATTCTTCATTTGTGAAATTGCCTCAAACACCTCTTTCTCCAAAAACGGGGCGGTCAAAATATCGTTCTCATCCGCTGCTAGTTGGGGGACATCCTCAACCCGCGACTCATCCAAGGATACGAAATTATCCTCAGGTGGCCCAAACAGCTGCTTATAGTAATTGGTGATGTACAATTTTAGGTTCTCCTATCCTAAAATCGTCCCCTCATCTTGCTCGAGCTGAAAGATTCTCTTCTTTCGATGCTTGCCATTCGAAATCATATGGAAGAATTGAGTGTTATCGTCCCCTTGGATGATTTTTGCGAACTTTAGCTCTTAGTGCCCACTTCAATTCCTCCTCTCGAAGCAGTTCTTTCAGTCTCATTTCCGCCTCCACTTTAGTTTCCAGCTAACTGGTATCTAGAATGGAGGACTCGGCTTTTAATTCGAGGGATTGAATAAGGAGAAGGAGCCTTTCCTTTTCCACCTTATAAAACCCACTCAAATGTTTGGCCCAACCACGTAAGAACTGTCTTAGGTGCCTAATCTTATTCTGCCATCTTTCTACATTCGACCTCCCTCCAGAATCTTTAGCCCATTCTCTTGCTATCAGATCCAAGAACCCTTCTCTTTCGAACCATGCTAATTCGAAAGAGAAAGTGTTTTTGTTTCCCACATGAGTTGCCTCTCCAGAGTCAACCAACAATGGGGTATGGTCGGAGATCGCGCGTGACAACGCTTGGACCGTCACCAGAGGAAACTTCTGCTCCCATTCGACGCTAGCGAGGACACGATCCACCTTCTCAAACATCAGGATTGGTAACGAATTGGCCCAAGTGAATTTTCTACCGGAAAGCTCGATCTCTCTAAGATCCATGCTTTCAATGATTGTATTAAACATAAACAACCATCTGCCGTCAAAATTATCATTGTTTTTTTCCTCCCGTCTTCGAATAATGTTAAAATCGCCCCCAACCAGAATTGGGAGCTGCTCGCTACCGCAAATACGAACTAAGTCTGCCAAAAAAAATCTGGTTTGAGTTCAGGCTGTGCGGCGCCATACACCGCCACCAGTGCCCAATTAAACCCATCGGCCTTCGATCTGACCCGAAACTTAACCGCAAAATCTCCCATGACCACATTCTGGACTTCGAAAGTGTCGCATTTAACCCCAAGTAAAATCCCACCAGATCTTCCTCTTGGAGGTAAGCAATGCCAATCGAAATCAACTCCTCCCGATAAAGTGCTAAGAAACTAGGGGGTAAAATTGTCCCTTCCAGTTTCGGAGAAGGCGATAAAATCCAACTTGTGTTCTATAGAAGCATCCGCTAGAAACCTTCTTTTAGCCAAGTCCGTAAGACCTCTACTATTCCAAAAGATTCCTTTCATATTTCATCATGAAATTTTTTAGTGGTCCGGATCCTAGCACTTCTACGCACAGCCGAAGCCGGATAAATCTTTCGTTTCCACTTGCGCTTAGGCTTGTTTTGGTCCTCTACCCGGTCCTCACAACCGAGCTCAGTGGACCTAACCACCTGAGTCTCTGCAAGAATTGAACCCCTTGGGGAAATAGAAAACTCATCCTCCTCTGACTCGGGGAGTGAGGGTGCAAGATCCGCACAAAAGCTATCAAGTACCCTAACGCCCAATGCATCTATATCCGAATCGTTCATAGGTTTTACAGCCGCTAAGTTTCGAATCATTTCTAAGGCATGCTCCGCTTCAAGATCCAGGATATCATTAACAGATTTAGAAATTTCACTACCATTACTACCTAGTGAAACTCCCAACTGATTTGCATTATGTATAATCTCATCATTGGAAAAATGCAAAATAGAATTGGAAGTGTTGCCTGACATACCAGTAGTGACCTCAATGTCACGAAGCTTGGCCGCCCGCATGGCGCACCGTAACTGCATGTCATCAACATCCGACTGGTCCTGGAGTCGGCAGCTCAACCGTCGACCTTCGGACACAGGATTCGGGATCCCTCCGAAAGCGACGATCTCGTCCCGTGTAGCCCCGTTCGGGGTAAGGCCTCCTGCCCAACCCCCAACAGGGGTCACCTGAGCTGACCCAGCCAGGCTGCTGCCATGTGTCGTCGCCCCTACCGGCGACGCCCCCCCAGCCACCACCGTCTCGGGGCCCGAAGCGCCCAGCGGTGTCGGCCTAGGGCCGCAGCCAGGGGAAGCTGCAGGTGCCGCCCCCCTAGGGGCGCCATGGGAGAGGTAGGAGCGGAGGCCACCTACCCACGCCCCCCTCCCGACCCGGTACCCCCACTGGCGCGCGGAACGCCACCAACCGTGCAAGGTGCCGCCGTGCTCCTCGTCTGCTGCGAAGTGCTGCTCTGAGCGCGAGAAATGGGGGAACGGGGGGTCGCCTGCCCCTGTGACTCCCCACCCTCGAGGCCAAGCTCGGCTGCCTGACCTAGCACTGCCACAGGTACCGCTGAAGTAGGTGCACACTCCACCGAGGTCACCTCAGTAGCAAGCACATCCGAGCAACCACCAACTAAGGCGTCATGCCCAACAAGATCAAGAGGAGGTAGCGAGTGCTCTAACAGATCATCACGCTCCACCCGATCACTCCACAGTCTAGGAGGAGCAGAAGCAGGCTCAAACGAACCAAATCTCAGCGAGTTCATAGGCGCAGAAGTTGATGGTGGAGCCCCCTTCCCAGGCGGCACCGAGGTGCGTTTTGAACCCGGGGTGATGGACTTATCTCGTCCACTATCATCCTCACGCAGCTCCTTGTTGCTTGAGCCGTCATCCCTATCAACCATATCCACATCATTCCCTGCCATGGCCTCAGTGAATAGATCAGTGTCCTCAAACTCAATCTCGAGGTTGTATATCATGCCAGCATGCGTCCATTTAACCACATCCGGTACGAACTCGATATCCAGAACACTCACGAGCAACCTCGCCACCCCGTTTGCTCGGGTAAACGGCATGTCCACCCGCTCGGTCTTTCCAACAAGTGTCCCCAAACTAGCCGCGACCCGAACATCATTCAGAGGCTTCGACGGTGCCCCCAAAAAACGTAACCAAACTTGAGTAAGTGGCTTGCCCTTCGGCTCGACCTTCTTCCACTCGTCAAACTCGAGGATGCACTCTGTGCCAGGCACTCTGCACATCCCAAAACTCTGAAGTCTCTGCAGGCCCTCTGCTGAAGGAAAATCAACCTTGTACACATTGGCCTCGAGTCTAATAAGCTCCCACTGAAAGTTACCTGGAGCCAGCTCATTCAGCCTCTTTAGGATCTGTGCCTCAGACAGGTCTCCTTTAGTCACTTTGACCACCCCCGTGGTCACGCTCTGTGGCGCCTCTGGGACCTCCATCGCACTAGGAGACTCAAAGAACATCAACTCGGCGTAGCAAACTCCATAAATGGTGACTCCCGGCATCGGTTCACGCAACAACGGGCACTTCCCTGTAGCGTGCACCGGTTTGAGGCATATGTCACAAAGCTAAGTAATGCATTCTGCAATAAAGTGCCCCTACTCTCCACAGCGGTAACATAACATCTTCTCCTTTTTATGGCCCACTTGGTAGCTCTACCTCTATCTGGTTTGTCAGCCACACTGACAGTCTCCGACGCACTGGGCTCGGCCTCGAGCACCACCGCAGTTGCCAAAGCCGTCACCGCGGCCATGACCTGACCTGACAACGCAGGCGCCTGCGCAGACGCAACCACCTCCGAAGTACCAGTCGGCTCCGCGACATCAGAAACGGTTGCGGCAGGCAGTGGAGGCTGTCGGTGGCGGTTCCTGCCTCCGCGGCCGCCACGATAACCACGGTAGCCACCTCTCTGCCGGTAATCCGGGCCAGATGCCCCCTCAACGAAACCTCCTGGAGGGCCGTAGAACAGACAATCCGCCGTCCCGTCACTCTGCCAAGCGTACCCACGCCCGCCGCCCACCGCCGACGAGCCCCGATGCTGGCCATCACCATAAGCATCGTATCCATCATCACCCCATTGACCACGAGGGGGTCCACGGCCGCCATGGGCCAACTCCCTACCTCGGTTCACCGGGAAACATGGCTGACCCGATCCATTGCCGCCCCTATGCACCGGCGGCGCTGCCCTAGCCGCGGGAGGCTGCCCCGCACTCTGCGGTGGTGGGAAGGGCGCCTCCTGCGTCGGCCCCGCCCGGTTCTGCGGCGGCTGCGCGACGTGGTGAGGCGGCGGCGCAGGCCTCGGAGCCGCGTTGGGTTGCGGCGGCGCGGCCTTTGGCTTCGGCGGCGCCGGCTTGGGGGGGGGGGCAGCGCCCCGACCAGCCATGGCTGCCTTGGGTCGAACCCTAGCAGCTCTCCCGTGCGCAAGCTTAGGGAAACCAGGCACAACGATCCGACGAACCCTAGCTTTCTTAGACTTGCGAAGCGACGAACTCAGGACGGCAGGACTAATCGAACCACACGTCGACTCGATCCCATGCACGTAAAAGCAGTCGCCGACTCTCCGATCGGTCTCCTGGCAGGGGACCTGGGCCTCATACCCAGTCCTAGCTAGGCCCGACTCGGTGTCGCAGATTACCGGCCCATCACGGCCCAACAGAAAATTCAAACGACGCGCTCGGGCAGCTCTGATCCCGATCTCCGCAATTTCCGGCGATGACGCCGCTGGCGCCGCCGGCGCCTGTCCAGCCGCCGCCCGACGGCCTTTCTTCCTCCTCTCGACCACGGTCCAAGAATCTGGATGAACCATATCGAAAAGCGTGAGTTTGGGCATACATACCTTGGGAAGAGGGCCCTTCCATGGCATGGTCGCCGTCGCCGCCGTCCTCCGATGAACGACCCGCCGGACCATTTCCTTCTTCTCCCCCGCTTGTAGTCCTGCCCTTGCCGGATCTTCCAGAGGCAACAACTTCTCCACGATCGCTGCCACCTCCTCCTCGTCGTAGTCGGAGTTAAAAAACTCGCAGATCATGTCCGACGGCGTCGGTGACGGTGATTGCGACTCCGGCGAGTCATCACCCGCCTCCCCATCCGCCTCATCGTCGTCGTCATCGGCTAGCGCCCAGAAGCGCCCCCCGACTCGCCGCCGAACACTGGGGGAAGTGGTCGAAGTGCGCGCATGGGCGGCGGTCGCCCCGGCGGTCGCCTCCCCCATCCCTAAGTGCGCTATTAATCACTTGACATACTACTCTCCCTCTAAAGGCCGAAAACCACACCACGAACAAAGAAGCACATCGCAGGAAAAAGCGGCATCATCGTACCTCACCAACCGTGTGTCACGGTCCAACGACTTTGACTTCGCCACAACTTCGCCAAAGAGCACCACTCAATCACATTGGACAAGGCCAACACAAGCATGTTCGACGAAATCATCGACATGAGAAAGAGAAGACAAATCCGAATAAAGAGGAGTGAACATGTGCCCCTTGACGTTGCAAGCATGTCAAGTGTGCTCCACGTGACCAACACCACCGGTTAACAACCAGACCACGACGGACGCGCCACCGCAGACACCACCCCCACCTCGCCACCTCTAGCACCCGACCAACCAACACCGCAAACCAGGTGGTCCTGCCAAGAGGCCAACTCTCCAACAACGATGCTTCCATCAAAGAAACAACGCAAGGGCTGTCGATCCAACAAGGTTTATCTTGATTTTCACCTTGGGAGTAAACCTCAAGGACCGGGGCCGAATCTCCTCGGTGACCCCTCCGGCAAGGAAACAACACCCGCAAGCATTGTCATCACCAGCCATCAGCGCACCCACACCCACACCTTCATCGGGACATCGCCACGAGTGCACCCCACCTTCACATCTTGGCCGGAGCACCGCCTGCAGCACGACTAGCCCTGCTCGAGAGCCGAATCAGGGCTCCACCCTCCACAGATGCGTGCCTCAGTGACCATCACCGCACGACCTCAGACGAGGCTGATCCGTGCACCACACACGATGAGAGTCCAGGGCCATTGAAGGAGAAACACTGGCCCTGGCGGGGCCAGATCTGGCCTGCCAACCCTTTGCCGTCGCGCGCCCACCGGTGGTCAACCCCACGCACCGCCGTCTGCACCTCCGCGTCAGAACAGCCGCCTGCATCCCCACCTCGCAGTTCTGTCGCCTGAACGGCTGCAAACGGCCTCTGCCACCCGTCCGCCGCAGATCGACGGAGCAGCGCAGCAGGAGAACATAAACGAAAGGTATTTGCATCTTGGAATATATACATACATAAACTGATCCGACACACGTACAGTACTACAGTATTTTGGAGTAGCTTTCTAGTAAAGCTAAACCAATCTATGTCCTTGATCTGGATGTACACAGAGAGTTAAAAGAAGTACATTAATTAAGGGGAAAAGATCTCCGTCATCCGGCCGATTACAGCGTAGCGTCCACCGCCTCCCACGCACGCCACGCGTCCCATGTGGGACGAGGCTATTACCGCTTATCCTTTTTTTCCTTACCTCCATAGCTAACCAGGGAGAACCACTCGTTCCTTTCTTTAGTCATTCATCTTCTACACCTAGCTTGCATCCTGATAGACATGTGCCACTTCATCCAAGCATTGACCTCGTCATTGACATGGCAGGTGGCCGGTGTAGCGGCCTGCTACCAGGCGTAGATGCTGGAAGCCGCTTCCCGCAGTGCTGTGAATCGGCCGCGCGTGCGCTGGAAGCTGCCGAACTGCACCACTCGCATCTGCGAGGCATGTCGCCACGTCTGCCGTCGTTCGTCGTTGTTCCACGTCGCTGACGTCCCGGAGGAGCACCGGCGTCCATAGGTGCGGCCTCCCCGAGCTGAGATGCTACAACAGATCTTGCAACATGATTCTTGTTACAAAAAGTTTCCACAACGTAACCTCTACTTTAAAAAAATTCTATATATGTTTCCGCAACATGACATCTGCTGCAAAAAAAATTTACAGACATTTTCGCAACATGATCTATGTTGTAAAAAAAAATCTGCAACATGATCTTTGTTGCAAAAATAATTTGCAGCATAACCCCCTGTTGGAGATGTTTCTGCAACATTATCCTTGTTGCAATAGTTGAGGGTGCGATCCGATGATGCCAGATCTAACGGTCCACGGCCCGGCCGATCTTTTAAAAAGATCAGCCGGCGGACGTGTAGCACCCCCTTAATTAAGTGGCAGGTTGACACCGAGTCACAAGCCACAGCTGTGACAGCAACCCCAGCTCTCTCTCGAGAGAGACCTCACAGTTCACAGCGTGCCACAGTCGTAGTCCGGCATCATGAGGAGCCCCTTGGCCAGCATCCCGGACAGCAGCCTGTCCCGCGCAAACCTCACCACGGCGTGATCGCTCTGCTGCACCAGCCCCACCATATAGGACGCGGCGATCACCTGCGCGCTCCTCCACCGTCGGATTCCGGCGTACCGCTGCAGAGCCGCCTCAACGGACTCCCGTTCCTTTCCGACGATGGCGTCGCCGAGGCATCGCGCCAGGACGACGGCGTCCTCCAGCGCAACGCACGCGCCCTGCGCCAGGTCCGGTGTCGTCGGGTGGAGCGCGTCGCCGGTGACGCACATGTTCCCCTTGCTGATGCTCGCGAACAGGAGCGACAGCGGGGGACGGTACCTCAGGGGCGCCACGAGCACGTCGTTCATCTCGCTCTTCTCGACCGCTTTCAGCACCTCGGGGGGAGCCTTGATGCTTCTAAGCTTGGCTAGCACGAACTGCTTCATCTCTGCCGGGTTCTGCTCGGCATCATCCTTACCGTCCAGAGTAGGAGAAGGAGACCATGTGAAGAACCAGTAGACGTCGGTGTGGTTGCAGGGGACCAAGCCCGTGCGGAAGCCCTGGCCGCTGAACTGCAGCATCTTATGCTCGAAGCCATGGCCGTCAGGGTACTTGGCGTGGCCCCGCGTGGCCCTGCGCCCCGAGTCGGACGGCTTCGCGAGCCCCAGCCATTTCGCCACCACCGAGTTGATCCCGTCACAGCCGATCAGCACCTTTGCACGGAGAGTTGAGCCGTCAGCGAGATGGAGGATCTTGGCGTCGCCGTCGCCGTCTTGGTCGTCGATGGAGACGATCTTGGAGGAGTAGCGGATGGTGCCTCTGGGCAGTTCTTCCTCGAGTGCCTGGAGCAGCACGTTACGCTGCACGCACCGGGCTTCATGGGGTCCCCTGCATCGCCAAGGATTACTTCACGAAGAACAGAGTAGCTCTAATTCCACGGATCGGAACCAAGTCTGCAATTCAGATTATGCGTGGTGGTGTGCCTCACCATTTTCCTTGCACCCGGAGGTCAATCTCTCGCGCCACTTTCCCTGTCGTCGAAGACATGACACACGCCCTACCAGTAACGAAGGAGAACATCTAATTAATTACAAACCCAACGACTGAAAATTGATAGGAAATCGAGTGATTAGAACCATGCGCACCCCTGGATCTGCAGGTGTTTACCCCTAATGGTGTCGCCTACTCCAAGGGCATCAAGCATGCGGAAGGCGTTCGTCCATGCCGCGATCGCGAACCCGGACGTCCGGAGCACCGGCGACGACTCCAGCACCACGCACCGAACGCCCTTCCTGCGGTTCATCCCCGTTTGATCACATCAGAACACAGAGTTGCAGACATATGTACGTACAGGCTGGAGGACGAGGCTCTGCTTTACCTGTGGAGCCCCAGGGCGACGGCGAGGCCTGCCACGCCGGCGCCTGCGCCTGCAATGACGATGTCCTCGGCGGCGTCCTGCTGCTCCATGTTTACTATGGTTTACGGAGTTATGGGCTGGCTGACTGACTGACTATAGTTTGCTCGCTGAACAGTGGTGCACTGGGAAGGCGTTGACCGTTGGGCAAATCAAGCATGCCTGGTGAGTGCATATATAAAAATATGTCTGCGGCCTTAGCAAGAGGGAGCATTGATCAGATCAGATGAGAGAAAGGGTTTCCTTTGCTTGAAGAAAAAGAAGCCGAGCATGAGAAGAATGGCGTCAATGCTGATGATGCCGGGAGCCAGGGAGGGAGCTTCGTGTCGAGCCGCATCCAAGGAAGTAAACAAAGAAATTAGCCTATGCCTCTCTTTTTCTTTTGAAGCAAATGGCCCATGCCTTGCCTCAAAACTTTTTTTTTGAATGTTATCATTAGTGCTAAATTCATTGAACAGGAGAAGGTTGGTCCAGTTTATGAGGGAAACCGGACCCAAAAACCATACAAACAGCGCCTTTCGGCAAACAACACACACATCCTCACGAGTCACGGGTCCCTCTGATCGGTTCCACCTCCAGAACGATGCCCCAAAGAGGGAACGCGACGCCGGATAGCGCCGCCATCGGCCGATCTAAACTAGATCAAGGGTTCCCCCGAAGCACGACAGGAAAGCCAAGGTGGGAGCAGCTACATCGATGCCTCCAACGAGGGAGTGACGCCAGAAGGCGCCGCCATCGACGACTCCGGCCACAACCGGAGTACGGCTTTCGCCGGCCGTCTCACCTACACAGTTCGAGCCCAGGATCTGATTAGCGTACACACCAAGCCACTACCCCTGCCTCCACGGCAAACCGCACATCCCCGGCAAGCTCGACATGCTTCCAACCTAACATCCGTGTCCCCCACTGGACAGAGGATGCAACCCCGCAGCGGCGCCATTCTTCTCCATCGGAAGGATGCAACTAAGCAGGACGCCATTCGTCTCCTCGAGGATGCAACGCCTACGGGCCATTCATCTCCCGACGAAGGATGCAACGGCCACAACGACGCCATTCCTCTCCACTCAGCCACCGCCATCTCGTCCTCCCACCAACAGCAGCGTCGAGCTTTCCGAACCACCATCATGAGGATGCAACACCGAGCAGGGTGCCATTCATCTCCCACGGCTTGTGGCCCGCAGCCACGCCGACCACGTCACTGGCCGAGCCGCCTCCAGGCCCCCAGCCGCCAGCACGCCAGATCCGGCCGGCAAGGGCCCGCCAGATCCGGCAGCGCCAAGCCAGGGGCCGCCCGCCAGGGAGGAGCCCGTGTCCTCCCGCAGCGTCCCACCACGACGACGCGCGCAGCCGCGCCGCCCCACTCCCCACCGATCCGTGCCCCGCCGACGGCGCAACCTTCTACTGACCACGCGTGCGCGCTCGCGAGCCGCACCATGCGTGCCAGCCGTCCCCGCACCTCGCGGCCGCCCTGGTCGTCCGCGACCTGCCTCCTCGTGGCTCGCGAGCATTCCCGATCGCCAGCTTGCCCGAGTCCAGATCTGGCTTGGCCGCCGCGCCCACAGCTCCTACGCCGCGACCTGCCTCCTCCTCGCGCCAGCGGCGCGCGCTAGCCACCTCTCCGCCATGGCGTGCCGAGCAGCACCGCCCGCGCTCAGCCACACGCCGCAGCGCCTCACGCCTGCCTCCTCCGCTTAGCGCAACTGCCCCGCGCAGCCCACCTCGCGTGCGGGAGTGGAAGAGCCCGCCACCGCCGACACCACACGGACTTTTCCCGGGCGGCGCTCGCCGGCGGCGGCGGGGGGAAGGGGAGGATGGGTGGCGGCGGTGCCCGGCGGCTAGGGTTAGCGCCCAGGTCGCTCGCGGGGAGCGACACGGGGCTCAGTTCTGTACTCTTGTGTAAAATCCTTGCCTCGGAACTGAGTGAACATGATCAAGTGTTTGTGTCTGACTGCCTGAGGTGAGCTGGTCATTTTTTTCCACTGCCGGCCATAGATTTTTTGATAAAGGGCGTTTTTATTAACTTAAAACGTAGCATCAAGAAGATACAAATCATGATGAGTAACACCCGGGCTCTGCATAGTTAGGATGCACACAGCCAAACTGCCGGTCATAGATACCGGGGGAGGCTAAGCTAAACATGATAAGTTACAGATTACGGCCCACTTGGTTGGAGAAATTGAGGGATAGGTGCGGTGGGATCTCTCCCGAGCTCTTAGTGTACTTTATTTTAATTTAAAGCCATTAAAGTAAGTTTTTTAATGAACTGAGTGTATCTCAGATGGTTAGGTTTCTTCTGGGTTAATTTATTTGGTGTTTATGGTGACTTCGTTAATCTCAAGATGTTGTGCCGGCTAAGTATCTCGGAGGTACTTATAGGGGTAGGATGTGCGTGTGAGCGTTTATATGGATAAGTATATGTGAGCATCTGCGTTTCTAAT
This sequence comes from Thinopyrum elongatum, assembly GCA_011799875.1. Taxonomy (NCBI): domain Eukaryota; kingdom Viridiplantae; phylum Streptophyta; class Magnoliopsida; order Poales; family Poaceae; genus Thinopyrum; species Thinopyrum elongatum. Next base: position 510,056,404 of record CM022300.1, read on the forward strand.
GTGTTTATAAAAAAAATAAGTCTTAGAAAAATGTAGAGTATAAACTAGAAGGATGATCTGTGCATTTGAGTGGCTAGATTTGTTGCGTGGTTGCATTTGTGTTCTTTTTCTACTACTAGTCAATGTGTACGTGCCATGCACGTTAATTTGAAAGTATATTAAGTACATGCGGATATTAAGTAGGATATTATTTACGTGTTATTATGTGATTAGCACTATATTTGACATGAAATTAACTGCAAACTAAACGTGTTGAGCGCTCGACATTGAAACAGTCTAAGTCGTTGAATTGACATGATTTGATGGCCGAGAATAATTGAATCTGCCCCTTTGGGTCTTTTTATATCGGTACAAATAAAACAATTGTTTTAGAAAAACGATTGTAATCAACCGGCTGATTATACGCCGCGCGTCAACCGCCTCGCGCGAGTGACACGCGTCCTCCCCACCATGGCAATCTCTCAGCTATCTACAACCATTTTTTTTTCTTTCTCTTTAACCTTATCTCTCACGGGACTTTCTCCATACATACAAACTAGAGCGCTGATTCCTTCATCTACACGCGCGGCAAGCCGGCGCTGCTGCTTGCAAGCGGAGTGCTGCGTAAGACGAGGGGCACGGTGGGTGCTAAAGGCAGCCGCCGAGGAGTGCTGCAGATGGCCTCCTTCATCTCCGCACCTCAAACCAGAACCAAGAATCTAGCCACGCAACACCAACACAGACATGCTGCAAGGCCTGGTGGGGCGCCGGACCACCAGTGTTGTAGGCCGACGGCTACTACGAGCGAGTGGTTTGTGCTGCGATGGAGCTTCCATGACCGTCCGCCAGCGCCGCGATGGAGCATGCTGCGACGGCAACTATGATGGGGCGCCGCGATGGAGCAACTGCGACGGCAACTCCAGTGATATTGCGCGGACGCCGGTGCTACAATGGTGCATCGCCTACTCTCCAGCCATCATCTTGCCGCAAGCTACAAGGTCAGCGACCGCCGTTGCAGTTGTCGCGGAGGATTGACATTGTAGTGTTGTTGCTAGCTGGCCCGGCGCAGCTGCTCGTTGGAGATCATGTGGATGCTGCGTTGTAGCATTCTTGGTCACGACGAGCTTGCCGGCGCAGCTGTTCCAAGTGGGTGCTACAGCCGGCGACCATGTCGACGGCCACGGCAATGCTTCAACGACCACGTCAATGACCATGACAATGATTAAACGACCACGACGAAGAGGCCTGCCGTGGCGTCGTCGACAACCGCGACCATGCTGCAAGGCGTGCTTCAATAATCGTGACAATGCTTCGACGACCATGGCAACATCGACGGCCGCGGCAATGCTTCAATGACCACGACAACAAGGCGTGTCGTGACAGTGTCGACGACCGCGGCCATGCTGCGAGGCGTGCTTCAATGATCGTGGCAATGCTTCGGCGACCATGACGACGAGGCTTGCCGTGACAGCGTCGACGAGCCTGGCCATGCAACGAGGCGTGCTTCAGTGATCGTAGCGGTGCTTCAACGACCACGATGACATCGACGATGTGGCTTGCTGTGACGTCATCGACGACCGTGGCCATGTTGCGAGGCATGCATCAATGATCGTAACAATGCTTAGATGACCACGACGACGTCGACGGCCGCGGCCATGTTGCGAGGCGTGCATCAATGATCGTAACAATGCTTAAATGACCATGACGACGTCGACGGCCGCGGCCATGCTTCAACGATCACGACAACGAGATGTGCTGTGACGGTGTCGACGGCCGCGGCCATGCTGTGAGTCGTGCTTCAATGATCGTGGTAATGCTTCACTGACGACAAGGCTTGAGCGTGGCCATGCAACGAGGGGTGCTTCAGTGATCTTGGCAATGCTTTGACGACCACGATAATGTCGACATCGACGACTCACGGCCATGTTGTGAGGCATGCATCAATGATCGTGGCAATGCTTAGAAGACCATGATGACGTCGACGGCCGCGACAATGTTCAAACGATCACGACAACGAAGTGTGTCGTGACGGTGTCGACGACCGCGGTCATGCTGTGAGGCGTGCTTCAGTGATCGTGGCAATGCTTCGACGCCACGATGACGTCGACGGCCAGGCAATGCTTCGACGACCACGACGATGAGGCTTGCTATGACATCGTCGATGACCACGGCCATGCAACGAGGCGCGCATCAATGATGGTGGCAATGCTTTGAACGATCACGGTGACGTCGACCGCCGCTGCAATGCTTCAACAACCACGCCAACGAGGCATGCCGTGACGGTGTCGACGGCCGCGGCCATGCTGCAAGGCATGCTTCAGTGATCATGGCAATGCTCGACGACCATGACGACATTGACGGCGACACAATGCTTCGACGACAACAGCAACGAGGCTTGCCATAATGGCGTAGACGACCGCAACCATGCAACGAGGCGCTGCTTCAATGGTCGTGGCGATGATTCTATGACTACGACGATGTTGATGGATGCTGTGGTCGGGCAGCCATCGAGGGTGCTTTTGCAATGCAAATGGTGTTGTTGCGACAACGGCGGCGCGGTTGTGACGATGAGAGTGTTTGCTACGGCAAGCACGATGCTCCTACAGCGACGCCCCCGCGATGACAACATCATTTCTGCAACTGTGACGCTGTTGCAATGACGATGCCGGCTCGCCGCCACAACTACGATGGTACTGTGGGGGTGTTGACGCACGTCGTGGCGATCCGATGATGGATGCGTTGTGAGCCAACAAGCTGAAATTTAAATAGTGAGCGAGTACACACTTGAGTGGGCCGTTGTGAGCGAACAAGCTGGTTTTTAGATGTGAGCAAGTACAAACGTGCGTCTACGAGGAAAAACGATTCGAGGCCTTAATCCAACGATCGAGCGCCGCCTAATCGAGCGGTGGGCGAGGCGGCTTAATGTCCCCTGCCATTAGCCGGATGAACCGTAGCAGCCGCCATAGTTTTAACACGCTGGTGTGTTGTTATGGCATGTCAATTATAAAGAACTATTAGCTAGATACATGACATGGAGACTTTGTATTATTTCCTGCAGCAGTTATTTGTCTTTGCTAGAATATTCGTCAATTTAATTTATCTCCACTTGAGAGTTTCGTATAAAATCCATTAAATAAAAGAAGGATACTCATGAATTGTTTTTGAGGGGCAGAATACCGATGAATGAAGGCCGATTGACTTGCAATGCACACTCATGGGCTTTTTAAGCTGGTCTACATTACTATGGGCATGTTTGGCGCGAGAGCTATGTCTCGCTTTCTCTCGCTGAAGCGTTTGCGCTGATCGGGCCAGCCCGATAGCGATTTTCTTTTGTAAAACTAAGTAAAAAAAAGGAAGCGCATGGGGATCGAAACAAGAGATCTCTAGAGTGCTTCTTCGCACTGATAGCTACCGGGACAACATGCAATTGGAGTCAAAATACTTGGGTGCAACCAACTAGAAAGAAAAGAACAGGTTTTACACTGGTTTTCTGTTTTTTTTTCTTTTATCCATTTTCATCTGTTTTATTCAGTTTTCTTTGGGGTTTTGCTCGTTTTTTTTTCCTTCTCTGTTTTTTTCATATGTTTCTTTGGTTTTCAATGCTTTTTTTGTTTTCTTTTGCTTCTTTTCTTTTTTCTTATTAGGTTTTTGTTTGGTTTTCTTTTTTATTCTTCTTGCATTTGTTTCTTCAGTTTTCGTTTTTTCTTTTGGTTTATTTTGTTTCTTTTTCGTTTTTAATTTTTTGCTTTTGTTTGTTTCTTTTGTTTTCATTCTAACTTTTTTGTATACGTCAACAACATTTTCTAATGCATGTTTATTAATTTCCCAATACAAGTTTAACATTTTTAATACATGATCAACATTTTTTCTATAACATTTTAAAAAAACGTTAAATGCATGATGAACATTTTTCAAAACATTAACATTTTTTCCATGCACATTTTACATTTTTTTAAAATACTTGACTATTTTTTTTCTAATTCAATATTAACATTTTTTGAACATATGGTCAATATTTTTCTATACACATTTAACAATTTCTAAATGCTTTATTAACATTTTTCAAATACTTGTTCAATATTTTTTCAAATGCTTGATTACATTTTTTATACATTATTAAAAAAATCATCGTTTTGCTACACTGGTCAACATTTTTTTCTAGACAAATTTAACATTTTTCAAATGCTTGATCAACATTTTTAAATACTTTTTCAAGATTTTTCCCAATACTGGTTAATGATTTTATATGCATGATCAAGAAAATTCCTCATTTTTTAATACATGGTCAATATTTTTTGTACACATTTACTTGTTCAAATGCTTGATTAAAAAATTTATATATGTGTTCAACATTTTTAGAAATGCTTGATTCATATTTTTATATACATGGTCAAAAATTTCACACCATTTTCTAACACATGGTCAACATTTTTTCTATACACATTTAACATTTTTTCAATAATTGTTCAAAAAAAATCAAATGATTGATTAAATTATATATACATGATCAAATTTGCTTCATCATTTCTTAATACATATTCAACATTTTTTCTATACAAATTTAACATTTTCCAAATGCTTGCTTAACATTTTTTACATACTTGTTCAACATTTTTTCGAATACTCGATTAACGTTTTAAAAATACAAGATTAAAATGTTTCATGCACATTTTATTTTTGGTATACATTTTTCGTATACATGATAAACATTTTTGCGACACACATTTAACATTTTTTAAATGTTTTTATGAAAATTGATTTTTTGTAATATATTTATTCAGAAAATTTGGAAGTATAAACAAAAGTAAAAAAAAAAGCAAAACACGGAAACAAAAAACATGAAAACAAAACATAAAAAGAAGCATGGTGTTTCCTGCGCACCTGGGCCGGCCCAACTGGCAGTTCCCTTCAGCGAGGGGTTCACCGGTCACTCCCACTACCCCAGGTTGCGACAAGTGGCGCATGCGACCACTTGTCGCAACATGAGAGTTTTCCCTTTTTCGTAGATCCGTTTATTCAAAAATATTTTATCTCTTAAACCGTGCGTCCATATCTCGAACCGGTTTCATCGTTGGATTTCTCGCGTTAAGATCTTCAAAACTAGATCCCATGTTGATAGGTTTTGAAGAAGTTTTTTCACGAAAAAACCGGACAAAAATATCGGACGAAAAACCGAAACCAAGAGCATGTTTTTTTTTGTTTCCGAAGAGGCATGACCGTAGCTCTCACGGAAGCAAAGTCGTGCCTCCCGTGGAAGGAAAAAAAGAAAACATTTTTTTCGTTTTCGATAGACACGGCTATGCCTCTTGCGGAAGTAAATTCGTGCCTCTCACAGAAGCAAACCCGTGCCTCTCAAGGAAGGAAAAAAGAAAAGAAAACATTTTTTTTTGTTTTCAAGAGTCACGGCCGTGACTCTCGCGGAAGCAAAACCGTGCCTCTCGCAGAAACAAACCCATGCCTCTCGCGGAAGGAAAAAAAATGTGTTTTCTTTTTCCGTTTCCGAGAGGCATGGCCGTGCCTCTCACGGAAGCAAACCTGTGCCTCTCACTTTCCGTTTCTGAGAGGCACGGCCGTGCCTTTCGTGGAAGCAAATCCGTGCTTCTCGCGAAAGAAAAAAAAAGAAACACGTTTTTTCACGCAATTTTTTTTTCCAATTTTCTGTTTTGTGCAAAAGCTAAGATAGGCCGGTGAAAACTGAAAAATCAAAAAACCCCAGGAAAAACCATCTAAAAAGCAGAAAAGGCATGCGGAAAAAGAAACAAAAATCGGAGGGAGCGCCAGAGCGCGACACATGGCGACGGCTGAGGGCGCGCCAAGTGGCGTGCTCTCAACCCACCCCAGGTGACCCTTGGGGAGGCTTCGAAAGAGCGCTCCTCAATTCATTGCTCTGATATTTGGTTGGCTTCCACAAAAATGTCTGACTCGGACAGGGCTCTCGTGCGCCCTATTTTGATGGCCCGAGGCTGAGATTGCTGCTTCGCTAGCCTCCATCCAAAAAAAACCTATATCTTACTCTTACTCACCTCGTAGCATCTAACCTTTTTTCAACATTTTAAATTCGTACTTGAACCTCTTTTATTAGTGCAATGATCTGCATATGTGTCTGTGTTCACATGCTCATTCAACATTGTTTTAATTAGATTGGCATTGATCTACCAATTCTTTTCCTAAGCGATGTTTACATGTTTTTTACAGGATTTTATGCATGCATATACTATTCCTAAATTCTTAAAAGTGCATCTGCACTTTTTACGGCTCCCGAGCACACACCAGTGCGAACCGTCCGATTCAGATCGGCCCGCTCAGGTGCCACTTGGTCGGTTTCAGCTCCCGTCGGCTCCTAACCCCACGCGTCCGAGCATTTCGTCGGGCGGTTTGAGGGTCAGCCGCCGTGCCTAGTCTCTTCTCCTCTGTTCAATGTTCTCAAAACCACGAGTGTGACGGCGGTCATGGGGCAAGAGGAGATGGAAGAGGGCATATCGCGTCGTAGCCAAAGGAAGGGGCAGGTCTAGTGCGCCATCCGCTCAGTTAGAGCAAAGCAGAGGAGGGAGAAGGCCCGAGCTCCTTCTGCGCATTAGACCGCAGATTTGAGCATGGCTTCAATCGCCGGTAAGATTAACCCCTACCTTCATCTAATTTCTGGATCTGCGAACTTGCAAGTGGGGAGAGGCGGACATAGCGGATTTTTTGGAGTTTTGGCGAGGGCTGAGAGGGGGGATCTGTTGCGTTGGTGCCTTGGTGGTGGTGGTGTTGAATCACGAATTCGAGCGCTGGGCCGGAATGTTCCATGGTTAGGTCTCGTGGTCTACACGCGGGCACCGAAAATGAACGTCATAAGGAAGCGACGCAGTGGGGCTGGGAATTTAGTCGAATTCGTCCACGCGTGGGTCATGTGGATGTGGTGGAAGAGAGCAGGGGCTCCCCCTGGTGTTTCCTCAAAGAACCTCACTCATCGAGAGATGCACAGGAGGGGCAGTTTGAGGGAGATGGGACGAGGAAAGTTGCCAGTGCAGAGGCGACGATTCGTGTGGAATCGAGGGAACCTTCATCAACTAGTTTCAGTTAGTGCATGCTATCATGTCCCTTATTGCACACCTGGTTTGAGTGACAGTGTTAATTACTCCATAATGGCAATAGCCCAACTAACTACAACGTGTGGTGATTGGCAACTATGAATCAAGATCGTAAACTGAAAATAAAATTGGCAAAGTTAATTACCTTGCCAGTGCAGGGGCGGACATTCATATGGTCTACTACTTGCATACACGCAAGACCTAGTGGTTAGGAATAGATTAATTTTGGCATGCTGTTTATGTTTCCTTTTCACCACAATTCCTTCTCTGTTGACCCATATGTGAAGGACAAAAAATGCTCCGCACTGGAAAAACACTCCACTCAATGGGTTTGGAAGATGCCATTTTAAATCACTTTATAATTTTCCAGTGTCGTCCGTTTTACGGAGGGCGACGGTGACGGATTCATGAACATGAAGTGGCGAGTGGGAATGTGAGGGGACCTGTTCGCCGCTGCAAGAGGATGTCGAAGGAACTGGCATAACGACACCATGTTTGTTTGTCTGCACGAGGTAAATCCTTTCACTTTTTGAAGAAATGGACTATTTTCACCATTGTTTGTTTCTATATGTTATATGTGAGATTCCCTGCGATCGATAATATGTGTTCACTTAGAATCTTATCACCACCTCATCACCGCTAGTTCACTTCATGGTCAAAGGCAAAGTTGCCTAGTAAAAATAACTAGTTGCCTGGTACAAGATGTAACTTGCCTAAATAATAACTACTAATTGCTTGGGACAAAAAGACATGTTGTTTCGGGGTGGAAAACTTCAAACCAATTTTGTTTGTTTAGGGGATAGAGGCAAAGTTGGCTACGAGTTGCCAGATCTGCAGGCATGAGTTGCCAGATGTGTGGTATGAGTTGTCAGATCTGCGGTTTTTTAGCTTGACACTAGTGTGCCCCCCTCCACAAAACATGCATAACAATTGATAAGTAGTTGCTTGTTTTTGCCTTTTGACTCGCCCAATGGTTTTATGTCAGGGGGCAACTTGACGAGGGAGGGGATAGGGGGTTGTGTGTCCGGCAAATCACAAATGTAGAACAGGCAATTCAAATTCAAATGTCAAGCAAGTAACATACTCAACACTAGCTGCAGGTAAGCTCTTTTTATTTTTCCCTTTTCAAACACCCCTATGGTTTGTTTGACATCTGAGTAGGACTTGCTTGACAATTTGAATGTGACTTGCTAGTGTTAAGTATGTGATTTGCCTATTGTTTCTTAGGAAAACTCTGTGACATTGCATGTTTCTGAACGTCTGATTTACCTAAGACACAACCCCCTCTCCCCCACACTTGAAGTTTGTTTTGGCAAATTATTTCTAAGTTTTTTCAAACAAACCAACCTATAACTTATGTGTTTCATTGTGCAGATTTTTCCCAATAACACAAGTTTTTTTGTCTACCCTAGCAAGTTAGAGTGCATTAGACAGTGCATTGCAGCTAGTGGCGAGTAGGACTTGCTTGACATTTGGCTGTGACTTGCAGGCTGTTTTAGGCAATTTTATGACTTTCTTGTTCGACATGTGTCATTCACCTGACACACAATCCTTTTTCTCCCTTGCTCGAGGTTTGTTTAGGGAAATTATTTCTATGTTTTCCAAACAACAAACCTGTAACTTGTGTGTTTCAGTGTCCACAATATTCAATAAACATTATAAAAGGAACACAAAGTTTTGTGAAAGGGTAAATCACCATGTGCAAGACAGGAAGAGGGGGGGGAGTGCCGAGTTGTGTTTTACATACCATGTCGCCATCTTGGTCGTCGATGGAGACGATCTTGGAGGAGTAGCGGATGGTGCCTCTAGGAAGTTCTTCCTCGAGTGCCTGTAGCAGCACATTACGCTGCACGCACCGGGCTTCATGGGGTCCCCTGCATCGTCAAGGATTACTTCAGGAAGAACAGAGTAGCTCTAATTCCACGGATCGGAACCAAGTCTGCAATTCAGATTACGGGTGGTGGTGTGCCTCACCATTTTCCTTGCACCCGAAGGTCAATCTCTCGCGCCACTTCCCCTGTCGTCGAAGACATGACACGTGCCCTACCAGTAACGAAGGAGATCATCTAATTAATTACAAACCCAACGACTAAAAATTGATAGGAAATCGAGTGATTAGAACCATGCGCACCCCTGGATCTGCAGGTGTTTACCCCTAATGGTGTCGCCTACTCCAAGGGCATCAAGCGCGCGGAAGGCGTTCGTCCATGCCGTGATCGCGAACCTGGACGTCCGGAGCACCGGCGACGACTCCAGCACCACGCACCGAACGCTGTTCCTGCGGTTCATCCCCGTCTGATCACATCAGAACGCAGATTTGCAGACATATGTACGTACAGGCTGGAGAACGAGGCTCTGCTTTACCTGTGGAGCCCCAGGGCGACGGCGAGGCCTGCCACGCCGGCGCCTGCGATGACGATGTCCTCGGCGGCGTCCTGCTGATCCACCATGTTTACCATGGCTTATGGGGTTATGGGACTGGCTTTCTGACTGACAGATTATGGTTTGCTCGCGAGACTTGAGCTGAACAATGGTACACTGGGAAGGCGTTGACCGTTGGGCAAATCGAGCATTCCTGGTGAGTGTATATATAAAAATATCTCTGCAGTCTTAGCAAGAGGGAGCATTGATCAGATCAGATCAGATCAGAGAAAGGGTTTCCTTTGCTTGAAGAAAAAGAAGCAGAGGAGAATGGCGTCACTGCTGATGATGCAGGTTGCAGGGAGCCAAGGAGGGAGCTTCGTATCGAGCCGCATCCAAGCAAGTAAACAAAGAAAATGGCCCATGCCTCTCTTTTTCTTTTGTAGCAAATGGCCCATGCCTTGCCTCAAAACTGAGCGAACATGGTCAAGTGTTTGTGTTTGACTGCCCGAGGTGAGAGCATCTACATCCGGACTTTGCAAATCCGGCCCCTCAAACGGGCGCGTCCTCGAGCATTGACCGGTCACGCCTCAAATTAGCCACTTTGCATTCACCTCTCTCATATTTCATCCCCTAGATCCATACAAAGCATGCAAAAGAAATCCTACATACTACATCTACATACTACCCTACCTACTCTTTGTCGTCAGAGATGTCCACGACGAGGGTGCCGGATGCCGGCTGGACGGGCGGGTAGGTGGGCTCCGACTCATCCTCCTCCTGCTCGACCTCATCCATGTAGGCGAACATCTCCGCCTCCTCCGCGGCCTCTTGTGCCTCCATCTCCTGCCGGCGATGGCGTCTTGCCTCCGCAGCCGACTCCGACGCCCTCCATCCGCCGTGTGGTGGGCGTAGCCGGTGTTAGCCGGAAAGAAGAGAGCAGTGAAGAGTGCTAGAGCAAGAAGAAAAGAGACCGGCCTCGCTAGCTCTGGCTATTTATGGGTCCGCAAAGGCTCCTATCCCCCCTTCCTAGGGTTTCCAGCCTCGAAATCCGACGTGCGTCGACTGCGCTCCCCCATCCGTCATTTCCTCAGATCCAATCCCCATCCTTCCCTGTCCCTCTCGTTTGCGGCCGTGCTCGCCATGGACCGCTCGCGCGGCTCGTCGAGTGAGGCTGTCTCTGGCCAGAAGCGGCGGCGCGAGGGTTCGATCGAGGCGGGTGCGGATCTGGAGCTTGTGGCGGCGCTCCGATCCAAGCTTGAGGTTGACAAGGCGGCGAGCGAGAAGGTGGCTCGTGAGCGCGAGGCATGGGCTGCTGGGCCTGAGTGGCTGTAGCGCGACGAGCGGGCCCGCTCGGCGGCGGCCTCGGCTGCAGCGGATGGCTCCGCGGTGCCTGGATCTGGCGGCACTGGTGGTGATCCTTGGGAGGCTGCGGTGGCGGCGGGCAGGGCCGCGAGCTCCGCCCCTGCTTCCCGCCCCCCTCCTCCCCCTCCGCGCGGGTCGTTGGCTCCCGCTCATGGTGCTGTCCGTGCGCCGGGGCCGTCCTCGGGCTTTGGTGGTCGTCAGCAGCCTCACGGCGGGCCTGGCTCTGGCTCCTTTGGCCGTCGTTCTCCCTCTATCGGCCCTAGTTCATCTTCTGCTGGCCAGGGTGATGGCATCCTTGCCCCTCTCCCTCCTCCTCCGTCTCGCCCTCCTCCTTCCACCCAACCTCCCAACCCCAATCTCACCTACTTCACTTGCCACCAACCAGGCCACTTCCAATCCCGTTGCTTCAGTCCCCCCTTCTGCCTCATCTGCAGGGAGGAGGGGCACCTCACCATGGACTGTCAAAATCGCCGCAAGCCTGTTTCGTTTGTTCATTATGGTCTTGGTTTGCCTGGCTGCTCTTTCTTCGCTCTCGACAGTGAGATTCCTCAGGTGGCGGTTGCCCCTGCCTTGTCCAATGCCGCCATTATTTCTGTCAAGGACCAAAGGACCTCTCCCCAGACCCTCCTCGATGAGCTCAAGCTTTGGGACGATGGCGGCTGGGACTGGCAGGTTCGGCAACACTCGGAGTTTGAGTTTGCGGCTGTTTTCCCTTCCAAAGAAAGTCTTAGGATGATATCCTCTTGCACTAGTTTCACGCTGCCTCTTAATCAACTTGTCGTGTCCGTCAAAGCTGCGTCCAATGGTTCCAAATCGATCCCCTTGCTCTTTGATATATGGGTCCTTGTCGATGATGTTCCTCCTGCCTTGCGTTCTCCTGAGTTTCTGATGGCTTTTGGTGTTCTGATCGGTAAGCCCATTGCGGTTGATCCCGATTCCCTGGAAATCCTTGGCCCCGTCCGCCTCAAAGTGTGGTGTGTTGATCCTCTGTGTGTCCGAGGTGCCGTTGATGTATTCCCTTCTACTGATGGCTTTTGTCTGCGTGTCCATGTCGAGGGTGCTGAGAACCTCCAAGCCCCACCACCTCCTCCTCCTCCTCCCAGGCCTTCCCCATCTGACAAACATGGGGGGGATGACTTTGGGGCATCCAATCCTAGTGGGGGCTCGAACCCTCACTTCAAGCATTCTGAATGGGAAGGCATGGGCTTTGAGCAGTGCAAAGCTTTTTAAGGAGAATGCCCCGGTGGATGATGCGCCGAAGGGAGCGGCTGGCTTGGAGGGGCTGGCGACGGCGACCGCGGGTGCTCCCATCCCGGTGGGCACCCCGGCCTCGGGTGTGTGCTCCAACCTGCCGATCCGCCCCAACTCCCCCTCGCTCTCCGGCATTGAGGACCTCCCTGCTTCCCCCTCTCGGGGCCCGGCCGGCCGTGCTTCCAAGAGGAAGTCGTCGGTCAGGAAATTCTCGGCACGGAGCAGGGCTTCGGCGGGATCCAAGCAGTCGACGGCCGGCTTGTGTCGTTGTCTGGAGGCATATATGGGCGCTGCTTCTGGTCCGGCGTCTCCCCCCCGATGGTTCGCTCCACACCTATCCGGTCCCCGTCCTCCACAGCTCGCAAGAGTGGCTGGGTCCTGAACAGCGGGGAGCGGGTGGCTGATCGGGCGGGTCATGTGGCGGCGGCTAGAGATCTTCCTCCCTCAGGTACTACCCCCCAACCCCTTCTGTTCCTATTGAGTCCCCTGTTCGGTTGGTGCTACCTTCGTGATCGGATGATCATTTGATTAATGTGCTTTCGGATGTGGGCATTACCTTTGAGTCTGGTGCTAGTTCCCCTTCTGCCATTCTTGCTCTGGTTAGGGCCAATGAGTGTCCCAGGCCGCCATTGCTAAAGCTAAAGAGCTAGCAGCATCACATATCTCTCCTTCGATAGTGGCCGAAGGAGCTGTGGATGAGGCTGGCAGGGGCCAGGTCCCTCCGATTCCGGTCAAACGGGGTGCCACTAAGTGTTCTAAATCCTATGTGGCCCTGTGCAGGTCTCCGCAACAAAAACCTATCTGCCAGATGAGGGCCCTATTTTGGAATATTAGGGGTTTTGGCGCTAGGGGGCGCAGAGATCAATTGAGAGATGTGGTTAGAGGAGACAATATTGACATGGTTGGCCTAGTAGAAACTTTAAAAGTTCTTTCTCCCCCAATGAGTTCTCTGCGGTTGCGGGCGCTGACAGATTTGATTTGAACTTCCTCCCCTCCTCCGGCCACTCTGGTGGTATCCTTATTGGTACTAAATGGGACGTTTTTTATTTTATGGCTTTTGATCATGGTGTTTTTTGGGCTAGCACTGTTGTGTACCATCGCCATCTGAATGTTCTTTGGGAGGTCATGGTAGTTTACGGTTCGGCGGACCATTCTCTTTCTACTCTGTTCCTTGATGAGATCACTTCTAAGATCGAGTCGTGCTCCATTCCTCTCCTGGTTGGTGGGGGCTTCAACCTGCTGCACTCGCCGTCGGATAAGAACACCACCAACTTCCCGTGGCCCCTTGCAGACGCTTTCAATGACTTCATTAGTAATTGCGCCCTTCATGAGATCCCTAGGGTGGGTTCCCGTTTCACTTGGATGAATCACCAAACCTCTCCTATCCGGTCGGTCCTTGATCATGTATTCGTTTGCCCGAATTGGGATGCTATGTTCCCCCGGGCATTGCTAAAAGCTAAATACATCGTCGGCTAGGACCATGTGCCAGTCATCCTTGATGCTGGGCTCGAAACTCACATAGCCCCTCCCCGCTTCCAATTTGATGCGTCTTGGCTCCTGGTAGATGGCTTTTGTGACCTGATGTCTTCTAGGATCTCGGCCCTCCTATCTGTGGATACGCGCTCCTTTATGAAGGAAATATGCCCTAGAGGCAATAATAAAGTTGTTATTTTATATTTCCTTATTCATGATAAAGGTTTATTATTCATGCTAGAATTGTATTGATCGGAAACTTAAATACATGTGTGAATAAATAAACAAATACCGTGTCCCTAGTAAGCCTCTACTAGACTAGCTCGTTGATCAAAGATGGTGTTTCCTAACCATAGACATGTGTTGTCATTTGATAACGGGATCACATCATTAGGAGAATGATGTGATGGACAAGACCCATCTGTTAGCTTAGCATATGATCGTTCAGTTTATTGCTATTGCTTTCTTAATGTCAAATACATATTCCTTCGACTATGAGATTATGCAACTCCGGGATACCGGAGGAATACCTTGTGTGCTATCAAACGTCACAACGTAACTAGGTGATCATAAAGACGCTCTATAGGTATCTTCGAAGGTGTTTGTTGAGTTGGCATAGATCGAGATTAGGATTTGTCACTCCATGTATCGGAGAGGTATCTCTGGGCTCTCTCGGTAATACACATCACAAGAAGCTTGCAAGCAAAGTGATTAAGGAGTTAGTTACAAGATGATGTATTACGGAACGAGTACAGAGACTTGCCGGTAACGAGATTGAACTAGGTATGAAGATACCGACGATCGAATCTCGGGCAAGTAACATACCGACAGACAAAGGGAATTACATATGTTGTCATAAGGTTCGACCGATAAAGATCTTCGTAGAATATGTAGGAACCAATATGGGCATCCAGGTTCCGCTATTGGTTATTGACCGGAGAGGTGTCTCGGTCATGTCTACATAGTTCTCGAACCCGTAGGGTCCACACGCTTAACGTTCGTTGACGATATAGTGTTATATGAGTTATATGATTTGGTGACCGAATGTTGTTCGGAGTCCCGGATGAGATCACGGACATGAAGAGGAGCTTCGGAATGGTTTGAAGGTAAAGATTTATATATAGGATGATACTATTCAAACACCGGAAGAGTTTTGGAGTGCACCGGGTAGTCATCGGATCGTTGGAAGGGGTTCCGGACACCCCCGGGAGGTATATGGGCCTAATGGGCCAAGGGGAGGGACACACCAGCCCACAAGGGGGCTGGCGCGCCCTCTCCCTGGCCGCCCGCCCTAGGAGAAGGAAAGGGGGAGGGTTGGCCCCTCCTGCCTTTCCCTCCTCATGTGAGAAAGGAAAGGGGGGGCGCCACCTCCCCTGCCTTCCTCCCGCACTCAAACATGGCAGGGGGCGCGGCTAGGGGCAGGAGCCCAATTGGGATTCGGCCCCACTTGGTGTGACGCCCCGGGCTCAATCGTGCACTAATCATACACGCAAATGCACACGATCAAGCCTAAGGACTCACGGGAAGATATCACAACACAACTCTAAAACATAAATAAAGTCATGCAAGCTTTATATTACAAGCCAGCGGTCTCGAGGGCTCGAATACATAAGCTTGCGAACAAGCGTCAGCGGAAGCATTAGATATCTGAGTACAGATATTAAAAGAGAAACAGAAAGGCCTTTAGAAAGGCGGGGCAAAATAAAACAATACGATCGAAAGGCGCAGGCCTCCTGCCTGGGACCCTCCGATCCTACTCCTGGTCGTCAGTCAACTCGTAGTAGTATCCATCCTCTGGGTAGTAGTAGTAGTCGATCGACGGGGCATCTGTCTCAGGGGCTCCGTCATCTTGGTCACGATAAACTGATATGGGGAGAAAAGGAAAACAAAGCAACCGTGAGTACGCAGAAGTACTCAGCAAGCAAGGATCTACACTACATATGCAACATTTTCAAAGGAAGGCTGTATATGTGGACTAGGCTGCAGAAATGCCAGAATAGAGAGGAGGCCTAGTCCTATCGAAGACTAGCATCTTCAGAGGTCTTCCAGCATTAGAAGAGTGTAGACAAAACCATATAATGTAGCAGTATCATTAAGTCTCAACCTCACCCAGAGATCCTTTCTCGACTCCCTCCGAGAAAGCAATCCCAGAGCCATACAGTCATCAACCTCGTCCTGAGATCCCTTCTCGACTCCCTGCGAGAAGCAATCCCAGAGCCATATATCCAAGTATCCAGTTCTAAAATTGTATCAATCAGGATACAACTCCGAGTGTCCGTTACCGTAGGACAGGCTATCGATAGAAGTTATCTTCCCTGCAGGGGTGCACCAACTTACCCACCACGCTCGCTTAACTCCGGCCGGACACACTTTTCCGGGTCATGCCCGACCTCGGCCAAACGACACACCACAGCCCTACCTAGAGCTCAGCAGAGAGGTCCCCGCCGGTCTACATCCTAAGCACAAGGGGGTCTTGGGCCATCGCCCCTCGCCCTCCGGGTCGTTGCGCACATGGCTCAGATCCAAGCACCACCTCTGTAGTGAATGGCGCCAATCACTCCATGCCGCACTGCTGAA
This sequence comes from Thinopyrum elongatum, assembly GCA_011799875.1. Classification (NCBI taxonomy): domain Eukaryota; kingdom Viridiplantae; phylum Streptophyta; class Magnoliopsida; order Poales; family Poaceae; genus Thinopyrum; species Thinopyrum elongatum. The sequence continues at coordinate 510,072,483 of CM022300.1, forward strand.
CTGGACGTCTGTCAGAGCTTTCGGCTGATGCATACGATGCAGAACGCCCATACTATGCCCACGTGGTGGTTAGTGCTATCGGGCCTGAGGCCCACTCAGATCAAATATCCAAATCGCTAGTACCTTGGGCTTGCGGTAACGAGCAGAGACTCACGAAAGATGTGACCCCGTCGCCCCGTCTCGAGGACTTGCTGCAAGGGTTAAGAATGCCCGGCCGCGCCTCGTATTCATCACTCGGGCACCATACAGGCAACCCGTCTTCACAACACTCGCCTCTCAGGCGCACGCGGGTACCCCTCAAGGTCGACCCGCCTATCCAAGTAACAGTGTAAAGTCCAAGTATCCATGTGTCTATAACATCAGGGGAATCCGAGGTATCACCCTCATTGAATTTCCACTCGATGTATCCGTCAAGGTGAACTCGGAGGAATCACCCTCGATGGGTTCACACTTGATGTGTTGCACGACAGCGTCGTTACCGGAAGTGGTGAAGGAGGAATCACCCTCGATGACCACGACCGAATAGCTACTCTACAGAGTTAACATCAGAAGTGCTACACGAGGTATCACCCTCGGCACTCGATATTAACGCTGCGGTGTCGTTACAACTAAGGGGGGTGATGTGCGGTGTCGGGGCCTGGTCTTCAATCCCGTTGATCGGGTCTTCAGATAATCCAGCGGGGCAGTCGAGATAAGTGGGGTCACTGATAGGTCTCTACCCAGCCTATACTAAGCAGTTTAGGATATGCAGGTAATTATCAACAGCAGGATACAATAAACAGGCTATGCATCAGAATAGGTAAAGCAGCAGCAGCAACAATTCTAATGCAAGCATGAGAAATAGAATGGGCAATATCGGGATGATCAAAGGGGGGGGCTTGCCTGGTTGCTCGGCGGCAAGGGCAAGGTTGTCAATGGTGTCTTCGGGCTCCGGAGCTGTGTCGGCCTCGGGGACGACGTCGGTGTCGGGGGCTACCGAGAGAGAAGAGGGGGAGGAAACAGTAAATACTAAGCAAACAAGTGCATGATATGTCAATAAGCAGAGCTAGCGGTGTTCTATCGTAGGGCTAGGTAATACCGGCGAAAGAGAAAAACATTCGGGAAAGTATTCCCGGTGTCCGGCTTTTCGGACAGACGAAAAGAGGGGAACGGTTGCACGTTCGGATAGTTAGGGACGTGTAGCGGACGAACGGACCGCGTATTCGGATTCGTCTCGTCGTTCTGAGCGACTTTCATGTACAAAGTTTTCCGATCTGAGTTATGGATTATTTTATATGATTTTCTAAAGTTTTTATTAATTTCTGGAATTTAATTAATTTATTAAATCAACATTATCCGAAACAGTAGTTGATGACATCAGCATGACATCATGCTGACGTCAGCAGTCATCTGACACGTGGGTCCCACCTGTCATAGACTGGTTAGTTAATTAGGGTATAACTAATTAGTTAATATTTAATTAAACTAACTAATTAATTAGATTAACCTAATCAGAGTTAATTAACCTAATTAATTAATTAATTAATTATTAATTAACTAATTATTTATTTTATTAATTCATTATTTTTTTTATTAAACGTTCTGTGGGGGTGGGGCCCCGTGGTCAGTGGCTAGGCCGGACGTGTCCGCAGCCAGCCCCTTTCGGCGCCGGACACGTTCGTCCGGCCAGAGTCAAACGCGCGCGCGCGCTCGCAGAGAGCCGGCGCGGCGGCCAGCGGCGGGCAGCGGCGCGCGGAGGGAAGGGGCGGCTGGGCGCGGGCGGCGGCAGCAGCAACGGGAGGCAGGCGGCGGAGCAACGGCGGCCGCGGAGGGCAGCGACAGCAGCAGTACCGAGCGGGGGGCGGCGCGGCGACGAGCGTGACAACCCTGAGCTCGTCGCGAGCTCGGGCACGAGGGACGCGGAGGAGGGGCTCACCGAGAGCCGTAGGGGGGTGGCAGCGGGCTCGAGAGGGCTCGGGGTGGCCGGAGTCCATGACGAGGGCGGCGACGTATGAGGAGGCCCGGCGGAAGGGCCGCACTGGCGAGGTGGCGTCGAGGCGCAGCGGCGATGGAGAGGCGGGGAGCCACGGGCGACGGCACGGGAGCTCCGGCGGCAGCGGGAGCGTTCCCCCTCGATCCAGAAGGGAGGGGGAGAGCGAGAAGAGTGGGGAGGGGATCGTGGGGTGTGGGGGGTAGTGGGCTAGGGTTCGGGGAAGGGGGGGATATGGGCGCGGCTGATGGGCCGGCCTGGTAGCCTGCTGGGCCGTGGCCTAGGGGGGAAGGCCTTTTCTCTTTTTGTTTTCTTTTGTCTTTTTCTTTTTATTCATTCTCATTTCTCTGTTTTGTAAATAGTTAGGCCCCAAACCGAATTTTGTAAAACATGGCACTTGTTCCATTAAATGCTAGGCTCTATCTACCACGGCCAAAAATTGGTTTGGAGAAAATTGGAGCTCACACAAATTTTATAATAATTAAAATGTATTAAACCCTGCTGTTTTGGTAATGTTAGAGCCACCTAATTAATTTATTAATTATTGGTTAAAATTTTAGAATAGTCCCTGGAATATTTGTTATTTATTGAACATTTTAGTTTTTATGTTGGACAACTTTTATTTTCCACTTTCATTTAAATTTGGATTTTGACTTAGGAGTTGAAATGCAATATAATGCTAATGATGATCATGCACTGTTAAACATGATGACATGGCATAATCAAAAGGGTGATCACTGTAGCTTAATACATGGGGTGTTACACTTGGGGCACCTCCTGGCTGCATCACCACGATCAAGAAGGCGAGGACGTCACTGAGCTGAACGTGTGCTGAACGCGGAGGTGCCGTATGTTCGGTACTCAATCGGTTGGATCGCGAAGAAGTTTGACTACATCAACCGCGTTACTAAACGCTTCCACTTATGGTCTACGAGGGTACATGGACACACTCTCGCCTCTCGTTGCTATTCATCTCCATGGATAGATCTTGCGTGTGCGTAGATTTTTTTTTTGTTTTACATGCAACGTTTCCCAACAGTGGCATCCGAGCCAGGTCTATGCGTAGATGATATGCATGAGTAGAACACAAAGAGTTGTGGGCGGTGATAGTCATACTGCTTACCACCAACGTCTTATTTTGATTCGGCGGTATTGTGGGATGAAGCGGCCTGGACCAGCCTTACATGTCCACGCACATGAGACCGGTTCCACCGACTGACATGCAACTTGTTTTGCATAAAGGTGGCTGGCGGGTGTTTGTTTCTCCTACTTTAGTTGAATCGAATCTGACTACGGCCGGTCCTTGAAGAAGGTTAAAACAGCAAACTTGATAAATCACCGTTGTGGTTTTTGCGTAGTTAAGAACGGTTCTTGCTAGAAGCCCATAGCAGCCACATAAAACTTGCAACAACAAAGTAGATGCCGTCTAACTTGTTTTTGCTGGGCATGTTGTAGTTTTGTAATATTGACAACCGGCAGGAGCCTTAGGGTTGTCTCTTAATTATTGTATGAAATGCAAACGCCATGTAATTGCTTTACTTTATCGCTATGCGTTAGCAATAGTTGTAGAAGCAATAGTTGGCGAGACGACCCCGACGCAACGATGGAGATCAAGGTGTCGAGCCGGTGACGATGGAGATCATGACGATGCTTTGGAGATGGAGATCAAAAGCACAAGATGATGATGGCCATATTATGTCACATATTTTGATTGCATGTGATGTTTATCATTTATGCATCTTATTTTTCTTAGAACGGGGTAGCATTATAAGATGACCCCTTCACTAAATTTCAACATAAAAGTGTTCTCCCCGAGTATGCACCATTGCCAAAGTTTCTCATTTCGAAGCACCTCATGATGATCGGGTGTGATAGACTCTACGTTCACATACAACGGGTGTAAGACAGTGTTGCACATGCAGAATACTTGGGTTAAACTTGACGAGCCTAGCATGTACAGATATGTTCTCGGAACACTGGAGACCAAAAGGTCGAACGTGAGTCATATAGTAGATATGATCAACATAGAGATGTTCACCATTGATGACTACCCCATCTCACATGATGATTGGACATGGGTTCATTGATTTGGATCATGTATCACTTAGATAACTTGAGGGATGTTTATTTAAGTGGGAGTTCATTAGTAATTTGATTAATTGAACTTAATTTATCATGAAATTAGTCTTAATAGTTTTGCATATCTATGTTGTAGATCAATGGCCCGAGCTAACGTTCCCCTGAATTTTAATGCGTTCCTAGAGAAAGTTAAGTTGAAAGATGATGGTAGCAACTACACGAACTGGGTCCGTAACTTGAGGATTATCCTCATTGCTGCACAGAAGAATTATGTCCTTGATGCACCGCTAGGTGACAGACCTGCTGCAGGAGCTACTGCAGATGTTATGAATGTCTGGCAGGCTCGATCTGATGACTACTCAATAATTCAGTGTGCCATGCTTTACGACTTAGAACCGGGACTTCAAAGACGTTTTGAACGTCATGGAGCATATGAGATGTTCCAAGAGTTGAAGTTAATATTTCAAGCAAATGCCCGGGTTGAGAGATATGAAGCCTCCAACAAGTTCTATAGCTGCAAGATGGAGGAGAACAGTTCTGTCAGTGAACACATACTCAAAATGTCTGGGTATCATAACCACTTGACTCAGTTGGGAATTGATCTTCCAGTTGATAGTGTTATTGACAGAGTTCTTCAATCACTGCCACCGAGCTACAAATGCTTCGTGATGAACTATAATATGCAAGGGATGATGAAAACGATTCCTGAGCTCTTCGCAATGCTTAAGGCCGCGGAGGTAGAAATCAAGAAAGAGCATCAAGTGTTGATGGTTAACAAGACCACTAGTTTCAAGAAAAATGGCAAGGGAAAGAAAGGGAACTTCAAGAAGAATGACAAGCAAGTTGCCACTCCTGGGAAGAAGCCCAAAGCTGGACCCAAGCCTGAAACTGAGTGCTTCTACTGCAAAGGGAATGGTCATTGGAAGCGGAACTGCCCCAAATACTTGGCGGATAAGAAGGATGGCAAAGTGAACAAAGGTATATTTGATATACATGTTATTGATGTGTACCTTACTAATGCTCATAGTAGCGCCTGGATATTTGATACTGGTTCGGTTGCTCATATTTGTAACTCGAAACAGGAGCTGCGGAATAAACGAAGATTGGCTAAGGACGAGGTGATGATGCGCGTCGGGAATGGTTCCAAAGTCGATGCGATCGCCGTCGGCACGCTACCTCTACATCTACCTTTGGGATTAGTTTTAGACCTCAATAATTGTTATTTGGTGCCAGCGTTGAGCATGGACATTGTATCTGGATCTTGTTTATTGCGAGACGGTTATTCATTTAAATCGGAGAATAATGGTTGTTCTATTTATATGAGTAATATCTTTTATGGTCATGCACCCTTGATGAATGGTCTATTCTTTTTGAATCTCGATCATAGTGATACACATATTCATAATATTGATGCCAAAAGATGCAAAGTTGATAGTGATAGTGCAACATACTTGTGGCACTGCCGTTTAGGTCATATTGGTGTAAAGCGCATGAAGAAACTCCATGCGGATGGACTTTTGGAATCACTTGATTATGAATCATTTGATACTTGGGAACCATGCCTCATGGGCAAGATGACTAAAACTCCGTTCTCCAGAACAATGGAGCGAGCTAATGACTTATTGGAAATAATACATACCGATGTATGTGGTCCGATGAGTGTTGAGGCACGCGGCGGGTATCGTTATTTTCTGACCTTCACAGATGATTTGAGTAGGTATGGGTATATCTATTTGATGAAACACAAGTCTGAAACATTTGAAAAGTTCAAAGAATTTTAGAGTGAAGTGGAGAATCATCGTAACAAGAAAATAAAGTTTCTATGATCTGATCGCGGAGGCAAATATTTGAGTTGCGAGTTTGACCTTCATTCAAAACAATGTGGAATTGTTTCACAACTCACGCCACCTGGAACACCACAGCGTAATGGTGTGTCCGAATGTCGTAACCATACTTTATTAGATATGGTGCGTTCTATGATATCTCTTACCGATTTACCACTATCGTTTTGGGGTTATGCATTAGAGATAGCCGCATTCACGTTAAATAGGGCACCATCAAAATCCGTTGAGACGAAACTGTATGAACTATGGTTTGGCAAAAAACCTAAGCTGTCGTTTCTTAAAGTTTGGGGATGCGACACTTATGTCAAAAGGCTTCAGCCTGATAAGCTCGAACCCAAATCGGAGAAGTGCTTCTTCATAGGATACTCTAAGGAAACTATTGGGTACACCTTCTACCACAGATCCGAAGGCAAGCTTTGTTGCTAAGAATGGATCCTTTCTAGAGAAGGAGTTTCTCTCGAAAGAAGTGAGTGGGAGGAAAGTAGAACTTGATGAGGTAATTGACCTTCTCTCGAATTGGAAAGTAGCGCATCACAGAAAACCGTTCCCGTGATGCCTACATCAACTAGAGAGGAAGCTAATGATGATGATCATGAAACTTTAGATCAAGTTACTATTGAACCTCGTAGGTCGACCAGAGCACAATCCGCACTAGAATGGTTCGGTAATCCTGTCCTAGAAGTTATGTTATTAGACCATGGCGAACCTACGAACTATGAAGAAGCTATGGTGAGCCCAGATTCCGATAAATGGCTTGAGGCCATGAAATCTGAGATAGGATCCATGTATGAGAACAAAGTATGGACTTTGGTGGACTTGCTCGATGATCGGCAAGCCATTGAGAATAAATGGATCTTCAAGAAGAAGACTGACGCTGATGGTAATGTTACTATCTACAAAGCTCGACTTGTCGCAAAAGGTTTTTGACAAGTTCAAGGGGTTGACTACAATGAGGCTTTCTCACCCGTAGCGATGCTTAAGTCTGTCCGAATCATGTTAGCAATTGCCGCATTTTATAATTATGAAATCTGGCAAATGGACGTCAAAACTGCATTCCTTAATGGATTTGTTAAAGAAGAGTTGTATATGATGCAACCAGATGGTTTTGTCGATCCTAAAGGTGCTAACAAAGTGTGCAAGCTCCAGCGATCCATCTATGGACTGGTGCAAGCATCTTGGAGTTGGAATATACGCTTTGATGAGGTGATCAAAGCATATGGTTTTATATAGACTTACGGTGAAGCCTGTATTTACAAGAAAGTGAGTAGGAGCTCTATAGCATTTCTGATATTATATGTGGATGACATATTGTTGATTGGAAATGATATAGAATTTTTGGATAGCATAAAAGGATACTTGAATAAGAATTTTTCAATGAAAGACCTCGGTGAAGTTGCTTATATATTGGGCATCAAGATCTATAGGGATAGATCGAGACGCTTAATAGGACTTTCACAAAGCACATACCTTGACAAATTTTTGAAGAAGTTCAAAATGGATCAGCAAAAAGAAAGGGTTCTTGCCTGTGTTACAAGGTGTGAAATTGAGTCAGACTCAAAGCCCGACCACTGCAGAAGATAGAGAGAAAATGAAAGTCATTCCCTATTCCTCAGCCATAGGTTCTATCATGTATGCTATGCTGTGTACCAGACCTGATGTGTGCCTTGCCATAAGTTTGGCAGGGAGGTACCAAAGCAATCCAGGAGTGGATCACTTGACAGCGGTCAAGAACGTCCTGATGTACCTGAAAAGGACCAAGGATATGTTTCTCGTTTATGGAGGTGACGAAGAGCTCGTCATAAATGGTTACGTCGATGCTAGCTTCGACACTGATCCGGATGACTCTAAGTCACAAACCGGATACGTATTTATATTCAATGGTGGAGCTGTCAGTTGGTGCAGTTCCAAGAAGAGCATCATGGCGGGACCTACATAGCTGCTTCGGAAGCAGCACATAAAGGAGTCTGGATGAAGGAGTTCATATCCGATCTGGGTGTAATACCCAGTGCATCGGGTCCAATGAAAATCTTTTGTGACAACACTGGAGCAATTGCCTTAGCGAAGGAATCCAGGTTTCATAAGAGAACCAAACACATCAAGAGATGCTTCAACTCCATTCGTGAAAAGGTCAAGGATGGAGACATAGAGATTTGCAAAATACATACGGATCTGAATGTAGCAGACCCATTGACTAAACCTCTTCCGCGAGCAAAACATGATCAGCACTAAGACTCCATGGGTGTTAGATTCATTACAACGTAATCTAGATTATCGACTCTAGTGCAAGTGGGAGACTGAAGGAAATATGCCCTAGAGGCAATAATAAAGTTGTTATTTTATATTTCCTTATTCATGATAAAGGTTTATTATTCATGCTAGAATTGTATTGATCGAAAACTTAAATACATGTGTGAATACATAAACAAATACTGTGTCCCTAGTAAGCCTCTACTAGACTAGCTCGTTGATCAAAGATGGTTAAGGTTTCCTAACCATAGACATGTGTTGTCATTTGATAATGGGATCACATCATTAGGAGAATGATGTGATGGACAAGACCCATCCGTTAGCTTAGCATATGATCGTTCAGTTTATTGCTATTTCTTTCTTAATGTCAAATACATATTCCTTCGACTATGAGATTATGCAACTCCCGGATATCGGAGGAATACCTTGTGTGCTATCAAACATCACAACATAACTGGGTGATCATAAAGATGCTCTACAGGTATCTCCGAAGGTGTTTGTTGAGTTGGCATAGATCGAGATTAGGATTTGTCACTCCGTGTATCGGAGAGGTATCTCTGGGCCCTCTCGGTAATACACATCACAAGAAGCTTGCAAGCAAAGTGACTAAGTAGTTAGTTGCAAGATGATGTATTACGGAACGAGTAAAGAGACTTGCCGGTAACGAGATTGAATTAGGTATGAAGATACCGACGATCGAATCTCGGGCAAGTAACATACCGACACACAAAGGGAATTACGTATGTTGTCATAAGGTTCGACCGATGAAGATCTTCATAGAATATGTAGGAACCAATATGGGCATCTAGGTTCCGCTATTGGTTATTGACCGGAGAGGTGTCTCTGTCATGTCTACATAGTTCTCGAACCCGTAGGGTCCGCACGCTTAACGTTCGTTGACGATATAGTGTTATATGATTTGGTGACCGAATGTTTTTCGGAGTCCCGGATGAGATCATGGACATGATGAGGAGCTTTGGAATGGTCCGGAGGTAAATATTGATATATAGGACGATACTATTCGGACACCGAAGAGTTTCGGAGTGCACCGGGTAGTCATCGGATCGCCGAAAGGGGTTACGGACACCCCCAGGAGGTCTATGGGCCTAATGGGCCAAGGGGAGGGACACACCAGCTCACAAGGGGGCTGGCGCGCCCTCTCCCTGGCCGCCGGCCCTAGGGGAAGGAAAGGAGGAGGGTTGGCCCCTCCTGCCTTTCCCTCCTCATGTGAGAAAGGAAAGGGGGGGCGCCACCTCCCCCTGCCTTCCTCCCGCACTCAAACATGGCAGGGGGCGCGGCTAGGGGCAGGAGCCCAAGTGGGATTCGGCCCCACTTGGGGCGCCTCTTGGCTGCCTCCCTTCTCCCCCCACCTATATATATGTGGGAGGGGGGCGCCACACATAACCACGACAATCTCTTAGCCGTCTGCGGTGCCCCTCTCCACAGTTTCGTCCCTCGGTTATATTTTCATAGTGCTTAGGCGAAGCCCTGTGGAGATAGCATCACCACCATCATCACCACGCCGTCGTGCTGCCAGAACTTATCCACTACTTCGCCGTCTTGCTGGATCAGGAAGGCGAGGACACCACCGAGCTGAGCATGTGCTGAACACGGAGGTGCCGTATGTTCGGTACTCGATCGGTTGGATCGCGAAGAAGTTCGACTACATCAACCGTGTTACCAAACACTTCCGCTTACGGTCTACGAGGGTACATAGACACACTCTCCCCTCTCATTGCTATTCATCTTCATGGATAGATCTTGCGTGTGCGTAGAAATTTTTTTGTTTTCCATGAAACGTTTCCCAACACTTTGGGCCAATGGATGACTGGCACCACTGCTCTTACTCCTTTCGCAAATTTCTTCATGGTTGGGCCCACAACCATGCGGCAAAGGAGTGCAGGGACAAGGCGCACCTAATTGGGCAAATTAGCTCCCTGGACACAGCGGCCGACGGTCCGGGCCTTTCGGATCAGGAGTGGGTGTTGAAATACTCCCTTGAAGATGCCTTGATGCAGTTGCATCGTCAGGCTAAGGTTTATTGGTGACAAAGGGGCACTGTCAATTGGATGTTGAAGGGTGACTCCCCTACGGCCTACTTCTTCACTATCGCCAATGGCAGGTGTAGGCGTTGTACGATCGATAGTCTTCTTATCAATGGTGTTAGGGTCTCGGACCAGAACATCATCATGTCTCATGTGGTGGAGTTCTTTTCCTCTCTCCTCTCGGCCAAACCGGACTCTGGGTTTGTGATCGCCTCTTCTTTTTGGAATGACCAGGATAAGATCTCCTCTGAGGAGAATGAAGCCTTAATGATTCCCCTCTCTGAGGAGGAGATTTTGGATACCATTAGCAAGGCTAACTCTAATTCGGCGTCGGGTCCGGATGGCTTTTCTACCCCATTCTTTAGGAAGTTCTGGCCCCAGCTGCGCAACCTTGTCTGCATGGTGATTCAAGGGTTTTGTTTGGGTACGGTCGATATTTCTAGGCTTAACTACGCTGTCATCACCCTCATCCCTAAAGTCAAGGGCGCGGATATGATTTCTCAATTCAGACCTATCGCCCTTATTAATAACTTTGCGAAGTTCCCCGCCAAAGGCTTTGCCTCACGTCTCTCTCCCATTGCCCATCGAGTCCTCTCCCCCTATCAATCCACTTTTGTTAAAGGGATATTCATTCTGGACGGAATCCTCTGTCTTCATGAAATTGTTCATGACATTCATAAGAGAGGCACCAAGGCGGTGATCCTTAAGTTGGACTTTGAGAAAGCCTATGACTCGGCCAATTGGAAGTTTCTGCGGCAGGTTATGCTGGCAAAAGGCTTTGATGGGGCTTTTGTGCACAGGGTCATGCAATTGGTGTCGGGTGGCCACACGGCGGTGTCCGTGAATGGCAGGGTTAGTAATTTTTTCTGCAATTCTAGGGGCTTCAGGCAAGGAGATCCGGCCTCCCCTCTCTTGTTCAATTTCGTAGCGGACGCCCTATCCAATATCCTTTCGAGGGCAGCTGCGACCGGGCATATTTCCCCTGTTAGTTCTCACCTTTTCCCAGAGGGGATCACCCACCTCCAATATGCTGATGATACGATTATTATGGTTGAGTTGAACGACGAATGCATTACCCACCTTAAGTTCCTGCTGCTTTGTTTTGAAGCTTTGTCGGGGCTCAAGATTAACTTCGCTAAGAGCGAAGTGATTGTCGCTGGGGTTTTGGACGCCGAGGCCCTGCATGTCTCTCAACTGCTGAATTTTTCGTTCTTTGGGCTCCTTTCCTCTCAAATACCTTGGTCTCCCTATTTCTAATGAGAAGCTTCTGGCGAGAGATTTTGCTCCTGCGGTAGCCAAAGTGGGCAACCGTGTCATGCCGTGGAGGGGCAGATATAATACCCTGGCTGGCAAGATCGCCCTGATCAATGCTTGCTTGTCGTCCCTACCCATGTTCTTGATGGGTTTCTACCTTCTTTCCATTGGCACTCACGCGGGGTTTGATAAGCACAGGGGTGCGTTCTACTGGAATGATGGGGATAACAAACGCAAGTACAGATTGGTGAAATGGGAACACATTTGTAGGCCCAAGAACCTTGGGGGGTTGGGCATTATTAATACCATGATTATGAACAAATGTCTTATCATCAAGTGGTGGTGGAAGATCATGACTAACATTGAGAACCCACTTTAACTTAACATTCTTAAAGCGAAATACTTCCCTAACTCTAGTCCTATGTTTGCTTCGGCTTTAGGCGCCTCTCAATTCTGGAAAGATCTGGTTAAAGTCCATCAGGTGTTCAAATCTCTCATTAAATTTGTGGTTCACAATGGCAGGTCTACGCGGTTTTAGCTTGATTGGTGGTGCGGTCCGGCCCCACTTGCGGTCTCCTTTCCGGTTCTTTTTTCCTACTGCCCGGACCCGAAGATCTCTATCTCTGAGCTCTCCGAGAATAAATGGGACCTGGCTCTCCGCCGCTCCCTTTCTCCTGTAGAGTTGGAGGATTGGCAGCGTCTCGTTGCCCTCTTCCCTATGCTCTTGGAGGAGGCGGATTCGGTGACCTGGCCCCATAATGCTTCCGGGCGTTTTTCTATTAAGTCGATTTATGCTAAGCTTATCTCCGGTACTACTACTTCCAAATTCAAGGTGATTTGGCGGGCACCTATCCCCCCCAAGATTAAGGTATTTTTGTGGCAAGCCTTCAGAGGGCGGTTACCGGCGGCTAACCAGATCCGTAAGCGTAACGGGCCGGGGTCCAATAGATGCGCACTGTGTGGTGAGAGGGAGGATACGGAACATCTATTCTTCAGTTGCGTGCTGGCCAAATTCTTCTGGTGCTGCATCAGGTCCTGGCTTCATGTCTCTTGGAGCCCTGTGTCCTTCTCGGAACTTAGAAATTTGGCATCTAACCTTGTTGGGGCCGCTAGGAGATTATTCTGGGTGGGATTCTTGGCTATTTGCTGGACTCTGTGGACTACTAGGAACAAGTTTACCATCGAGCATATCTTCTCTGCTAAACTGACTGATTGCTTATTTAAATCATGCATATTCTTGCAGCAGTGGAGATTATTGACTAAGGAGGCAGACCGAGATGCTTTTGATATGATGACTACCAAGATTCGGGCCACTGCCACCTCTCTTCTGCAACATCAGTCCGACGGCTAGGAGCTTGGTGGTCCCTTTTGTCGTCTCTCTCTTAGTTTCCGGCCTGCATGCCGTGTGCTGGCCTGGGAGCCATGTACCCTTGCTTTCCCAATCTATCTATGTGGGTGTTGCTACTATTCTGGTTGATGTTGTGGTGACTCTGCCTGATGACTTTATTTATAAAGTTGGGCGCATGCCTTTTCTCTAAAGAACAGGGGATCCGATGGAAGAACCAGGAGCTTCACTGTGTGACGTATCAAACTTATAAAGGATGAAGAGGGTGCTAGGCAGGCTCACACCATCCACGTGTCTATGAATAGTGCAGCGAGCGCACAGAGCACAACGAGCGCACCATGCGAGGGGAAAAAAAGAGAGCAGCGCGAGGAAAAAAAAAGAAAAACTTATAAAGGATGAAGAGGGTGCTAGGCAGGCTCACACCATCCACATGTCTATGAATAGTGCATCGAGCGCACTGCATGAGGGAGAGCAGCATGAGGGGAAAAAAATAGAGCAGCGCGAGGGAAAAAAAAGAAAAAGGGCAGCGGGCAGTGCCCGCGTCTCCCCCGCGACCCTCATCCCCTCTTGCCGCCGCTGCCGGCTCCTCTCCTCTCCCCGCGCCTCGTCCGCCTTCCTCTCCCTCGTCTTCTCCACCGCACCACCAGCCCCTTCTCTCTGCTTGCCCCAGCCATCTCTCTCCTCTCCCGCGCCGCCAGCCCCGGATCTGGAGGAGGAAGAGGAGATCCGGGCATCCCGGCGGTGGCTCGAGCAGGCCCTCGCCGTCGACCTCCTGCGGTGCTGGATCGACATGTGCTCCTCCGCCAGTCTTCCTTGCTGCACCTGGTATTTCTCTCCTCTCCCTCGGCGCTATGAGGTCTGTTGGCTCGCCTGCTTGATGCGATCTGGGAAGAAGAAGACACGTATTTTTTTGCTCGGTTCATCTTGGTAAGCCCGATTTGATTTTCGGTTTGTGTGGCCAGGGGAGTGCATTGCGATTCATGGTGTGCTTCCAGTTTAAGGTTTGGTGGCTGGTGCACAGGATGAAGGACAAGGGTGGTGGCGGCAGCTCACATGAGACACAACTCCTACTGGTGGCGTGAAGGCCCCGAGGCCTGCGGCGACGAGGACAGAGGAGGAAGACGCATTGTAGGTATGTCGTGTCCCGGGCCAGCCTCCAGGGCGGCAACAAGCTTCATCTCTCTGCCCAGAGTGGTGACGCTGGCATGCGCATGAATTCTTTGTTGATCTCGCTCACCGGTGGTTTCGTTCTGTCTACGGAGAAGGGGTTGCTTCCTCTGCTCCCTTCATGTGGTTGAGGTTATTCGTCTGTTGTTCTTAATATGCTTCTAAAATGTATTAGCACCAAAGCAAATTTTATTTTATTTCGATTATGACAATGAATTGTAACACCCCGTGTAATTAACAACAGTGATCACCCTTAGTTAATGCCATGTCAGCAAACAGTGCCTAGTCATCATTTGCATCATATTGCATTTCAACTCCTAGTTCAAACTTCAATTAAATTCAAAGTGGAAAATAAAAGTTGTTCAAAACAGAAACTAAAATGTTCATTAAATAACAAATATTCTAAAGACAATTCTAAAATTGTAGCCAACATTTAATAAATTAATTAAGTGACTCAAACCTCCTCTAACAGTGGCTAAAAACATTATTTAATAACCTTTTTATTAATCCAAAATTAATATGAAATAGTAATTGCCCCAAACTAGTTTTTGGTGCCAGGGTATATTCCACTGTGATTTATGGGCTAGGTCTCATATTTTACAAAAACCATTTAGTGCCCAAACAATTTACAAAACAGAAAAGAAAAGAAAACGGAAAAAGGGAAAATAGCAAAAGGCCTAAAACTACTGTGCACTTAGGCCTACCTTCTACAGCACCGGCCCAGCCCACCCTGCGCCATCCCCCACCTCCCGCACTGCTCACTGCGCCGCTGTCGAGCACCTGCAGCACGCACAGCCCGCCCCTCCCCCCCTTCGCGCGGTCGACAGCGCGCCACGCTCGCCGGGGAGGATAAGAGCAACTCCCCGCACCCCCTGGCGAACCCTAGCCACCATTTCCCCCCTCGCCCCCTCTCTGTTTCGGTTTGGGCGGATGCTCGAGCGCCACCCTCGCCGCCGTTCGCCGTAGCCGTGGCCACCGCCAACCGTTCGCCTCGCTGACACGTCCAACAGCACCGCCGTGGTCCTCTGCTTCGACTACGCTGCCGGATCGAGCCCGGGAGCCCCTCGCGACGCCGCATTCTTCCTCGCCTCTGCCTCGGACACCGCATCGACCTCGTCGTCGATCTACGCCACCGGTCCACCCCGAGCCCACTGCCCAGTCCCCACGCTCCCCCGGTGAGCTCCTGCGCGTGACGCACCCTCCCCTGCCTCCACTAGCCATCCCTAGCTGCTGCTCCGCCAAGGCCGAGCCCCTGCCTCCACCACTGCTCGTCGCCGGCGTCGATCCGGCGACCAAATGGCCTCGCAACCAAGCCCGTTGCATTCGCCGCATCGAGTAGACGCTGAAGCCATCTCGCGCTGCTCGGTTTGCGCCTCCCAGCGCCGATCCCGACAAGTACCGAACTCCGGCGACCGCCTAGTCGCTCGCCGTCGACGATACCGACCACCGTAGCCCCCGCCGTCACCCCAGATCGCTCCGCCGCCGTCTTGCCGTTCGAACGAGCCCGGCCACGCTCGAAATGGCGCGGTGTGGACGAAACCCCACCCCCTCCCGATCGCTTCGCCGCTGGATTTGGTAACCGACGTTGCTCCGGCCGACGCGCTGACCTGGCGCCGGTGGGTCCCGCCCCGTGCCACTGACTGTGGGCCCCCGCGGGCCCCTGTTGACTCGTTGACTTGGGTCAACGCTGACTGGGCGCCCCTGTCTCGCTGACATGCGGGCCCCACCCCAATAAACGAATTAAAATAAATGATTAGTTAGTTAATTAGTTAATTAAATTGCTAAACACTCACTGAGAGTAGGCCCCACCTGCTAATTAGTTTAATTAGATTAAACTAACTCTGTTTAATTAGCTCTGTCACTGACATGTGGGTCCCACTGGACCCACTGGTCAGGTTTGACTCTGGTCAGCTGGGTTTGACCTGCTGATGTCATGGTGATGTCTTGCTGACATCATCATTTACTATTCTGGATAATTCAAATTAATAATAAATCTGTAATTTCAGAATATTGTTTAAACTTTGGAAAATCATATAAAATAATCCGTAACTCCGATGAAAATAATTTATATATGAAAGTTGCTCAGAATTTCGATACGAATCTGAATACGCCCTCCGTATTCCTGTCAGATGCCCCTAGCTAGATGAATATGGAACTTTTAGACCGATTTCAATAAATGAATAGTGCTCAACTTTAATTAAATAAATCCAAATTAATTCCTAAATTAACTAACTCATTTAGTTAGGCAGTAGAGCACCTGTGCATATCATTTAGACATGTCATGCATATTGTTTGCATTTTTGCCGTGAATTTATTGTTTCTCTCCCCCTCCTTCTCTCTCGATAGACGCCGAGACCGACGCCGTTGCAGCTGGGTACGACTACGCTCGAGACGAGCAGCCCGTTGACGACCCCTCTTTCTTGCCAGAGCAACCAGGCAAGCACCCCCCCTTGAGCATACCGATATCGCCTATTCTTTCTCTCTCATGCTTGCATTAGAAATGCTGCTGCTATTGTTTAACCTATTCTGATGCATAGCCTGTTTATTGTAACCAGATATTGAAACCTTACCTGCTTATCCTAAATTGTCTAGTATAGGCTGGGTAGAGACCTATCAGAGACCCACTTTGACCCAACTGCCCCGCTGGATTATCAGAAGACCCGATCAACGGGATCGAAGACAGGCCCCGGCACCGCACATCACCCCCTTGGTTGTAAGACAATGCATCGTTACCATCGAGTGCCGAGGGTGATACCTCGTATAGCACTTCCGATGTTAACTCTGTAGAGTAGCTATTTGGTCGTGGTCTTCGAGGGTGATTCCTCCTTCTCCACTTCCGATACGACCCTGTCGTGCAACACATCAAGTGTGAACCCATCGAGGGTGATTCCTCCGAGTTCACCTTGACGGATACATCAAGTAGGAATCCAACGAGGGTGATACCTCAGATTCCCCAGATGTTATGGACACACGGATACTTGGACTTTAAACTGTTACTTGGAAAGGCGGGTCGACCCTAAGGGGTACCCGCATGAGCCTAAGTGGCGAGTGTTGTGGAGACGGGTTGACCTGGAGGTTGCCCGAGATATGAATACGAGGCGTGGACGGGCATTCTTGGCCCTTGCCGCAAGTCCTCGAGACGGGGCGACGGGGTCACATCGATCGTGAGTCTCTACTCGTTACCGCACTACCAACACACTATGATTTGAATATTTGATTCGAGTGGGCCTCTGGCCCGATAGCACTAACCATCACGCGGGAAAAGTTATGGGCACTCTGCATCGTATGCATCAGCCGAAAGCTTTGTCAGACGTCCAGTTCAGCATTGTGGCCGGGTCGAATCATGCCGTTGGCGCTGGTATCCACCCTGCTCGCAACGACCCGGAGAGCACAGGGCGATGGCCCAAGACCCCTGAGCGCTTACGTTGTAGACCGGCGGGGACCTCTCTGTTGAGCTCTAGGTAGGGCTGCGTTGTGTCATTTGACCGAGGCCGGGCATGACCCAGAAAAGTGTGTCCGGCCAGAGTTAAGCGAGCATGGTGGGTAAGTTGGTGCACCCCTGCAGGGAAGAACTAATCTATGCATAGCCGGATCCTCGGTAACGGACACTCGTAGTTGTATCCCGATCGATACAACTAGAATTGGATACTATGGCTCTGGGATTGCTTCTCGCAGGGAGTCGAGAAGGGATCTCAGGATGAGGTTGATGACTGTATGGCTCTGGGATTGCTTTCTCGCAGGGAGTCGAGAAAGGATCTCTGGGTGAGGTTGATGACACTACTACTACATTATACTTTGCTGATCTACTCTCTTCTATTGCTGCAAGACTGCTGAAGATGCTAGTCTTCGATAGGACTAGGCCTCCTCTCTATTCTGGCATTTCTGCAGCCCAGTCCACATATACAGCTGTTCTTTGATAATGTTGCATATGTAGTGTAGATCCTTGCTTGCTGAGTACTTCGGATGAGTACTCACGGTTGCTTTGCTTTCCTTTTCTCCCCATATCCTTTTGATGCAACCAGATGACGGAGCCCCGGATACAGCTGCCCACGCCGACGATCGCTACTACTACCCCGAGGGTGGATACTACTACGAGTTGCCGGACGACCAAGAGTAGGATCGGAGGGTCCCAGGCAGGAGGCCTGCGCCTTTCGATCATAGCTTTTGTTTTGCCCCGCCTTTCTAAAGGCTTATCTGTTTCTGTTTCATATCTGTACTCAGATATCTGATGCTTCTGCCGACGCTTGTACGCAAGCTTATGTATTCGAGCCCTCGAGGCCCCTGGCTTGTAATATAAAGCTTGTATGACTTTATTTATGTTTTAGAGTTGTGTTGTGATATCTTCCTGTGAGTCCTTAGGCTTGATCGTGTGCATTTGCGTGTATGATTAGTGCACGATTGAGCCGGGGGCGTCACAAGTTAGTATCAGAGCCGACTGCCTGTAGGAACCCTCCTTTCCAACTCCTTGGCCGAAGTTGAGTCTAGTGGTCCAAAACTGTTTTACTAACTTGGCTGTGTGGCTTACGGGCCCACGTTGCCAATTGGGTGGTATTAGGATCTTTTATTCCTCGTCTTTACTCTGGGACTCTGATCTCTCTTCTATTCGGGTTAAAGATTTTGCAAACTCCAACACTAGGTTCTCGTAAGCGCTTTCTCCCGAGGAGCCAACCCCTCATTCCAGAAGATGGCGTGTCATCATCAGAAGACTCCGAAGATACTCCTCGAAGTTTTCCGAGACCCTTGTGCCCACTATCTTTGCAAATCCTGACCTCCGATAAATCCCCGTGGATAACATCATTTTCATTGTACCCTCATCCCCAGTTGCTCCTGTTGTTACAAGTTACCCCTAATACTCTCCGTTGTTCCGAGAATCCTTGTGTCTTCTGTTGTGCAGCCTCTTTTCGCACTACAAAATTCACTTAACCGGGATTCATTCGTCCCCAGTTGTTCATATGTCTCACAAAATTCTTTGAAATGCAATTTGATCTCCCAAAGATCCTCTGCAGCCTAGTGCTCCCGAAAGTCTGTCTGCCTGCATTATGGTTAAATCCATGTGTCTCGCAATATTCATTAGCCTTCTTTGTCATTGTCATTCCGAGTCTATTGATTCAATATGAATGAGAATAATCCCTATCATTTGTCGATTCCTAGAATTCATTCCTCCGGCTCAGACGTCATTCTGGACATGAACTAGTTCTTGGTAAATCAATCCTTGATTGATTGGCCATCTAATTCTATTCAACATACTCATCTTTTTTATCAGAGCCTCTGCCTCTGATCCCCCGATTTTGGAATCGTGAACCCTTCGTATTTAAGCTGCGGCTTATTCAGATGTTTGCTCTGCTGACGAGCTTGAGTTATTTACTCCTGAAGTTCATGGTATATGTTCCTAAGATGCCCCAATGGGTTGAACCTATGTTTTCCCTAATCTGTGTGAACTCGAAAATTATGCGAGCCATACTCTTCTGGTACTTCGCCAGATAATTCTTCCGCACTACAAATTCTTCAAAAACGAGGAGTAAATGAAAGGTTATGCATTGAAGAAGTGGGAGTCGACCTTGAACCTTTGTGTTCATGCCCATGGACCCGATGTAGAACTTATCATGGAAGCTGCTCGTAAAAATAATTATTTCCTTGGTACAAGTCCATCTTGTATCTATGAATTGATCCTTTGCAATCGTGGTTCCGACCATATTCCTCCTTGATTCCATTTCCCGGATATGTTAAAATACTTATCCTCTGCAAATCATTCCCCCGTCCAACCTCTAGTCTGATTTACCTTCCGGTATTACCCCTAGTATTTGTTGCTGGGGAGTTGAATACCCCATCACATCATTCCTAGCCTAATCGGCTATATTTTTATCGTGCCAACTTTTAACTGTGCTACCTGGTCCTTATTCCCAGAGCACAACTTCCGACGATGAACTAAGCTTACGGCGATCTTCCTCATCTTATCATTTCACCTCGAACAACAGGCTTGACTTCGAGTTTGTGTCGTAACCGTGGTTCCAATAACCTTTCGCTTCATCATTCCTTTGACTTGATGTCATCACCGACCAATTACATCTTCATGAAATCTCTCGACAATTGTGTCGTGATCATCATCAACATTCCGAGCTCTTCCAGGATATCAATAGAATTCATGAGAGAAATACCATCCTTGCCCTCGATGACTTGTTTTATCGTCGACAATACTCTTGTCTCCTTTCCAACACATGTTCGATCATGTCTTGGTTATACTTTGAGCTCCTTGCTATTCTTGTAATTGTTCCTTTGTATCTCTTGGATCTTCAGACCCAACCCTTACTTCAAACACCATATTAATGCTACCTCGAAGCATGACTGTGGTATTCCGAATATCAACCAGAACATTGGAAGCACATTGCTAAATGTTTCTTGATCAATTATCCAAACACCATGGTGTGGGTAATATCATGATTCTTCCCTCACCCCTTTGTCTAAATACTTTTGAACTTGCTGTCCTATCATGTATATCATGCTCCGCCTTTCCTTGGGAAGGATATACCCTCAATGCTTGTGTGCAAACACATTTTCCTTTCCTTTGGTCTGATTAGTCCTAATAATCACATTTTCCTTTCCATTGGTTTGTTAATCTTTCTTTTGATCTATATGATATAAGCAGAAATAATTCCCTGCTTATAAAACACTTCGATGGACAACCTTGTCAGTGAGAACCTGTTACTATTGTTGATGACATTCCGGTAACCACCGATGGACGAGAACTTTGCCTATTGGTCCGCCTCGTTCAACGAGCAGTAAAATGGTTCTCTTCATCCCTCGCCCTTGGTACCGAAGTTGTTCCTGACGTAACTAACAGTCTCTTCTTTGACGTTCCTTGCTATCATGACCATGCAAGCTGTCATCGCCTTTTCTACTTTTAACCCTCATGGTGGGCCCATAACCCACAGTTCCACAGGATCGAAACCTGACTCTCCTGTACATCCATGTTTTCCAAAATTGTTTCTCGCGCTTGGCTTCGTAAGTACATCACGAGCCACACACCTAGTGATCTATTCTGGTATCATACGCAATGCTTATTCCCATTGCTCTGAACCCCTTTCACCCTCTGTTTCAAGCAACGAACGATTGCCTATCCGGTTGAAGCCTCTTATTGCACCTCCGTACCTTGCTCTCGATGACTTTCTTGAATTTCAACTCGAGAGATGACCCTATGCGACGTTCACTGAGATAGCCCCCAGGTACCTATCTTGTATTAAGCTCCGTCCTTCCTGAGTCTTTCCCCCTTACTCCACCCCTTAATTCTCAGGACGAGAATTCTTGTTAGTGGAGGAGAATTGTAACACCCCGTGTAATTAACAACAGTGATCACCCTTAGTTAATGCCATGCCAGCAAGCTCAACAGTGCCTAGTCATCATTTGCATCATATTGCATTTCAACTCCTAGTTCAAACTTCAAGTAAATTCAAAGTGGAAAATAAAAGTTGTTCAAAACAGAAACTAAAATGTTCATTAAATAACAAATATTCCAGAGACAATTCTTAAATTGTAGCCAACATTTAATAAATTAATTAAGTGACTCAAACCTCCTCTAACAGTGGCTAAAATTATTATTTAATAACCTTTTTATTAATCCAAAATTAATATGAAATAGTAATTGCCCCAAACTAGTTTTTGGTGCCAGGGTATATTCCACTGTGATTTATGGGCTAGGTCTCATATTTTACAAAAACCATTTAGTGCCCAAACAATTTACAAAACAGAAAAGAAAAGAAAACAGAAAAAGGGAAAATAGCAAAAGGCCTAAAAGTACTGTGCACTTAGGCCTGCCTTCTACAGCACCGGCCCACCCCACCCCGCGCCATCCCCCACCTCCCGCACTGCTCACCGCGCCGCTGTCGAGCACCTGATCGCGCGCAGCCCCGCCCACCCCCCCTCCGCTTGGGGGGTTTGTTTTTTTTTTCTGCTTTTTGTTGTGTTTTTTGTGTTTTTTTTGTTTTTTCTTTTGTTTTTTCATTTTTCTTTTTTTTTTTTTTTTTTTTCTGGGGGGCGGTCGACAACGCGCCGCGCTCGCCGGGGAGGATAAGAGCAACTCCCCGCACCCCCTGGCGAACCCTAGCCACCATTCCCCCCCCCCCTCGCCCCCTCTCTGTTTCGGTTCGGGCGGATGCCCAAGCGCCACCCTCGCCGCCGTTCGCCGTAGCCGTGGCCACCGCCAACCGTTCGCCTCGCTGACACGTCCAACAGCACCGCCGTGGTCCTCTGCTTCGACTACGCTGCCGGATCGAGCCCGAGAGCCCCTCGCGATGCCGCATTCTTCCTCGCCTCTGCCTCGGCCACCGCATCGACCTCGCCGTCGATCTACGCCACCGATCCACCCCGAGCCCACTGCCTAGTCCCCACGCTCCCCCGGTGAGCTCCTGCGCATGACGCACCCTCCCCTGCCTCCACTAGCCATCCCTAGCTGCTGCTCCACCAAGGCCGAGCCCCTGCCTCCGCCACTGCTCATCGCCGGCGTCGATCCGGCGACCAAATGGCCTCGCAACCAAGCCCGTTGCATTCGCCGCATCGGGTAGACGCTGAAGCCATCTCGCGCTGCTCGTTTTCGCCTCCCAGCTCCAATCCCGACGAGTACCGAACTCCGGCGACCACCTCGTCGCTCGCCCTCAACGATACTGACCACCGTAGCCCCCGCCGTCACCCCAGATCGCTCCGCCGCCGTCTTGCCGTTCGAACGAGCCCGGCCGCGCTCGAAATGGCGCGGTGTGGACGAAACCCGACCCCCTCCCGATCGCTCCGCCGCTGGATTTGGTCACCGGCGTTGCTCCGGCCACCGCGCTGACCTGGTGCCGATGGGTCCCGCCCCGTGCCATTGACTGTGGGCCCCCACGGGCCCCTGTTGACTCGTTGACTTGGGTCAACGCTGACTGGGTGCCCCTGTCTCGCTGACATGCGGGCCCCACCCTAATAAACGAATTAAAATAAATAATTAGTTAGTTAATTAGTTAATTAAATTGCTAAACACTCACTGACAGTAGGCCCCACCTGCTAATTAGTTTAATTAGATTAAACTAACTCTGTTTAATTAGCTCTGTCACTGACATGTGGGTCCCATTGGACCCACAGGTCAGGTTTGACTCTGGTCAGCTGGGTTTGACCTGCTGATGTCATGGTGATGTCATGCTGACGTCATCATTTACTATTCTGGATAATTCGAATTAATAATAAATCTGTAATTTCAGAATATTGTTTAAACTTTGGAAAATCATATAAAATAATCCGTAACTCCGATGAAAATAATTTATATATGAAAGTTGCTTAGAATTTTGATACGAATCTGAATACGCCCTCCATATTCCTGTTAGATGCCCCTAGCTAGATGAACATGGAACTTTTAGACCGATTTCAATAAATGAATAGTGCTCAACTTTAATTAAATAAATCCAAATTAATTCCTAAATTAACTAACTCATTTAGTTAGGCAGTAGAGCACCTATGCATATCATTTAGACATGTCATGCATATTGTTTGCATTTTTGCCGTGAATTTATTGTTTCTCTCCCCCTCCTTCTCTCTTGATAGACGCCGAGACCGACGCCGTTGCAGCTGGGTACGACTACGCTCGAGACGAGCAGCCCGTTGACGACCCCTCTTTCTTGCCAGAGCAACCAGGCAAGCACCCCCCTTGAGCATACCGATATCGCCTATTCTTTCCCTCTCATGCTTGCATTAGAAATGCTGCTGCTACTGTTTAACCTATTCTGATGCATAGCCTGTTTATTGTAACCTGCTATTGAAACCTTACCTGCTTATCCTAAACCGTCTAGTATAGGCTGGGTAGAGACCTATCAGAGACCCACTTTGACCCAACTGCCCCGCTGGATTATCAGAAGACCCGATCAACGGGATCGAAGACAGGCCCGGGCACCGCACATCACCCCCTTGGTTGTAAGACACTGCATCATTACCATCGAGTGCCGAGGGTGATACCTCGTATAGCACTCCCGATGTTAACTCTGTAGAGTAGCTATTTAGTCGTGGTCATCGAGGGTGATTCCTCCTTCTCCACTTCCGATACGACCCTGTCGTGCAACACATCAAGTGTGAACCCATCGAGGGTGATTCCTCCGAGTTCACCTTAACGGATACATCAAGTAGGAATCCAACGAGGGTGATACCTCGGATTCCCCTGATGTTATGGACACACGGATACTTGGACTTTACACTGTTACTTGGAAAGGCGGGTCGACCCTGAGGGGTACCCGCGTGAGCCTAAGTGGCGAGTGTTGTGGAGACGGGTTGACCTGGAGGTTGCCCGAGATATGAATACGAGGCGTGGCTAGGCATTCTTGGCCCTTGCCGCAAGTCCTCGAGACGGGATGACGGGGTCACATCGATCGTGAGTCTCTGCTCGTTACCGCACTACCAACACACTACGATTTGGATATTTGATTCGAGTGGGCCTCTGGCCCGATAGCACTAACCATCACGCGGGAAAAGTTATGGGCACTCTGCATCGTATGCATCAGCCGAAAGCTTTGTCAGACGTCCAGTTCAGCATTGTGGCCGGGTCGGATCGTGCCGTTGGCGCTGGTATCCACCCTGCTCGCAATGACCCGGAGAGCACAGGGCGATGGCCCAAGACCCCTGAGCGCTTACGTTGTAGACCGGCGGGGACCTCTCTGCTGAGCTCTAGGTAGGGCTGCGTTGTGTCGTTTGACCGAGGCCGGGCATGACCCAGAAAAGTGTGTCCGGCCGGAGTTAAGCGAGCGTGGTGGGTAAGTTGGTGCACCCCTGCAGGGAAGAACTAATCTATGCATAGCCGGATCCTCGGTAACGGACACTCGGAGTTGTATCCCGATCGATACAACTAGAATTGGATACTATGGCTCTGGGATTGCTTCTCGCAGGGAGTCGAGAAGGGATCTCAGGGCGAGGTTGATGACTGTATTGCTCTGGGATTGCTTTCTCACAGGGAGTTGAGAAAGGATCTCTGGGTGAGGTTGATGACACTACTACTACATTATACTGTGTTGATCTACTCTCTTCTATTGCTGCAAGACCGCTGAAGATGCTAGTCTTCGATAGGACTAGGCCTCCTCTCTATTCTGGCATTTCTGCAGCCCAGTCCACATATACAGCCGTTCTTTGATAATGTTGCATATGTAGTGTAGATCCTTGCTTGCTGAGTACTTCGGATGAGTACTCACGGTTGCTTTGCTTTCCTTTTCTCCCCATATCCTTTTGATGCAACCAGATGACGGAGCCCCGGATACAGCTGCCCACGCCGACGATCGCTACTACTATCCCGAGGGTGGATACTACTACGAGTTGGCTGACGACCAGGAGTAGGATCGGAGGGTCCCAGGCAGGAGGCCTGCGCCTTTCGATCATAGCTTTTGTTTTACCCCGCCTTTCTAAAGGCTTATCTATTTCTATTTCATATCTGTACTCAGATATCTGATGCTTCCGCTGACGCTTGTACGCAAGCTTATGTATTCGAGCCCTCGAGGCCCCTGGCTTGTAATATAAAGCTTGTATGACTTTATTTATGTTTTAGAGTTGTGTTGTGATATCTTCCCGTGAGTCCTTAGGCTTGATCGTGTGCATTTGCGTGTATGATTAGTGCACGATTGAGCCGGGGGCGTCACATGAATTTCCATATATTTTTTTATACTCAGCAGAAAACTTAGATCCCATGTTCACTGGGTTTCTTCTTCCTTCTCTGCAGCTTTTTCCTGGGCCATAGCACCACATTTGCGGCAGCACACCAGACTCAATTTAGTTGACTAGCAACAGAGCAAAGGTGAGGTAATTCCCAATCTGATAATTAATTGCATGCATTTTCCTATCTTCAAAGGGTCGCTCTTTGATTCAGAGTAATATCAGGTTCTTCACCTATGGAGGAGGTAGATACTGACGGAGTGTATGACCAGGTGTTCTCTAGGTTCTGCATCATCAGTGTGCAGCTCCAGATTTTGCATCATTAGTGAGCAACTTACCTAAGGTTAGTTTTCTTTGTACTTCCAGCCCACTCTGCTCCCATTTCTCTCTCTTATTCACATTAATCAGGGGCTGCTAAATGTGCAATCATGATGGTTTATTTATGCTATCATACCCCTTCCTTTAGTGTCATTTTCCTCTCATCATCTAGGAGAGTTTTAATATATATATTGATAGCAAACAATAACATTGTTAAAAACCCAGTATATGGTGGTTTTCTCTGGGGTTTTTTAACGAGTATATTTAATACATAGAAAATGTATATGGTGGTTCACATTCTGGTTTACCTGGGTGGTGCATGGAGCTTATTTATCTTGGGTTCTTTCTAGAGTGTGAAGGTGTTGTTAGCTAGCACCATTTGGAGTAAGTACATCATATCTTGGATCTGAAGTGATGTGTGTTCTTATAGAATACTTTGAGAAAAAGGGTGTTTATTAAGACTAACAAGAATCTCCAACCATTTTTAGAAATACATTCTTGTTTTAGATATGATATTCTTTTTCAACAGTTCTCTAACACATCTGATTGTGTTTGGGTATACCGGTCTTGAGTAATGTATTCATTATGAATTGTTAATCCAGTTAATTGATGGAAATATTGGTGTCATTACACATAGTCGGTCTAAGATAGACTTATTTTCCCTAATAGTTATTACAGAGTTATAATCCATGGTCTATATCTTCAGAAGGGTATATTTCCTTGAGTTAGACTAACATAGTTCCCATTTACATTCAAGTGTAAACATAGGGACAGAATACATCATCCTTAATCATCTAAGTGCGGTAGCCCATATCTAATTTTCCAATAATTTAACTTTGGTGAGTGAGTCCCACTTCAAAAAAAAAAAGCCAGTGGAAAGTGTGTGATGTATTATCTACCTTTGAATTACCTACATCTTGAACATTTGTACTGATAATCTGCTATTGATGGCCCTAACTTCATATCGTCTTGGCTTCCTCCAGACAGAAGTGCCTGATATTAATTGTGCGATTTCGCCTTTTCCTTTTAGGTTGCTTATGCCTTATGTGCTTTTGCATTCAAATGCAGCAAATCACCTTGCCCTACGAACGACCATCACAAGCGGTTCACTTAACCTTCCAAAGCCAAGGTTCCTGTGTCGGCTTAGGGTGTCCTCAAAGCTTCTGTCGAGACTGGAGAAAGTGCTTCGGCTGAAGATGTTATTGACCTATATCCCAAGCAGATGTTAGTTCTTCTAATTATTTGTTTTGCTACATAAGTATGGCCTAATTGTTGCCTCTAGCCATAGATTTTTGAATTCTGGTCTTCTAATTATCAGATTTTTATGCTGCATGTCTGGTCTATGCTAAATGAATGTTGGTGTTCTAGGACTACCTGTATCTGCAGTGCACGAGTGTGTCGAGGAGAAGGATCAGCAACTCCTTGGACAATGGTATGGCCTAATGATGTATGTTTGTTTGCTTGCTAACATAGTGCTAATGGGTGTGCAAATTAAGGTTTGGCCGCGTCTGCGGCAGCGGCGGGGACCTCTGCCCATGGGTCTCCGTCTTGCTGCTCATCCTCTTTTCTAGGTATAGACAGCATAGTCAGATCGGTGCAATCTGACAGTAAATAGCCATTCCGTTTATAGTTAGCTATTGCAGATTGTTTATATAATTATCCCTGGTTCTATTGCTCTTTTGTTTAGGTACATTGGCTCATAATGAAATTGCAACAGTATGGAGTATAGACAATTATTCTTTCGGAACTAAACTCGTTTCAAGGTAAATACTACAGGAAGCACACATATGTTCATGCCATCCCGGAATATATTGGATTTAGATTTCGATGTATATATGCGGTATGTCTGTTCTATAAAGATCATCGTGAAGAGTGTTTGTTCATTGGAACAGTTTTTTTTATTTAGCGTCTTAGTACAATATAACTATCTAGAAAGCATTTTATAGGAGGCCACATTCAGACTTCTGTACTAAATTCTTCATAGCCTTACTGTGATAGTTGCAGTATAGCTCTCACATGGGGCCTACTTATTATTTCTCTCACCGTTTTTTGTTCAAACTACTGGTTTTCCGGTGTTGTTTATTGCCCAATTTCTTTTCCGTTCAAAGTCACCTTATACACAAGCAACTACCAGTAGCCCTGAAGCAGTTCATAGTTTCACACACTATTCTGTCGTGATTTCTTCAGGTTCCTATGTAGGTTGTTCCTTTCAAGGACGCAACATCGTCTATTCTGGTGGTGGTTGGACGATTCACTCTCACTACGTTTATCTTCTTAACAAGGTATACATTTTCCCTGATTTTTACTCCAATCTGTTTCAGCCAGGCAAATCATGATAAACTTCTTCTTAAAGCAAAAAATCATATAGCTCTCTTCACATGTTTGGATGATCTCATTTTTCCTTTAAGAAAAGGGTTATCATGATGGCATGTTTTTTAACCGGAGATTGTTCCATATGCCTTGGTTAAAATAAATATACTCTAATGTGATAAAAGAATGGGTTTTTAATATTGTATTTTTTTAGAAGACCATATACTACCAGATTATAATGATGAGGTACAGAGAACATACATATGTACAACCTTGATAAGTCCTTTGTATGTGCTACGCTATGCCTGAGGCTTACAACTATCCATAGAGTTTACAGCAAATGCTTATTCAGTACTAATTTCTTAAAGTAACAATTTTGCAGATTTTGTACAGGTTTTACCAATTCAATGTTTTCAGGATTAGAAGCTTTTTCAATAACTTATCTGAAGTTTGTAGGTCAATAGGTTACTCATGTATGTAGGTGTATTTAAGTCTTCTGTAGAACAAGATTATTGATATATCTCCTAAACAACCTTTTCATTTACTTGGAACCAAATTGTTCATTACCAATTGTATCTGGATAGTATTTTATACAAGATGCAGCTTAGTGTGCACTGAAACAGTACCTACAGAGTTTGGCACAATTGGTAAAAGATTACCGCTCATGAACCGCAAACTGTTACAAAGAACATGTGATGCATGTAAGCATGCTCTCGCAAGTTCTTCTTTGTTCAGCTCTTTTCAGTCAAAAAGCTTCACTCACTAATTATCAACGGGTATGCCATTCTTCTCTATCAGCTCTATTTCATCTTGGAGAGGCTTTGTACGACAATTGCATATTTTCTTGTGTAAATAATATTAGTTCTGTATTTCTCTAGGGAGATAAACTGAATTTATGATATTGTCTTGTGTAAATACTATTAATTCTGTATTTCTTTATAGGGAGATAAACCAGTGAAGAACAAAATTATGTTCCTTTATTGTGTGGTGGTTTTTACTGCTGTCCATGGATATAAGTTTTGCCAACCATGAAGAGCTGCTTAGAGATGGCACATGTAACGATGATTCTATCTATGTTCATCAGTACCGTAAATAAGTGGGTCTACCGATGTAGCTTGCTACTCATTTCATGCTTTTCTTAGAACAACAATGTAACAACTTCATATCTTTTGTGCCTAAATATTCTAATGTGCATGGTTTGAAAACATGGCTTGCCCTCGCCCTTTGCGCCATTAGCGCAACGGGTCATCTAGTTTATATAACAGCAGCATGGCTTGGAAGGTGACTGGAAGGGCAGCCGATCGAGGTGAGGTGATCATCTCATCTTCACGTGACGAATTGGACGGATCATGGAGACCATCGGTCGGTTGGATGACCGGATTCTTTCATTTTGCTGGTGGACGGGGAAGGAAGGAGAAGTCTGACTTTGGTCCACCGCGGCGGCCGTCCACGTCCAGGCATGGCTCTCACGCCGTCAGAGATAGGGTATGGCCGGGGAGATTCTGTCGCAAACGGTTTCAAGATTGTTGTGCTGCTCGTCTGCGAATGCCTATGGACGTGTAGTGCCGTGTCTCTGTCGCAAAATTTGTTGTATCATGCACGTCCACGCATGATGAAACTGCTGATTCTAGCCACCAGTTCCACAGACACCTTACCCATCGGTGCAGTGGCGGCGCCAGCCTGATAAGTCTGTGGGGTCAATGAATTCTTTTAGATATTTTTCTTCACGATGAACAGTAATAAACAGTAATTCTAGCCTATTTTCCAAAAAAAAAGCTGTGGGGTCGGCTGACCCCATAGCTTACGCATAGAATCGCCGTTGCATCGGTGGACCCTGAGGGCAATTCATTATTGACTAGACCAATCTGCAGGCTCCTTTTCCTGGCAAAATTACACGGTGGTCAAACGTGCGTGATGCCTAATTACGACTAGCGCATTTATTTGGATTTGGACCGGACTATAGAATTCCTTGGCAGTGAGTATATATATGTACGGTACGGGGCTGATGCCAGTGGTCCGATTTGATATCGACCACCATGCCCGGCTCCACCGTGGTGCTGATCGGCGCCTTCATGGCCGCGCTTCTCGGCGTCTCCCTCTCCACCGTCGTCCTCTGCTCCAACCGGCGCCAGGCGCACCGCGCGTCGCCGTCACAGCGGAGCGTTGTCGACCTCGAGCTCGTCCTGGGGCGGCCGTGCCCGTGCGGGATCGACAAGGCCGTCTTGGCCGCGTACCCGACCACGGTGTATTCGTCGGCTGCGAGCCGACGGGGCCAAGGCCAGAGCCAGATAGCTGCCGCCGCCGCCGCGTCGGTCGAAGATGGCCAGGCGCCGGGAGACACGCGCGACACGACGTGCGCGGTGTGCCTGGCGGAGTACGCAGACGGCGACGACCTCCGGTGGCTGCCCGGGTGCCGGCATGCGTTCCACCGGGCGTGCGTCGACGAATGGCTGCGCCGGCGGCCGAGCTGCCCGCTCTGCCGCACGTAGCCTCCACCTCCAGGCATGCATGCACTAGCTAGAGCAGAGTGTAGAAGAGGAACACGGTGGTAGCGCATGGGTCCAATGAATCACACATTTGTGTTCATTCCTTGACTTTATTTATTCAGTGTACAATGCTCCGCGTGAAGCTCTAACAGACAAACAATCTGGCTAGATAGATTGCCTGTAAGTTTCAAAAAAAAAAAAAGATAGATTGCCTGTCGTGTCCTCTCGTGTCGGGACCAGCAACAGATCATAGTGTTCCTAATTCGCGTTCGTATATGTCTCCTGCTACGTATTCCCTCTGTTTCTAAATATATCTTTTTTAAGAGATTTTATTTAACATGGACTATATACGGATACAGTATGTATCTGTATGTAGTCCATATTACATATGTAATTCATATTAAAATCTCAAGTAAGATTTATATTATATTTAAAAACA
Organism: Thinopyrum elongatum; assembly: GCA_011799875.1. NCBI lineage: Eukaryota > Viridiplantae > Streptophyta > Magnoliopsida > Poales > Poaceae > Thinopyrum > Thinopyrum elongatum. Next base: position 510,103,629 of record CM022300.1, read on the forward strand.
GAGGAAGTAGTATGTATTGGGCCGCGGAGTGAACCATTCATGTCTCTGTTCATGTATCCAGACAAAGCTGAAGTTTTCGCAAAAAGAAAAAGAAAAATGGACAAAGTTGAGGAACTTACCGCATCCAAGGCGAACCCGTAAACCTTCTGTAATCGTTCCGACCGTGCTGTCCGGACTGCAGAAGCCATTCAACGCGGTACTGTATCGGTCTGCGGCGTGGCCCGGACGCAATTTCTCCCGCAAACCGAAGACAAAAGTGGGGAAGGTTTGCGGGAGTCCGGACCGCTCTCAATCCCGCTTCTAACCGCCCTGGCCCATCAAAAACCCGTCACCGCCTCTCCCACGCTTTCCTTCCGATGCATGTGTCGCTTACCGTGCCGTATTCATGCAGGCCTAGAGCACGCGGAGGCCGGCATTGATGCCGCGATGTGACCGGAGGAAGGGAGGGCGGCGCTGACCGACGCGACCTACCAGCAGCCGCCGCTTCAATGCAAACGCAGGTTCCCGAGGAACCAACTCCGAACGCTGTGCCGCACTGAAGCGGCTGACCGGCCCTTCGCATGGCCTGGCCGCAGCTATATAAGCCGCGCTTCGGCGCCGTCCACATCGCATCCTCCTCTTCCGATCCTTCCCACCCATCACCCTCCACATCTCCGACGATGGGCAAGTCCTAGGCATCCGCGCTGGCAGACGGTTCCGGGGCGGGATCTAGCGGCTCGTGGAGACGCCACCCTCGAACTCCGGGGTCGCCGTTCTCGTCGGCTGGCGGCGACGAGGAGAACCAGTAGCCGCCACCGCCGTAGTCCGCATCGGCGGTGCCGGGCCAGGTCTACGCCGGCACGAACGCGGAGTTCGAGGAGGAGATGGAGCTGATGCTTCGTCGCTCCGTCGTCCACACCAACGGCCCGGCTCCGCCACCGGGGGTGCTCCTCCCCGTGAAGTCGGAGCCGGCATCCCCTCCACGCTCTCCGCAGCCGCGGCTCACAAATTGGACGTCGTGTCAAGGAAGAGCGGCTCTCGCCGCCGCCCCGGCGCATCAAGGAGGAGCGGCTCTCGCCACCGCCCTGGCGCGTCATGAAGGAGGAGCGTCGCTTGCCGCCGCCCCTACCCAAGGCGCGCGGACGCATTCTGCACTACCTCCGCAGCGACAGCTCCTTGTCGTCGTCCCAGCGCACCATGACGGCGCAGGAGTACGCTGACCGGGAACAACGCCGACGGGAAGCCGCAACGACGCGCGCCGATCCAAGTTCACGGACTCAGACGTCCCACCGCCACACATCACGGCGGACCCGGACTTAGCGTATGCCTAGGCCCTGGACCACTTCGTGACGACGTCGGAGATGGCCAAGCGCCGTCTCCGCCGCCTCGACGGGGAGATGGCCAGGTACGGCGAGGAATAGTCCCTCACCGAGATTGCCGCGGCCGCCAACGATGATGCCTCCAACGACCGCCACCCTCTCCCCCAGCCCACGTCCTCGGTGGCCGCGGCCGCACTGCGCACGACGCAGGAGGAGGCGGAGAGGATCATGCGCAAGCGTCAGGCGGCCGCCGGGAAGCCCTACCGCGACCTCTCCACCTTCCGCCGCCCCAAGCTCGATGACGACAACTCCGACACCGGGTCGGGCAACGATGACGGAGGAGGACCTGCCAGCCTACCCAGCATTACCTACGAGGTCACCGTGAAGTATATGATAGTTTAGGGCTTTAGTTTAGGGTTTTTAGTTCACCGGACGCAATATCGTCCGGTTTTATGTACAAATTATCCTACTTTCAATGAAATCCGTCGTGTTTATATCAAAATTCGCCCGGTTTGGTCGAATTTCGTCCGGTTGGTTCGAGTTGGTGTGAAAATGTATGTGGCTACGCTTGGATGGCGTCCTCTCGCATTCGTGTCGGCGGACTGGTCCTTCTCTGTCCGCGGACGGATGCGGGAGAAAATTTGCGGGTTGCCGTTGAAGATGCCCTTATGCTCCTCAGACTGCAGATGATGCAACGACTTCGGTCACATTTACTTTAGTCTTTCCTTGTCCAAGCATAGTAATGTATTATAAGGATATGCTAATTCGTGCAACTCTATAATGTAGTGTTTCTTCAGTAATATGAATATAATAAGTGTAGTATTTATATTTCTTCTCTTGCTTCGTTGGGCTCTATTTCCGTCTGTGGGAGAGCTGGGATATGGGCCAACCATACCAAAATTACAAATGGTGCACGGGCACCATGGTGCTCTTTTTCAAATAACCATTTTCTACAGCGTAAAAATAATTTTTTTTTAGAAAAACACACACATGTATATTACGTATGTGCAAAATTTCACAATATTTTACTTTCACGCGTAACGTACAAAGGAAAGACAAATATATATTTTCAAATGGGCCGCTTTTTTGTTTTTGGGCTGGTTTTTTTTTTTTACAGCTTACAAATTACATTTTTTTCAAAACAAAATTTCATGGATCAATATTGAACACATAAAAGTTTCCATAGATTTTTTTCAATTTTTTGGAACTTCTAAATATGGGTATTTATTTATTTTTTCAGAAAAACGGGCACCATGGTGCTGCACCATAAGTTTGCACTAGCCAACCATAGGCATTTTCCTTGTCATGCCGTCTTCCTTTTTCTTGAGGCAAACCTAATTTTGTGTCTGGTTGTTGTTGGGGCGCCGCACACCCTTTCGTTTGTAATTGGGTTGGCCCTTTTTTGTCCAGTTTTGTATAGGGAGAGAGTGAGCTCGACTGCCTCTGTTTCCTGCTCTTTCCTCGTCCGTGTGTCTCCTATGTTTCCTCCTCCCCTCTTGATTCTTCGCCACCATTCGTTTCCCTTCAGCTTCTCGTCTCGAGCGGTACGTGGGTGGTTGGTTCTTCTTCTCTTCTCATCCCTTCCGACAAGTCTTTCTGATAGAAGCTAGGGTTTCTGATTTGTTCCTGTTTTTTGTTGGCGGACGTGGTTACCTAGAAGCTAGGGTTTCTGATTTTTTTTTCTTTTTTCCTCTTTCAGATCTAGTTTGAAGGTGGCGGTTGTGGTGGGTAGGTGGCCAGGTGGGTCATTAGTCATTTCCTTGGGCACTTGAAAAGTAATAATAAGAAATACACATAACCAAACTCGGTGGGATGCATCTACGCTCTCCTACGGGAGAGCGGACGTTTGGCTCCCGGGAGCCATGGAGGCCTTTTTTTTAAAACAAATCAAAATTCAAACTTTCTGGTTTCAAAAAAATCTGAAAAAAATTGTGCAAGTAAACAAGTATGTTATGTTTATGTGTGTAAAATTTCAGAATGAAAAATGTTGAAATGTGACCTGTACAAAAAAGACAAATTCATGACCTGAGAGGATGAATGATATCAATGTGTTAAAAAGCCCTAGATTTGTCTTTTTTGCACAACCCTCATTTCAACTTATTTTTCCCTGAAAATTTACACACATGTTTGTTATGCCTTCATGTATATGTATGTTTTTTTTAGAATTTTTTGAAATGTAGAAAACATGAAATTCGACAAAATTCAAAATTTTCAAAACCGAGCTCTGCAGCTCGGCCTCCAAAGACAATATCCGCTCCTACGGGCATGAATGCCGAAGCTAAGCTTGTTTTAGCTGACCGGGACATGGTCTCACATGGGCACATGCATGCCAATGATGACGACCTACCCAACGGACTCTGCTCTACAACATTCATGGCGGCTTCGTACGGAACATTTCTTCTGCCACGTACTACATGTCATTGTCATGGCAACGGCAGCATTTGGGTTCGTACGAGACATGCATGGCATGCCATGTACTCCTGATCGGAGTACTAGGCCGCATTTCGGTTTCGCCGCTATACGGCAACATGCATGCATGGTCCCGATCGACATGCTACCTGACGCCGTGGCGGTTCAGGAGTCATCGGTGGTGGCCGCAGGAGGCGACGTGCGGCAGAGCGGGCAGCTCGGCCGCCGCCGGAGCCACTCGTCGACGCACAGCCGGTGGAACGCGTGCTTGCAGCAAGCCGGGCAGCCGCCGGAGCTCGTCGCCGTCCGCGTACTCCTCCAGGCACACCGCGCACGTCGTGTGCGTGTCCGTGTCGTCCGGCGGCTCGTCACCGTCGGCCGACGCTTCGGCAGCAGTCATCTTGCCTTCGCCCCGTCGCCTCGCCGCCGAGGAGTACACCATGGTCGGGCACTCAAACTACAGGTTATTCCTGCTCCTTTCCACCTCCTATACTTCATCTACAATACTCCTTCCCTGTTTTTCACAAATCGACACACAGAAAAAAAAATCATGGTAATACGTGTCTCATTCATATAATAAAGATCAAAGTACAAATCAAGTAAGGACCGACATGACAAAACTGAAAAGATAACAGAATATCTCTGAGTTTGACACCAACGCCTATCACCTGCCTCCGGCACCACCATAGCAGCCACCAAAAAAAAGAATGACGGATCACCTTCTCACCCGAGCTCGACGCGGCTCCATCGCTGATATGCAGCTTTGCGGACCTCCAAGGTGGCTCACCAAAAGTGAAGCCCTCGTCTTTGATCGAATCAGACCGGGGCAACACCCCGGACACGCCATCGAACTCTAGATCTGGCACCCCACCACGACTAAGACACCGAAGGAGGAAACCATACCTGCCATCCACGAACCATGAACCCAGCACACGTTCCGTCTTCCAGATGTCGTCGATGCAGGCCACAATCTGTATCCGCTCCTGGAGTACCTCCCAAGCTCCACGCCGACGCTGGAGCAAACGCCGTCGCAACGACGGAGCCCGAGGACACAGGTCCACCACGAGGATGCCGCCGCCGCCACGCCATCCTTACTTGAACAGACTGGTTTTCAAATCCATCACCAACCATAGGACCGATGGCCTTATCAAGGAAGGATCCGAAGAATCTTTATTTAGCGCTGTCATCGTCATCGCCGAAGCCAAGACGATGAACAGCCTAAAAATCTAGACTACGAGAGAGTAAAAATGATCCACACGCGTGAAACTAGCGACCCCCCTCACCACCGACGACCGGGATCGCCGGCGGAGGGGAGTCACCGAAGAACGGCGCTGGAAGATTGGACTCTCCTGGCGGCGGCTAGGGTTCCAGCCGCCAGGAGCTAGAGACACACAGAAAAGGATTTGCCCAAACGAAAAGAACCAAGGTGTAGTCGTTGCTTACATCATTGCTGGTGCCACCCCGACTCCCCACCAGTTCGGGGAAATGCACACACATCTTGCGCGATCCTCGCCCCTCTTTTCTCCCTCCTTGCCCAGATCACGCTCGACGGGCCGGCGGCTAGGGTAAGCACTCGTCTGTCGACACCCCTCTCTCCCCTCCAAATCGCCGCCGCCGCCGCCACCTCCGATGCCAACGGTGATGGGTCCTTCCCTCGCTCCGCCGCCTTGTGGACAAGGAGATCAGGCACCTCCTCGCTCGCCTGCCATGCCAGCAGCGTCGGCTGGGTCGTGCGCGTCGCCTCTGCCTTCTCCTGAAATAGCCGCACATGCTTCTCTCTCACTAATGGGTACAGAAGGAGTTGCTGCGAGCGTCAACTGCAGCAACAAGAGATGCTCCTCGTCCTTTGGTTCCACGGCTCTGGTCCACCGCGGGGGTTCCGAAAGTTTCATCAAGCGAGCTGCTCATCGGGCTTCATCGATTGTGGGCAAGTGAGCGTTGATAAATACGGCACAGGTCGCCGGTTACAGCAGGTGTTGTTTGGTTGGGAAGGCCTAGGCATGGAATCGCATGAGGCATCAGTAGCGACCCACACACTGGCACAAGGATGTGACGATGGGGCATCAAGCGCAGCTGTACCAGCCAGAAGACCTCATCCCATGTCTCCAAACTGTGAGTATTGTTGTGTCCTGTAAATTTTTTTTGTGTGTGAACCAAGTGTTTGATGAATTGCCTTTTAGGGCCTGATGGTCAACTATCGGATCAGTGTAAAGCACAACCCCGGACCTGTATTTTCAGTGAGACCAACTATCTAGAATCCGTCTAAAGAAACTAAAAACTATCTAGAATCCTCCCTCCTCAAAAAAAAGATATGATTTTTTTCTTGAAAGGCTTTGTTTGATGTAGATATTGAAATTAACATTGCCAAACTTGTAATATGAAAATATCACTTAACTGTTGGACCTTTCTTTCAACATATATCTTGGCCGGCCTCTGTTCACTATAGTTTTTGTTCGCTTTATTTCTTGATCGGTGCTTGACATTACAGGTGCATGTTGGAATGCCCTACAGACTGATGAACATGAATCATAGGAACCTACAGACTGATGAACATGAATCATAGGAACCTCCGAAGCATGAAGGGAACAACAAGTATAAATTGGGAACAACAAGATGAACTGGCTTTTATCTTGAGGCATTCTTGCATACATTGAAGATTTTGGGGGCATTTGGTTGCATATGAACTTCTGTTTGAATCTTAGATTGATGAATAATTTGTTCAAACTGTGGTTTATCAATGTAGCAAACCACAGTTTCATCAGCACAAAAAACACTCAAAATATTATCAGCAAATCTCTACTTATAAGTTCAAACAATAGTCCTAATTTATCAATGTAGTAAATAAGTCATTCATGCTATATGTACTCCATTTTTTATACGTAACTTGCTAGGTTTACCTAAGCAAGAAGTTCTGTTAATTTTTCCATATATATGAATTATCCTATATTTATTTTATGGAACAATTTCTTGCAGAAATTCTTTGATTGGGGAGGCAGAGATAGTTGGTGGAGTAGAAGAACAGTGATTAACAAAAAAGAAAGTCAATAATGTTGCTTGACGTGCATCAACATATAAATGTTGTTTCACACAATAGCACTCAACTATGAAAACATTTATATTTCCCGTTGCAACGCACGGGCAATTACCTAGTATATATATATATTATCCTTCTCTATCGTCGGCATGGTCCACTCAAACTACAGGTTATTCCTGCTCCCTTCCACCTCCTATACTTCATCTACAATACTCCTTCCCTGTTTTTTTTTCACAAGTCGACACACAGAAAGGATTTGTCCAAACTAAAAGAACCAAGATGTAGTCGTTGCTTACATCATTGCTGGTGCCACTCTCTACAGCATGGCGTTGTTGTCTTCCGTGGTGGGTGCTCCTCTGATCCGACGACCAAGCCGATGTTACAGACCACCGTGAATCCATTTGCGCCTCCAAAATCCCAAGCGAACAGACCAAGTGCCTCTCCTAAATAGCAATTCGGTGAGTCATTACTCAATTACTTGAGACAGATCCACAAGTCAAAAACGCAAAGATAAGTGGAGTAAGATGTGGCACCTATACAGGTCAAAGGAGTGGCCTGCTTCCGTGCTTAGAGAGTGCCCACGATGAACTTGAATGCTAGGCCATCAATGCTTGCTTTGTAATGGACTAGCACAAATGCCCGTGCGTTGCAACGGGAGAAAACACTGATTCTTATGAATCAAAATTGGCCAGGTCGAACACGGTCTAGCTGTGTGCTAGTGCTCCAATTCTTCTACCGGAAACTTCCATGTCCACTGGGCGCTGGTGCTCACACAACCACAGCTGTTTGACTCCATCGCTAGGGCTGCGTTGTTATGGGCAAACGGTTAGACATGTACTTGTTTTAACGACAAAATTTAAGTAAAAGAAGCACAATCCACAATACCACATTCTCTAGAAAAACTAATTATGCATAAGAGCACAAGCTTGTTGCACAATAGCAATCTCCAAAAAAATAACTATTTCTTTTACGATTATACACACACAAAATAGCGAAGTAAAAATTCTTCACAAAGAATGCATATTGGTACTGTCGGATTTTTGGATAAAGAAATGCTTATGATGGCACAACCGATATATGCACATAAGATGATTCTAGGCAGCTATATCTAAACACTTTTATATTTCTTTACGGAGGGAGTATTTTTAATGAACTAAGAGGGTCTGCTGGACTATTGTATAATTAAGAACTTTTAGGAAAAATAAGAAAAGGAACGCTTTGGATGGATGAGCGTCGTTGGCTCGCCAAAAAATAGGCGAGCGATTTGGCCGCCGTCGTTTCCACCAACTATTTGGCGTAAAGTAAGAGGATAGAAGCTGAGGAGAGTTGGCGTACCAATGTTTTGGAGCCGATCCAAACGGCCTCCCGAAGCCTGGTCAACGACCGATTTTCTGGTCGGGCAGCCCATGGATCTAAACCAAACAGCCCCATAGTTGCCGGATGTGATGGTGCGACTTTGACTCCAGTTCACGGCAATTTTTTTACCTCGTCTCTGGTGTGGTAGTTAGGCCACGGTGCGGTTTTGGGCGATAGATGGGCTAAGGCCCAGGCGGGGGCGACCAGCGTATCCGAACCAGGACGGGCTGCTGCGGGCGAACGAAGTATCCAGGAAACGAATCGTTTTTTTCCTTACTTATTATTACGGATGGCATTGGTGGATAATTTTTTCTCACTTATGGAGACAATTAGGATGACGGTGAGCGGGTAGAAGCAATAGCCGCTTTATTATTAGGGAAAGATATGGACCGTCATGATGAATCTTCTTTATTTATGTACAGAGAAGATTCATAATGATAGTCCACAACTTTCAGAAAGAATATGTTGATGACCGAAGTTTACCGCTTTGGGAGGACTCGGCTATTCAAGCCGGCTTCATCGCTCCTTGCGTGGCGAGGTGGGACTAAAGCCCCAACCAAGCCGGCTCAACACTGAAAATCTTATGTACAAAAATTACTTGGTGTTTATAACAACCAGGCCGGCCCAATATGGTGAAAATGATCGACGTGCATGCCCGTGCATGCTCTGAGAGTGGAGCCGTCGGCTAGATGGAGGATCCTGGCATCGCCGCCGTCGTCGATGGAGACGATCTTGGAGGAGTAGCGGATGGTGCTTGGCGGCAGCTCTTCTTCCAAGGCCTGGAGCAGCACGTTACGCTGCACGCACGGGGCTTCATGGGGTCCCCTACATCGTCAAGGATTACTACTTCACGAAGAACAGAGCAGCTCTAATTCCACGGCTCGGAACCAAGTCTGCAATTCAGATTATGGGTGGTGTGCCTCACCATTTTCCTTGCACCCGGAGCCGGAGGTCAATCTCTCGTGCCACTTCCCCTATTGTCGAAGACATGACACGCGCCCTACCAGTAACGAAGGAGAACATCTAATTAATTACAGACCCAACGACTGAAAATTGATGGGAAATCGAGTGATTAGAACCATGCGCACCCCTGGATCTGCAGGTGTTTACTCCTAATGGTGTCGCCTACCCCAAGGGCATCAAGCGCGCGGAAGGCGTTCGTCCATGCCGCGATTGCGAACCCAGAAGTCCGGAGCACCGGCGACGACTCCAGCACCACGCACCGAACGCCCTTCCTGCGGTTCATCCCCGTATGATCACATCAGAATGCCGAGTTGCAGACATATGTATGCACAGGCTGGAGGAGGAAGCTCTGCTTTACCTGTGGAGGACCAGGGCGACGGCGAGGCCGGCCACGCCGGCGCCTGCGATGACGATGTCCTCGGCGGTGTCCTACCGATCCACCATGGATTACGGGGTTATGGGACTGGCTGACTGACTGGCGGATTATGGTTTGCTCACGAGACTTGAGCTGAACAGTGGTACACTAGGAAGGCATTGACTGTTGGGCAAATCGAGCATTCCTGGTGAGTGTATATATAAAAATATGTCTGCAGTCTTAGCAAGAGGGAGCATTGATGAGATCAGATGAGAGAAAGGGTTTCCTTTGCTTGAAGAAAAAGAAGCCGATAAGGAGAAGAATGGCGTCACTGCTGATGATGCCGGGAGCCAGGGAGGGAGCTTGGTGTCGAGCCGCATCCAAGGAAGTAAACAAAGAAATTGGCCCATGCCTCTCTTTTTCTTTTGAAGCAAATGGCCCATGCCTTGCCTCGAAACTGAGTGAACATGATCAAGTGTTTGTGTCTGACTACCCGAGGTGAGCTGGTCAATTTTTTATTTGATGCCGCGAGAAATTTGGTGGAAACTTTTAGATGGGATAAATTGAGTGTGAAACAAATGGTGCGAGCAATCAGGCTAGGGTTGCTCTTTGTACATCTCATTTCAACTCTACAATCGGGAGATATTGGGCTTGTTTGAGCTTTCCGTGTGCAGTGGGATAAGTTACAGATCACGGCCCACTTGGTTGGAGAAATTGAGGGATAGCTGCAGTGGGATCGCTGGCTCCCGAGCTCTTAGAGTACTTTATTTTAATTTAAAGCAATTAAAGTAAGTTTTTTTAGTGAATTGAGCGTACCTCAAATGGTTAGGTTTCTTGGGGGCTAATTTATTTGGCGTTTGTGATGACTTTGTTAATCTCAAGATGTTGTGCCGGCTAAGTATCTCGGAGGTACTTATAGGGGTAGGATGTGCGTGTGAGCGTTCATAGGGATGAGTGTATGTGAACATCTGCATTTCTACTGTGTTTATAAAAAAAATAAGTTTTAAATAAACGTAGAGTATAAACTAGAAGGGTGATGTGTGCATTTGAGTGGCTAGATTTGTTGCGTGGTTTGCATTTGTGTTCTTTTTCTACTAAAACAATAGTTTTAACATGCTGGTGTGTTGTTATGGCATTTCAGATTATAAAAAACTATTAGCTAGATACATGATATGGAGACTTTGCATTATTTCCTGCAGCAGTTAGTTGTCTTTGATAGAATATTCTTCAAAAAAAAATTTTTGAGGAAAGGCCATCATGGCTAGCTTTATTAATCTGGGATAATAGATACATCGTCTACAAGCTTACTGACCAACATGTCAGGAGGCTCGTTCATCCAAACTACAGAAAGCTTATTACAAAAACTAAATTTTGCTAGCACATGCGCTGCTTGATTAGACGATCTATAACAATGCTTATAGATGACCTTCCCAATAGATGTAGCTGTATCCACACACTCCGCGAAGATCGCCGCCGCTGCATCCCACCATCTAGTCTGACCGGTACAAAATTCAATCACTTGCATCGAGTCGGACTCTGCTTCTAGACGGTTGAATCCAAGGGAATTCACAAGTGCAAGGCCATCTCTCATAGCCATAGCTTCAGTAGTAACTACATCAGCGGCAAAAGGAATAAACTTACAATTAGCTGCAATGAAGTTACCTTTTTCATCTCGTACCACAGCTGCTATTGCTCCCATTCCTTCATCCTCATGATATGCCGCATCGACATTAACCTTAACAAATTTAGGATCAGGTCTGGACCACTTTTGTTCACTGGACCAGGTAGTTTTTGTGAATGTCTTATGATAATTGCTAGTAATAGCCAACACTGACATTGACCACCGGTCGGTTGGAGGAACAGATTCATTATGTGTAAGGCATCTCCTTATCCACCATAGGTACCAACAGGCAACAACAACTACCTGTTTAAAAATTAAACTTGGTTCGAGGGGAAGTGGGCTGTCAGGCATATGTAGCAAAAACTCAAGGATCGCAGATCCTGATCTATCAATTTTGATTGCCTGGCCAATAATCTCGGACATCCTCAGGCAATGCCAGATCTCTTTTGCATGTGCACATGTGAACAAGAGATGGCGTAGGTCCTCAGCCCCTTGATGGCAGATGGGGCATGCTCCATCAATACCAACGTGTCTGTTCATAAGTATCGACTTTAGGGGCAGAATTCCGTGCATCACCCGCCAGCAAAAAATTTGAACTTTACGTGGGTATTTAGTTTCCAAAGTATGCTCCACACTGCCACCGGGGTAGAACCACTCGGACTCACATTTGGATGCGCCCCAAAGGTATGCATCCATTGTAACTTGTACGCCGTTCGTACTGAGAAAGTTCCATTCCTATTTGCATGCCAGGCAACAAAATCATCAAATGCTTGGTGGTTCAGTGGTATCTGCAAGATCCGTCGCACATCCACAGGATTGAATATGCTAGTGATAAGAGCCTCGTCCCAGTTTCCAGTATTCGGATCAATGAGATCGCTAACTCATGACAGAATTGTTTGGCCTCTAAGTGTAATGATTTTCCGATCAGGGCTGGACGGGATCCACGGATCACGCCAGATGTTCACTGCCTCTCCTGTTCCTATTCTCCAAATGTATCCCTTCTTGAAGGTTTCTAGCCCTTTCAGTATACTTTGCCAAGTAAATGACGATCCCTGCTTTGGTGTAGCTTGTAACAAGCTTCCATTTGGAAAATATTTGGCTTTCAAAACTCGAGCACACAGGGAGTCTGGAACTGTAATTAGTCTCCAACATTGTTTAGCCAACATGGCCAAGTTAAATGAGTAAAGATCTCGAAATCCCATACCACCATCACTTTTTGGAAAGCAAAGTTTCCACCAAGAATACCAATGCATTTTCCTACTTTCTTCATCATCCCCCCACCAGAATTGGGATATGACATCAGTGATCTTGCAGACACCCTTAGGCAGACAAAAAACTGACATAGCAAAGACTGGGATCGCTTGGGCCACTGCTTTAAGCAAAATTTCCTTGCCTCCCATGGATAATTGTTTCTCCATCCAGCCAATCAATCTAGCTTTGATTCTTTCTCGAAAGTGTTTAAAACAATCACTTCTGTCAGCCCCAACTATTGCTGGTAAACCCAAGTATTTATCTGACAATGCTTCGGTATCAATGTGTAGAATTTCACAAACTTCAGCTCTGGTTACCACAGTTGTGTTTGGACTAAAGAAGATACTTGATTTTGATAGACTTACCAACTGACCTGAGCTTTGGCAATAAGTGTCTAGTACATGTTGTAAGGAAGTTGCATTAGGACATCTGCTCCCATGAGAATTAGAGAATCATCAGCAAATAAGAGGTGTGATACTGATGGTGCATTTCTGCACACTCTAACCCCATCTAGGCCACCAACTTCTTCTTCATACAACAGCATACTAGAGAGTCCTTCTGCACATAAGAGGAAAAGATATGGAGAAAGGGGATCCCCTTGTCTGATACCTCTAGTTGGAACAAATTCTTCTGTTTCTTAAGAATTAAATCGAACCTTATGTCTAACAGAACTGACACAAGCCATAATCATTTCTATCCATTGCTCGTGGAAGCCAAGTTTCTGCATCATGCTTTTTAGAAAAATCCATTCAACCCGATCATAGGCCTTATGCATATCTAATTTTACAGCACACAACCCAGTCTGACCTGATCTCTTATTCTTGATTTTATGGACACACTCATAGGCAATTAAGACATTATCCGTAATGAGCCTCCCTGGTACAAATGCACTCTGTGTTGGAGAGATAATTTCTGGCAAGATACCCTTTAGCCTTCCTGCTAGCATTTTAGAGATTATCTTGTACAAGACATTACACAAACTAATCGGTCTATATTGGGTTATCATTTCCGGATTGTCAATCTTGGGTATAAGGACAACTGAAGTATCATTCCATTCAGCTGGGATTTGTCTTGAGTTGATGGCCAACAGCACCGCTTGTGTGATATCATTACCCAAGATATGCCAGAATTTTTTTAAAAATATTGCATGTAGCCCATCCGGCCCCGGTGCCTTCAAATCTCCTATACTGAAAACTGCTTTTTTCACATCCTCTGCGGTGAATGGGGCTGTTAACATGTCATTCATTTGACCTGTAACCTTCGTTTGCACCTTCTCAATAATTTCCGGATTAACATGTTGCACCTCATTAGTAAACAGGTTAGCAAAATAACTCTGTATATGAGAGTTAAGGGCATCAGTACCTTCTATTAAGTTACCATTCTCATCTTTAAGCTTTTTTATCATGTTTTTCTTTCTTCTTGCCGAGGCAAATGCTTGGAAAAACCCCATGTTTCTGTCACCGTTTTTCAGCCAAGTAGCTCTTGATCTTTGCATATGATGGATCTCCTCTAACTCCAATAAATACTCTACCAACTCCGCTAACTCTTTCCTCTTAGTCTCGCTTTCATCATTAATGGGACCCGTCATAACTTTCTCAAGTTCTCTCTGCGCCTTCTTCAATCTTTTTTTGGGTTTCTTGAGAACACGTTGGTCCCAGTCATGGAACAAACTATGCATCTGGTTCAGCTTGCTGTAAATATTCTGCACATTTGGGTCAGCGCCAACTTGGTTCCAAGCCTCCAGTACTGTATCGCTAAAACTTTTTTCCTTAAGCCACCGTGCTTCGAATCTTCTAACTCCCCTTGCTGCGTTCAGATTTTGCGCATAAAATTCCGTGTCCACTAGAAGTGGCCGATGATCAGAATGGTTATAGAGCATATTTTCAAGCGCTGCATGAGGAAACAGCTGTGACCATGGCTCATTAATGAGCCCTCTGTCCAGCCGCTCTCTAATTCTGCCCCTATACCATGTGTATCGGTCACCCACAAATCCCATGTCTCTGAGATCACAATCATCTATAGCCTGCTGAAACGCTTGCATATATTGTGGTGGCCGTGGATTTCCTCCCTCCTTCTCACTAAGGTTTTGTATCTCATTTAAGTCACCAATAAGCAACCATGGCAGATTTTGACTCTGATGTAATGTTCTCATCCGGTCCCATGTTTTATACTTGTTTTCCCAACGAAACTCTCCATACATACCGGTCAGTCTCCATGTAACGTTATTACATTCCTCTATTCTGACATCAATGAACATTGGATCCAGTTCCAATCTTTGAATCTTAACCTCCTTTTTCCAAAGTAACAGCAAACCACCTTTTTTTCCATCACCTGGACAAATGAACTTTTGATCCATTTTTAATTTTCTCCTCAAACACTCTGCCGGATAGCTCTCAAGGTGTGTCTCCGACAAAAACATCACATCGGGATTGCAACTTCGTTGGACATCCAACAAAGCACGAACTGCCGGGGCATTCCCGAGCCCCCGACATTTCCAAGCTAGTAGTTTCATTGCTCCCGGCGATCACCCTCGAGGGGCGTCGCCGATCCTGTTTCATTTGGAAGCTTTTGGTTGTTGTCCACTGCCTGCCCCTCACTTCCTTTCAGTTTTTTCCTGTTGACGTTTTTCTGGGGCGTGTCCAAGAGTGTGGTACTCCTCTCATCCTCATCCATGTCTCCTTCAAACATATTTACTTTTTCTGCAACTGTTGCCAATTCAGGGTTCTTGGGTGATTTGGACCCATCAAATGGAACAAGTGCTGTCTTTCGGTCAGTTACTGCATTACTTGTCCCCTCGGGAGGAGGCCCTATGTTGCTATTATCTGCAGTTCTCTTCCCCAAGATATTATCTACTGTCGTGGCTGTTCTCACATCCTGGTTCTCCGAATTTGTGGCATTCTCACCATCCAAAACCCCCTGCACTACATCTTTATTGTAAACATAATTGTGTCTCCATATAACTGGAGCAGCCCCTTCAGTATTCATCTCAGTTTGGGGGTTATTATTCCCCCGTCCTCGACCAGTACCGCGTCCGAAGCCTCTTCCACGATTAGCATAATCTCCCTCTTCGTTTCTATGACGATCAGCTGCACCGCGACCACCACGGCCGCCTCCTCTGCCTCTTTTATTAGCAAGTAAGAAGCTTCCCCACTCAAATTTCGACTCGTCATGCTCTCCTGTTCCACATTCTTCATGCCAATGTCCCATGAAGCCACACGCATTACAAAAAGTAGGGAGCTTCTCAAATTTCACCAAATATTTCTCTGTTTCTCGTCCCTTAGTGATGCCCACTGCCCTAGTCAGTCTTTTGTTTACATCAAGCTTCACTCTAACTCTTATAAACTCCCCGAAGAAGCCGTTTGGCAGTGTAACCTGTACCTCCTCGACCTTACCAATACGACTTGCAAGGTTTTGGAGGGCACTCTTACTTTTTAGAACTCCATCTGGTAATCTATGAATTTGGCACCATGTCTCCAATCTGTCCAGTGGTACTTTTTCAGGTTTAGTAAACCCATCATACTCCGCCATTATCAGAGCAATCCCGCGGAAGTCCCAGGGCCCTTGGTGCATGGCTTTGTTCCAATCACCAAGGCAGTTAAATTGAATCGAGAACAAATTCGAATTGATCCTTCTCCATACCACTTTCTGGGCTGAGTTCCATGCCGCCTTCATATCTGCTATTAGCGCACCTTGACTGAAACTTGTCCCTGTCAGAAGCCTACCCAGAGCCAGCCACTTCGGTCTGATATCCTCCACATCGATCTCCTCTTCCCACACAAGATCATCAGCCTCATCTTCCTGTAGATTCATCCTTTCCAGTATCTGGCTAGTTTCATCCACCTGCTGACTGCTTGATCCATTGCCTTCTCCGTCAGATGCCATCTCAACCTTTCCCCAACACCCTAGATCACAGGCCGCCCCTCCACAACAGCGCTAGGGATGAGGCCCCAAACACCACCCGAGGGAGAAGAGGACAAGTGCTAGGGGATCGGGCGAAGAATTGCCTCAAAATTCGGTTGTAACTCACGGCGGCCAAGGGCGGCGTCGGAGGACTGGAAAACCCTAGGTTCGGGACCTAGGGGACGGCACACAAGTAGGTTTGTAGAATATTCTTCAATTTAATTTATCTCCATATGCTAGAGTTTCGTATGATTTTAGCATCTTCGAAAAAAACAGAAAGTAACTCACGTGCAGCAACAGTATTGGGCCAGCCCAGTAGCACAGGGCCGTAGGCGAGATGTATTTCGGTTCGCACGAGGCGAGAAATAGCATTTGAGGAGGAGTTGCAGAGAACTCGGGGAACGCCACAAATGTGTGTGAACACACATTCCATCCATATATAAGAAAGTAGGAAACGACAATACTTTTTTTAACACAGTACAGACGCAAGCGCTCATATACACGCGCATACACTCACCCCTATGAACGCACACACGCACACCCTACCCCTATGAGCACCTCTGAAAGACTGAGCCGGCATATCATCTTGAAATTTACGAAGTCGCCGTAGGCACTTCGTCGTCGACGGGAACGTCTCCTCCCACTGAATGCGCATCGCTGGAAATCCTGAAATAAATTCAGAAATAAATGCGAGCATCAGGATTTGAACCCTGATGGGCTGGGGATACCACAGTCCCTCTAACCATCCAACCACAGGTTGGTTCGCAGGAAACGACAACACTTGAAACAAATAGTTCAACTTAGTTAGGGAACGACAACACTAGGTACAAATAGTCTCAACTTAGCTAAGTGCATATACCTTGGAATCTCACTCACTCGGATGTTCAGAAATGTCTGCACCCTAGTGGGTAGCAAAATATTTTAGCCTTCTCCGGCAAAAAAAGTTGTTGGCTGGCGGCTGGCTCGCGAACAAAATTTTGATGGGCGCACGACATTTTAATCGCCCAAATTTACAGGAGTAACACCAAGCAACCAGCTGGGGGGTTGCGAAACCGAAGAAATTGGACTGAATTAACATGCCCGGTGAAAACAACATGCATAGGAATTGATGTTCCTTGGGCTGTATATAAAGGAGGTTGATCAACCGCATACCTGCACACACAGAGACGACGTATAGGTTGCAGGCAACTGACAAACATGGCTAACGGGAAGCTGCTAGCCGTGCTTGCTCTCTTGCAGGTCCTATCGCTTCTCCTCCACGTCCATGGCGTCTCCGGGGCCATCAGCCTCACGCACAAGCATGCAAAGCGGCCCGGTGGTGGCGGTGGCGGCGGGAAATGCCACATCAGCGGCTTCCTCCAGGGTAAGGCCGGCAAGTGCAACCCGGCGCACGGCTCCGACTGCTGCGTCACCGGCCACCGGTACCCGCAGTTCAGGTGCTCGCCCCCGGTGTCGGCGGAGACGCCGGCGATCCTGACGCTGAACAGCTTCGCGGCCGGAGGGGACGGGGGCGGCAAGTCCTTCTGCGACAACCAGTTTCACCCGGACAGCGCGCGGGTGGTGGCCCTGTCCACGGGGTGGCTGCGTTTGGACGGCACGCGCAGGTGCAACAAGATGATCCGCATCAATGGGAACAGGCGGTCGGTGCTGGCCAAGGTGGTAGACGAGTGCGACTCGGTGAACGGCTGCGACGCGGAGCACAACTTCGAGCCCCCGTGCCCGAACAACGTCGTGGACGGGTCGCCGGCGGTGTGGAAGGCGCTGGGGCTCAAGGAGTCGATTGGAGAGTTCAAGGTCACCTGGTCTGATGTTTGAGCTAGGCCAGGGAGGGGAGGCATGTGTGCACCTCACTCACTATATGCAGCGTATGGTGTGTGAGATGCTACGTAACGTACTCTTGGCGGTAGATCGGATGCTACGTAACGTACTCTTGGCGGTAGATCGAGTCACTGCTAATCTAACTAAATAAGCCGCCGTTCACGTACTTGATGTTTTCTCAGGTTTATGTATTTGTCAATTGTCATGTTTCGATGCTAGTATATTACCACTAGCTAAATACCCATATGTTGTTGCGGAGCGACAAAAGAAAGTATGGTTTTTTTTTTCGGGCATACAAAAGAAAATATGGTTATGTACATGATATGCCTCACATGTTAATTACTTCGACGTTTATTTCCCAAATACTATCTTGTTCTCCAGATAAAAAAAAGAGGGGGCATGGGCTGAGAGCGCGTCACTTGGCGTTTCCTTCGGATTTTATTTTTTATTTTTTCGTATATGTTTTCGGCTTTTTAATTGATTTTTTTTTTGGCTTTTCGGTTTTTGACCGGTCTTCCTTAGCTTTTGGATCAATTTTTTCTAAACATTTTTTTCGTGCAAAAACACGTTTTGTTTTTCTTTTTGTGAGAGGCACGATTTTAATTCCGTGAAATGCATGGTTTTGCTTCCGTGAGAGGCACGGCCGTGCCTCTTGGAAACGGAAAAAAATACATTTTCTCTTTTTTTTTCATCCATGAGAGGTACGGTTTTGCTTTCGTCAGAAGCATGGTTTTGCCTCCGTGTGCCTCTCGGAAAGGAAAAAAGAACGTGTTTTCTCTTTTTTTTTTCTCTTTCGCGAGAGGCACGGTTTTGCTTTCACGAGAGGCGCGGCCGTGCCTCTCGAAAACGGAAAAAAAATGTGTTTTCTTTTTTTTCTTTCTGTGAGAGGCACAGTTTTGCTTCCACGAGAGGCATGGTTTTGCTTCCTCTCGAAAACAAAAAAACACGTTTTCTCTTTTTTTTTTTGTCAGAGGCACGATTTTGCGTCCGTGAGAGGCACTGTTTTGCTTCCGCGAGAGGCACGGCCGTGCCTCTCGGAAATGACTATTGGAAAGGGGAAAAAGTGCTCCCGGTTGGTTTTTTCATCCAGTTTTTTTCGTGAAAAAATAAGTTCATCAAAATCTATTAGGATCTAGTTTTGAAGATCTCGACGCGAGGAATCCAACGATGAAAACGGTTCAAGATTTGCACGCACGTTTTAAGAGATAAATCATTTTGAATAAACAGATCTAAAAAAAAGGAAGAATCCCAGCGCGCCACTTGTCGCAACCTGGGAGGTAGAAGTGATCTTTGGAAGGTGTACTCCTCAATTGGTGATTTCGCATCTCCTTCCATCCATCACAAGTTTGCTATAATTATTTTTTTGCCAGCCCAATAGCATTTTCAGAATTCCTAATAAATCCTAGAAGTCCATTTAGCCCATTCGTGCAAGGCAGGACTAAAGTTTAGTCCCACATTGCTAGTTTAGTAGGAGTTGGATCTTCTTATAAGGGAGGATATTTCCCCACATGTATGAGCATGAGTGTAACACCCCCAGTGGTTAGCTACAGTAATCCCACTTTTGATAATGCCATGTCATCATGATCAACAGTGAGTAATCATCATTAGTACCAAAACCCAATTCAAATGGAAATTCAAACTAAAAGTGAAAATAAAAGTTTTTCAAATTTGAAAACTAAAATGTTCATAATATTGTAAATATTCCAGAGACAATTCTAAAATTATAACCAACATTCACTAAATTAATTAATTGACTCTAACAGCAACAAAACAGAAGTGTTTATTCCATTTTATTTAATCTACAATTAATATGAAATCCATTTGCCTCCTAACCATTTTAAAACACTGGTAAATATTACATAGCATTTATTTTGGCAAGTATCATATTTTGCAAAAGTCATTTGAAATAAAAACAAAGGACAAAACAATAAAAAGAAAACAAAGAAAAAGGAAAGAAAGAAAACCCCGGGCCTTCCCCCCACCCCTTCGTCCGTTTGGCCCAACTGGGCATCCAACCCACCAGCCCACAGGCCCCCCCCCCCCATTGCTCCCTTATCCCCCTGACCAACCGGAACCCTAGCGGTTCCCTACCCACTCGTCCCCACTTCCCCTCCCTCCCCCACAATCCCCACGCCCCGATCCCCTCCCCCTCTCTGCTCGATCTGGATCGATCGGGGCAACGGGCCCCGACCCCATCGTCCCAGCGCCGCACCACGCCGCCGAACCACCTCGCCGGACTGACGTCGTCGTTGCCTCCCCGTCCTCCTCCTCAACGAGCTCCATCGAGCCTCGCCGCCCCGATCCCCTGCAACGCTGGTGAGGGCCACGCCCTTCCCCTCCCGTTGCTCTGTCTCGCGCCGCTCGCGCCCCGGCCGCAGCCACCGCCCGTGGCCGCGCTCCCGCTCGCCCGCTGGCCTCCTTTCCCCGCGCACGCGCGCGCCCAGCACCCCGTGCCGGCGCGCCCACCCTGGCCCCCTCCAAGGCCTCCGCTCCGCCCGCTCGCGATCGCTGCCGCCTCACGTCGTCCCGCTGTGCCCCGCCTGCTCCGCCACCGTCCTCCGCCGCCGCTGCTGCTGGACGCCACTGCCGCCCCCCCTGCGCCCCGCTGCTTCCGCCCGCGCCTTCGCGCCACACCGCGCCATGGCCACGCGCTCCCACAGCCGGCCGGCGCCTCGCCGCGTCCCCATGCTCCTCGTTGCTGCAGCTGCTTCTGCTACTGCCCTGCCGGACCCTGCCCCCTCGCCACCGCTCGTCGGAGCCGCTGTGCCGCGCCACCCCACCTCCTGCGCCGTCCCGTTCACCGCGCCCTCGCCCCGTGGTCCCGCCTCTGCGTCCGCCGCGTCGCACCCGGGCTCGCCAGCTCCATGCGCGCGCACCCGTGCCCCCGCTCGCTCGCCCTGGCCACGCCGCGACTCCCGCCTCTAGCCCCGCAAGTCGCCAGCTCGCCGCGCCGCCGCTTGCCCCGCAGCTGCTGCTGCCCCGCGGCCGCACGCCGTCGCCGTCCCGTCGCCTTCTTCTCCGCCCGCGCCGGCTCCGCCCTGCCCCGCGCGCCCTGGGGCGTGCGCTCGTTGGGGCTGCGCCCTGCAGCCCGCACGCCTGGCCCGCTATGGCCCTCTGGGCCACTGACGTCGGGGCCCACGCCCCAGAAAATCTTAAAAAATATATATATATATATAATAAATAAATAATAATATAGTTAATTAAGTAATTAATTAGTGAATTAATTAACTTAATTAATTTGGTTTAATTAAACTAATTAAACTTAGTTAAACTAATCACCTAATTAGGACTAATCAGTTATGTCTAATTAACCTGTGACGTTATGCTGATGTCATGTTGACGTCAGCAAGCACTGTTTCGGATAATGTTGGATTTAATAATTTAAATAATTCCAGAATTTAGTTTAAACTTTGAAAAATCATAGAAAATAATCCGTAACTCCGATGGAAAAACTTTGTACATGAAAGTTGCTCAGAACGACGAGACGAATCCGAATACGCAGCCCGTTCATCCGCCACACGTCCCTAACTATCCGAACATGGAACCGTTCCCCTCCGGTCATCTGTCTGACAAATGTTCGGAACCGGGAAAACTTTCCCGGATGGTTTCCCCCTTCCTAGGTGACGTGCGACCATACGTTAGGACACATTCGGCACTGCGTATTGTCATGTCATGCTCTTGTTTGCTTTATATTTACTGTTTCTTCCCCCTCTTCTCTCTCGGTAGACCCCGACACCGACGTCGTCCCCGAGGCTGACGCAGCTCCGGAGGTTGACGACCTTGCCCTTGCCGCCGAGCAACCAGGCAAGCACCCCCCCTTGAGCATACCGAT
Source organism: Thinopyrum elongatum (assembly GCA_011799875.1). Classification (NCBI taxonomy): domain Eukaryota; kingdom Viridiplantae; phylum Streptophyta; class Magnoliopsida; order Poales; family Poaceae; genus Thinopyrum; species Thinopyrum elongatum. The sequence continues at coordinate 510,125,466 of CM022300.1, forward strand.
ATCGCCTATTCTTCCTCTCTCATGCTTGCATTAGAAATTGCTGCTGCTACTGTTTAACCTATTCTGATGCATAGCCTGTTTATTGTAACCTGCTATTGAAACATTACCTGATTATCCTAAACTGTCTAGTATAGGCTGGGTAGAGACCTATCAGTGACCCCCCTTGTCCCGACTGCCCCGCTAGATTATCAGAAGACCCGATCAACGGGATCGAAGACAGGCCCCGGCACCGCACATCACCCCCTTGGTTGTACGACACTGCATCGCTACCATCGAGTGGCGAGGGTGATACCTCGTATAGCACTCCTGATGTTAACTCTGTAGAGTAGCTATTTGGTCATGGTCATCGAGGGTGATTCCTCCTTCTCCACTTCCGATAATGACGCCGTCGTACAACACCTCAAGTGTGAACCCATTGAGGGTGATTCCTCCGAGTTCAACTTGACGGATACATCGAGTAGGAATCCAACGAGGGTGATACCTCGGATTCCCCTGATGTTATGGACACACGGATACTTGGACTGTACTATTGTTACTTGGAAAGGTGGGTCGACCCTGAGGGGTACCCGCGTGCGATGTGAAGACGGGTTGCCTGGATGGTGCCCGAGTGAGAATACGAGGCGTGGCCGGGCATTCTTGGCCCTTGCCGCAAGTCCTCGAGACGGGGCGACGGGGTCACATCGATCGTGAGTCTCTGCTCGTTACCGCAAGCCCCTAGTCCACTAACGAATTGGATATTTGATCCGAGCAGGCCTCTGGCCTGATAGCACTAACCATCACGTGGGAACAGTTATGGGCACTCTGCATCGTGGCATCAGCCGAAAGCTCTGTCAGACGTCCAGTTCAGCCTTGCGGCCGGGACGGACCGGCGCCCTCCTGGTGCCTGGCTTCACCCCGCTCGCAATGACCCGGAGTGCACAGGGCGATGGCCCAAGACCCCTGAGCGCTTAGGATGTAGACCGGCGGGGACCTCTCTGCTGAGCTGTAGGTAGGGTTGCGGTGTATCGTTTGGCCGAGGCCGGGCATGACCCAGGAAAGTGTGTTCGGCCGGAGTTAATCGAGCATGGTGGGTAAGATGGTGCACCCCTGCAGGGAAGAAAACATCTATCGATAGCCGGTCCTACGGTAAAGGACACTCGGAGTTGTATCCCGATCGATACAACTAGAATTGGATACTATGGCTCTGGGATTGCTTCTCGCAGGGAGTCGAGAAGGGATTTCTGGACGAGGTTGATGACTATATGGCTCTAGGATTTGTTTCTCGCAGGGAGTCGAGAAAGGATCTCTGGGTGAGGATGAGACTGAATGATACTACTACTATTTTATACTGTACTAATCTACATTCTTCTAATGCTGCAAGACCGCTGAAGATGCTAGTCTTCGATAGGACTAGGACTTCTCTCTATTCTGGCACTTCTGCAGCCCAGTCCACATATACAGCCTCCCTTTGATAATGTTGCATATGTAGTGTAGATCCTTGCTTGCTGAGTACTTCGGATGAGTACTCACGGTTGCTTTGCTTTCTTTTCCCCCCATATCCGTTTGATGCAACCAGATGACGGAGCCCCGGAGACAGCTGCCCCCGTCGATGATCGCTACTACTACCTCGAGAGCGGTTACTGCTACGAGTTGACCGATGACCAGGAGTAGGATTCGGAGGGTCCCAGGCAGGAGGCCTGCGCCTTTCGATTGTAGTGTTTTATTTTGCCCCGCCTTTCTAAAGGCCTTTCTGTTTCTCTTTTAATATATGTACCCAGATATCTGATGCTTCCGCTGACGCTTGTATGCGAGCTTATGTATTTGAGCCCTCGAGGCCCCTGGCTTGTAATATAAAGCTTGTATGACTTTATTTATGTTTTAGAGTTTTGTTGTGATATCTTCCCGTGAGTCCTTAGGCTTGATCGTGTGCATTTGCGTGTATGATTAGTGCACGATTGAGCCGGGGGCGTCACAATGAGAACAAGACAGACATTCACGCGCGCTCCTCCTCCGCCGCCCGCCTCTTCCTCCTGTGCCTATAAAAGAGAGGTCGCTCCTTTCCCTTCGAGTCCTGTACGGGAGAAGGGTGATAAGGTTTTTGGGGAGCGCTCTACGCGACTACTGAATTTTTCGTCACGGAAGACTTCAACGACATGACCAACAACGTCAACGCCAATGCTACGCGCGACTACTGAAATCTTGGTCACGGACGCCATGGAAGACGTTGACAACCTCTTCGACAACATGGCCGACAACGTCAATGCCAATGCTACAGCCGCTAATCAGTACATGTTCTGGATCCAGCAGGGGAGCGTGCCGAAAGGGGAGGGTGGAAGCCATGCTTCAGATCCAGCGCGGGGGCGAGAAGGAGCCTCGCAGGCCAAGCTCCTCTTCCGCCGTCGCCTCGCCGCCCACACGAACAAGGACGACGGCCCGCATCCACGGCTGCCCCTGGCGAACTGGCGCAACCGCCTCACCACCAGATGACCCACGAGTATAGGGGATCAATCGTAGTCCTTTCAATAAGTAAGAGTGTCAAACGCAACGAGGAGCAGAAGGAAATGACAAGCGGTTTTCAGCAAGGTATTTTCTGAAGGCACTGAAATTATCGGTAGCTGATAGTTTGGTAGTAAGATAATTCGTAACGGGTAGCAAGTAACAAGTGTAACAAAGGTGTAGCAAGGTGGCCCAATCCTTATTTTAGCAAAGGATAAGCCTGGACAAACTCTTATACAAAGCAAAGCGCTCCCGAGGACACATGTGAATTATTGTCAAGCTAGTTTTCATCATGCTCATATGATTCATGTTCGTTACTTTGATAATTTGATATGTGGGTGGACCGGTGCTTGGGTGCTGTCCTTACTTGAACAAGCCTCCCACTTATGATTAACCCCTCTCGCAAGCATCCGCAACTACGAAAGAAGAATTAAGATAAATCTAACCATAGCATGAAACATGTGGATCCAAATCAGCCCCTTACGAAGCAACGCATAAACTAGGGTTTAAGCTTCTGTCACTCTAGCAACTCATCATCTACTTATTACTTCCCAATGCCTTCCCCTAGGCCCAAATCATGGTGAAGTGTCATGTAGTCGACGTTCACATAACACCACTAGAGGAAAGACAACATACATCTCATCAAAATATCGAACGAATACCAAATTCACACGATTACTTATAACAAGACTTCTCCCATGTCCTCAGGAACAAACGTAACTACTCACAAAGCATGTTCATGTTCAAGATCAGAGGGGTATTGAATATCATTAAGAATCTGAACATATGATCTTCCACCAAATAAACCAACTAGCATCAACTACAAGGAGTAATCAACACTACTAGCAACCCACAGGTACCAATCTGAGGTTTTGGGACAAAGATTAAATACAAGAGGTGAACTAGGGTTTGAGAGGAGATTGTGCTGGTGAAGATGTTGATGAAGATTGACCCTCCCTCGATGAGAGGATCGTTGGTGATGACGATGGCTTCGATTTCCCCCTCCGGGAGGGAAGTTTCCCCGGCAGAATCGCTCTACCGGAGCCCTAGATTGCTTCTGCCCAGGTTCCGCCTCGAGACGGCGGTGCTTCATCCCGAAAGCTTCCTTCTTATTTTTTCTAGGTCAAAACCCTCCATATAGTAGAAGAAGGGCACCGGATGATGGCCAGGGGGCCCACAAGCCTTGCTGGGCAGGGCGCGCCCCCCAGGCTTGTGGCCTCCTGGTGGGTCCCCTTCGGTTGTTTCTTCGCCCAATATTTTTTAAATATTCCAAAATAATTCTCTGTAAAGTTTCAGGACATTTGGAGTTGTGCAGAATAGGTATCTCAGATTTGCTCCTTTCTGGTCTAGAATTCCAGCTGCCGGCATTCTCCCTCTTCATGTAAATCTTGTAAAATAAGAGAGAAAAGGTATAAGTATTGTACCATAATGTGAAATAACAGCCCATAATGCAATAAATATCAACATAAAAGCATGATGCAAAATGGACGTATGAACTACCCCAAGCTTAGACCTCGCTTGTCCTCAAGCGAAAACCGAAATCGATAATCATGTCCACATGTTTACAGATAGAGGTGTCGATAAAATAAAATACGGACATGATGGCATCATGATCATCTTTAGAACAGCAACATATTGTCATAGAACTTCTTATGGTAAAGTGATAATTCATTCACAAGGTAAAGTATGAATCAAAAACTTTGTTGGAAACTAACAAACTATGATCTCGGTCATTGAGGCAATTGCAATTTATCATAACATCAGAAAGAGTCTATGTAAGAGCTTTTATTTAGCAAGTTCACATACTCAACCATCATTTAATCTTTCATGATTGCTAACACTCGCGCGATACTTATGAGATCAAAGCTGCAATCAAACACATAGGAAGATAGGGGCTTATAGTTTCGCCTCCCAACCATTTACCTCAAGGGTTGCTACTTCCTGAGTTTGCGTTGATTTTCCCTTGAAGAGGAAAGGGTGATGCAGCAAAGTAGAGATAAGTATTTCCCTCAGTTAAGAACCAAGGTATCAATCCAGTAGGAGGCACAAGCAAGTCTCCAATATATGCACCTGCACAAACTAACAAACACTTGCACACAACGCAAAAAGGGGTTGTCAATCCCTTCACGGTCACGAACAAGAGTGCGATCTAATAGAGATAGGTATAAAAGATAAATAAAATAGGAAACTAAAGTAAATATAAATAAATTGCAGCAAGGTATTTTTGGGCTTTTTTATGTATAGATCTGAAAATATATGATGGAAAATAGACCCGGGGGCCATAGGTTTCACTAGAGGCTTCTCTCTTGAAGAAAACATACGGTGGGTAAACAAATTACTGTTGAGCAGTTGATATAAAAGCGCATAATTATGAAGACATCTAAGGCAATGATCATGAATATATGCATCACGTCCGTGACAAGTAGACCGACTCCTGCCTGCATCTACTACTATTACTCCACACATCGACCAACTCCGGCCTGCATCTAGAGTATTAAGTTCATAAGAACAGAGCAACACTTTAAGTAAGATGACATGATGTAGAGGGATAAACTCAAGCAATATGACATAAACCCCATCTTTTTATCCTTGATGGCAACAATGCAATACGTGCCTCGTGATACGTCTCCAACGTATCTATAATTTTTGATTGTTCCATGCTATTATATTATCTGTTTTGGATTTTTTATATGCATTAATATGCTATTTTATATTATTTTTGGGACTAACTTATTAACCTAGAGCCCAGTGCCAGTTTCTGTTTTTCCCTTGTTTTTGAGTTTCGCAGAAAAGGAATATCAAACGGAGTCCAAACGGAATAAAACTTTATGATGATTTTTCTTGGACCAGAAGACACCTACGAGACTTGGAGTCGAAGTCAGAAGACCCACGAGGCGACGACAAGCCGTAGGGGCGCGCCCTAGGGGGGGGGGGGACGCCCCCTGGCTTGTGGCCCCCTCGGGAGTCCATCGACCTACTTCTTCGTTCTATATATTCACATATATTCCAAAACCCTAGGAGAGAGCCACGAAAATACTTTTCCACCGCCGCAACCTTCTGTTCCCATGAGATCCCATCTTGGGGCCTTTTCCGACGATCTGCCAGAGGGGGATTCGATCACGGAGGGCATCTACATCAACCCTATTGCCTGTCCGATGAAGCGTGAGTAGTTTACCTCGGACCTACGGGTCCATAGCTAGTAGCTAGATGGCTTTTTCTCTCTCTTTGATTCTCAATACCATGTTCTTGGAGATCTATCCGATGTAATATTCTTTTGTGGTGTGTTTATCGAGATCCGATGAATTGTGGATTTATGATCAGATTATCTATGAATATTATTTGAATCTTCTCTGAATTCTTATATGCATAATTTGATATCTTTGTATTTCTCTTCGAATTATCGGTTTGGTTTGGCCAACTAGATTGGTATTTCTTGCAATGGGAGAGGTGCTTAGTTTTGGGTTCAATCTTGTGGTGTTCTCACCCAGTGACATAGTAGGGGTAGCGAGGCACGTATTGTATTGTTGCCATCAAGGATAAAAAGATGGGGTTTTCATCATATTTCTTGAGTTTATCCCTCTACATCATGTCATCTTACTTAAGGCGTTACTCCGTTCTTTATGAACTTAATACTCTAGATGCATGCTGGATAGCGGTCGATGTGTGGAGTAATAGTAGTAGATGCAGAATCATTTCGGTCTACTTGACACAGACGTGATGCCTATATGCATAATCATTGCCTCAGATATCATCATAACTTTGCGCTTTTCTATCAATTGCTCGACAGTAATTTGTTCACCCACCGTATTATTTGCCTTCAAGAGAGAAGCCTCTAGTGAAACCTATGGCCCCCGGGTCTATTTTCCATCATATATTTTCAGATCTATACATAAAAAATACCAAAAATACCTTGCTGCAATTTATTTACTTTTATTTTGTTTTACGTTTTGGCAATCTTATATACCTATCTCTATCAGATCTCATCTTTGCAATTGACCGTGAAGGGATTGACAACCCATTTATCGCGTTGGGTGCAAGTGTTTGATTGTTTGTGCAGGTGCATAGATTGGGGACTTGCTTATACCTCCTACTTGATTGATACCTTGGTTCTCTAACTGAGGGAAATACTTATCTCTACTTTGCTGCATCACCCTTTCCTCTTCAAGGGAAAAACCAACGCAAGCTCAAGAAGTAGCAGGAAGAATTTATGGCGCCGTTGCGTGGAAGGTTCTACATCAAGCCTACCAAGTACCCATCATAAACTCTCATCTCTTGCATTACATTATTCGCTGTCCCTTGTTTTCCTCTCTCCCACTTCTAAAACATTTTCAGAAAATCACAAAAATATTTGACTTTTTATTTGCCTTCTTTCCGTTTGTCTCTATGTCTTACTAGGTTCGTTTGCTTGTTTGCTTGGAATAATTGTGTATTTATTGAAAATCAGAAAGGAAAAATTTTATGGATCCTCATCCACTTGCTAATCTTTTTAAGAGTTCCAATTATGATGAACCTATTGCTAGTGAGTTGAGTGCACTAGATTATCTTTATGCAGTTTTGCTTGAAATTCGTGAATCTGAAAATTGTGATGAAGTGTTTAAAGAAGAAATTTATGAAGTGATTCACGATAGCTCCTTGAATGAAAAGCATGATTGCAATGATGTTATTATAAATCCTATGAATGTCAGTTGTGCTAATAATATGCAAAACCCCAAGCTTGGGGATGCTTATTTTGATATGTCCACTACCTATTGCAATGATCATGATTGGGGTGATGCTTCTTATGATCTTGAAAATTTATTTAAGCCTCATGATTAATATGTTTGCTATAATATTGAAAGTGGGTTTGGAAGAGTGTTAACTTTAGGAAATATCGATCCCACTACTTTGGAGATTGACAAGTCTTATGAAATTTTTGATAAAAGTGGGTTCGGAGAGGTCTTGACTTTATTTTATGATAATCCCACTATTTTGGAAGAGTGTCAAGTTTGCATGCATGTGGATCATGAAGATAATATTTTATGTGATAGATATATTGTTGAATTTGATTATGATCCCACATGCAATTATTATGAGAGAGAAAAATATGGTTGTAGAAATTTTCATGTTACCAAATTACCTCTCGTTATGTTGAGATTGCTACTGTTTCTTTCTTCTTCCTTGCATATGCTAGTTTTTGCTTGTCTTGATAAATCTTTTCCCTACAAAATGCCTATGCATAGGAAGTATGTTAGACTTAAACTTGTTTTTCACATGCTATATGATGCTTTCTTTGTGCTTCAATTTTTTGTCTTTCATGTGAGCATCATTAAAATTATCAATGCCTAGCTAAAAGGCTTTAAAGAAAAGCGCTTGTTGGGAGACAACCAAATATTTTTCTTTTCTGTTTTTGGTGCGAATACACATTATTACCTCTGTAGTAATTGTGTTTTGGTGTTTTAATTAGTGTTTGTGCCAAGTAAGACCTTTGGGATGACTTACGGTGATAGTTGATTTGATCTTGCTGAAAAACAGAAACTTTTTCGTCCAGTAACAGAATTTTTTAAATTCACTGGAGCGTGTAAAAATACTGAATTATTTACAAAGGATTGATATACAAATTTCCTCTGTGGTCCTAATTTTTCAGAATTTTTGGAGTTACACAAGTATTAGAACAATTCAGATCTTCGCAGACTGTTCTGTTTTTGACAGATTCTGTTTTCTATGTGTTGTTTGCTTATTTTGATGAATCTATGGGTAGTATCGGGGGGTATGAACCATGGAGAAGTTGTAATACAGTAGATATTACACCAATATAAATAAATAATGAGTTCACAACAGTACCAAAAAGTGGTGATTTATTTTCTTATACTAACGGATCTCATGAGTTTTCTGTTGAATTTTGTGTTGTGAAGTTTTCAAGTTTTGGGTAAAGATTTGATGGACTATGGAATAAGGAGTGGCAAGAGCCTAAGCTTGGGGATGCCCAAGGCACCCCAAGGTAATATTCAAGGACAACCAAGCGCCTATGCTTGGGGACGCCCCGGAAGGCATCCCCTCTTTCGTCTTCGTCTATCGGTAAATTTACTTGAGGCTATATTTTTATTCACCACATGATATGTGTTTTGCTTGGAGCGTCTTGTATGATATGAGTATTTGATTTTTAGTTTGCCACAATCATCCTTGATGTACACACATTTTGAGAGGGACACGCATGAATCATGATTTATTAGAATACTCTATGTGCTTCACTTATATCTTTTGAGCTAGGCAATTTTGCTCTAGTGCTTCACTTATATCTTTTTAGAGCACGGCGGTGGCTTTATTTTATAGAAATTGTTGAACTCTCTTGCTTCACTTATATTATTTTGAGAGTCTCTAAACAGCATGGTAATTTTCTTTGGTTATGAATTTAGTCCTATTATGATGGGCATCCAATTGGGATATAATAAAAACTTTCCTATAAAGTGCATTGAATACTATGAGAAGTTTGATTCCTTATGATTGTTTTGAGATATAAAGATGGTGATATTAGAGTCATGCTAGTGAGTAATTGTGGATTGGTAGAAATACTTGTGTTAAAGTTTGTGATTCCCATAGCATGCACGTATGGTGAACCGTTATGTGATGAAGTCGGAGCATGATTTATTTATTGATTGTCTTCCTTATGAGTGGCGGTCGGGGACGAGCGATGGTCGTTTCCTACCAATCTATCCCCCTAGGAGCATGCGTGTAGTAATTTGTTTCGATAGCTAATAGACTTTTGCAATAAGTATGTGAGTTCTTTATGACTAATGTTGAGTCCATGGATTATACGCACTCTCACCCTCCCACCATTGCTAGCCTCTCTAGTACCACGCAACTTTCGCCGGTGCACTACACCCACCATAACCCTTCCTCAAAACAGCCACCATACCTACCTATTATGGCATTTGCATAGCCATTCCAAGATATATGGCCATGCAACTTCGACCGTTCCATTTATTATGACACGCTTCATCATTGTCATATTGCTTTGCATGATCATGTAGTTGACATCGTATTTGTGGCAAAGCCACCATTCATATTTTTTTCATACATGTCTCTCTTGATCATTGCACATCCCGGTACACCGCCGGAGGCATACATATAGAGTCATATTTTTGTTCTAATTATCGAGTTGTAATTCTTGAGTTGTAAGTAAATAAAAGTGTGATGATCATCATTATTAGAGCATTGTCCCATGTGAGGAAAGGATGATGGAGACTATAATTCCCCCACAAGTCAGGATGAGACTCCAAACGAAAAAAGAGAGAGAGAAAAAAAGAGGCCAAAGAGCCCAAAATAAAAAAAAATGAGAGAAAAGAGAGAAGGGGCAATGCTACTATCCTTTTTACACACTTGTGCTTCAAAGTAGCACCAGGATCTTCATGATAGAGAGTCTCCTATTTTGTCACTTTCATATACTAGTGGGAATTTTCGTTATATAACTTGGCTTGTATATTCCATGATGGGCTTCCTCAAAGTGCCCTAGGTCTTCGTGAGCAAGCGAGTTGGATGCGCACCCACTTAGTTTCTTTTTGAGCTTTCATACACTTATAGCTCTAGTGCATCGTTGCATGGCAATCCCTACTCACTCACATTGATATCTATTGATGGGCATCTCCATAGCCCATTGATACGCCTAGTTGATGTGAGACTATCTCCTTCTTTTTGTCTTCTCCACAACCACCATATTCTATTCCACCTATAGTGCTATATCCATGGCTCACGCTCATGTATTGCGTGAAAGTTGAAAAAGTTTGAGAACATCAAAAGTATGAAACAATTGCTTGGCTTGTCATCGGGGTTGTGCATGATTTAATACTTTGTGTGATGAAGATAGAGCATAGCCAGACTATATGATTTTGTAGGGATAACTTTCTTTGGCCATGATATTTTGAGAAGACATGATTGCTTTATTAGTATGCTTGAAGTATTATTGTTTTTATGTCAATATTAAACTTTTGTTTTGAATCTTATGGATCTGAAAATTCATGCCACAATAAAGAAAATTACAAGGATAAATATGTTAGGTAGCATTCCACATCAAAAATTCTGTTTTTATCATTTACCTACTCAAGGACGAGCAGGAATTAAGCTTGGGGATGCTTGATACGTCTCCAACGTATCTATAATTTCTGATTGTTCCATGCTATTATATTATCTGTTTTGGATGTTTTGTATGCGTTAATATGCTATTTTATATTATTTTTGGGACTAACTTATTAACCTAGAGCCCAGTGCCAGTTTTTTTTTCCTTGTTTTTGAGTTTCGCAGAAAAGGAATATCAAACGGAGTCCAAACGGAATAAAACTTTACGATGATTTTTCTTGGACCAGAAGACACCTACGAAACTTGGAGTCGAAGTCAGAAGACCCACGAGGCGACGACAAGCCGTAGGGGCGCGCGCCCCTAGCTTGTGGCCCCCTTGGGAGTCCACCGACCTACTTCTTCGTCCTATATATTCACATATATTCCAAAACCCTAGGAGAGAGCCACGAAAATACTTTTCCACCGCCGCAACCTTCTGTTCCCGTGAGATCCCATCTTTGGGCCTTTTTCGGCGATCTGCCGGAGGGGGATTCGATCATGGAGGGTATCTACATCAACCCTATTGCCTCTCCGATGAAGCGTGAGTAGTTTACCTCAGACCTACGGGTCCATAGCTAGTAGCTAGATGGCTTTTTCTCTCTCTTTGATTCTCAATACCATGTTCTCCTCGATGTTCTTGGAGATCTATCCGATGTAATATTCTTTTGCGGTGTGTTTGTCGAGATCCGATGAATTGTGGATTTATGATCAGATTATCTATGAATATTATTTGAATCTTCTCTGAATTCTTATATGCATGATTTGATATCTTTGTATTTCTCTTCGAATTATCGGTTTGGTTTGGCCAACTAGATTGGTATTTCTTGCAGTGGGAGAGGTGCTTAGTTTGGGTTCAATCTTGCGGTGTCCTCACCCAGTGACATAGTAGGGGTAGCGAGGCACGTATTGTATTGTTGCCATCAAGGATAAAAAGATGGGTTTTTCATCATATTGCTTGAGTTTATCCCTCTACATCATGTCATCTTACTTAAGGCGTTACTCCTTTCTTTATGAACTTAATACTCTAGATGCATGCTGGATAGCGGTCGATGTATGGAGTAATAGTAGTTGATGCACAATCGTTTCGGTCTACTTGACACGGACGTGATGCCTATATGCATAATCATTGCCTTGGATATCATCATAACTTTGTGCTTTTCTATCAATTGCTCGATAGTAATTTGTTCACCCACCGTATTATTTGCCTTCAAGAGAGAAGCCTCTAGTGAAACCTGTAACATCCCCAGCATCACACTACTGTAATCCCTTATGATCATGCCAAGTCATCATCATTTGCGTTGATTAATCAGAGTGGTTAAATATCTCATTTCAAATTCCTTCTCTGAATTCAATTCAAATTCAAAGTGCACTTTGAAGTTGCTCAAAAGTTGCTGGAAAAATGTTCACCATATAGCAAATATTCCAAAACAATTTGCTGTTAAGGAAAACAACATCACCATCAAGCCAAAGTGGGCCAAAGCATTTGAAACAGTGCCAAAACAACACTTTAAATGCCATATTCATTTTTGAAAAAATTCAAATGAATTCCAAAACTCCCCAAACTTTTTGTGGCAGAGCAAAATAATGCATTGTAATATTGTGGACCCATTTAACATTTTTGCAAAAGCATTTGGTAGCTCTTTTCTTTTTCTAAGTCTGCTGTAAAAGGGAAAACAGCGAAAGATAATAGAAAAGGCCTAAATCGACTGGGCCTAAGTGTACAGTGCACTGGCCCAGTCCACCAGGCCCACCTTTCCACCCTCTCTTCTCTCTCCCTCGTGCTGTCGGCTACGCTGTGGCTGGGCGCGAGTGCACCGGCCAGCCGACAACAGCACGACGGCCACCGACAGCCGAGGGGATAAGGACCCCCTCGTCCATCCCCCTGGCTCTCCCTTGTCACTTCTCCCCCTCCTCTCCCTCGTGCGCTCGCCTCTTCTTCTCCTCTCTGCCCGAGCGCTCCGCCGCCATCCTCTGTTGAATCCGCGGCCACCGGCGTCGTCCTGACCCACTGTGATGTCTGGGAGGTGCACCGGCCACTCCCTCTTCTTCCTCGACCACCAGCTGGAGCCGAGGGGCTCTGCATCGCCGGTGCGCCGTCGTCATCTACCTCAGGTCGCCGCCGCCCCGAGCTATCGATCTGCTCGCCCCTGCGCTCTGTGACCTCGACGGGCCACCGTGTGCCCTCCCGGTGAGCACCCGCTCCTTTCCCCTCTCTCTATGGTGCTGTTCGCCGCCCGTAGCCGCCGCTCCACTAGCACCCGCACACATCGCCGCCGACGAGCTCGCCGCCGTGGCCATCGTCACTGTCACGCGCGGCTGAGCCTCGCATCGAGCTCCTGGAGCTCGTGCTAGTCCAATGCCACCACTAGCGCGCCTCCCCGTGCTATGCAGCTCTGGTTCCACCGACGCCCGACTCCGTCGTCCGCCGGCGACGACCTAGCGCTCGGCTCCGGCCGTTTCAGCTCGCGCTCGTGCCGTAGATCGACGCGGAACGTTGCTCCCGTTCGAACGCGACCAACCGCCGTCGTTTTGGCCACCGGACGGCGATTTCTGATGGGGTCCGTGGCTGCCCCGCCGCGTATTTGGTCGCCGGTGACACTCCGGCACCGTCCGCCGACGTGGACGTGTGGGACCCACCCCTGTGAGACTGCCCGTGGGCCCCAGCGCCTCAGTTGACCTTGTTGACCATGTTCAACGAGGGTTACTGTTCACCCCTGTGTATGACATGTGGGCCCCCTTCATTAATTATACTAATTAGCTTTTAAAATTAATCTGTTAGTTAGCTCAGACACTGACATCTGGGGGCCCACCCCTTAATTAAACTCTGTTTAATTAAAATAAAACTCTGTTAGCCACTCTGTCTATGACATGTGGGACCCACTGGTCAGGTTTGACCTGGTCAGCCGTCCAGTTGACTGATGATGCAATGCTGACATCATGCTGACGCAATAAACCTTTTCTGTTATTTTAATTAATTCCAGAAAATGCTAAAATCTTTAGAAATTCATATCTATTAATCCGTAGCTCGGATCGAAAAACTTTCTACATGAAAGTTGATCAGAAAGACGAGACGAAGCCGACCGTGCTATCTATTTCCGTGTCGGGACCCTCTACGGAGGTGAACCCACAACTTTTAGCCTGTTTCCGGTAGATGAATAGTGCATACATACCGGTTATTAATTCCAACTTTAATCCTAAAATAACTAAAATGATTTAGACATGTCTTTAGGCAACCTTGCACTGCATGTTAGCATAGCATGCTCTGTGTTGCATATGTTTGCCGTGTATTTATCTGTTTCTTCCCCCTCTTCTCTCTCGGTAGATCCCGGTACCGAGATAGTCCCCGAGACCGACGCAGCTCCGGAGTTCGACTACACTATTGACGACCCTTCTCTTGCCGCAGACCTTCCAGGCAAGCACCCCCCCTTGAGCATGCCTATATCGCCTATTCTTTCTCTCTTATGCTTGCATTAGAAATTGCTGCTGCTACTGTTTATCCTATTTCTGATGCATAGCCTATTTTTGTAACTGTTGTTGATACCTACCTGCTTATCCTAAACTACTTAGTATATGCTAGATAGAGATCCACCAGAGACCCCACTTTGACCCAGTTGCCCCCATTGGATTATCAGATGACTCGATCAAAGTGATCGACAACCAGGCCCGGCACTGCACATCACCTCCCCTTAGTTGTACGACACTGCAGCGTTACTATCGAGTGCCGAGGGTGATACCTCGTTTAGCACTTCTAATGTTAACTCTGTAGAGTAGCTATTCGATCATGGTCATCGAGGGTGATTCCTCCTTCACCACTCCCGATAATGACGCTGTCGTGTAACACCTCAAGTGTGAACCCATCGAGGGTGATTCCTCCGAGTTCACCTTGACGGATACATCGAGTAGGAATCCAACGAGGGTGATACCTCAGATTCCCCTGATGTTATGGACACACGGATACTTGGACTTTACAACTGTTACTTGGAAAGTCGGGTCGACCTTGAGGGGTACCCGAGTGAGCATAAGATGCGAGTGATGAGGAGACGGGTTGACCTGGAGGGTGCCCGTGAGATAAATACGAGGCGCGGCCGGGCATTCTTAGCCCTTGCCACAAGTCCTCGAGACGGGGCGACGTGGTCACATCGATCGTGAGTCTCTGCTCGTTACTGCATGCTACCAACACATTAACGATTTGGATATTTGATCCGACTGGGCCTTTGGCCCGATAGCACTAACCATCATGTGGGAACAGTTATGGGCACTCTGCGTCGTATGCATTAGCCGGAGCTTAATGGACATCAGCGACTGAGCAGCGTGCGCCGGGTTGGACCGTGTAACGCAACCGCCTTGATAGTGTGGGTTGCTAGGTCTGCTCACCGGCCGCCCACGCAACGTGCAGGAGTTCCCGGGGCGATGGCCCAAGACCCCTGGGGGCATAGGTTTAGTCCGGCGTGCTGACCTCTCTATTAGGCCTAGGTCAGTTTGCAGCGTATCGTTTGGCCGAGGCCGGGCATGACCCTGAAAAGTGTGTCCGGCCGGAGTTAATCGAGCGTGGTGGGTAAGTTGGTGCACCCCTGCAGGGAAGAAAACATCTATGCATAGCCGGATCCTTGGTAACGGACACTCGAAGTTGTATCCCGATCGATACAACTAGAAGGTAAAGATGAGAAATAGATATTAGGGCTCTGGGATCGCTTTCTCGCAGGGAGTGGAGGAAGGATCTCTGGGCGAGGTTGATACTTAATACTGCTACTACTTTATACTGTACTAATCTACACTCTTCTAATGCTGCAAGACCGCTGAAGATGCTAGTCTTCGATAGGACTAGGCCTCCTATCTATTCTGGCATTTCTGCAGCCCAGTCCACATATACAGCTTTTCTTTGATAATGTTGCATATGTAGTGTAGATCCTTGCTTGATGAGTACTTCGGATGAGTACTCACGGTTGCTTTGCTTCCTCTTTTTCCCCATGTCCGTTTGATGCAACCAGATGACGGAGCCCCTGAGACAGCTACCCCCGCCGACGACTACTACTACCACCCCGAGGGTGGTTACTACTTCGAGTTGGCTGACGACCAAGAGTAGGTTCGGAGGGTCCCAGGCAGGAGGCCTGCGCCTTTTCGATCATAGCTTTTGTTTTGCACCGCCTTCTTAAAGGCTTATCTATTTCTCTTTTATATCTGTACTCAGATATCTAACGCTTCTGCTGATGCTTGTTGACATCAAGCTTATGTATTCAAGCCCTCGAGGCCCTGGCTTGTAATATAATGCTTGTATGCCTTTATTTATGTTTTAGAGTTGTGTTGTGATTCCTTCAAGTGAGTCCTTAGGCTTGATCGTGTGCATTTGCGTGTATGATTAGTGCACGATTAAGCCGGGGCGTCACAAAACCTATGGCCCCCGGGTCTATTTTCCATCATATATTTTTAGATCTATACATCAAAAATACCTTGCTGCAATTTATTTACTTTTATTTTGTTTTACGTTTTGGCAATCTTATATACCTATCTCTATCAGATCTCACCTTTGCAATTGACCGTGAAAGGATTGACAACCCCTTTATCGCGTTGGGTGCAAGTGTTTGATTGTTTGTGCTGGTGCATAGATTGGGGACTTGCTTGTACCTCCTACTGGATTGATACCTTGGTTCTCTAACTGAGGGAAATACTTATCTCTACTTTGCTGCATCACCCTTTCCTCTTCAAGGAAAAAACCAACGCAAGCTCAAGAAGTAGCACCTCGCTACCCGTTCTGTCACTGGGAGAGGACACCGCAAGATTGAACCCAAAACTAAGCACCTCTTCCATTGCAAGAAAAACCAATCTAGTTGGCCAAACCAAACCGATAGTTCGAAGAGAAATACAAAGATATCTTAATCATGCATAAAATAGTTCAGAGAAGACTCAAATAATATTCATAGATAATCTGATCATAAATCCACAATTCATCGGATCTCAACAAACGCACCGCAAAAGAAGATTACATTGAATAGATCTCCAAGAACATCGAGGAGAACATTGTATTGAAGATCAAATTAAGAAGAGAAGAAGCCATCTAGCTACTAGCTATGGACCCGTAGGTCTGTGGTAAACTACTCGCACATCATCGGAAGGGCAGCAAGGTTGATGTAGAAGCTCTCCTTGGTCGAACTCCCCTCCGGCAAAGTACCGAAAAAGGTCTCCAGATAGGATTTCATGAAGACAGAAACTTGCGGCGGCAAAAAAGTATTTTTGGTGTGCCCTCTGGTCTACAAGGAATCCCATCTGGAGGCCCTCCGTGATCGAATCCCCCTCCGGGGGAGTGCCGGAAAAGGCCCCAAGATGGGATCTCACGGGAACAGAGGCTTGCGGTGACGGAAAAGTATTTTTGGTGTGCCCTCTGGTATAGGGGAACATTTGAGGATTTATAGTGCGAAGATTAGGGTTGGAAGGTCTACGGGGGGCCCACAAGCCCTGGGGGCGCCCCCCTAGGGTGCGCCCCTACGGCTTGTGGCCACCCCGTAGGGCTTCTGGCCTCCTCTCCAAGTCTCGTGGGTTTCTTCTGGTCCAAGAAAAATCACCGTAAAGTTTTATTCCGTTTGGACTCCGTTTGATATTCCTTTTCTATAAAAGTCAAAAACAAGGAAAAAATAGAAACTGGCACTGGGCTCTAGGTTAATAAGTTAGTCCCAAAAATAATATAAAATAGCATATTAATGCATATAAAACATCCAAAACAGATACTATAATAGCATGGAACAATAAAAAATTATAGATACGTTGGAGACGTATCAAGCATCCCCAAGCTTAATTCCTGCTCGTCCTCGAGTAGGTAAATGATAAAAACAGAATTTTTGACGTGAAATGCTACCTAACATATTTATCAATGCAATTTTCTTTATTGTGGCAAGAATATAAAATAGCATATCAATGAAATCTCTCGACAATTTTGTCGTGATCAACAACATTCTGAGCTCTTCCAGGATATCAATCGAATTCATGATGAGAAATACCATTCTTGCCCCTCGATACTTTGTGTTGTCTTCAACAACATCCTTACCCTCCTTCCAAATAGACTTGGTCGTGTTCTGGTTATACCTTGCATTTCTTTCTATTCTTGGAATTGCTCCTTGTGTAGTTCTTGTGATCTTCATATCTAGTCTTTACTTTAACACCATATCATCGCTACCCTGAAGCATGATTTTGAAGGAAATATGCCCTAGAGGCAATAATAAAGTTGTTATTTATATTTCCTTATATCATGATAAATGTTTATTATTCATGCTAGAATTATATTAACGGGAAACTTGATACATGTGTGAATACATAGACAAAACAAAGTGTCCCTAGTATGCCTCTACTTGACTAGCTCGTTAATCAAAGATGGTTAAGTTTCCTGACCATAGACATGTGTTGTCATTTGATGAACGGGATCACATCACTAGGAGAATGATGTGATGGACAAGACCCATCCGTTAGCTTAGCATAATGATCGTTAAGTTTTATTGCTATTGCTTTCTTCATGACTTATACATATTCCTTTGACTATGAGATTATGCAACTCCCAAATACCAGAGGAACACCTTGTGTGCTATCAAATGTCACAACGTAACTGGGTGATTATAAATATGCTCTACAGGTGTCTCTGAAGGTGTTTGTTGGGTTGGCATAGATCGAGATTAGGATTTGTCACTCCGAGTATCGGAGAGGTATCTCTGGGCCCTCTCGGTAATGCACATCACTATAAGCCTTGCAAGCAATGTGACTAATGAGTTAGTTATGGGATGATGCATTACGGAACGAGTAAAGAGACTTGCCGGTAACGAGATTGAACTAGGTATGATGATACCGACGATCGAATCTCGGGCAAGTAACATACCAATGACAAAGGGAATAACATATGTTGTCATTACGGTTTGACCGATAAAGATCTTCGTAGAATATGTGGGAACCAATATGAGCATCCAGGTTCCGCTATTGGTTATTGATCGGAGATATGTCTCGGTCATGTCTACATAGTTCTCGAACCCGTAGGGTCCTCACGCTTAACGTTCGATGACGATTTGTATTATGAGTTATGTGTTTTGGTGACCGAAGATTGTTCGGAGTCCCGGATGAGATCACGGACATGACGAGGAGCCTCGAAATGGTCGAGAGGTAAATATTGATATATTGGAAGGTGGTATTCGGACACCGGAATGGTTCCGGATCGTTTCGGGTATTTTTCGGAGTACCGGGAGGTTACCGGAACCCCCCGGGAGAGGTAATGGGCCTCATGGGCCATAGGGGAGAGAGGGGACAACCCACAAGGGGTGGCTGCGCCCTCCCCCATGGGAGTCCGAATTGGACTAGGGGAGGGGGCGGCGCCCCCCTTTCCCTCTCCTACTCCCTCTCCCTTTCCCCCTTTCCCACTCCGAAAAAGGAAGGGGGAATCCTACTAGGACTGGGAGTCCTAGTAGGACTCCCCACACTTGGTGCGCCCCTAGGGGGCCGGCCTCCTCCCTCTCCTCCTTTATATACGGGGGCAAGGGGGCACCCTAGAACACATTAGATATTCTCTTAGCCGTGTGCGGTGCCCTCCCTCCACTGTTTACTCCTCCGGTCATATTGTCGTAGTGCTTAGGTGAAGCCCTACGCGGATCACATCACCATCACCGTCACCACGCCGTCGTGCTGAAGAAACTCTCCCTCGACACTTTGCTGGATCAAGAGTTCGAGGGACGTCATCGAGCTGAACGTGTGCTGAACTCGGAGGTGCCATACGTTCGGTGCTTGATCGGTTGGATCGCGAAGACGTTCGACTACATCAACCGCGTTAAGCAAACGCTTCCGCTTTCGGTCTACGAGGGTACGTGGACACACTCTCCCCCTCTCGTTGTATGCATCTCCTAGATAGATCTTGCGTGAGCGTAGGAATTTTTTTTGAAATTGCATGCTACGTGCCCAACAGTGGCATCAGAGCCAGGTCTATGCGTAGATGATATGCACGAGTAGAACACAAAGAGTTGTGGGCGATAATAGTCATACTGCTTACCACCAACGTCTTACTTTGATTTGGCGGTATTGTTGGATGAAGCGCCCCGGACCGAAATTACATGACCGCGTTCATGAGACTGGTTCTACCGACGTGCTTTGCACACAGGTGGCTGGCGGGTGTCTGTTTCTCCAACTTTAGTTGAATCGAGTTTGACTACGGTCGGTCCTTGTTGAAGGTTAAAACAGCACACTTGACGAAAAATCGTTGTGGTTTTGATGTGTAGGTAAGAACGGTTCTTGCTCGAAGCCGGTAGCAGCCACGTAAAACTTGCAACAACAAAGTAGAGGACGTCTAACTTGTTTTTGCAGGGCATGTTGTGATGTGATATGGTCAAGACATGATGTGATATACGTTATTGTATGAGATGATCATGTTTTGTACAAGTTATCGGCAACTGGCAGGAGCCTTATGGTTGTCGCTTTATTGTATGAAATGCAACCGCCATGTAATTGCTTTACTTTATCACTATGCGGTAGCAATAGTCGTAGAAGAAATAGTTGGCGAGATGACAACGACGCTACGATGGAGATCAAGGTGTCAAGCCGGTGACGATGGAGATCATGACGATGCTTTGGAGATGGAGATCAAAGGCACAAGATGATGATGGCCATATCATGTCACATATTTTGATTGCATGTGATGTTTATCTTTTATGCATCTTATTTTGCTTAGTACGGCGGTAGCATTATAAGATGATCCCTCGCTAAATTTCAAGGTATAAGTGTTCTCCCTAAGTATGCACCATTGCTACAGTTCATCGTGCCGAGACACCACGTGATGATCGGGTGTGATAAGCTCTACGTTCACATACAACGGGTGCAAGACAGTTTTGCACACGCGGAATACTCGGGTTAAACTTGACGAGCCTAGCATGTACAGACATGGCCTCGGAACACTGAGAACGAAAGGTCGAACGTGAATCATATAGTAGATATGATCAACATAGAGATGTTGACCATTGAAAACTGCTCCATCTCACGTGATGATCGGACATGGTTTAGTTGATATGGATCACGTGATCATTTAGATGACTCGAGGGATGTCTATCTAAGTGGGAGTTCTTAAGTAATATGATTAATTGAACTTTAATTTATCATGAACTTAGTACCTGATAGTTTTTGCATATCTATGTTGTTGTAGATCAATGGCCCGTGCTACCGTTCCCTTGAATTTTAATGCGTTCCTAGAGAATGCTAAGTTGAAAGATGATGGTAGCAACTACACGGATTGGGTCCATAACTTGAGGATTATCCTCATTGCTGCACAGAAGAATTATGTCCTTGATGCACCGCTAGGTGAAAGGCCTACTGCAGGAGCAGATGCTGATGTTATGAACGTCTGGCAAGCTCGATCTGATGACTACTCGATAGTTCAGTGTGCCATGCTTTACGGCTTAGAATCGGGACTTCAAAGACGTTTTAAACGTCATGGAGCATATGAGATGTTCCAAGAGTTGAAGTTAATATTTCAAGTAAATGCCCGAGTTGAGAGATATGAAGTCTCCAACAAGTTCTATAGCTGCAAGATGGAGGACAATAGTTCTGTCAGTGAACATATACTCAGAATGTCTGGGTACCATAACCACTTAACTCAGCTGGGAGTTAATCTTCCTGATGATAGTGTCATTGACAGAGTTCTTCAATCACTGCCACCAAGCTATAAAGGCTTCGTGATGAACTATAATATGCAAGGGATGGAAAAGAGAATTCCCGAGCTCTTCGCGATGCTAAAGGCTGCGGAGGTAGAAATCAAGAAGGAGCATCAAATGTTGATGGTTAACAAGACCACTAGTTTCAAGAAAAAGGGCAAAGGGAAGAAGGGGAACTTCAAGAAGAATAGCAAGCAAGTTGCTACTCCCGGGAAGAAGCCCAAGTCTGGACCTAAGCCTGAAACTGAGTGCTTCTACTGCAAAGGGACTGGTCACTGGAAGCGGAACTGCCCCAAGTATTTGGCGGATAAGAAGGATGGCAAAGTGAAAGGTATATTTGATATACATGTTATTGATGTGTACCTTACTAATGCTTGTAGTAGTGCCTGGGTATTTGATACTGGTTCTGTTGCTCATATTTGCAACTCAAAACAGGGGCTACGGATTAAACGAGGATTGGCTAAGGACGAGGTGACGATGCGCGTGGGAAATGGTTCCAAAGTCGATGTGATCGCCGTCGGCATGGTACCTCTACATCTACCTTCGGGATTAGTTTTAGACCTGAATAATTGTTATTTGGTGCCAGCGTTGAGCATGAACATTATATCTGGATCTTGTTTGATGCGAGACGGTTATTCATTTAAATCAGAGAATAATGGTTGTTCTATTTATATGAGTAATATCTTTTACGGTCATGCACCCTTGAGGAGTGGTCTATTTTTGTTGAATCTCGATTGTAGTGATACACATATTCATAATATTGAAGCCAAAAGATGCAAAGTTAATAATGATAGTGCAACTTATTTGTGTCACTGCCGTTTAGGTCATATTGGTGTAAAGTGCATGAAGAAACTCCATGCTGATGGGCTTTTGGAATCACTTGATTATGAATCACTTGATACTTGCGAACCATGCCTCATGGGCAAGATGACTAAGACTCCGTTCTCCGGAACAATGGAGTGAGCCAATGACTTATTGGAAATAATAGATACCGATGTATGCGGTCCGATGAGTGTTGAGGCTCGCGGCGAGTATCATTATTTTCTGACCTTCACAGATGATTTGAGCAGATATGGGTATATCTACTTAATGAAACATAAGTCTGAAACATTTGAAAAGTTCAAAGAATTTCAGAGTGAAGTGGAAAATCATCGTAACAAGAAAATAAAGTTTCTACAATCTGATCGCAGAGGCGAATATTTGAGTTACGAGTTCGGTCTTCATTTAAAACAATGTGGAATAGTTTCACAACTCACGCCACCTGGAACACCACATCGTAATGGTGTGTCCGAACATCGTAACCGTACTTTATTAGATATGGTGCGATCTATGATGTCTCTTACCGATTTACCACTATCGTTTTGGGGTTATGCATTAGAGACAGCTGCTTTCACGTTAAATAGGGCACCATCTAAATCCGTTGAGACGACACCATATGAACTGTGGTTTGGCAAGAAACCTAAGCTGTCGTTCCTTAAAGTTTGGGGCTGCGATGCTTTTGTGAAAAAGCTTCAACCTGATAAGCTTGAACCCAAATCGGAGAAATGCGTCTTCATAGGATACCCAAAGGAGACTGTTGGGTACACCTTCTATCACAGATCCGAAGGCAAGATATTCGTTGCTAAGAATGGATCCTTTCTAGAGAAGGAGTTTCTCTCGAAAGAAGTGAGTGGGAGGAAAGTAGAACTTGATGAGGTAATTGTACCTTGTCCCGAATTGGAAAGTAATTCATCACAGAAATCAGTTCCAGTGATGCCTACACCAATTAGTGAGGAAGTTAATGATGATGATCATGAAACTTCGGATCAAGTTACTACCGAACCTCGTAGGTCAACCAGAGTACGTTCCGCACCAGAGTGGTACGGTAATCCTGTTCTGGAAGTCATGTTACTAGACCATGACGAACCTACGAACTATGAGGAAGCGATGATGAGCCCAGATTCCGCAAAATGGCTTGAGGCCATGAAATCTGAGATGGGATCCATGTATGAGAACAAAGTCTGGACTTTGGTTGACTTGCCTGATGATCGGCAAGCCATAGAGAATAAATGGATCTTCAAGAAGAAGACTGACGCTGACGGTAATGTTACTGTCTACAAAGCTCGACTTGTTTGCAAAAGGTTTTCGACAAGTTCAAGGAGTTGACTACGATGAGACCTTCTCACCTGTAGCGATGCTTAAGTCTGTCCGAATCATGTTAGCAATTGCCACATTTTATGATTATGAAATCTGGCAAATGGATGTCAAAACTGCATTCCTTAATGGATTTCTCAAAGAAGAGTTGTATATGATGCAACCAGAAGGTTTTGTCGATCCTAAGGGTGCTAACAAAGTGTGCAACCTCCAGCGATCCATTTATGGACTGGTGCAAGCCTCTCGGAGTTGGAATATATGCTTTGATAGTGTGATCAAAGCATATGGTTTTATACAGACTTTTGGAGAAGCCTGTATTTACAAGAAAGTGAGTGGGAGCTCTGTAGCATTTCTAATATTATATGTGGATGACATATTGTTGATTGGAAATGATATAGAATTTCTGGATAGCATAAAAGGATACTTGAATAAAAAAAATTCAATGAAAGACCTCGGTGAAGCTGCTTATATATTAGGCATCAAGATCTATAGAGATAGATCAAGACGCTTAATTGGACTTTCACAAAGCACATACCTTGATAAAGTTTTGAAGAAGTTCAAAATGGATCAGTCAAAGAAAGGGTTCTTACCTGTGTTACAAGGTGTGAAGTTGAGTCAGACTCAATGCCCGACCACTGCAGAAGATAGAGAGAAAATGAAAGTCATTCCTTATGCTTCAGCCATAGATTCTATCATGTATGCAATGCTGTGTACCAGACCTGATGTATGCCTTGCTATAAGTTTAGCAGGGAGGTGCCAAAGTAATCCAGGAGTGGATCACTGGACAGCAGTCAAGAACATCCTGAAATACCTGAAAAGGACTAAGGATATGTTTCTCGTTTATGGAGGTGACAAAGAGCTTGTCGTAAATGGTTACGTCGATGCAAGCTTTGACACTGATCCGGATGACTCTAAGTCGCAAACCGGATACATATTTATATTGAATGGTGGAGCTGTCAGTTGGTGCAGTTCCAAGCAGAGCGTCGTGGCAGGATCTACATGTGAACGGAGTACATAGCTGCTTCGGAAGTAGCAAATGAAGGAGTCTGGATGAAGGAGTTCATATCCGATATAGGTGTAATACCTAGTGCATCGGGTCCAATGAAAATCTTTTGTGATAATACTGGAGCAATTGCCTTGGCGAAGGAATCCAGATTTCATCCGCGATCAAGTCAAGGAGGGAGACATAGAGATTTGCAAAATACATACGGATCTGAATATTGCAGACCCGTTGACTAAGCCTCTTCCATGAGCAAAACATGATCAGCACCAACACTCCATGGGTGTTAGAATCATTACAATGTAATCTAGATTATTGACTCTAGTGCAAGTGGGAGACTGAAGGAAATATGCCCTAGAGGCAATAATAAAGTTGTTATTTATATTTCCTTATATCATGATAAATGTTTATTATTCATGCTAGAATTGTATTAACCGGAAACTTGATACATGTGTGAATACATAGACAAAACAAAGTGTCCCTAGTATGCCTCTACTTGACTAGCTCGTTAATCAAAGATGGTTAAGTTTCCTGACCATAGACATGTGTTGTAATTTGATGAACGAGATCACATCATTAGGAGAATGATGTGATGGACAAGACCCATCCGATAGCTTAGCATAATGATCGTTAAGTTTTATTGCTATTGCTTTCTTCATGACTTATACATATTCCTTTGACTATGAGATTATGCAACTACCGAATACCAGAGGAACACCTTGTGTGCTATCAAATGTCACAACGTAACTGGGTGATTACAAAGATGCTCTACAGGTGTCTCCAAAGGTGTTTGTTGGGTTGGCATAGATCAAGATTAGGATTTGTCACTCCGAGTATCGGAGATGTATCTCTGGGCCCTCTCGGTAATGCACATCACTATAAGCCTTGCAAGCAATGTGACTAATGAGTTAGTTACGGGATGATGCATTACGGAACGAGTAAAAAGACTTGCCGGTAACGAGATTGAACTAGGTATGATGATACCGATGATCGAATTCGGGCAAGTAACATACCGATGACAAAGGGAATAACGTATGTTGTCATTACGGTTTGACCGATAAAGATCTTCGTAGAATATGTGGGACCAATATGAGCATCTAGGTTCCGCTATTGGTTATTGATCAGAGATATGTCTCGGTCATGTCTACATAGTTCTCGAACCCGTAGGGTCCGCACGCTTAATGTTCGATGACGATTTGTATTATGAGTTATGTGTTTTGGTGACCGAAGATTGTTCGGAGTCCCGGATGAGATCATGGACATGACGAGGAGTCTCGAAATGGTCGAGAGGTAAAGATTGATATATTGGAAGGTGGTATTCGGACACCGGAATGGTTCCGGATTGTTTCGGGTATTTTTCGGAGTACCGGGAGGTTACCGGAACCCCCCGGGAGAGGTAATGGGCCTCATGGGCCATAGGGGAGAGAGGGGATATCCCACAAGGGGTGGCTGCGCCCCCCCCCCCATGGGAGTCCGAATTGGACTAGGGGAGGGGGCGGCGCCCCCCTTTCCCTCTCCTACTCCCTCTCCCTTTCCCCCTTTCCCACTCCGGAAAAGGAAGGGGGAATCCTACTAGGACTGGGAGTCCTAGTAGGACTCCCCACACTTGGCGCGCCCCTAGGGGGGCGGCCTTCTCCCTCTCCTCCTTTATATACGGGGGCAAGGGGGCACCCTAGAACACATCAGATATTCTCTTAGCCGTGTGCGGTGCCCCCCTCCACAGTTTACTCCTCCGGTCATATTGTCGTAGTGCTTAGGCGAAGCCCTGCGCGGATCACATCACCATCACCGTCACCACGCCGTCGTGCTGACGAAACTCTCCCTCGACACTTTGCTGGATCAAGAGTTCGAGGGACGTCATCGAGCGGAACGTGTGCTGAACTCGGAGGTGCCGTACGTTCGGTGCTTGATCGGTTGGATCGCGAAGACGTTCGACTACATCAACCGTGTTAAGCTAACGCTTCCGCTTTCGGTCTACGAGGGTACGTGGACACACTCTCCCCCTCTCGTTGCTATGCATCTCCTAGATAGATCTTGTGTGTGCGTAGGAATTTTTTTGAAATTGCATGCTATGTGCCCAACAGATTTTGGTACTCCGGACGTCAACAAGAACAATGGAAGCGCGAAGCTAATTGTTTCTTGAGCAATTATCCAAACACTATTGTATGGGTAACGTCATGAATTTCTTTGCCCCTTTGTCTAAATGGTTATGTACTTGATGTCTAGTCAAGTATCATGCCTTGCTTGTCTTTGGGAAGGATATACTTGTGTGCAATCATATTTTCCTTTCCATTGGTTTGTTTAAACTGATAATCACATTTTTCTTTCTATTGGGTTGTTTAACCTTTCTTGTCACCTATATAATCTAAGCAGTAATAATTCCCTGCTTAAGTAAGCACCTCGATGTACAACTCTGTTAGTAAAACCGTGTTGCTACTGTTGATGACATTTTGGTAGCCGCCGATGGACGAGAACTTTGCTTATTGGTCTGCCTCATCTAAACGAGCAGGGAAATGGTTCTCTTCATCCCTCGCCCTTGGTACCAACAATGTTTCCAACGTAATTGACAGGCTATTCTCTGACATACATTGCTATCCTGACCGTGCAAGAAGTCAGCGCCCTTTCTAATTTTAACCCGCATGGTGGGCCCATAACCCGCAGTTCCACAAGATCGTAACTTGACTCTCCTGTACACCCCCCGGTTTCCAAAGTTATTCCTCGCGCGTGGCCTCGTAAGTAATTCACGAGCCACCTTCCGAAAGATCATCAATTCTGGTATCAGGCACAATACTTATTCCCATTGCTCTGAACCCTTTCACACTCTGTTTCAGGCAATGAACGATTGCCTATCCGCTTGAAACTTCTTGTTGCACCTTCTTACCTTGCTCTCGATGACTTTCTTGAATTTCAACTCGAGAGATGCCTCTATGCCTCATTCACTGAGATAGCCCCTAGGTACCTAACATGTGTTGAGCTTCGTCCTTCCTGAGTTTTCCCCCTTGTCCTTTCCGTAAGTATGAAGAAGACTCTGAAGGAAGAATGACGACTTCATCATGATGACCTGGAGCAGAGAAATAAAGACATAAATGAAAGGGATCAACTTCTTCGAGAAGATTAGACAAGACCGAGATGATTAGTTAGAATTTCGTAACCTAGTCTTTCCCCTTTACTCCACCCTTTAAATCTCGGGGCGAGATATCTTGTAGTGGAGGAGATTTGTAACACCCTGGTAGTTAAGCTACAGTAATCACACACTAATGTGACTTGTCATCGCAATTACTTTTCTAAACTTCACTTTGATCCAAACCTAATTCAATTTCAGATTTAAAGTACGTCAAATTATAATTTCTTCAAACGGTAAAAAAAAATGTACGCTGGGTTGCAAAAATTCACTAACTAATATTCATGAATAACCAACATTATTTGAATTATAAAAATGCCTTAACCTAATTACAACAGGACCCAAAACAGCCCCATATGGCTCATTTTCTATTAAAAGTAAAGTCCTACAAAATCAATTAAATCCCAAACTTTTTGTGGCAGTGAGGTATATTGCATACTAAATATTGAGACCAGCCACACATTTTACAAAAGTGTTTTATTGTTAAAATAAAATGTAGAACATAAAAGAAAAATGAAACAGAAAGAAATAAAAAGAAAATGAAGACGACACTATGCACTTGCGGCCTGGTAGCTACAGGCGCAGGCCCAGCCCACTAGCGCCTTTGTCTCCCTCTCCTGTTCATCCATGGCTCTGGCAGTGCGCGCACGCCGTCCACACCACCGATCGTCGCCGTGTCAAGCATCCACTGCCTCCCCGCGACGGATAAGTACCCCCACGACGCCCAGGACGAACCCTAGCATCCATTCCCTCCCTTTCACGCCGCTCTTCGCACACGCGCGCATAGCCGACGCTGCCGTCACCGCGTCGTTGCAGATGCCGTAGGTCGGAGCGTCCTCGCGCTGCACCTTGGTGTCCAGGAGCTCCGGTATGGTCGCCATCATCTTCCTCGCCCCGGGATCAACGCCGAGGAACACCTGCTATGCCGTCGTGGCCGTTCCCCTCGCCGGAATCCGCCAGCCGCCGCCCTTCGATCCGCTATGTCCAGAGCATCCCCGACCTCGCCCTCGCATCCGTTTGCCACTCGTTGAGCTTCGCCGTCTCTCCCCGTTGTTTAATTGCTCGCTGTGCTCCCTAGCTTCTTCTGATGACGCGTACGAGCTCCGGGAGCTGTACTAGATGCCGACTAGCCCTTTTCCTTGCTCGTTCCCGAGCCGTAGGCCGTCGCCACAGGACCCGCGCCGCTGCCCACCACGCATCGCAGCCGCCGCCACTGCTCTTGCCGTTGCTTGCGCTGCGCTGCTGCCCACTGCTATTGCCGCTGCTGCTGTATGGCTGCTCTGCTGCTGCGCTGCTCTGCACGCCGCCTTGCCTCGCCGTGCGTCGCGCCTTCTGCCGTAGGCTTCGGCCGCTCCCCAGGGCCGCGCCCCTAGTCAAGTACGACCGCGTCCGGCAGCGCCCGTCGCTCCCTGGCCTCGCCCCTGCGCCCGCCCGCGCGTGGCTGCCCCTCCCGCTTGCTCCGGCCAGCTGTCGCGTGCCCCTGGCCTCGCCACGCCCTGCCTCGCTCGCAACCCTCTGCTTCGCCCGCTCCCACAGCCGGCCATCACCGCAACCCGCCGTGGGACCCGACGCCGTCGAGTATTCCGGCCGCGCCCCCGCAGCCCAGAGCCCGCACGCGTGTGCCCGTGCTTCCCCCGCTGCTCGCCCTGAGCTACAGCCGCCCGTGCCCGTCCCTGACCGCGGCCGCACGCCGTTGATGGCGCCAGGCTGCGCCATGGCCGCACCGTCTCCGCCCACCCCGACTGCTGCTCGCCTCCTCTGCACCCCGCTCCTCTGCTGCTAGCCTTCCCCCCTCTCTCGCCCAGGCCTCACCCCGGCCGCCACCGCTGCAGCCCCTCGCATCGCCATGGCCCCGCCCCGGGCTAGCGCCCGGGCTCGCCCCGTCGGGCGCGCGTGCCCGACACCCATCGCCCGCTAAGGCCCCAGGGGCCTTTGACAGCTAGGCCCGCCCCTGGGCCTATGACGTTGGGGCCCCACCCCCTGAGAACGAAATAAAAATAAAAATAAATAAAATTATATATAATTAATTAATTAACTTAATTATTTCTATTTAAATAAACTAATTAAACATAGTTAACCTAATTAACTAATTAAAATGTTAATTAGGATAATGTGCCAATGAGAGACGGTCCTACGCGTCAGTTTGACTGGTCAGCGGTCAGAGTTGACTGCTGACGTCAAGGTGATGTAATAAATGTTTTTAGAATTAGAATTAAATATGTTATTTCCAAAAATGAATTAGAACTTTGAAAATCAATATAAAATAAACCGTATCTCGGATGAAATTACTTTGTACATGAAAGTTACTCAGAAAAACGAGACGAATCCGAATACGAAGTCCGTTCGTCCGCCACACGTCCCTAGCATAGCGAACGTGAAACCATCCCCCCTCCGGTTTGTCTGTCCGAAAATGCAAAACACCGGGGATAATTTCCCGGATGTTTTCCCCCTTCGCCAGTAGCACCTAGTACTGCGTTAGGACACACCTAGCACCGCATATTGTCATGTCAGGCATTGTCATGCATCTGTTTACATTGTATTCATTGTTCTCCCCCCTCTTCTCTCTGGTAGACTTCGAGACTGACGCCACTGTTGCCTCGATCGACTATGATGTTGATGACCCCTCGTTCTCGACAGAGCTTCCAGCCAAGCAAAACCCTCTTGATCATCCCGATACCGCATATTCCTTCTCTGTACTGCTTGCATTAGAGTAGTGTAGCTGTTTCTTATCGGTTTGATCATATACTACTGCATAGCCTGTCCTTGTTTCTACTATTGTTGATACCTTACCTGCTATCCTAAATGCTTAGTATAGGGTGCTAGTTTATCATCAGTGGCCCTACATTCTTGTCCGTCTACCATGCTATACTATCGGGCCGTGATCACTCAGGAGGTGATCACGGGTATATACATACATACTATACTTGATACATGTGGTGACTAAAGTCGGGTCGGCTCGTAGAGTACCCACGAGTGATTCACGAAAGTGGGGGCTGAAGGGGCAGGTGGTTCCATCCAGGTTGTGATGGGCCTGGGTTCCCGACAGCCCCCGAGTGATTCTTTGTAGCGGAGCGACAGGGAAGGTTGTGACCACCCATGAGAGAGGTGGGTCTGGCCCCTGGTCAGCGTCCGCGGTTGTTTCAAAATAACACGCTTAACGAGATTTGGATATTTGATCTGAGTTGGTCTTTTGCCCTATAAGCACTAACCAACTACGCGGGGACAGTTATGGGCACTCGGCGTCGTATTATCAGCCGAAGCTTTCCAGACGTCAGCGACTGAGCAGCGCGCGCCGGGTTGGACTGCGTAAAGCACCCTCCTTTGTAATGGAGACTGCCAGGTCTGCTCACCGACCGCGTACGCAACATGCAGGAGTGCAACGGGCGATGGGCCCAAGACCCCTGTGCGCTTAGGATTTAGACCGGCGTGCTGACCTCTCTGTTGAGCCTTGATACGTCTTCAACGTATCTATAATTTTTGCTTGTTCCATGCTGTTATATTATCATTCTTGGATGTTTTACAATCATTTTATAGCAACTTTATATCATTTTTTGGGACTAACCTATTGACATAGTGCCCAGTGCCAGTTGCTGTTTTTTGCTTTTTTTTTTACTTCGTAGAATATCAGTACCAAACGAAGTCCAAACGTAGCGAAACTTTTTGGAGAATTTTTATGGACCAGAAGGAACAACTTGGGCCAAAGAGGTACCGGAGGGGTGCCTCGAGGGGGGCACAACTCACCTGGGCGTGCCCTGGTGGGTTGTGCCCACCTCGATGGCCTCCCGCACTGCCTCTTCGCCCTATAAATAGCCAAATATTCCAGAAACTCTAACGGAGTCGATGAAACACAATTCCAGCTGCCGCAAGTTTCAGAACCACGAGATACAATCTAGACACCATCACGGAGGGGTTCATCATCCTCATTGGTGCCTCTTCGATGATGCGTGGGTAGTTCATTGTAGACCTACGGGTCCGTAGGCAGTAGCTAGATGGCTCTTCTCTCTTTTTGATTCTCAATACAATGATCTCTTGGAGATCTATTTAATGTAACTCTTTTTGCGGTGTGTTTGTTGGGATCCGATGAACTTTGAGTTTATGATCAGATCTATATCCATGAAAGTTATTTGAGTTCTTTGATCTCTTTTATGCATGATTACTTATAGCCTCGTATTTTTTCTTCGAATCTTTGGTTTAGTTAGGCCAACTAGATCGATTTTTCTTGCCATGGGAAGAGGTGCTTTGTGATGGGTTCGATCATGCGGTGTTCTTTCCCAGTGGCAGAAGGGGTAGCAAGACATGCATGTATCATTGCTATTAAGGATAACAAAATGGGGGCTATTCCTACATGAATAGATCTCGTCTACATCATGTCATCGTTCTTATTGCATTACTCCGTTTCTCCATGAACTTAATACACTAGATGCATGCTGGATAGCGATTGATGTGTGGAGTAATAGTAGTAGATGCAGGCAGGAGTTGGTCTACTAATTTTGGACGTGATGCCTATATAATGATCATTGTCTGGATATCGTCATAATTATTTGATGTTCTATCAATTGCCCAACAGTAATTTGTTTACCCATCATATGCTATTTTCTTGAGAGAAGCCACTAGTGAAATCTACGGCCCCCAGGTCTCTATTCCTTATCATATTTGCTTCGAGATCTATTTTCATTTACTTTTATTTTCTGATCTATTATTCCAAAAACCCAAAAATACCTTGCTGCACTTTTTTGATATTTATTTTATTTCGCGTTTTATCGAGATCTATTTATCCAATCTATCACAATTTGTATCCCGTCAACATGCGGATTTCTGGCGCTGTTACCCGAAAAAGGGATTAACAACCCTTTATAAGCGTCGGGTTGCAAGTATTTGTTCTTTGTGTGCAGGTGCCGTTTACATAGTGTTGCTTGGTTCTCCTACTGGATTGATACCTTGATTTCATAACTGAGGTAAATACCTACCGTAGCTGTGCTGCATCATCCCTTCCTCTTTGGGGAAATACCGACGTAGTTCAAGCGACATCAAGCCTAGGTAGGGCTGCGACGTGTTGATCTTCCGAGGCCAGGCATGACCCAGGAAAGTGTGTCTGGCCAGAGGGATCGAGCGTGTTGGGCAATGTGGTGCACCCCTGCAGGGAAGTTTATCTATTCGAATAGTCGTGTCCACAGTAACAGGACGCTTGGAGTTGTATTCCGACCTTATGACAACTAGAACCAGATACTTAATAAAACACACCCAGATATGTTCCAGAGACAACCCGGTGATCGCTCTCTCACAGGGTGATGAGGAGAGGATCGCCGGGTAGGATTATGCTATACGATGTTACTTGATGCTAAACTTGCTACTCTCTTCTATATGCTTCAAGATGGATGCTGCCAGAAGCGTAGTCTTCGATAGGACTAGCTATCCCCCTCTTATTCTGGCATTCTGCAGTTCAGTCCACAGATACTACCCATTTCATTGATACCGATGCATATGTAGTGTAGATCCTTGCTTGCGAGTACTTTGGATGAGTACTCACGGTTGCTTTGCTCCCTCTTTTTCCCGCTTTTTCCATTCTTCTCGGATGTCGCAACCAGATGGTCGAGTCCAGGAGCCAGACGCCACCATCGACGGCGACTGCTACTATCCCGAGGGTGCCTACTACTACGTGCAGGGCGCTGACGACCAGGAGTAGTTTAGGTGGATCCCAGGCAGGAGGCCTGCGCCTCTTCGATCTGTATCCATGTTTGTGCTAGCCATCTTATGGCACCTTGTTTAACTTATGTTTGTACTCAGATATTGTTGCTTCCGCTGACTCGTCTATGATCGAGCTTATGTATTCGAGCCCTCGAGGCCCCTGGCTTGTAATATAAAGCTTATTTTATTTTATTTGTGTCTAGAGTTGTGTTGTGATATCTTCCCGTGAGTCCTTGATCTTGATTGTACACATTTGCATGTATGATTAGTGTACGATTGAATCAAGGGCGTCACACAATCTCATGAGAAATTCTATCAATGTTTCTAGCCAAATCATCAATCTTAAGCAATTTTTCTTCTACCATAGCATTGAAATTCTTTTGAGAATAAATGAAATCTTTAATATTATTCTCAAGATCAAATGAATTTTTTATTATAATTTCCATAAGAATTGTTGTAGGAATTACCATAATTATTAGAGGAATTACTAGGAAACGGCCTAGGGTTGAAATTACCTCTATATGCGTTATTAACAAAATTGTTCCTACCAACAAAATTCACATCCATAGATTCATTATTATTCTCAATCAAAGTGGACAAAGGCATATCATTAGGATCAATAGGAGCACTCTTACTAGCAAATAATTTCATAATTTCATCCATCTTTCCACTCAAAGTATTAATTTCTTCAATCGCATGCACTTTTTTACTAGTAGAAGATCTTTCGGTATGCCATTGAGAGTAATTTTTCATAATATTATCTACGAGTTTAGTAGCTTCTCATAATGCAATTTCCATAAAATACCTCCCGCGGTGGAATCTAAAAGATTTCTAGATGCAAAATTCAATCCGGCATAAAAAAATTGTATGATCATCCATAAACTTAAACCATGAGTAGGGAAATTTCTTATCATCAATTTCATCCTTTCCCAAGATTGTGCAACATGTTCATGATCAAGTTGCTTAAAATTCGTTATATCGTTCCTAAGGTAGATGATCTTAGCGGGAGGAAAATACTTGGAAATAAAAGCATCTTTACACTTGTTCCATGAATCAATACTATTTTTAGGCAAAGATGAAAACCAAGTTTTAGCACAATCTCGTAGTGAGAACGGAAATAGCTTCAATTTAACAATATCATTATCCACATCTTTTTTCTGTTGCATATCACACAATTCAACAAAAGTATTTAGATGAGATGTAGCATCTTCATTAGGACTACCAGAAAATTGATCTTTCATAACAAGATTCAACAAAGCGGCATTAATTTCATAAGATTCCGCACTAGTGGCGGGAGCAATCGGAGTACTAATAAAATCATTATTATTAGTGTTGGAAAAGTCACACAACTTGGTATTTTCTTGAGACGCCGTGACAAAGAAAGCAATCTAGCACACAAGCAAACAAAAAGGCGAACGAAAGAAGGGTGAATAAAAAGGCAAATATTTTTGTGTTTTACTGAAAACATTTTAGAAGTGGAGGAGAGAAAATGAGATGCAAATGGCAAATAATGTAAGTGCAAGAGATGAGATTTTATGATGGGTACTTGGTAGTCTTGATGTAGAACCTCCCCGGCAACAGTGCCAGAAATTCTTCCTGCTACTTCTTGAGCTTGCGTTGATTTTTCCCTTGAAGAGGAAAGGGTGATGCAGCAAAGTAGAGATAAGTATTTCTCTCAGTTAAGAACCAAGGTATCAATCCAGTAGGAGGCACAAGCAAGTCTCCAATATATGCACCTGCACAAACTAACAAACACTTGCACACAACGCGAAAGAGGGGTTGTCAATCCCTTCACGGTCACGAACAAGAGTGAGATCTAATAGAGATAGGTATAAAAGATAAATAAAAGAGCAAACTAAAGTAAATATAAATAAATTGCAGCAAGGTATTTTTGGGTTTTTTGGTTTATAGATCTGAAAATATATGATGGAAAATAGACCTGGGGGCCATAGGTTTCACTAGAGGCTTCTCTCCTGAAGAAAACATACGGTGGGTAAACAAATTACTGTTGAGCAATTGATAGAAAAGCGCATAATTATGAAGACATCTAAAACAATGATCATGAATATATGCATCACGTCCGTGACAAGTAGACCGACTCCTGCCTGCATCTACTACTATTACTCCACACATTGACCGACTCCTGCCTGCATCTAGAGTATTAAGTTCATAAGAACAGAGCAACACTTTAAGTAAGATGACATGATGTAGAGGGATAAACTCAAGCAATATGACATAAACCCCATCTTTTTATCCTTGATGGCAACAATGCAATAGGTGCCTCGCTACCCCTTCTGTCTCTGGGTGAGGACACCGTAAGATTGAACCCAAAACTAAGCACCTCTCCCATTGCAAGAAAAACCAATCGTTGGACAAACCAAACCGATAGTTCGAAAAGAAATACAATGATATATTAATCATGCATAAAAGAGTTCAAAGAAGACTCAAATAATATTCATAGATAATCTGATCATAAATCCACAATTCATTAGATCTCAACAAACGCACCGCAAAACAAGATTACATCGAATAGATCGCCAAGAACATCGAGGAGAACATTGTTTTGAAGATCAAAGAGAGAGAAGAAGCCATCTAGATACTAGCTATGGACCCGTAGGTCTGTGGTAAACTACTCACACATCATCGAAAGGGCAGCAAGGTTGGTGTAGAGGCCCTCCATGATTGAATCCCCCTCCGATGGAGTGCCGGAAAAGGCCCCAAGATGGGATCTTATGGGAACAGAGGCTTGCGGCGGCGGAAAAGTATTTTTGGTGTGCCCTCTGTTGTAGGGGGAATATTTGATGATTTATAGTGCGAAGATTAGGGTTGGAAGGTCTACGGGGGGGGGGGGGGGGGGGCACAAGCCCTTGGGGTGCGCCCCTACGGCTTGTGGCCACCCCATAGGGCTTCTGGCCTCCTCTCCAAGTCTCGTGGGTTTCTTCTGGTCCAAGAAAAATCACCGTAAAGATTTATTCCGTTTGGACTCCGTTTGATATTCCTTTTCTGTAAAAGTCAAAAACAAGGAAAAACAGAAAGTGGCACTGGGCTCTAGGTTAATAAGTTAGTCCCAAAAATAATATAAAATAGCATATTAATGCATATAAAACATCCAAAACAGATAATATTATAGCATGGAATAATAAAAAATTATAGATACATTGGAGACGTATCAAGGGTAACGTCAACAATAATAATTTATGAACACCTACATCCGAGTGGATATATATGTCTTGATCTTCCCCAACACATAGTGCTTGCCAAAAAGAGAAAATATAAAAGGAAGGGTGAAGATCACCATGACTCTTGTATAAAGGTAGAAAGTGAAATAAAAGATAGGCCCTTCGCAGAGGGAAGCGGAGGTTGTCATGCGCTTTTATGGTTGGATGCACAAAATCTTAATGCAAAAGAACGTCACTTTATATTGCCGCTTGTGATAAAGAAGTTTATTATGCACTCCGTCGCTTTTATTTCTTCCATATCACAAGTTCGTATAAACCTTATTTTTGCTCACACTAAAAGATCATACATATTTAGAGAGAAATTTTTATTGCTTGCACCGATGACAACTTACTTGAAGGATCTTACTCAATCCATAGGTAGATATGGTGGACTCTCATGGCAAAACTGGGTTGATGGATTTTTGAAGCACAAGTAGTATCTCTACTTGGTGCAGGAGATTTGGCTAGCATAGGATGACAAGCAAGCTCAACATGTTGGAGGATCCATGACAATATAACTTGTATTCAGATATAAGAAAACATAACCCATTATGTTGTCTTCCTTGTCCAACATCAACTTATTAGCATATAATATTTTAATGAGTGCTCACAATCATAAAGGCTGTCCAAGATAGTGTATTTATATGTGAGACCTCTCTTTCTTTATTACTTCCTATTAATTGCAACAATGACCAATACTATGTTTGTCAACTCTCAACAAATTTCATGCGACATACTTCTTATATGTGAACTCATCACTCTCCATAAGATCATTATATAATCTTTTTATTTCTTTTATTCTCTTTCCTTTTCACGATCAAAGCAAGAAAGCAAAGCCATCAACTCAAAACTACTCTTTATTATATAACTCTCATACTCGATTACATAGATGGAACACAAAGCAAAACTCAAAGACTAAATCATACTAAAACTTTTATTCTACTAAATCAAGATATAACCAAAAGGATCGAACTAAGGTCAAATAATAAAAGTAAAGATGTGATGGTGATACGATATCAGGGCACCTCCCCCAAGCTTGGCATAAGCCAAGGGGAGTGCCCATACCCATGTACTCAAGTCTCTTTCTTCAGAGGTGGTGATGATGGAGTTGATGATGTGGGAGGCTTGTCCTCCGTCTTCCAAGGCATAGGCTCACCATCGTAGAAGGATGAACGAGTCTCCGGAATCCTCAAATCTGCAGTCAAACTCATCCTCTTGAATCTATATTCATACTCACAGTTTTGGCTTTGCAGGTCATAGATCTGAGCTTGGAGATGCTCGATTTTCTTATGAAGCTTGAAGATGGCCTTTCCAATATCATTGGCGTCCAGCTTGTGGTCATGGGTGAATTCCGTGATCATGGAGTGATTGGCGTTGAGTCCGCGTTCCACCATCCCTTGGCACTTAAAGACCTCTTGCTCCACCACTTCGAGCCTGGACTCCACGCTTCCGTTCCTCCTTAGCCCTTGAACATCCCGGATGTGAAGCACCCCCTCACGCATCTCAATGGTTTGAGGGTGTTGCAGCACCTCCGAAAGGTAGGGGTTGATGACCTTCTCGTAGAACTTGTCCTTCGGGGCGCTTGGGGACATCATGGCGATCTAGATTTGTTAGAAAAATAGCTCGAAACAAGAACAGAGGATATTGCCGTGATACGGTGGTCAAAATCTTTGGGAGATTATATAATGAATTTTTACTGTGCAAAACAAGTATTCTGGGAGAAAACGGAGCCTGGAGGGCACACGAGGTGGCCACAAGCCTGGGAGGAGCGCCTAGGGGGGTAGGGCGCGCCCCCACAGCTTGTTGCCTCCTCGTGCGCTATTCGGACTACTCTTATTTTCCTAATTTTTTAAATATTCCAAAACAAAGTAAAATTGCTTTTGGAAAAGTTTTGGAGTCGGTTTACTTACCGTATCACATACCTATTCCTTTTCAGGGTTCTGGAGCGTTTTGGAAAGTTTCCCTTATGTACTCCTCCGGTGTTATGGTATGAATAATATTAGTTTCAACATTTATGGGCGTACCTGAGATATAATGTTTGATTCTTTGCGCATTCACCACCTTCGGGTTATTGCCCTCGGCATTGTTGATCTTCATGGCACCGGAACGATAAACTTCTTCGATTATG
The DNA here is from genome assembly GCA_011799875.1 of Thinopyrum elongatum. Classification (NCBI taxonomy): domain Eukaryota; kingdom Viridiplantae; phylum Streptophyta; class Magnoliopsida; order Poales; family Poaceae; genus Thinopyrum; species Thinopyrum elongatum. The sequence continues at coordinate 510,163,975 of CM022300.1, forward strand.
TAAGGACCTTCCCATTTGGAGAGAAGTTTTCTTGCAAAAAATCTTAAACGAGAATTGTATAGCAAGACATGGTCACCTATATTAAATTCATGCTTTTGTATCCTTTTGTCATGCCATCTTTTAACCTTTTCTTTAAATAATTTGGCATTTTCATACGCTTGGGTTCTCCATTCATCAAGTGAGCTAATGTCAAATAATCTCTTCTCACTGGCAAGTTTGAAACCATAGTTGAGTTCTTTAATTGCCCAATAAGCTTTATGTTCAAGTTCGAGAGGTAAGTGACATGCTTTTCCATATACCATTTTATATGGAGACATACCCATAGGATTTTTATAAGCTGTTCTATAAGCCCATAATGCATCATCAAGTTTCTTAGACCAATTCTTTCTGGATCTATTAACAGTCTTTTGCAAGATTAATTTTATTTCTCTGTTACTTAATTCTACTTGACCACTAGACTGAGGATGATATGGAGATGCAATTCTATGGTTAACATCATACTTAGCAAGCAATTTATGGAAAGCACCATGAATAAAATGTGAACCACCATCAGTCATTAAATATCTAGGGACTCCAAACCTCGGGAAAATAAATTCTTTAAGCATTTTAATGGAGGTGTTATGATCAGCACTACTAGTTGAATAGCTTCTACCCACTTAGTAACATAATCAACAGCAAGCAAAATATGTGTATACCCATTGGAAGAAGGAAAATGTCCCATATAATCAAATCCACAAACATCAAATGGTTGAATAACAAGTGAGTAATTCATAGGCATTTCCTGACGTCTACTAATGTTACCAATTGTTTGACATTCATCACAAGACAAGACAAACTTACGAGCATCCTTGAAAAGAGTAGGCCAATAAAAAACCAGATTGTAATACCTTGTGTGCAGTTCAGTCTCCAGCATGGTGTCCTCCGTAAGCCTCGGATTGACACTTGCGTAGGATTTGTTCCTGTTCATGCTCACGTACACAACGTCTAATAACACCATCTACTCCTTCTTTATAAAGGTGTGGATCATCCCAGAAGTAATGTCTTAAATCATAGAAAAACTTTTTCTTTTGTTGGTATGTAAAACTAGGTGGTATAAATTTAGCAACAATATAATTAGCATAGTCTGCATACCATGGAGTATTACGAGAAGTATTTATAACAGCTAATTGTTCATCAGGAAAGCTATCATCAATAGGTAGTGGGTCATCAAGAATATTTTCTAACCTAGACAAGTTGTCTGCTACGAGGTTCTCAGCTCCCTTTCTATCAGTAATATGTACATCAAATTCTTGTAACAAGAGAACCCATCTAATGAGTCTAGGTTTAGCATCTTTCTTTTCCATAAGGTATTTAATAGCAGCATGATCAGTGTGAATAGTTACTTTAGAATCAACAATATAAGATCTGAATTTATCACAAGCAAACACAACTGCTAAAAATTCTTTTTCATTAATAGCATAATTTCTTTGAGCATTGTCTAGAGTTTTACTAGCATAATGTATAATATTTAATTTCTTATCAACTCTTTGTCCTAGAACAGCACCAACAACATAATCACTAGCATCACACATAATTTCAAAGGGTAGGTTCCAATCAGGTGGTTGAACAATAGGTGCGGAAATTAAGGCTTTCTTAAGTATTTCAAATGATTCCACACAATCATCATCAAAAACAAATGGAACATCTTTTTGCAAAAGATTAGTGAGAGGCCTAGAAATTTTAGAGAAGTCTTTAATAAATCTCCTATAGAAACCAGCATGACCAAGGAATCTTCTTATACCTTTAATATCTTTAGGACAAGGCATTTTTTCAATAGAATCAACTTTAGCTTTATCAACTTCAATACCTCGTACGAAGATTTTATGCCCCAAGACAATACCTTCATTAACCATAAAGTGGCACTTCTCCCAATTCAAGACAAGATTAGTTTCTTCACATCTCTGCAAAACTCGGGCAAGGTTGCTTAAGCAGTCATCAAAAGAAGTTTCGTATATGAAAAAATCATCCATGAAAACCTCAACAATCTTTTCACAAAAGTCGAAGAATATAGAGTCATACATCTTTGAAAAGTAGCGGGTGCATTGCATAAACCAAAAGGCATACGTCTATAAGAAAAAGTACCAAAAGGGCATGTAAAAGTAGTTTTTTCTTGATCCTCTTGTGACACAGCTATTTGGGAAAAACCAGAGTATCCATCTAGAATGCAAAAATGTGTATGTTTTGATAGTCTTTCTAGAATTTGATCAATAAATGGTAAAGGGTAATGATCTTTCCTAGTAGCTTTATTTAATTTTCTAAAATGAATTACCATCCTATGACCTGTGATAGTTCTCTGTGGGATAAGTTCATTTTTATCATTAGGAACAACAATAATACCTCCCTTCTTAGGGACACAATGAACATGAGTTACCCATCTACTATCAGCAGTAGGATAGATTATACCTGCTTCCAGAAGCTTTAGTATTTCATTTCTTACCACTTCTTTCATCTTATGATTCAACCATCGCTGGTGATCAACAACTAGTTTAATTAGCATCAGGTTCCATATTAATTTTATGCTGAGATAGAGTGTGACTAATGCCCTTAAGATCATCAAGAGTATATCCAATAGCGGCACGGTGCTTCCTCAGAGTTTTTAATAATCTCTTTTCTTCATGCTCTCAAAGGTTAGCACTAATAATAACATGATATATCTTCTTTTCATCCAGATAAGCATATTTCAGAGTATCAGGTAATTGTTTAAGATTGAACACAGGATCACTCTTGGGTGGAAGAGGATCTCCAAGAGTTTCAACAGGCAAGTTCTGTTTCAAAACAGGCATTTGTTTAAAGAATATCTCATCTATTTCATTTCTTTCATTCATAAACATGTCATTTTCATGGTCTAGCAAATATTGTTCTAAAGGATCAGTAGGAGGCACAGCAATAGAAGCAAGACCAATAATTTCATCTTTACTAGGCAATTCTTTATCACGAGGTTGTCTACGGAATTTGGAGAAATTAAACTCATGAGACACATCCCCGAAACTTACGCTAACAGTTTCTTTCTCACAATCTACTTAGCATTAATAGTGTTCAAGAACGGTCTACCAAATATAATGGGACAAAAATCATCTTGTGGGGAACCAAGAACTAGAAAATCAGTAGGATATTTTATTTTCCCACACAATACTTCAACATCTCTAACAATCCCAAGTGGTGTGACAGTGCTTCTATTAGCAAGCTTGATAGTAACATCAATATCTTCTATTTCAGGAGGTGCAATATCATTCATAATTTATTGATATAAAGTAAAAGGGATTGCACTCACACTAGCACCCAAATCACATAAGCCATGATAACAATGATCTCCTATTTTAACAGAGACAACAGGCATGCCAACAATAGGTCTATGTTTATCCTTTTCATCGGGTTTAGCAATTCTAGTAGCTACATCACAGAAATAAGTAACATGGCCATCAATATTTTCACCCAAGAGATCTTTAACCATAGCAACATTAGGTTCAACTTTAATTTGCTCATAGGGTGTAGGTGTTCTTGTATAACTCTTACGGACTACAACTGAAGATTTAGCATGTTCATTTATCCTAACAGGAAAAGGTGGTTTCTCAACATAAGCAGTAGGAATAACTGGATCAACATTATAAGTGATAGTTTCTGCTACTTCTTGAGCTTGCGTTGGTTTTTTCCTCGAAGAGGAAAGGGTGATGAAACAAAGTAGAGATAAGTATTTCCCTCAGTTAGAGAACCAAGGTATCAATCCAGTAGGAGGTACAAGCAAGTCCCCAATCTATGCACCTGCACAAACAATCAAACACTTGCATCCAACACGATAAAGGGGTTGTCAATCCCTTCACGGTCAATTGCAAAGGTGAGATCTGATAGAGATAGGTATATAAGATTGCCAAAACGTAAAATAAAATAAAAGTAAATAAATTGCAGCAAGGTATTTTTGGTATTTTTGATATATAGATCTGAAAATATATGATGGAAAATAGACCCGGGGGGCATAGGTTTCACTAGAGGCTTCTCTCTTGAAGGCAAATAATACGGTGGGTGAACAAATTACTGTTGAGCAATTGATAGAAAAGCGCAAAGTTATGACGATATCCAAGGCAATGATTATGCATATAGGCATCACGTCCGTGTCAAGTAGACTGAAATGATTCTGCATCTACTACTATTACTCCACACATCGACCGCTATCCAGCATGCATCTAGAGTATTAAGTTCATAAAGAACGGAGTAACGCCTTAAGTAAGATGACATGATGTAGAGGGATAAACTCAAGCAATATGATGAAAACCCCATCTTTTTATCCTTGATGGCAACAATACAATACGTGCCTCGCTACCCCTACTATGTCACTGGGTGAGGACACTGCAAGATTAAACCCAAAACTAAGCACCTCTCCCATTGCAAGAAATACCAATCTAGTTGGCCAAACCAAACCGATAATTCTAAGAGAAATACAAAGATATCAAATCATGCATATAAGAATCCAGAGAAGATTCAAATAATATTCATAGATAATCTGATCATAAATCCACAATTCATCGGATCTCGACAAACACACCGCAAAAGAATATTACATCGGATAGATCTCCAAGAACATCAAGGAGAACATGGTATTGAGAATCAAAGAGAGAGAAGAAGCCATCTAGCTACTAGCTATGGACCCGTAGGTCTGAGGTAAACTACTCACGCTTCATCGGAGAGGCAATAGGGTTGATGTAGATGCCCTCCGTGATCGAATCCCCCTCCGGCAGATCGCCGGAAAAGGCCCCAAGATGGGATCTCACGGGAACAGAAGGTTACGGCGGTGGAAAAGTATTTTCGTGGCTCTCTCCTAGGGTTTTGGAATATATGTGAATATATAGGACGAAGAAGTAGGTCGGTGGACTCCCGAGGGGGCCACAAGCCAGGGGTGCCCCCCCCCTAAGGTGCGCCCCTACGGCTTGTCGTTGCCTCAAGGGTCTTTTGACTTCGATCCCAAGTCTCGTAGGTGTCTTCTGGTCCAAGAAAAATCATTGTAAAGTTTTATTCCGTTTGGACTCCGTTTGATATTCCTTTTCTGCGAAACTCAAAAACAAGGAAAAAACAAAACTGGCACTGGGCTCTAGGTTAATAAGTTAGTCCCAAAAATAATATAAAATAACATATTAATGCATATAAAACATCCAAAATAGATAATATAATAGCGTGGAACAATAAAAAATTATAGATACGTTGGAGACGTATCAAGCATCCCCAAGCTTAATTCCTGCTCGTCCTCGAGTAGGTAAATGATAAAAACAGAATTTTTGATGTGGAATGCTACCTAACATATTTATCCTTGTAATTTTCTTTATTGTGGCATGAATGTTCAGATCCATAAGATTCAAAACAAAAGTTTAATATTGACATAAAAACACTAATACTTCAAGCATACTAATAAAGCAATCATGTCTTCTCAAAATGTCATGGCCAAAGAAAGTTATCCCTACAAAATCATATAGTCTGGCTATGCTCCATCTTCATCACACAAAGTATTAAATCATGCACAACCCCGATGACAAGCCAAGCAATTGTTTCATACTTTTGATGTTCTCAAACTTTTTCAACTTTCACGCAATACAGGAGCGTGAGCCATGGATATAGCACTATAGGTGGAATAGAATATGGTGGTTGTGGAGAAGACAAAAAGAAGGAGATAGTCTCACATCAACTAGGCGTATCAATGGGCTATGGAGATTCCCATCAATAGATATCAATGTGAGTGAGTAGGGATTGCCATGCAACGGATGCACTAGAGCTATAAGTGTATGAAAGCTCAAAAAGAAACTAAGTGGGTGTGAATCCAACTCGCGTGCTCACGAAGACCTAGGGCACTTTGAGGAAGCCCATCATTGGAATATACAAGCCAAGTTATATAAAGAAAATTCCCACTAGTATATGAAAGTGAGAAAATAGGAGACTCTCTATCATGAAGATCATGGTGCTACTTTGAAGCACAAGTGTGGAAAAAGGATAGTAGCATTGCCCCTTCTCTCTTTTCTCTCATTTTTTTTTATTTTGGGCTCTTTGGCCTCTCTTTTTTCTTTTTTATTTTTCATCCGGAGTCTCATCCCGACTTGTGGGGGAATCATAGTCTCCATCATCCTTTCCTCACATGGGACAATGCTCTAATAATGATGATCATCACACTTTTATTTACTTACAACTCAAGAATTACAACTCGATACTTAGAACAAAAATATGACTCTATATGTATGCCTCTGGCGGTGTATCGGGATGTGCAATGATCAAGAGAGACATGTATAAAAAAATATGAATGGTGGCTTTGCCACAAATACGATGTCAACTACATGATCATGCAAAGCAATATGACAATGATGAAGCGTGTCATAATAAACGAAATGGTGGAAGTTGCATGGCAATATATCTCGGAATGGCTATGGAAATGCCATAATAGGTAGGTATGGTGGCTGTTTTGAGGAAGTGTTATGGTGGGTGTAGTGCACCGGCGAAAGTTGCGCGGTACTAGAGAGGCTAGCAATGGTGGAAGGGTGAGAGTGCGTATAATCCATGGACTCAACATTAGTCATAAAGAACTCACATACTTATTGCAAAAGTCTATTAGCTATCGAAACAAAGTACTACACGCATGCTCCTAGGGGGATAGATTGGTAGGAAAAGACCATCGCTCGTCCCCGACCGCCACTCATAAGGAAGACAATCAATAAATAAATCATGCTCCGACTTCATCACATAACGGTTCACCATACGTGCATGCTACGGGAATCACAAACTTTAACACAAGTATTTCTACCAATCCACAATTACTCACTAGCATGACTCTAATATCACCATCTTTATATCTCAAAACAATCATAAGGAATCAAACTTCTCATAGTATTCAATGCACTTTATATGAAAGTTTTTATTATATCCCTCTTGGATGCCCATCATATTAGGACTAAATTCATAACCAATGCAAATTACCATGCTTTTTAGAGACTCTCAAAATAATATAAGTGACGCAAGAGAGTTCAACAATTTCTATAAAATAAAGCCACCGCCGTGCTCTAAAAAGATATAAGTGAAGCACTAGAGCAAAATTGCCTAGCTCAAAAGATATAAGTGAAGCACATAGAGTATTCTAATAAATCACAATTCATGCGTGTCCCTCTCAAAAGGTGTGTACAGCAAGGATGATTGTGGCAAACTAAAAAGAAAATACTCATATCATACAAGACGCTCCAAGCAAAACACATATCATGTGGTGAATAAAAATATAGCCTCAAGTAAATTTACCGATAGACGAAGAAGCCATCCCCAAGCTTAGGCTCTTGGTTGTCCTTGAATATTACCTTGGGGTGCCTTGGGAATCCCCAAGCTTAGGCTCTTGCCACTCCTTATTCCATAGTCCATCAAATCTTTACCCAAAACTTGAAAACTTCACACACAAAACTCAACAGAAAACTCATGAGATCCGTTAGTATAAGAAAATAAATCACCACTTTTTGGTAATGTTGTGAACTCATTATTTATTTATATTGGTGTAATATCTACTGTATTCCAACTTCTTCATGGTACATACCCCCCGATACTACCCATAGATTCATCAAAGTAAGCAAACAACACATAGAAAACAGAATCTGTCAAAAACAGAACAGTCTGCGAAGATCTGAATTGTTCTAATACTTATGTAACTCCAAAAACTCTGAAAAATAGTAAAACATAGAAAATTTGTATATAAATCTTGTGTCAAAAATTCAGGGTTTTTCCACGCTCCAGTGAATTGAAATAATTCTGTGACTGGAAGCAAAAGTTTCTGTTTTTCAGCAAGAACAAATCAACTATCATCGTAAGCCATCCCAAAGGTCTTACTTGGCACAAACACTAATTAAAACACCAGAACACAATTACTACGGAGGTAATAATGTGTATTTTCACAAAAACAGAAAAGAAAAATATTGGGTTGCCTCCCAACAAGCGCTTTTTTTAAAGCCATTAAGATAGGCTTGAGAATTCAATGATGCTCACATAAAAGATAGCAATTGAAACACGAAGAGAGCATCATAAAACATGTGATAGGCATATTTAAGTCTAACATACTTCCTATGCATGGGAATTTTGTAAGCAAACAAATTATCAAGGCAAGCAAAAACTAGCATATGCAAGGAAGAAGGAAGAAACAATAGCAATCTCAACATGTGTAACACTCCATGTATTAAGCTACAGTAATCCCCTTTTGATTATGCCATGTCATCAGGATCAACAGTGCTTAATCATCATTTGTATCATATCTCATTTCAAATTCAAACTCAATTGGAAATTCAAACTGAAAGTGAAAATAAAAGTTGTCCAAACTCAGAAACTAAAATGTTCATTAAATGGCAAATATTCCACAGACAATTCTAAAATCATAACCAACATTCACTAAATTAATTAACCGACTCAAACAGCAGTAAAACAACACTATTTCATACCTTTTTAATTAAATAAAATCCCAAATGAAAACCTTTGTACTCAAACCCATTTTATTGCAGTGGCATACAATGCACTGTGATTTATGGGCTAGGTCTCATATTTTACAAAAACCTTTTAGTGCTCAAACATTTAACAAAACAGAAAAAGAAAAGCAGAAACAGAAAATAAAAGAAAAGGGAAAAGCCCACTGGCGCCTGGGCCTAAGTCAAACCGGGAAGGCCCAGCCCACCTTCCCTTCCTCCTTCCTACTGCTCCTCCACCGCGCACGCTATCGTCGCGCCCGCACGCCCCGCGTTGGCCCCCCCTCTACCTGGTCGACAGCGGCGCCCGCGCCCTCCGTGGAGGATAAGGGCAGAGCCCCGCGCCCCTCTGAGCTCCCCTCGCCACTACTCTCCCTCTCTGCTCTCTCTCTCGCCCTCTCCCCGCCATGGCCGATGCGCCCGTGAGCACGCCGCCGTCGTAGTCGACGCCACCGCCCCTTCCCCCGACCTCTCGTTGTGTCCGCAAGCTCCGCCCTGATGTCCTCGACCTCCTCGACGCGTCACACGTCGCCGGACGCGCCGCACCATCTCCACCAAGCTCTTCCTCGCCATTCGGCCGTCGAGATCGATTTCGCCGACCGACGCAGCTTCGACCTCCTCCGAGATCGCTCCGATGCCGGTCGCAACCGCCGTGAGCCACTGACCCTTCCTCCTCCCTCTATTCTCTCCCTCGCATGCCGTAGCCACCGCACCGCGCTCACCCGCACGCGCCGCCGCCTATGCTCGCCGCCGACGTGCCTCCGGCCATCTAATGGCCCGGCCGGCGTGTCCAACCTGCTCGCCGCGCCGAGTAGAGCCCGTAGGTGCTATCCCCGCGTCGCCACGCCCATCGTAGCCTCGACCACGAGCTCACCCGAGCTCCGGCAATCGCCGTGGTCGACGCCGGCGATGACTGCAGCCACCACAGGCCCAACCGCCACCACCCCTCGATGCGGACGAGCGCCCGCAGCACGTAGATGCCCTCCGCCGGCCTTTTGGTCGCCGGAGGTGGAATTCCGAGCCCTCCGCCGCGACTGTGGACGCCAGTGTCGAGCCGCCGGCAGGTCAACCTCGGTTGACCAGGGGTTTGACCTCCCCTGGGTCAATGACAGGTGGGGCCACCCCCCTAATTAACCTGCTAATAAAGTTAAGTTAGTTGATTAATTTATTAATTAAAATACCCTATGACAGGTGGGCCCTCACCCTGTTTAATTAGTTTAGTTTAAATTTAACCACTGGATTAGAACTGAGTCTATGACATGTGGGCCCGTGTGCACTGTTCACCGCTGACTAGTCAACCGTTGACTGCTGACTCAGCAGTCAACGGGACCCACTGTCAGCCCCTGGTTCACTGCTGGGTGCACTGGACCGGGTGCACCTAGCCTTTTCTTGTTTAATTTTCGAAATTAAATTAATTCCAGTAAATTCCAGAAATTAATAAAAACTTTAGAAAATCATATCTTTTAATCCGTAACTCAGATGAAAATACTTTCTACATGAAAGTTGCTCAGAACGACGAGACGAATCCAATTTCACGGTCTGTTCGTCCGTCACACGTATCTAACTACCTGAACATGGGACATTCCCCCTCCGGATCGCCTGTCCGAAAATGCAACTTCGGGAAAACTTTCCCGGATGTTATTCCCCGTTCACCTATGTTGTGTAGCACTACGATAGGTTACCCCTAGCACCGCGTATCGTATTGTCAAGCGTCTGTCTGCTTGTATTTACTGTTTCTTCCCCATCTTCCTATTCGCTAGACCACGAGACTGCTAACGATGTCCTGAAGACCGACGCCACCGTTGACAACCTTGCCCTTGCCGCCGAGCAACCAGGCAAGCCCCCCCTTTGAGCATACCGATATCGCCCATTCTATTTTCTCATGCTTGCATTAGAATTGTTGCTGCTACCGCTTTACCTATTCTGATGCATAGCCTGTTTATTGTAACCTGCTGTTGGTAATTACCTGCATATCCTAAACTGCTTAGTATAGGCTGGGTAGAGACCTATCGGTGACCCCACTTATCCCGATTGCCCCGCTGGATTATCCGAAGACCCGATCAATGGGATTGAAGACCAGGCCCCGGCACCGCACATCACCCCCGTAGTTGTAACGACACTGCTGTGTTACTATCGAGTGCCGAGGGTGAAACCTCTTGTAGCACTTCTAATGTTAACTCTGTTGAGTAGCTATTCGGTCGTGGTCATCGAGGGTGATTCCTCCTTCACCGCTTCCGATAACGACGCCGTCGTAGAACACCTCAAGTGTGAACCCAGGGAGGGTGATTCCTTCGAGTTCACCTTGACGGATACATCGAGTAGGAATCCAACGAGGGTGATACCTCGGATTCCCCTGATGTTATGGACACACAGATACTTGGACTGTACTGTTGTTACTTGGAAAGGCGGGTCGACCCTGAGGGGTACCCGCGTGCGCCTAAGTGGCGAGTGTTGTGAAGATGGGTGCCTGTATGGTGCCCGAGTGATGAATACGAGGCGCGGCCGGGCATTCTTAACCCTTGCAGCAAGTCCTCGAGACGGGGCGACGGGGTCACATCTTTCGTGAGTCTCTGCTCGTTACCGCAAGCCCAAGGTACTAACGATTTGGATATTTGAACCGAGCAGGCCTCTGGCCTGATAGCACTAACCATCACGTGGGCATAGTATGGGCGTTCTGCATCGTATGCATCAGCCGAAAGCTCTGTCAGACGTCCAGTTCAGCATGGCGGCACGGTCGGATCGTGTCGGCCACCCGAGGCGATGCTGGTATCCACCCTGTGTGCAAAGACCCGGAGGGCGAGGGGCAATGGCCAAGACCCCCTTGCGCTTAGGATGTAGACCGGCGGGGACCTCTCTGTTGAGCTGTAGTTAGGGTTGCGGTGTATCGTTTGGCCGAGGCCGGGCATGACCCAGGAAAGTGTGTCCGGCCGGAGTTAATCGAGCGTGTTGGGTAAGTTGGTGCACCCCTGTAGGGAAGAAAACTTCTATCGATAGCCTGTCCTACGGTAACGGACACTCGGAGTTGTATCCTGATTGATACAATTTAGAACTGGATACTTGGATACTATGGCTCTGTGATTGCTTCTCGCAGGGAGTCGAGAAGGGATCTCAGGACGAGGTTGATGACTGTATGGCTCTGGGATTACTTTCTCGCAGGGAGTCGAGAATGGATCTCTGGGTGAGGTTGATATCATTACTGCTACATTATATTGTACTGTCCTACTCTCTTCTATTGCTGCAAGACCGCTGAAGATGCTAGTCTTCGATAGGACTAGGCCTTCTCTCTATTCTGGCATTTCTGCAGCCCAGTCCACATATACAGCCTCTCTTTGAAAATGTTGCATATGTAGTGTAGATCCTTGCTTGCTGAGTACTTCTGAGTATTCACGGTTGCTTTGTTTTCCTTTTCTCCCCATATCAGTTTGTCGTGACCAGAGGACGGAGCCCCCTGGGACAGATGCCCCATCGATCGACTACTTCTACTACCCAGAGGATGGATACTGCTATAAGTTGACTGGCGACCAGGAGTAGGATCGAAGGGTCCCAGGCAGGAGGCCTACGCCTTTCGATCGTAGTGTTTTATTTTGCCCCGCCTTTCTAAAGGCCTTTCTGTTTCTGTTTCATATCTGTACTCAGATATATGATGCTTCCGCTGACGCTTGTTCACAAGCTTATGTATTCGAGCCCTCGAGGCCCCTGGCTTGTAATATAAAGCTTGTATGACTTTATTTATGTTTTAGAGTTGTGTTGTGATATCTTCCCGTGAGTCCTTAGGCTTGATCGTGTGCATTTGCATGTATGATTAGTGCACGATTGAGCCGGGGGCGTCACAAGTTGGTATCAGAGCCGACTGACTGTAGGATCCCCCCTTCCCAACTCCTTGGCCGAAGTTGAGTCTAGTGGTCCAAAAACCATTTTACTAACATGGCTGTGTGGCTTATGGGCCCACGTCGCCAAATGGGTGGTATTAGGATCTTTTATTCCTCTTCCTTACTCTGGGACTCTGATCTCTCTTCTATTTGGGTTATCATCAGATCCGTGTTCGTGAAGAGGATATTCCGAAGACTGCATTTGTTACTCGCTATGGCTCTTATGAGTACACTGTAATGCCATTTGGCTTAACAAATGCTCCAGCCACATTCTCCTGTCTGATGAATTACATCTTCATGGATTACCTCGACAAATTTGTCGTGGTATATCTGGATGATATTCTGGTATATACGAAGAATAAGGAAGAACATGCTGAACACCTCCGTCTTGTACTAGAAAGGCTCCGAGAACACCAGTTGTATGCCAAGTATTACAAATGTGAATTCTGGCTTTCTGAAGTAACCTATCTTGGTCATGTGATCTCCAAGGATGGAATTGCTCAGAACGAGTTCAGGCTATTCTTGACTGGACTCCTCCGAAGAACATCAAGCAAGTGAGAAGTTTTCTTGGCCTTGCCAGCTATTGCCGTCGGTTTGTTGAGAATTTTTCTAAGATTGCTAAGCCTTTGACTGATCTGCTTCACAAAGGCGTTAAGTTTGAATGGACAGACAAATGTCAGGAAAGTTTTCAAACACTCAAAGACAAGCTGACATCTGCCCCAGTACTAGGTCCTCCAGATACCCGCAAAGACTTTGTGATTTATTGTGAGGCATCCCGTGAAGGATTAGGCTGTGTCCTAATACAAGATCGTAAAGTGATTGCCTATGGCTCTCGTCAGTTGCGCCCACATGAAGAGAATTATCCGGTACATGATCTAGAACTAGCTGCTGTCATCTATGCACTGCAGTTGTGGCGACATTACCTTCTCGGTAATCATTGTGAGATATATACGGATCATAACAGTCTGAAGTACTTGTTCACTCAACCATCCCTGAACCTCCGCCAGCAAAGATGGATGGAGGCCATTGCGGACTATGATTTGGGTATTTCCTATACCCCTGGCAAGGCTAACGTGGTGGCTGATGCCTTAAGCCGCAAGTCCTATTGCAACAACCTCATGGTTAGGCGAGCTCAACCTCGTCTTTTTGAAGAACTGCGCAAGCTGAATCTCCGTATTGTCCCACAGGGTTCTCTTAATAACCTTGTGATACAACCAGATCTCGAGAAAGCTATTAAGAATGCGGAAGCTAAAGATGCTGAAATTGATCTCATGAAGAAAGATCTTCACCTTCAAAAGTACAGGGATTTCTCGCTGTCTGAAGATGGAACCTTGTATTTCAGAAACCGCATTGTGGTACCTCGCTTCGAACTCATGACTGACAAAGTCATGAAGGAGGCACATGATACCCCGCTGTCTATTCATCCGGGTAGCACCAAGATGTATCGTGATCTCCGTCAAAGGTACTGGTGGTCTAGAATGAAGCAGGACATTGCTCGCTATGTTGCTGAATGTGATGTGTGTCGTCGCGTTAAAGCAGAACATCAGAAACCAGCTGGAATTCTGCAACCACTTCCTATTCCTCTATGGAAATGGGATAAGGTTCAGATGGATTTCATTACAGGACTTCCCAGGTCACAGAAGGGTCACGATGCTATTCTTGTCGTCGTCGACCAACTTTCTAAAGTTGCACACTTTTTGCCCGCCAAGGAAACTATCACTGCTAGCCAGTTAGCAGAGTTGTATATCTCTAGAATTGTATCACTCCACGGTATTCCGAAGGAGATTAGTTCGGACCATGGCGGTCTTTTCACTTCCAAATTCTGGGAAAGTTTCCAAACAGCTATGGGAACTCATATTACCTGGAGTTCAGCTTATCATCCACAATCCCAAGGCCAAGTCGAACGAGTCAATCAAGTGCTTGAAGACATGCTTCGGGCTTGTGTTATTTCTTTCGGTAAGAAGTGGGAAGAATCTCTTCCATATGCCGAGTTCTCTTATAACAACAGTTAGCAAGCCATCTTGAAAATGGCCCCCTTCGAAGTTCTATATGGACGTAAGTGTCGAACCCCTCTGAATTGGTCAGAAACTGGGGAACGATCGCTTGTGGGTCCGGATATTATTCAACACGCCGAAGAACAAGTTCGTATTGTCCGGGAAAATCTCAAGGTGGCTCAGGACCGCCAGAAGAGCAACTATGATCGCAAACGATGGGGTTTGACTTATCAACCTGGTGATCAAGCTTATCTTCGTGTCACTCCTATGAAGGGCACTCACCGTTTTGGAATCAAGGGCAAGTTAGCTCCACGCTACATTGGTCCTTTCCGCATTATTGCTAGACGTGGTCAGGTGGCATATAAATTGGAGTTGCCGCCACAATTCTCTCATATCCACGACGTCTTCCATGTGTCGCAACTTCGTAAATGCTTCAAGGAATCTCCGCACCGAGCTGTGGATCACGAAATGCTCGAATTGCATGATGATATTGCTTATAAGGAGCATCCGATCCGCATTCTCGATGAAGCTGAACGTCGAACCCGTCAGAATGTTACCAAGTTCCTCAAAGTACAGTGGTCGAATCATACTGAAGATGAAGCCACTTGGGAACGCGAGGATCATCTTCGCGAGGAATACCCCGAACTTTTTCCTTCTACCTCTTAATTCTCGGGGCGAGAATTCTTGTTAGTTGAGGAGATTTGTAACACCCCATGTATTAAGCTACAGTAATCCCCTTTTGATTATGCCATGTCATCAGGATCAACAGTGCTTAATCATCATTTGTATCATATCTCATTTCAAATTCAAACTCAATTGGAAATTCAAATTGAAAGTGAAAATAAAAGTTGTCCAAACTCAGAAACTAAAATGTTCATTAAATGGCAAATATTCCACAGACAATTCTAAAATCATAACCAACATTCACTAAATAAATTAACCGACTCAAACAGCAGTAAAATAGCACTATTTCATACCTTTTTAATTAAATAAAATCCCAAATGAAAACCTTTGTACTCAAACCCATTTTATTGCAGTGGCATACAATGCACTGTGATTTATGGGCTAGGTCTCATATTTTACAAAAAACCTTTTAGTGCTCAAACATTTAACAAAACAGAAAAAGAAAAGCAGAAAACAGAAAAACAGAAACAGAAAATAAAAGAAAAGGGAAAAGCACACTGGCGCCTAGGCCTAAGTCAAACCGGGCAGGCCCAGCCCACATTCCCTTCCTCCTTCCTACTGCTCCTCCACCGCGCAAGCTGTCGTCGCGCCCGCACGCCGCGCGTTGGCCCCCCCTCTCCCTGGTCGACAGCGGCGCCCGCGCCCTCCGTGGAGGATAAGGGCAGAGCCCCGCGCCCCTCTGAGCTCCCCTCACCACTACTCTCCCTCTCTGCTCTCTCTCTCTCGCCCTCTCCCCGCCAAGGCCGATGCGCCCGTGAGCACGCCGCCGTCGTAGTCGACGCCACCGCCCCTTCCCCCGACCTCTCGCTGTGTCCGCAAGCTCCGCCCTGACGTCCTCGACCTCCTCGACGCGTCACACATCGCCGGACGCGCCGCACCATCTCCACCAAGCTCTTCCTCGCCGTTCGGCCGTCGAGATCGATTTCGCCGACCGACGCAGCTCCGACCTCCTCCGAGATCGCTCCGATGCCGGTCGCAACCGCCGTGAGCCACTGACCCTTCCTCCTCCCTCTATTCTCTCCCTCGCATGTCGTAGCCACCGCACCGCGCTCACTCGCATGCGCTGCCGCCTATGCTCGCCGCCGACGTGCCTCCGGCCATCTAATGGCCCGGCCGGTGTGTCCAACCTGCTCGCCGCGCCGAGTAGAGCCCGTAGGTGCTATCCCCGCGTCGCCACGCCCATCGTAGCCTCGACCACGAGCTCACCCGAGCTCCGGCAATCGCCGTGGTCGACGCCGGCGACGACTGCGGCCACCACAAGCCCAACCGCCACCACCCCTCGATGCGGACGAGCGCCCGCAGCACGTAGATGCCCTCCGCCGGCCTTTTGGTCGCCGGAGGTGGAATTCCAAGCCCTCCGCCGTGGCTGTGGACGCCGGCGTCGAGCCGCCGGCAGGTCAGCCTCGGTTGACCAGGGGTTTGACCTCCCCTGGGTCAATGACAGGTGGGGCCACCCCCCTAATTAACCTGCTAATAAAGTTAAGTTAATTGATTAATTTATTAATTAAAACACCCTATGACAGGTGGGCCCTCACCCTGTTTAATTAGTTTAGTTTAAATTTAACCACTGGATTAGAACTGAGTCTATGACGTGTGGGCCCGTGTGCACTGTTCACCGCTGACTAGTCAACCGTTGACTGCTGACTCAGCAGTCAACGGGACCCACTGTCAGCCCCTGGTTCACTGCTGGGTGCACTGGACCGGGTGCACCTAGCCTTTCCTTGTTTAATTTTCGAAATTAAATTAATTCCAGTAAATTCCAGAAATTAATAAAAACTTTAGAAAATCATATCTTTTAATCCGTAACTCCGATGAAAATACTTTCTACATGAAAGTTGCTCAGAACGACGAGACGAATCCGAATACGTGGTTCGTTCGTCCGTCACACGTCTCTAATTACCTGAACATGGAACATTCCCCCTCCGGATCGCCTGTCCGAAAATGCAACTTCGGGGAAACTTTCCCGGATGTTATTCCCCCTTCACCTATGTCGTGTAGCACTACGATAGGTTACCCCTAGCACCGTGTATCGTATTGTCATGCATCTGTCTACTTGTATTTACTGTTTCTTCCCCCTCTTCCTATTCGCTAGACCACGAGACCGCTGATGATGTCCTGAAGACCGACGCCACCGTTGACAACCTTGCCCATGCCGTCTAGCAACCAGGCAAGCCCCCCCTTTCAGCATACCGATATCGCCCATTCTATTTTCTCATGCTTGCATTAGAATTGCTGCTGCTACCGCTTTACCTATTCTGATGCATAGCCTGTTTATTGTAACCTGCTGTTGATAATTACCTGCATATCCTAAACTGCTTAGTATAGGCTGTGTAGAGACCTATCGGTGACCCCACTTATCCCGATTGCCCTGCTGGATTATCCGAAGACCCGATCAATGGGATTGAAGACCAGGCCCAGGCACTGCACATCACCCCCCTAGTTGTAACGACACTACAGCGTTACTATCGAGTGCCGAGGGTGAAACCTCTTGTAGCACTTCTGATGTTAACTCTGAAGAGTAGCTATTCGGTCGTGGTCATCAAGGGTGATTCCTCCTTCACCGCTTCCGATAACGACGCCGCCGTACAACACCTCAAGTGTGAACCGAGCGAGGGTGATTCCTCCGAGTTCACCTTGAAGGATACATCGAGTAGGAATCCAACGAGGGTGATACCTCGGATTCCCCTGATGTTATGGACACACGAATACTTGGACTGTACTGTTGTTACTTGGAAAGGCGGGTCGACCCTGAGGGGTACCCGCATGCACCTAAGTGGCGAGTGTTGTGAAGACGGGTGCCTGTATGGTGCCCGAGTGATGAATACGAGACGCGGTCGGGCATTCTTAACCCTTGCAGCAAGTCCTCGAGACGGGGCGACGGGGTCACATCTTTCGTGAGTCTCTGCTCGTTACCGCAAGCCCAAGGTACTAACGATTTGGATATTTGATCCGAGCAGGCCTCTGGCCTGATAGCACTAACCATCACGTGGGCATAGTATGGGCGTTCTGCATCGTATGCATCAGCCGAAAGCTCTGTCAGAAGTCCAGTTCAGCATGGTAGCACGGTCGGATCGTGTCGGCCACCCGAGGCGATGCTGGTATCCACCCTGTGCGCAACGACCCGGAGGGCGAGGGGCGATGGCCAAGACCCCCTTGCGGTTAGGATGTAGACCGGCGGGGACCTCTCTACTGAGCTGTAGGTAGGGTTGCGGTGTATCGTTTGGCCGAGGCCGGGCATGACCCAGGAAAGTGTGTCCGGCCGGAGTTAATCGAGCGTGTTGGGTAAGTTGGTGCACCCCTGCAGGGAAGAAAACTTCTATCGATAGCCTGTCCTACGGTAATGGACACTCGGAGTTGTATCCTGATTGATACTATTTAGAACTGGATACTTGGATACTATGGCTCTGGGATTGCTTCTCGCAGGGAGTCGAGAAGGGATCTCAGGACGAGGTTGATGACTGTATGGCTCTGGGATTACTTTCTCGCAGGGAGTCGAGAAAGGATCTCTGGGTGAGGTTGATATCATTACTGCTACATTATATTGTACTGTCCTACTCTCTTCTATTGCTGCAAGACCGCTGAAGATGCTAGTCTTTGATAGGACTAGGCCTTCTCTCTATTCTGGCATTTCTGCAGCCCAGTCCACATATACAGCCTCTCTTTGAAAATGTTGCATATGTAGTGTAGATCCTTGCTTGCTGAGTACTTCTGAGTACTCACGGTTGCTTTGGTTTCCTTTTCTCCCCATATCAGTTTGTCGTGACCAGAGGACGGAGCCCCCTGGGACAGATGCCCCGTCGATCGACTACTTCTACTACCCAGAGGATGGATACTGCTACGAGTTGACTGACGACCAGGAGTAGGATCGGAGGGTCCCAGGCAGGAGGCCTACGCCTTTCGATCGTAGTGTTTTACTTTGCCCCGCCTTTCTAAAGGCCTTTCTGTTTCTGTTTCATATCTGTACTCAGATATCTGATGCTTCCGCTGACGCTTGTTCGCAAGCTTATGTATTCGAGCCCTCGAGGCCCCTGGCTTGTAATATAAAGCTTGTATGACTTTATTTATGTTTTAGAGTTGTGTTGTGATATCTTCCCGTGAGTCCTTAGGCTTGATCGTGTGCATTTGCGTGTATGATTAGTGCACGATTGAGCCGGGGGCGTCACAAGTTGGTATCAGAGCCGGCTGACTGTAGGATCCCCCCTTCCCAACTCCTTGGCCGAAGTTGAGTCTAGTGGTCCAAAAACCGTTTTACTAACATGGCTGTGTGGCTTACGGGCCCACGTCGCCAAATGGGTGGTATTAGGATCTTTTATTCCTCTTCCTTACTCTGGGACTCTGATCTCTCTTCTATTTGGGTTATCATCAGATCCGTGTTCGTGAAGAGGATATTTCGAAGACTGCATTTGTTACTCGCTATGGCTCTTATGAGTACAGTATAATGTCATTTAGCTTAACAAATGCTCCAGCCACATTCTCCTGTCTGATGAATTACATCTTCATGGATTACCTCGACAAATTTGTCGTGGTATATCTGGATGATATTCTGGTATATTCGAAGAATAAGGAAGAACATGCTGAACACCTCCGTCTTGTACTGGAAAGGCTCCGAGAACACCAATTGTATGCCAAGTATTCCAAATGTGAATTCTGGCTTTCAGAAGTAACCTATCTTGGTCATGTGATCTCCAAGGATGGAATTGCTCAGAACGAGTTCGGGCTATTCTTGACTGGACTCCTCCGAAGAACGTCAAGCAAGTGAGAAGTTTTCTTGGCCTTGCCAGCTATTGCCGTCGGTTTGTTGAGAATTTTTCTAAGATTGCTAAGCCTTTGACTGATCTGCTTCACAAAGGCGTTAAGTTTGAATGGACAGACAAATGTCAGGAAAGTTTTCAAACACTCAAAGACAAGCTGACATCTGCCCCAGTACTAGATCCTCCAAATACCCGCAAATACTTTGTGATTTATTGTGACGCATCCCGTGAAGGATTAGGCTGTGTCCTAATGCAAGAGCGTAAAGTGATTGCCTATGGCTCTCGTCAGTTGTGCCCACATGAAGAGAATTATCCGGTACATGATCTAGAACTAGCTGCTGTCATCTATGCACTGCAGTTGTGGCGACATTACCTTCTCGGTAATCGTTGCGAGATATATACGGATCATAACAGTCTGAAGTACTTGTTCACTCAACCATCCCTGAACCTCCGCCAGCAAAGATGGATGGAGGCCATTGCGGACTATGATTTGGGTATTTCCTATACCCCTGGCAAGGCTAACGTGGTGGCTGATGCCTTAAGCCGCAAGTCCTATTGCGACAACCTCATGGTTAGGCGAGCTCAACCTCGTCTTTTTGAAGAACTGCGCAAGCTGTATCTCTGTATTGTCCCACATGGTTCTCTTAATAACCTTGTGATACAACCAGATCTCGAGAAAGCTGTTAAGAATGTGCAAGCTAAAGATGCTGAAATTGATCTCATGAAGAAAGATCTTCATCTTCAAAAGTACAGGGATTTCTCGCTGTCTGAAGATGGAACCTTGTATTTCAGAAACCGCATTGTGGTACCTCGCTTCGAACTCATGACTGACAAAGTCATGAAGGAGGCACATGATACCCCGCTGTCTATTCATCCGGGTAGCACCAAGATGTATCGTGATCTCCGTCAAAGGTACTGGTGGTCTAGAATGAAGCAGGACATTGCTCGCTATGTTGCTGAATGTGATGTGTGTCGTCGCGTTAAAGCAGAACATCAGAAACCAGCTGGAATTCTGCAACCACTTCCTATTCCTCTATGGAAATGGGATAAGGTTCAGATGGATTTCATTACAGGACTTCCCAGGTCACAGAAGGGTCACGATGCTATTCTTGTCGTCGTCGACCAACTTTCTAAAGTTGCACACTTTTTTGCCCGTCAAGGAAACTATCACTGCTAGCCAGTCAGCAGAGTTGTATATCTCCAGAATTGTATCACTCCACGGTATTCCGAAGGAGATTAGTTCGGACCGTGGCGGTCTTTTCACTTCCAAATTCTGGGAAAGTTTCCCAACAGCTATGGGAACTCATATTACCTGGAGTTCAGCTTATCATCCACAATCCCAAGGCCAAGTCGAACGAGTCAATCAAGTGCTTGAAGACATGCTTCGGGCTTGTGTTATTTCTTTCGGTAAGAAGTGGGAAGAATCTCTTCCATATGCCGAGTTCTCTTATAACAACAGTTATCAAGCCATCTTGAAAATGGCCCCCTTCGAAGTTCTATATGGACGTAAGTGTCGAACCCCTCTGAATTGGTCAGAAACTGGGGAACGATCGCTTGTGGGTCCGGATATTATTCAACACGCCGAAGAACAAGTTCGTATTGTCCGGGAAAATCTCAAGGTGGCTCAGGACCGCCAGAAGAGCAACTATGATCGCAAACGATGGGGTTTGACTTATCAACCTGGTGATCAAGCTTATCTTCGTGTCACTCCTATGAAGGGCACTCACCGTTTTGGAATCAAGGGCAAGTTAGCTCCACGCTACATTGGTCCTTTCCGCATTATTGCTAGACGTGGTCAGGTGGCATATAAATTGGAGTTGCCGCCACAATTCTCTCATATCCACGACGTCTTCCATGTGTCGCAACTTCGTAAATGCTTCAAGGAATCTCCGCACCGAGCTGTGGATCACGAAATGCTCGAATTGCATGATGATCTTGCTTATAAGGAGCATCCGATCCGCATTCTCGATGAAGCTGAACGTCGAACCTGTCAGAAGGTTACCAAGTTCCTCAAAGTACAGTGGTCGAATCATACTGAAGATGAAGCCACTTGGGAACGCGAGGATCATCTTCGCAGGGAATACCCCGAACTTTTTCCTTCTACCTCTTAATTCTCGGGGCGAGAATTCTTGTTAGTGGAGGAGATTTGTAACACCCCATGTATTAAGCTACAGTAATCCCCTTTTGATTATGCCATGTCATCAGGATCAACAGTGCTTAATCATCATTTGTATCATATCTCATTTCAAATTCAAACTCAATTGGAAATTCAAACTGAAAGTGAAAATAAAAGTTGTCCAAACTCAGAAACTAAAATGTTCATTAAATGGCAAATATTCGACAGACAATTCTAAAATCATAACCAACATTCACTAAAAAAATTAACCGACTCAAACAGCAGTAAAATAGCACTATTTCATACCTTTTTAATTAAATAAAATCCCAAATGAAAACCTTTGTACTCAAACCCATTTTATTGCAGTGGCATACAATGTACTGTGATTTATGGGCTAGGTCTCATATTTTACAAAAAACCTTTTAGTGCTCAAACATTTAAAAAAACAGAAAAAGAAAAGCAGAAAACAGAAAAACAGAAACAGAAAATAAAAGAAAAGGGAAAAGCCCACTGGCGCCTGGGCCTAAGTCAAACCGGGCAGGCCCAGCCCACCTTCCCTTCCTCCTTCCTACTGCTCCTCCACCGCGCAAGCTGTCGTCGCGCCCGCACGCCGCGCGTTGGCCCCCCCTCTCCCTGGTCGACAGCGGCGCCCGCGCCCTCCGTGGAGGATAAGGGCAGAGCCCCGCGCCCCTCTGAGCTCCCCTCGCCACTACTCTCCCTCTCTGCTCTCTCCCTCGCCCTCTCCCCGCCATGGCCGATGCGCCCGTGAGCACACCGCCGTCGTAGTTGACGCCACCGCCCCTTCCCCCGACCTCTCGCTGTGTCCGCAAGCTCCGCCATGACGTTCTCGACCTCCTCGACGCGTCACACGTCGCCGGACGCGCCGCACCATCTCCACCAAGCTCTTCCTCGCCGTTCGGCCGCCGAGATCGATTTCGCCGACCGGCGCAGCTCCGACCTCCTCCGAGATCGCTCCGATGCCGGTCGCAACCGCCGTGAGCCACTGACCCTTCCTCCTCCCTCTATTCTCTCCCTCGCATGCCATAGCCACCGCACCGCGCTCACCCGCACGCGCCGCCGCCTATGCTCGCCGCCGACGTGCCTCCGACCATCTAATGGCCCGGCCAGCGTGTCCAACCTGCTCGCCGCGCCGAGTAGAGCCCGTAGGTGCTATCCCCGCGTCACCACACCCATCGTAGCCTCGACCACGAGCTCACCCGAGCTCCGGCAATCGCCGTGGTCAACACCGGCGACGACTGCGGCCACCACAGGCCCAACCGCCACCACCCCTCGATGTGGACGAGCGCCCGCAACACGTAGATGCCCTCCGCCGGCCTTTTGGTCACCGGAGGTGGAATTCCGAGCCCTCCGCCACGACTGTGGACGCCGGCATCGAGCCGCCGGCAGGTCAGCCTCGGTTGACCAGGGGTTTGACCTCCCCTGGGTCAATAACAGGTGGGGCCACCCCCCTAATTAACCTGCTAATAAAGTTAAGTTAATTGATTAATTTATTAATTAAAACACCCTATGACAGGTGGGCCCTCACCCTATTTAATTAGTTTAGTTTAAATTTAACCACTGGATTAGAACTGAGTCTATGACGTGTGGGCCCATGTGCACTGTTCACCGCTGACTAGTCAACCGTTGACTGCTGACTCAGCAGTCAACGGGACCCACTGTCAGCCCCTGGTTCACTGCTGGGTGCACTGGACCGGGTGCACCTAGCCTTTCCTTGTTTAATTTTTGAAATTAAATTAATTCCAGTAAATTCCAGAAATTAATAAAAACTTTAGAAAATCATATCTTTTAATCCGTAACTCGATGAAAATACTTTCTACATGAAAGTTGCTCAGAATGACGAGACGAATCCGAATACGCGGTCCGTTCGTCCGTCACACGTCTCTAACTACCTGAACATGGAACATTCCCCCTCCGGATCGCCTGTCCGAAAATGCAACTTCGGGAAAACTTTCCCGGATGTTATTCCCCCTTCACCTATGTCGTGTAGCACTACGATAGGTTACCCCTAGCACCGTGTATCGTATTGTCATGCATCTGTCTGCTTGTATTTACTGTTTCTTCCCCCTCTTCCTATTCGCTAGACCACAAGACAGCTGACGATGTCCTGAAGACCGACGCCACCGTTGACAACCTTGCCCTTGCCGCCGAGCAACCAGGCAAGCCCCCCCGTTGAGCATACCGATATCGCCCATTCTATTTTCTCATGCTTGCATTAGAATTGCTGCTGCTACCGCTTTACCTATTCTGATGCATAGCCTATTTATTGTAACCCTCTGTTGATAATTACCTGCATATCCTAAACTGCTTAGTATAGGCTGGGTAGAGACCTATCGGTGACCCCACTTATCCCGATTGCCCCGCTGGATTATCCGAAGACCTGATCAATGGGATTGAAGACCAGGCCCCGGCACCGCACATCACCCCCCTAGTTGTAACGACACTGCAGCGTTACTATCGAGTGCCGAGGGTGAAACCTTTTGTAGCACTTCTGATGTTAACTCTGTAGAGTAGCTATTCGGTCGTGGTCATCGAGGGTGATTCCTCCTTCACCGCTTCCGATAACGACGCCGTCGTAGAACACCTCAAGTGTGAACCCAGCGAGGGTGATTCCTCCGAGTTCACCTTGACGGATACATCGAGTAGGACTCCAACGAGGGTGATACCTCGGATTCCCCTGATGTTATGGACACACGGATACTTGGACTGTACTGTTGTTACTTGGAAAGGCGGGTCGACCCTGAGGGGTACCCGCGTGCGCCTAAGTGGCGAGTGTTGTGAAGATGGGTGCCTGTATGGTGCCCGAGTGATGAATACGAGGCGCGGCCGGGCATTCTTAACCCTTGCAGCAAGTCCTCGAGACGGGGCGACGGGGTCACATCTTTCGTGAGTCTCTGCTCGTTACCGCAAGCCCAAGGTACTAACGATTTGGATATTTGATCCGAGCAGGCCTCTGGCCTGATAGCACTAACCATCACGTGGGCATAGTATGGGCGTTCTGCATCGTATGCATTAGCCGAAAGCTCTGTCAGACGTCCAGTTCAGCATGGCGGCACGGTCGGATCGTGTTGGCCACCCGAGGCGATGCTGGTATCCACCCTGTGCGCAACGACCCGGAGGGCGAGGGGCGATGGCCAAGACCCCCTTGCGCTTAGGATGTAGACCGGCGGGGACCTCTCTGCTGAGCTGTAGGTAGGGTTGCGGTGTATCGTTTGGCCGAGGCCGGGCATGACCCAGGAAAGTGTGTCCGGCCGGAGTTAATCGAGCGTGTTGGGTAAGTTGGTGCACCCCTGCAGGGAAGAAAACTTCTATCGATAGCCTGTCCTACGGTAACGGACACTCAGAGTTGTATCCTGATTGATACAATTTAGAACTGGATACTTGGATACTATGGTTCTGGGATTGCTTCTCGCAGGGAGTCGAGAAGGGATCTCAGGACGAGGTTGATGACTGTATGGCTCTGGGATTACTTTCTCGCAGGGAGTCGAGAAAGGATCTCTGGGTGAGGTTGATATCATTACTGATACATTATATTGTACTGTCCTACTCTCTTCTATTGCTGCAAGACCGCTGAAGATGCTAGTCTTCGATAGGACTAGGCCTTCTCTCTATTCTGGCATTTCTGCAGCCCAGTCCACATATACAGCCTCTCTTTGAAAATGTTGCATATGTAGTGTAGATCCTTGCTTGCTGAGTTCTTCTGAGTACTCACGGTTGCTTTGTTTTCCTTTTCTCCCCATATCAGTTTGTCGTGACCAGAGGACGGAGCCCCCTGGGACAGATGCCCCGTCGATCGACTACTTCTACTACCCAGAGGATGGATACTGCTACGAGTTGACTGACGACCAGGAGTAGGATCGGAGGGTCCCAGGCAGGAGGCCTACGCCTTTCGATCGTAGTGTTTTATTTTGCCCCGCCTTTCTAAAGGCCTTTCTGTTTCTGTTTCATATCTGTACTCAGATATCTGATGCTTCCGCTGACGCTTGTTCGCAAGCTAATGTATTCGAGCCCTCGAGGCCCCTGGTTTGTAATATAAAGCTTGTATGACTTTATTTATGTTTTAGAGTTGTGTTGTGATATCTTCCCGTGAGTCCTTAGGCTTGATCGTGTGCATTTGCGTGTATGATTAGTGCACGATTGAGCCGGGGGCGTCACAACATGACGAGAGGTAATTGAGTAACATGAAACTTTTTACAACCATATTTTCCTCTCTCATAATAATTACATGTGGGATCATATTCAAATTCAACAATATAGCTATCACATAACATATTCTCTAGATGATCCACATGCATGCAAAGTTGACACTCTTCCAAAATAGTGGGATTAACATTAACTAAAGTCATGACCTCTCCAAACCCACTTTTATCAAAAAATTCATGAGATTGATCATACTCCAAAGTAGTGGGATCATTATTACCTAGAGTTGACACTCTTCCAAACCCACTTTCAATATTATTGCAAACATATTCATCATAAGGCTTAAATAAATTTTCAAGATCATAAGAAAAATCACCCCAATCACGATCATTGCAACAAGTAGTGGTCATAGCAAAATTAGCATCCCCAAGCTTAGGGTTTTGCATATCATTAGCACAACTGACATTAATAGAATTTATAGTAGAACCATTGCAATCATGCTTTTCATCCAAGGAGCTATCGTGAATCACTTCATAAATTTCTTCTTTTAACACTTCATCACAATTTTTAGATTCACGAATTTCAAGCAAAACTTCATAAAGATAATCTAGTGCACTCAACTCACTAGCAATAGGTTCATCATAATTGGATCTCTTAAAAAGATTAGCAAGTGGATGAGGATCCATAAACTCTTTGCTCACTGTTTTTCAATAAAATACACAATTATGCCAAGCAAACAAGCAAACAAACCAAGTAAGACATAAGGGCAAATGGAAAGAAGGCGAATAAAAAGGCAAATCTTTTTGTGTTTTTCTGAAAATCATTTTAGAAGTGGGGGAGAGGAAAACGAGAGGCAAATGGCGAATAATGTAATGCAAGAGATGAGAGTTTATGGTGGGTACTTGGTAGGCTTGATGTAGACCTCCCCGGGAACGGCGCCAGAAACTCTTCCTGCTACTTCTTGAGCTTGCGTTGGTTTTTCCCTTGAAGAGGAAAGGGTGATGCAGCAAAGTAAAGATAAGTATTTCCCTCAGTTAGAGAACCTAGGTATCAATCCAGTAGGGAGGTACAAGCAAGTCCCCAATCTATGCACCTGCACAAACAATCAAACACTTGCACCCAACGCGATAAAGAGGTTGTCAATCCCTTCACGGTCAATTGCAAAGGTGAGATCTGATAGAGATAGGTATATAAGATTGCCAAACATAAAACAAAATAAAAGTAAATAAATTGCAGCAAGGTATTTTTGGTATTTTTGATATATAGATCTGAAAATATATGATGGAAAATAGACCCGGGGGGCATAGGTTTCACTAGAGGCTTCTCTCTTGAAGGCGAATAATACAGTGGGTGAACAAATTACTGTCGAACAATTGATAGAAAAGCACAAAGTTATGACGATATCCAAGGCAATGATTATGCATATAGGCATCACGTCCGTGTCAAGTAGACCGAAATGATTCTGCATCTACTACTATTACTCCACACATCGACCGCTATCCAGCATGCATCTAGAGTATTAAGTTCATAAAGAACGGAGTAACGCCTTAAGTAAGATGACATGATGTAGAGGGATAAACTCAAGCAATATGATGAAAACCCCATCTTTTTATCCTTGATGGCAACAATACAATACGTGCCTCGCTACCCCTACTATGTCACTGGGTGAGGACACCGCAAGATTGAACCCAAAACTAAGCACCTCTCCCATTGCGAGAAATACCAATCTAGTTGGCCAAACCAAACCGATAATTCGAAGAAAAATATAAAGATATCAAATCATGCATATAAGAATTCAGAGAAGATTCAAATAATATTCATAGATAATCTGATCATAAATCCACAATTCATCGGATCTCGACAAATGCACCGCAAAAGAATATTACATCAGATAGATCTCCAAGAACATCGAGGATAACATGGTATTGAGAATCAAAGAGAGAGAAGAAGCCATCTAGCTACTAGCTATGGACCCGTAGGTCTGAGGTAAACTGCTCACGCTTCATCGGAGAGGCAATAGGGTTGATGTAGATGCCCTCCGTGATCTAATCCCCCTCCGGCAGATCGCCGAAAAAGGCCCCAAGATGGGATCTCACGGGAACAGAAGGTTGCGGTGGTGGAAAAGTATTTTTGTGGCTCTCTCGTAGGGTTTTGGAATATATGTGAATATATAGGACGAAGAAGTAGGTCGGTGGACTCCCGAGGGGCCCACAAGCCAGGGGGAGCCCCCCTAGGGTGCCCCCCTATGGCTTGTCGTCGCCTTGTGGGTCTTCTGACTTCGACTACAAGTCTCGTAGGTGTCTTCTGGTCCAAGAAAAATCATCGTAAAGTTTTATTCTGTTTGGACTCCGTTTGATATTCCTTTTCTGCGAAACTCAAAAACAAGGAAAAAACAGAAACTGGCACTGGGCTCTAGGTTAATAAGTTAGTCCCAAAAATAATATAAAATAGCATATTAATGCAGATAAAACATCCAAAACAGATAATATAATAGCATGGAACAATAAAAAATTATAGATACGTTGGAGACGTATCAGTTTCTTCTTCAGCTTTAATAAGTTCTACTATTTTTACTTCAATGGGAGGATGATATTTAAACCACTTCTCCTTAGGGAGATCAACATGAGTAGCAAATGATTCACAAAAAGAAGCTACTATCTCAGAGTCAAGTCCATATTTAGTGCTAAATTCATGAAAACATTGGTATCCATAAAAGATTTAATACAATCAAACTCAAGGTTTATACCTGACTCCTTATCTTCGTCGAGCTCCCAATCTTCAGAGTTGCGTTTAATTCTTTCCAAGAGATCCCATTTGAATTCAATAGTCTTCTTCATAAAAGAACCAGTACAAGAAGTATCGAGCATGGATTGATCATTACGAGAAAGCCGAGCATAAAAAATCTGTATAATAATTTCTCTTGAGAGCTCATGATTGGGGCATGAATATAACATTGACTTAATCCTCCCCCAAGCTTGAGCGGTACTTTCTCCTTCACGAGGCCAAAAATTATATATATAATTCCGATCACGACGAACCAGATGCATAGGATAAAACTTCTGATGAAATTCCAATTTCAATCGGTTGTAATTCCGAGCTCCAATATCATCACATAGCCTATACCATGTCAATGCCTTTCCCT